>CM029021.1:171659586-172393910 GCA_016801055.1 Panax notoginseng
TACGTAAGACCCCAATTTTTATAAATAAAGATGAATTTTCTATAAATATCATTTTTGAATATTATGGAGTTAATTTGATATAATGTTATAGTTGTGGGTAATATTTATAAATTTTGCAAAGTAAGCAAGTTGTTATAAAATATTCGTTTGGTCGGGAATATTCTTTTTGTCGGGGAATATTCGTACGACGGCACAATCATTGGTGGACCCCACAACGGAATTATTGTCGGATTGAGAAAACGACAGAATTATCTTTCTATAAAAATAACGGCTGAGGTGTTACCGTTAAAATCGTTAAAACTGTTGAACTACTCGGTAGTAAAAGTACAGTAATACGCGTGGTTGCATAGTAGCACACGGTATTGATTATTGATGCTTACGTGAGAAGTCACTCAGCTATACTCAATTATTGCTACAGTAATTGCTGCATCATATCTCTTAAATTATTGTCATAGTATCATCTGTATAATATGTTAATTATTATCAATATTGAGACGTTTGTAAGTTTGGTTATTTTATGGGGGGCCATATGTCATCATCTAAGAGTCTCTTCGTCAATAGTAATTACCGTCGTCAATAGTAATTACCGTCGTCAATAGTATTTACCTTGGTCAATAGTAATTACCTTCGTCAATAGTATTTACCTTGGTCAATAGTAATTACCTTCGTCAATAGTATTTACCTTGGTCAATAGTAATTACTTTCGTCAATAGTAGTTGTCCCTTCAATATTACCAAGAGTCATTTGACCCTTCGTTAAGACCAAGAGTCATTTGACCCTTCGTTAAGACCAAGAGCCACCCTCAGTTTTTCTATAAATAGAGGCCTAGGGCTTCATTATTTTTCACGAATTCATTCAAGCTATAGAGAGAGAAAGTATAGAGAGAATAAGAGAGAGAGAATAAAAGTATTCTGCTACATCACTTTTCCAATATCCAGTTCTTTTAAGGTAGGGAATATTATTTCTTTTATATTCATGAAGAGAACTTCTGTTATTCCATTTTATTATTCTGTTGGAATAACCAGTATACGCGGTCTACCCTATACTTGGTGACATTCTTCTATTATTCTGTTGGAACATCCTGTCTGTGTGTTTTACACCGGACCTGGTTCCGTTTATTATTCTGTTGGAACATCCTGTCTGTGTGTTTTACACCGGACCTGGTTCCGTTTTATTATTATTCTGTTGGAATATCCTGTCTGTGTGTTTTACACCGGACCTGGTTCCATTATTTATTATTCTGTCGGAATATCCTGTCTGTGCGTTTACGCCGGACCTGGTTCCATTATTTATTATTCTATTGGAATAACCTGTCTGTGCGGTCTATCGCATGCATGGTGATTTCTTTTGTTATTCCATTCTTTATTGTACTCAGTTGGTTAAGTTTTGACTTCTATACTCCATGAAATTTGTGGAATATCCTTGATAGTTGCGTTTCATCCAGTATCTTTTCAAGAAAATATTCTTCTAAGCATTCTTGAATTTTACTCCACAATGCAGTATCATGTTGACAATTTGGACGTTGTTAATTCCTGGATAAATTAATTCTTGAACTTGTTTTATTGAATTCTTATATCATTGTCATCATCCTCATGTTTATAAAATGTTGAAAGTCATCTGTGGCCTGTAGTGCATAGATGGACTTGGTATGATTATGACCAGGGATTATTCGGTATAATCATGACCGTAATGTTACAAATGATGTGGTAAAAGTCCTCATTGGCCCGTAGTGCATTGATGGACAGTTGTTGGCATGATCATGACCATTAATGAATACACGAATATCCTTGGCCGTAGTGCAGGGGTGATTCGATGATGTGGATTATTTTATTAAGCTGAGTCTCAGCGATCACAGTGTTGAAAAACTTTTTAAATCATAAAAGATAGTAGAGTTTATTTTCTACTTGACTCTTTTAATGGATTGCTTGTTCCGCTACAGTTAAACTTGATGTCTATTATATTTTATCAGTTTAACATTGTTGAAGGCTAATGATAATTTATTCTGCATTATCTTAGTCATAATATTTCTTACTGGGCTAGTTGAGCTCACCCTTTCTTTCACTGTTCTCTTCAGGAAATGAGAACGTAGCTGGGACAAGTCGGGGTACGGAGTGATGGTCCGAATGATAGTATTAGTTAGTAGTCCTCACTATTCTATGTAATGGTGTGTTAATAAATGTAATGAGGACTCCTTTTGAGTATGAATACTCTCTAGAAGATAATATTTGTATTCAAACTCACAGTTTATGTTTTGTCGTATTGTACACGACAGTTGTATTAATCAGTTGTATTTGTATTCTGTACTATGTATCTGACGACCCAAGATGGGTGATGTATACCTAATTTTGGGGGCGTCACAGTTGGTATCAGAGCTTAGGGATATGATCCCTGGCTAAGATGTGAGAATAGAACTAGGAGGGGAGAGACGGGGAATTCCTTCGCTAGTATGACATACCTAAGTTTATTTGCATGGTATTTAATTGGTCGGTCATAATATAAGGATAATATATGACATATCAATTAATTTTTATTTTGTGGCAGTATCTGAAAATGGCATCTGAGAATGTTGAGAATAGCAATGGAGCACAGACGACTGTTGATTCACCACATATCAATAATCAGGATAATGTGCATCAGGAAGGTGTCAATCCTCATGCAAACAACAACACTGACCAAATGATGAATGATCAAATGTTCAGAGGCTTTATGCAATTCATGCAACAACAGGTGAAAGCGGCTCCTGTCCACAACGTAGGTGGAAATACTGGAAACTCTCAGGCGGTCACCGCTAAACAGTTTAAGGAGCTGGGACCACCGGAGTTTAAGGGAGAACCCAAACCACTTGTAGCTGAAACATGGATAAAGCAGATCACCAAGATATTTGATGTCTTGGGTTGCTCCGAGGAGCAAAAGGTTCCCTTTGCCGCCTTTATGTTGCGAGGAGAGGCAGATTACTGGTGGGAATCGATAAAGCGTACTCAACCTGCCGCACTGAAGATGTCCTGGGAGAAGTTCCAAGAGCTGTTTAACGACAAATACTTTCCCGAGAGTATTCGTCACATGAAGGAGGTGGAGTTCATCAAATTGGAGCAGAATAATATGACCGTGTCGCAGTACGAGGCAAAATTTGCGGAGTTATCCCGGTTTGCGTCCCACCTGGTGGATAATGAAGAAAGAATGACGCGGATGTTTTTAAGAGGTTTGAAGCCGGAGATACGTCAACATCTTGTTTCTCATAAACTGTGTTTGTATTCAGATGTTGTAAATAGGGCTCAGTTGGTGGAGCGCGATAACGAGACAACGCAACCAAAAGAGAGCAGCCGGCAAAATGATAATACCAGTGAGAGCAGTCATCGAAGCGGTGACAACAAGCGTGGAGGGAATCAACAGGCCAGAAATGGTAACCACTTCGGTGGTAATCAGGGCCAAAACAATAAGAATGGACATTTCAAGAAGAGGAGATTCAACAATGATGGAAAGACGTCAGCACCAGCACCTGTCGTTAAGGAAGGAGAACGACCACCTATCATATGTTTCAAATGCGGAGGGGAGGGGCACATCAGTCCAAACTGCGCGATGCCGTCCAAAGCATGTTATAATTGTGGAAGAGAAGGTCATTTAGCCCGATTTTGTCGTTTACCGAAGACAAATTCAGCTAGGATGGAGGCACCAAAAGCCGTCCCAGAAAAGTCAAAACCGGTTGTGCAAGGGAGAGCGTTTGTTGTGAACTCCCAGAGAGCAAGGAACCCGAATGAGGTCATCACGGGTAAGCTTATTATAAACTCTAAAGAAGTTTATACTTTATTTGATACCGGTTCAACCCATTCTTTTATTTCTCCTACTTGCGCTCATCGATTAAATTTGATTCCGGAGAAATTAGACTTTGACTTATCTGTGGAAACTCCATTGGGAGAAACCTTCATTACCTCCACTGTTTATAAGTCTTGTTTGGTTCAAGTTGGTACCCACACATTACCTATCGATCTGATTTCATTAAAAATACTTGCATTTGACGTGATTCTAGGGATTGATTGGTTAACTACTCATTATGCAAAAATTGATTGTTTTCGTAAGGTTGTTAGCTTTCATATTCCTAATCGACCTATTATGCGAATTCAAGCAACCAAACCATTAAAATCAATCGCTGTCATCTCAAGCCATAAAGCTATTCGTTTATTGAAAAACGGATGTCAAGCTTTCTTAGCTCATGTCACAGATCTAAACAAAAATACGTCAGTTTTGAATGATATTTCTATTGTTAATAAATTCCCTGACGTATTCCCTGAAGAACTTCCTGGCCTACCCCCAGAGCGTGAAATTGAATTTTGTATCGACCTTGAACCCGGTACAAAACCCATTTCCAAAGCCCCATATCGAATGGCTCCTATTGAACTTCAGGAGTTAAAGATCCAACTGCAGGAATTGTTAGACATTGGCTTTATTCGTCCTAGTACTTCTCCTTGGGGTGCTCCTGTTCTATTCGTGAAGAAGAAAGATGGAAGTATGCGACTTTGTATTGATTATCGGGAGTTGAATCATGTCACCATCAAAAACAGGTACCCATTGCCACGTATTGATGACCTGTTTGACCAGTTGCAAGGAGCACAATTCTTTTCAAAGATCGATCTTCGTTCTGGATATCATCAGCTGAAGGTTAGAACTGAGGATATTCCAAAGACGGCTTTTAGAACTCGGTACGGGCATTATGAATTCCTAGTCATGTCCTTTGGATTGACTAATGCTCCTGCTGCCTTCATGGATATGATGAACCGGGTATTCAAGGAATATTTGGATCACTTTGTGGTCGTCTTTATTGATGACATCCTTATTTATTCCAAAAGCCGTGAAGATCATGAGCAACACTTGAGGCTGGTACTCCAAAAGCTTCGTGAATACAAGCTTTATGCCAAGTTGAAGAAATGCGAGTTCTGGCTGGAGGAGGTAGCATTCCTTGGGCACGTAGTATCAAGTCGTGGAATATCGGTTGACCCGGCAAAGATTGAAGCTATTCAAAGCTGGGAGCAACCTAAATCAGTGACCGAGGTACGTAGCTTTCTTGGTTTAGCTGGTTATTATCGGAGATTCGTGGAAGGATTTTCTCGAATCGCTACTCCATTAACTCAGCTGACTCGGAAAGATACAAAGTTTGGTTGGAGCGAAGAATGTGAGCAGAGTTTTCAAGAACTCAAGAGGAGACTCATTTCAGCACCTGTTCTAACAATACCATCTGGCTCGGAGGGATTTGTCATCTACAGTGATGCTTCGAGCAAAGGGTTGGGATGCGTTCTCATGCAACATGGAAAAGTCATAGCCTATGCATCAAGACAACTCAAGGAATATGAGAGGAATTATCCTACTCATGATCTAGAGTTGGCAGCTGTTGTCTTTGCACTTAAAATTTGGAGGCATTACTTGTATGGGGAGAAAGTGGAGATCTTTACGGATCATAAAAGCCTCAAATATTTCTTCACTCAAAAGGAACTCAACATGCGACAACGACGTTGGCTTGAACTGTTGAAAGATTATGATCATACCATTCAATACCATCCTGGAAAAGCGAACGTGGTAGCTGACGCATTGAGTAGAAGATCATATGCGGGTACAAGTGCAATATTAACAACGCAAAGGCCCATTTTGTGTGACTTGCAAAGGATGGAGATAGAGTTGAAGACTCCAGGGACCCATGTGATGATGGCGAATATACGAGTAGAACCGACTTTAATCGATAAAGTTAAAGCTGCTCAAGCTACAGACCTGGAGCTGATGCGTATGAGGAAGAAAGTGCAAGAAGGTGCTATGCCGGAAGCAAGAATCGATGAAGAAGGAATACTTCGAGTCAACTCCAGACTTTGTGTTCCTAACAACCCTGATTTAAAGTATGAAATCATGATGGAGGCGCACAACACACCGTTTGCAATCCATCCTGGAAGTACCAAAATGTATCATGATCTTCGTCATACATTTTGGTGGAGCAATATGAAGAGAGAGATAGCGTTGTTTATCTCAAGGTGTCTAACTTGTCAACGAGTCAAAGCGGAGCATCAAGTACCAAAAGGTCCATTGCAACCACTTGAAATTCCAGAATGGAAGTGGGAGCACATTACCATGGATTTCGTTACCGGTCTTCCTAGGGTTTCTCAAGGTATTGATGCGATTTGGGTCATTGTTGATAGATTGACCAAGTCTGCTCATTTCTTACCGATACGAGAAACTTATACACTTGAACGTCTTGCTCGTATGTACATAAACGAGATTGTAAGACTGCATGGTATGCCAGTATCCATAGTTTCTGATCGAGACCCAAGATTCACTTCACGATTTTGGGTTAGTTTACAAAAAGCTATGGGCACGGAGTTACGATTTAGTTCAGCATATCATCCTCAGACGGACGGACAATCAGAGAGGACTATTCAAACTCTTGAAGATCTATTAAGACTCTGTGTCTTTGACTTCAAGGGAAGTTGGGACAAGTTCTTACCATTGGTGGAGTTTTCCTACAACAACAGTTATCAAGCAAGTATTGGCATGGCTCCATTCGAAGCATTGTATGGAAGAAAATGTCGTTCTCCAGTATGCTGGGATGAGGTGGGCGAAGCAACGTTGTTGGGACCGGAGTTGGTACGTATGACTACAGAAAAGATTCAAACGATCCGACAACGTATAAAAACCTCACAAGATCGACAAAAGAGTTATGCTGATCTTCATCGAAAGGACGTGGAATTTGATGTAGGAGATCATGTGTTCTTACGTGTTGCTCCATGGAAAGGAGTTACGAGATTTGGAAAGAGAGGAAAGCTAAATCCTCGATTCATCGGTCCATTTTTAATCCTCGATCGAGTAGGAACTGTGGCTTATAGACTCGCTTTACCGCCAAGTATGTCTCGTGTTCATAACGTTTTCCACATATCCATGTTACGCAAATATGTGGAAGACCCGAACCACATTATTGAGTTAGAACCGGACGAAATAGCGGAGGATTTGACGTATGAAGAAGTTCCTGTTCAAATCTTGGATAAGAAGGAACATATTCTACGCTCCAAGGTTATACCTCAAGTCAAAGTTTTGTGGAGAAACCACGATGTTGAGGAAATGACTTGGGAGTTAGAATCAGAAATGAAATCAAGGTATCCTTACCTCTTCGACATACCAGGTACGTACCCTAATTTCGAGGGCGAAATTTCATAAGAAGGGGAGGTTGTAAGACCCCAACTTTTATAAATAAAGATGAATTTTCTATAAATATCATTTTTGAATATTATGGAGTTAATTTGATATAATGTTATAGTTGTGGGTAATATTTATAAATTTTGCAAAGTAAGCAAGTTGTTATAAAATATTCGTTTGGTCGGGGAATATTCTTTTTGTCGGGGAATATTCGTACGACGGCACAATCATTGGTGGACCCCACAACGGAATTATTGTCGGATTGAGAAAACGACAAAATTATCTTTCTATAAAAATAACGGCTGAGGTATTACGTTAAAATCGTTAAAACTGTTGAACTACTCGGTAGTAAAAGTACAGTAATACGCGTGGTTGCATAGTAGCACACGGTATTGATTATTGATGCTTACGTGAGAAGTCACTCAGCTATACTCAATTATTGCTACAGTAATTGCTGCATCATATCTCTTAAATTATTGTCATAGTATCATCTGTATAATATGTTATATTATTAAATCAATAATTGAGACGTTGTGGTAAGTTTGGTTATTTTATGGGGGGCCATATGTCATCATCTAAGAGTCTCTTCGTCAATAGTAATTACCGTCGTCAATAGTAATTACCTTCGTCAATAGTATTTACCTTGGTCAATAGTAATTACCTTCGTCAATAGTATTTACCTTGGTCAATAGTAATTACCTTCGTCAATAGTATTTACCTTGGTCAATAGTAATTACTTTCGTCAATAGTAGTTGTCCCTTCAATATTACCAAGAGTCATTTGACCCTTCGTTAAGACCAAGAGTCATTTGACCCTTCGTTAAGACCAAGAGCCACCCTCAGTTTTTCTATAAATAGAGGCCTAGGGCTTCATTATTTTTCACGAATTCATTCAAGCTATAGAGAGAGAAAGTATAGAGAGAATAAGAGAGAGAGAATAAAAGTATTCTGCTACATCACTTTTCCAATATCCAGTTCTTTTAAGGTAGGGAATATTATTTCTTTTATATTCATGAAGAGAACTTCTGTTATTCCATTCGTTATTATTCTGTTGGAATAACCAGTATACGCGGTCTACCCTATACTTGGTGACATTCTTCTATTATTCTGTTGGAACATCCTGTCTGTGTGTTTTACACCGGACCTGGTTCCGTTTATTATTCTGTTGGAACATCCTGTCTGTGTGTTTTACACCGGACCTGGTTCCGTTTTATTATTATTCTGTTGGAATATCCTGTCTGTGTGTTTTACACCGGACCTGGTTCCATTATTTATTATTCTGTCGGAATATCCTGTCTGTGCGTTTACGCCGGACCTGGTTCCATTATTTATTATTCTATTGGAATAACCTGTCTGTGCGGTCTATCGCATGCATGGTGATTTCTTTTGTTATTCCATTCTTTATTGTACTCAGTTGGTTAAGTTTTGACTTCTATACTCCATGAAATTTGTGGAATATCCTTGATAGTTGCGTTTCATCCAGTATCTTTTCAAGAAAATATTCTTCTAAGCATTCTTGAATTTTACTCCACAATGCAGTATCATGTTGACAATTTGGACGTTGTTAATTCCTGGATAAATTAATTCTTGAACTTGTTTTATTGAATTCTTATATCATTGTCATCATCCTCATGTTTATAAAATGTTGAAAGTCATCTGTGGCCTGTAGTGCATAGATGGACTTGGTATGATTATGACCAGGGATTATTCGGTATAATCATGACCGTAATGTTACAAATGATGTGGTAAAAGTCCTCATTGGCCCGTAGTGCATTGATGGACAGTTGTTGGCATGATCATGACCATTAATGAATACACGAATATCCTTGGCCGTAGTGCAGGGGTGATTCGATGATGTGGATTATTTTATTAAGCTGAGTCTCAGCGATCACAGTGTTGAAAAACTTTTTAAATCATAAAAGATAGTAGAGTTTATTTTCTACTTGACTCTTTTAATGGATTGCTTGTTCCGCTACAGTTAAACTTGATGTCTATTATATTTTATCAGTTTAACATTGTTGAAGGCTAATGATAATTTATTCTGCATTATCTTAGTCATAATATTTCTTACTGGGCTAGTTGAGCTCACCCTTTCTTTCACTGTTCTCTTCAGGAAATGAGAACGTAGCTGGGACAAGTCGGGGTACGGAGTGATGGTCCGAATGATAGTATTAGTTAGTAGTCCTCACTATTCTATGTAATGGTGTGTTAATAAATGTAATGAGGACTCCTTTTGAGTATGAATACTCTCTAGAAGATAATATTTGTATTCAAACTCACAGTTTATGTTTTGTCGTATTGTACACGACAGATGTATTAATCAGTTGTATTTGTATTCTGTACTATGTATCTGACGACCCAAGATGGGTGATGTATACCTAATTTTGGGGGCGTCACACTTATACACTTGAACGTCTTGCTCGTATGTACATAAACGAGATTGTAAGACTGCATGGTATGCCAGTATCCATAGTTTCTGACCGAGACCCAAGATTCACTTCACGATTTTGGGTTGGGTTAGTTTACAAAAAGCTATGGGCACGGATTTACGATTTAGTTCAGCATATCATCCTCAGACGGACGGACAATCAGAGAGGACTATTCAAACTCTTGAAGATCTATTAAGACTCTGTGTCTTTGACTTCAAAGGAAGTTGAGACAAGTTCTTACCATTGGTGGAGTTTTTCTACAACAACAGTTATCAAGCAAGTATTGGCATGGCTCCATTCGAAGCATTGTATGGAAGAAAATGTCGTTCTCCAGTATGTTGGGATGAGGTGGGTGAAGCAACGTTGTTGGGACCGGAGTTGGTACGTATGACTACAGAAAAGATTCAAACGATCCGACAACGTATAAAAACCTCACAAGATCGACAAAAGAGTTATGTTGATCTTCATCGAAAGGACGTGGAATTTGATGTAGGAGATCATGTGTTCTTACGTGTTGCTCCATGGAAAGGAGTTACGAGATTTGGAAAGAGAGGAAAGCTCAATCCTCGATTCATCGGTCCATTTTTAATCCTCGATCGAGTAGGAACTGTGGCTTATAGACTCGCTTTACCGCCAAGTATGTCTCGTGTTCATAACGTTTTTCACATATCCATGTTACGCAAATATGTGGAAGACCCGAACCACATTATTGAGTTAGAACCGGACGAAATAGCGGAAGATTTGACGTATGAAGAAGTTCCTGTTCAAATCTTGAATAAGAAGGAACATATTCTACGCTCCAAGGTTATACCTCAAGTCAAAGTTTTGTGGAGAAACCACGATGTTGAGGAAATGACTTGGGAGTTAGAATCTGAAATGAAATCAAGGTATCCTTACCTCTTCGACATACCAGGTACGTACCCTAATTTCGAGGGCGAAATTTCATAAGAAGGGGAGGTTGTAAGACCCCAACTTTTATAAATAAAGATGAATTTTCTATAAATATCATTTTTGAATATTATGGAGTTAATTTGATATAATGTTATAGTTGTGGGTAATATTTATAAATTTTGCAAAGTACGCAAGTTGTTATATAATATTCGATTGGTCGGGGAATATTCGTTTTAACAGAAAATATTCGTACAACGACACAATCATTGGTGGACCCCACAACGGAATTATTGTCGGATTGAGAAAACGACAAAAATATTTTATTAAAAATAACGGCGGAAATTTTACCATTGTTACTGTTGAACTACTCAGTAGTAAAAGTACAGTAATACGTGTGGTTGCATAGTAGCACACGGTATTGATTATTAATGCTTATGTGAGAAGTCACTCAGTTTGATTCAATTATTGTCAGTTAATAATATGAATTATTTAGCGATAATGACGTTTTGTTTTATTCGTATTATTAACGTAATAAAACAGAAACATCTTTTTATATAAAACAGAATACTTTATTAAAGTTATTCTATAAATAGAATATATTATATTTTATTTAAAAGATTTTTCTTTAAATATGGACCGTCAGATTAAAGTAATCAATCTGGACCGTTCATGGATTAGTTACTATGCATTCTATTTTTCTATAAATAGCAGCTCATTCCTTCATTATTTCTTACGAATTCACTGAACTCTAGAGAGAGAAACTATAGAGAGAAACTATAGAGAGAGAGAAGAAGAGTATTCTGCTACTTAACTACTTCCTTATTTCAGCTCGTCTTTAAAACGGTAAGGGGTGTTATTCTTTCTTATTCATGAAGAGAACTGTTGTTATTCCATTTCTTATTATTCTGTTGGAATAACCTGTATACGCGGATATACCCTATACTTGGTGACATTCTTCTATTATTCTGTTGGAACATCCTGTCTGTGTGTTTTACACCGGACCTGGTTCCGTTTTTATTATTATTCTGTTGGAACATCCTGTCTGTGTGTTTTACACCGGACCTGGTTTCGTTTTTATTATTATTCTGTTGGAACATCATGTTTGTGTGTTTTACACCGGACCTGGTTCCGTCTTGTTATTATTCTGTCGGAATATCCTGTCTGTGCGTTTACGCCGAACCTGGTTCCATTATTTATTATTCTGTCGGAATATCCTGTCCGTGCGTTTACGCCGGACCTGGTTCCATTATTTATTATTCTGTTGGAATAACCTGTCTGTGCGGTTTATCGCATGCATGGTGATTTCTTTTGTTATTCCATTCTTTATTGTACTCAGTTGGTTAAGTTTTGACTTCTATACTCCATGAAATTTGTGGAATATCCTTGATAATTGCGGTTCATCCAGTATCTTTTCATGAAAATATTCTTCTAAGTATTCTTGAATTTTACTCCACAAAGCAATATCATGTTGACAATTTGGACGTTGTTAATTCTTGGATAAATTAATTCTTGAACTTGTTTTATTGAATTCTTATATCATTGTCATCATCCTCATGTTTATAAAATGTTGAAAGTCATCTGTGGCCTGTAGTGCATAGATGGACTTGGTATGATTATGACCAGGGATTATTCGGTATAATCATGACCGTAATGTTACAAATGATGTGGTAAAAGTCCTCATTGGCCCGTAGTGCGTTGATGGACAGTTGTTGGAATGATCATGACCATTAATGAATATACGAATATCCTTGGCCGTAGTGCAGGGGTGATTCGATGATGTGAATTATTTTATTAAGCTGAGTCTCAGCGATCACAGTGTTGGAAAATTTTTTAAATCATAAAAGATTGTAGTGTTTATTTTCTACTTGACTCTTTTAATGGATTGCTTGTTTCGCTGCAGTTAAACTTGATGTCTATTATATTTTATCAGTTTAACATTGTTGAAGGCTAATGATAATTTATTCTGCATTATCTTAGTCATAATATTTCTTACTGGGCTAGTTGAGCTCACCCTTTCTTTCACTGTTCTCTTCAGGAAATGAGAACGTAGCTGGGGCAAGTCGGGGAACGGAGTGATGGTCCGAATGATAGTATTAGTTAGTAGTCCTCACTATTCTATGTAATGGTGTGTTAATAAATGTAATGAGGACTCCTTTTGAGTATGAATACTTTCTAGAAGATAATATTTGTATTCAAACTCACAGTTTATGTTTTATCGTATTGTATACGACAGTTGTATTAGTAAGTTATATTTGTATTTTGTACTATGTATCTGACGACCCAAGATGGGTGATGTATACCTAATTTTGGGGGCGTCACAGTCACTTTAAAAAATTTCTCCATCTATATCCACATAAAATCAATATTTTCCTCATTATATAAATCAATAATTAATTATTCACAAATAATATTACAGAATCGCAGTACTGACAACCAGGCCGTTCCTAGGAAAGAGGGGGCTTTCCAATAAGAATTTCTCCTTACTGACAAGCAATTAGGTGACCAAACCTCTCCTTAGACAGAACTTTCTAGACATTGCCAATAATGTTATCTAATAATATTATTCAGATAATATAAATTATTGCTCCGATAATAGAAAATATTGTGTAGTGACAATTATTGAAACAACAGTAATATAAAATATCAACGTAGCAATTATTGAATCAATAAAATAAAATACTGAACAGTAATTACTGTAATCATTATTGAGTAGTGCCTTCTTACGTAAGAATCAATAATTGGTGCAATACTGTGTGCTACTGTGCAACAACGCGTATTACTGTGTTTTAACCACCGGGTATTCCAACAGTATAAACGGTAACAACTACGCCGTTATTTATAAACAACTTATACTTGTCGTTTTCTTCATCCAATCGCTTTCCGTTATGGGGCCCACAAAAAACTACGCTGTCGTACGAATATTCCTCGACAGCAAGAATATTTCATGACCAAACGAATATTTTCCGACAACAATAAATATTTTATAACCACTTGCTTATTTAAAAATTTGCGCATTTTACCCATAACTAACTTCATTAATCAAATCAATCCTTACTATTTCAAAATAATAAATAAAGAAAATTATATTTTATTAACAAAAAAATCGGGGTCTTACACCCGTGGCAACCGTTTGCCACGGATGAATACCCATATATGAGTATATATATATATATATATATATATATATATATATATCAGCTAGCTAGCTGGAGCAACAACAACAACAACACCATTTGTTGCCAGAGTAATGCTACGCGGACAGGGGAATGACAGGAAAATTGGGCAGGTTTTTCAATTTTTTTATTTTTTTTTATTTTTTTTATTTGTGACTCTAAAAAAATATATAGTATTTATTTCAACAGAAATTTTTACAAAATATAATGTTCTAGGTGTAATTTGGATACATATATAAATACAGGGTTATACAGTCTGTATAACCCTGTATTTGTATATGTATCTAAATTACACCTAAAACACTATATTTTGTAAAAAATTTTGTTGAAATAAATACTATACAATTTTTTAGAGTAAAAAAAAAATAAATAAATAAAAAATTGGACCGCTCCAATTTTCCGATCCCAATTTCCTGTCCGGCTAGACTTATTCTTGTTACCAACTCAAGATCCAAATATATATTGGGGATCATAAAATTAAAGAAATTGGAGAGAAAAAAAGTACATTTTTATCTTTTTAATATTGTATTCATAGATGTTTAAGATTAATTAATTATTATTTCTTAAAAATTATATATAGCAAGTCATTTTAAAAATTAATACAAGAGATCAAAATACATTTTTATCTTTTTAATTAATATTGTATTCATAGATGTTTTAAAACGTGATGAACACACGTGGACTAGTGATTTTTGACTTGAGATAATTAATAACAAAATATTATCATATTTATTACTCCCTATGTTTTAAATTATAAATTTATTTTTAAAATTAATATGAGATATTTTTAAATTTAAAATTGACATAAATTTATTTAATATAATAATGAATATTATAAATTATTAAAAAAATACTACTAATTATAATAGTGATTGTTTTATTTTTTAATAATTCTTATGAAAATTAATTTTAAAAACTTAACAATAATTTTTTAATTCGAAATAAAGGAAATATTATAAAACTATATATATATATATATATATATATATATATATATATATATATATATATATATATGTAGAACAAGGATCAAGTGCATACCCCTTATGTGCTTATTTAGGCGACGGTTTTGGTCATACAAGTCTATACTTTTAGCGACGGACAACATATAGTGTCGCTAAAAGTATAGACGACGGTTGTATGACCAAAACCGTCGCCTAAAGGGGGGTAAGCACGGGTGAGTAAGATAAGGGGTATGCACTTGATCCGGACCGTATATATGTATATGTACATGTATATATGATTAATAAGGTAAAAAGTGAAAAGGGGATTAATTTTGTAAATAAATAGTACTTATTAGTCAATATTGGGATTTGGGAGTTATTATGTACTGTAAGTGAATATAGCAATAAGTACTAACCATATAGATAGATAGATAGATTATGTTAAAAATAAATAAAAAATAAACGGAATATAACGTGGTAGTGATATAATTCCCACGGCCAACCAAAAACGAATTGGAGACTTTTCTTCTTTGCAGACCAAACTCTAGACTCTGCTTTTTCCCTTATAATTTCTCTCTCTTCACTTTCTCACTCTACAATTCAGCTCGAGGTGATCCCACTTCTCTTTTTATCCCTATCAACCTGAGTTTTTTGTGTTTGCATCTATGGCTGAGCTAGAATTCGTGATGTAAACCGTGGAAGTGATTATATACGAGTGTTATTTCAGGTTTCTTAGATCTTTGATTATGGGATGGATATTGTATTCTTCAATTTTAATCTCCAAATTTATTGATTTAATATTGGTATCCTGGTGGTGGTGGTGTTGTGAGTTGTTATTGTTATAATCGTTATGTTCATGCTGATTTTGTGCTATTTGCTGTTATGGATTCATCTCTCAATCATGTGGAAAGATTTTTGTATGTGATATAGTCCTATTAGGTGAAATTCAGCACTCTGTGTTGATTTAGAATCACAATATTCAAGCTCTAGCCTTCTAGTAGTGTTGATGATTAACTTCTGCTTCTAGGTGTTAGCTGCCCCCTATTCTCGTGATTTTAGGTTTTAACTCTATGTTACGAGATTATTGTTTTAATAATTCAGCAATCAAATAAATTAAATCAAACTATTAAAGCCAGTTGTCAGTCTTCATAATTCAAGAATTTTGCTTTTATTTTGTTATTTAAGCCTTTTAAGGTAATCTATGCTTGAATTTGTGTGTTTAAATACTATTATTAGCGTTTTTGATGGTTTAGAGAGATGGGTGATACATTTATGTATTTATTTATAGGATTTCTGTGTAAAATTTGAAGAGTAATTTGTTTTGTTTGTAACAAAATGAAATGCATTTAGTGAAGCCAACATTGTTTTTGTGCTGGATGTTGTGTAGAATTTTGTGATTGAGACAGAGAATGTCGGGAGGGGGTACACAGAATAGTTTGAGAAAAGCCCTTGGAGCTATTAAGGATACAACCACTCTCAGTTTGGCTAAAGTAAACAGTGACTACAAGGTACATGTATTTTGGAACGCTATAAAGGATTCTTGGGGTATTCTTGTTTCTAACCTTTTGGTTCGGTTTTGAATTCTGCAGGAATTGGACATCAACATTGTTAAGGCAACTAATCACGTTGAGCACCCAGCAAAAGAGAGACATATAAAAGGCAAGTATTTTAATGAGATGGAAATGGTATGTTGTGTGAATGACATGACCTCTGTTATTTATCTTTGCTTGTGTTCTAGATATATATTTTACTCTCCTACAGAGTGGGGACTGATGCTTCTTTAAATTTCCATTGTTGCAGCTATTTTTGCCTCTATCTCGGCTACAAGGCCACGTGCTGATGTTGCATACTGCATTCATGCTCTTGCGAGACGTTTATCGAGGACACATAATTGGGCAGTATGATTTTTCACCAAAAATAATTTTATGAGAACTCATATAGCCAGTAATAATTTAGCAATGGAAATAAATAAAGGCATTACAACACAATTTGTATGACATCATTTAAGGTGACATTGGAGGTTTATCTAAGAATCGGTTGACAATTCTTACTGTTATCTAAATCTGTTAGTGTAACCTTGATGGTCTTGTTTAGCTGTTAGCGTAACCTTGATGGTCTTGTTTAGCTGGATCAGCGGCTTTTCTAGTATTTCTTACAAGCTAGAGATTGGGCAGTATGACTTTACCAAAGTTATTCTTATTAGATAACTCATATAGGGAGTAAATGGAAATAAAAAAGGTATTACAACTTCTGAATATACATCATTGGTCCCTGCTTAGTTGACTTCCTTTGCTGCTAATATATTATATGAGTTATGTTTTTGACACCATTGTGACAGAGCAATATTTTTGAAAATTTAGATCCATAATGTATATTATATTATCTGTTGTGCTTTACTTCCCAATTCCAGTGCTCCATAAGCAATCATTCTGTACTGCATTTAAGTTGTTGACTATTTCTTGGAATTAGGTTGCCTTGAAAACTTTAATTGTTATTCATCGAGCTTTGAGGGAAGTGGACCCCACGTTCCAGGAAGAACTTCTTAACTATGGCAGGAGCAAAAGCCATATGCTCAACATGGCTCACTTCAAAGATGATTCTGGTCCTAACGGTAATTTATCTCACTTTTCCTGTTCGTGTTCATTAAGTTTTAGAAAAGGAAAGGTCTCGTAGAATAACACTTTTTTTTGGTGATCTGCTCCTCAGCATGGGATTATTCTGCTTGGGTTCGTACATACGCATTATTTTTGGAAGAGCGGCTGGAATGCTTCCATGTGTTGAAATATGATGTTGAGACAGATCGCCCAGTACATTTTCTTTTTATCTTTTTTACTATCTTTTTCTTTGGGTCATGTAAATGCTACTTGCTGTTATCCTGTTGAATTTGCAGCTCGATTGAGAAATATTTTCCCTTTTTAGGGTTTGACTTGTACTTGGGTACAACTGCTTTTGCAAATATTAAGAATGAAAAAAAAAAACATTATGATGCAACTAAAATGTCAACCTTTTGGTTTCTTATTTTAAGTCAAAGATGCTATAATGTTGTAAAAGTCAACAGACTCTCTGATATCTGTCACCTTTCATCTTACTAAAAATGATTTCCTTTGCAACTGTAGAGTCTGAAGCTATTTCTTAAAAAACAAGTTTGCAATTTCTTATCATTGTTCAGTATCTTCAAATGAAGATCATGAGGTTGAACATACCCTTTTCTTTAATTAGCGAGGCTTATTATAAGTAAAAAAAATTCTTCCCTTCCTTCTTATGTATCAGTGGTATTTAAATTGTAAATTGTTGGATAAGTACGATCATATGAAATTCGTAAATGCTTATATTAAATGTCTTACTCTAAATACTATTTGTGGTGCAGAAAACTAAAGATCTAGATACTCCCGAGTTGCTTGATCAGCTACCAGCTTTGCAGCAGCTATTGTTCCGCATTTTAGGCTGTCAGGTACTCTACATTTGTTTAGTTCAATATAGATGGCTTGTCAGCATATCTTTTCAGCTTATTGGGTTTTACCCGATCTGTCGATTGTGTAATGGGCTTCTTTATCCTGTTTCGATTATTTTTTCCCGCTTATTATGAATAATATCCGTGCAACTTCTATGCAGCCACAAGGAGCGGCAGTCCATAATTTTGTGATTCAATTAGCACTTTCTATGGTTAGTAATGTTCATCAGTCATTTCCTGCTAGCAGTTCTCAAAAAAACTTTCTTTAAATATGACTATATCTTATTATGGTTGCCTTTTTCCCTTTTTTTTTTGGTTTTAAATAGGTTGCTTCGGAAAGCATCAAAATTTATAATGCTATAAGTGATGGTACAATTAATTTAGTAGACAAGGTAGGCTGTGACTTTGGTTATCTAGAATTTAAAGTTTTGTTCCTCATCAAAGACATGTGATGATGCCATTTATGACAGTTCTTTGAGATGCAAAGGCATGATGCTCTTAAGGCTTTGGATATATATAGGAGGGCAGGGCAGCAGGTATTGTTGTATACAATACTAGTTTTTTTTTCTTCATTGAAACTCTTTTTCAGAAACATTACGAGAAAGTTAATTTATCTCCATAAGCTCAGGCTGAGAGATTGTCAGAGTTTTATGAAATCTTCAAAAGCCTAGATGTTGGACGTGGAGAAAGGTTTATTAAAATTGAGCAGGTTTGTATTCTTAAGGTGGCATCTGGAAATCTTATTGCTTGAGAATTTTCTTTTGGATTTTAAACAATATCTAATCTTCATATCTATCAATAATGAAGCCCCCTGCATCGTTTTTACAAGCTATGGAAGAATACGTGCGAGAAGCACCTCGTGCTTCTACTTTTCGCAAGGATCTGGTATGGCAATCCCATTAAGCTTATTCTAATCTTGACAATAATCAATTTGTAATGAAGTTATTTGTACATTTATTAGTTCGTTTGCAATCTCAAATCATAAAGCTAAAGAACATCGCATATTAGTGATTTATTAGGATGCGAAGTACATTGTCCTAAACTGCTCTGGGCCTAGAGTTGAAAGTCTTGAAGTCCTTCCCTTAAAATTAAATAAAAATATTAATGATGATGTGTGCCAAAATTTAATTATGAATGGACCTCAGAAGTTGAAAGGCAGATCAGCTTATTGACACAAAATCAGTTATGCTGACATTTTAAGGCATTATGTGCCCTAGAATTTCATCAAACATGTTCATAGTTTTATGTCACATGACTGACTATCAGATAATCAATTGAAATGAAAGCCAAGGACACCTGTGTATATCATGGTGAATTTAGAGGTTTGGATGTATGCATTTATGAATTACTCAAAAAAATTAAATATTAAAGAAAAGGTACTTATAATTTTCTACTTTCTAGTGTGGTATCTTTATATTTGATGAGTCATTAATGTCAGGAAATTTTGCTATACCATTATTCTGTAACTTGTTGGAACAACTTGGGGATCTCAACCTATCAGTATAATATACAATATCTAACCTATTAAGTATTAAGTCCATATTATATCGTATTTTTAAAAATATTGGAATTTAATTAGATGAATACTGTTTTTTTTTCTTTTCAAAATAACTGATTGAAAAATCTTAATTTCTATAATTGTATATTTTGCAAGCAGGCACTTGATGCCCCCAAAGTAATCTTAGCCATTGAGTATGAAAAAGCCCCAGAGGTGCAGGAGAAAATCCCACCATCCCCACCTCCGCCTGAACCAGAACCAGTTAAAGTGAAAGCTCCTGTTGTTGTTCAACCACCAGATTTGTTGGTATGATTTCAGAATTCTTTTAGTCCTTGGAAAAAGTATATGTTTACTGTAGCCTTTCTAAGTAACTGCATTTTCTTGTTGCTAGGGTCTGAATGATCCTGTTCCAGAGGCTTCTGCTTTAGATGAGAAGAATGCTTTGGCTTTGGCTATTGTACCAGTTGGTAAGTTCCCTTGAGAATTTTATGTTGCAGAGAATTGAGCACTGCTAAATATGTCGGAAATTCTCTATTGTCTTGAATAATCTCCTAATAAATTTTTATGATTGTGCCATTCCTACGGATATAGACTCAGTTGGATATGCTCAACTTTATTCAAGATTTTTATTTGTTATTATGGAAACAGTTGTAATATTTCTTTTTTCCTGTGGTATTTTCAGATGTCCAACCAACTGCTAGTGGTCCAGATCTGGCAAATGGAGCAACAGGCTGGGAACTGGCACTTGTTACTGCTCCCAGTTCTAATGAGAGTGCTGCAGCTTCAAGCAAACTGGTATGTACCTATGTAAAATTATGGGTGTCCTATTTTCAGTCATTTACAATACATATGTATACTCGAATATATATGTGCGCGTGCGCGCGTAGATGTGGGCATTCACTTGCACTTTTGTTGAGGGTAGAATAAGTTTATATTGAGTTTTACTTTGAACTGATGCCCTTGATTTTGGCTAAAAACACAAAAAGGCTGGAGGTCTGGACAAGCTTACACTGGATAGCCTATATGATGATGCAATCAGAAGAAGCAACCAGAATGTGAGTTACAACCCATGGGAACAAGCCCCAATGGCCAATCCCATGATGCAACAAAGAGCATACGACCCGTTCTATGCCTCCAATGCTGTAGCTCCACCACCTACTGTCCAGATGGCAGCCATGGCAAACCAGCAGCCGGCTTTTATGTTGCAGCAGCAACAGCAGATGATGATGAACCCCCAACAGCAGCCTTTAAACCCATTTGGCAATCCTTATGGTGCCAGTGCGCACCCCTATGGTTCTGGTATACCCGTTCAAGCCTACAATCCTTATACGGGACTCATGTAGACAGTACTGCACACAAAAGAACCTCGTCTTTTGCTGAAAAATACAAGGACAGACAACTCAAAGTTGTAGTAAATTTTCGGATTCCGATATTTGGAGGATTTCAAGGATAGTTAGATGTGTATCATATGTTGTGCAAGTGGAGGAGGTAGGATGACTTTTTTGTGTCTAATAATTAGGAAGTTGTAGGCCCTTAGATTTGTATTATATGCGTCGAATAAAGTTCTGGGACCATGGGAGATTTTTTGACCTGCGTATTTGTTCTTTAACATGAGCAGGAAAATATATTTTATATATAATATTTTTTTTGTTAATTAAGACGGGATAGGAATGATGTGTAATACTGATTGTTATGGGTACACTAATGTTGATTATTCATTATTGATTTATTCACATTATGAAGATTCTATCCTTTTAGTATTACTATTATTTACTAGCTAGCTGATAGCCCGTGCTAACGGACTTTTCCAAAAATTGTTGTAGAGAATGTTGATAATTTTAAGTTGCCTGGCATTGGAGACTAAACAGTGAAGTAGATAAAGGTTTATTTTTCTTTTATAAACACTAGTACCATAATAATTACAGCAAAAAGAACGTATATATCAAACTTCAAACTTGTCCTTACTTTGGAGTAGTATCTCCCTCAAGAAAGGGTAGTTAATTTGTTAAGTTCGGTACGTAGGAGAATTACATCAGATAGAACGTGTTAAAAGAAATTCACAACGCAACCCATTTAATATATTAAAATTTAAACAAATACAACTACATAAAACTATTAAAGTTGTCAGTCTGGAGGTCGTCTTCTTAATTTGCTTCCTTGAGAATTGAAATACTAAAAAGCAACACACACACCCAAGAGTATAACGCAATGCACAGAGTGCCTCAAATCAAATTTCAGGTCATCATCAGAAGATACGGGGGTTGCCATATATATAAATAGCAAGACCCCGGCCCCAAGACATGTTTTAGTGACAAAGAGACTGCAACAAAATGCCCAACATCAATCAATAGTTAGTGCATGAATTTCTTTTTGATTCAATAGATTATTTATATGTTATTATCAGATGGTTCTTTAGAACAAAAAGAAAACAAACAGGCACCAAAAAGGCTACCAAATCTCACTAAGCAATTCTAAAGAGTAAACTTGAATGTCCATATGTGCGAACTTGACAATCTCTGCCTCTTTAAGATTTTTAAATCTTACAAAAGCAAAGAAACATTTAGCTGCTCTTTTTCTCCTTCAAGGAATATAGACATTTTTCATTGTAGCTACTTGGTCGTATTTGATTGGCTTGCATCTTTCCTCCTCCCTATCCATGCTTGTGCTTTCAAATTTCTTTATAATTTTGTTGGCTAAGTCTATGATGGTATTGCTGATTTCCTAGATCTTGTTTCAATTTTTTGAACTTGCCTCTCCAGCCTCTCTCTATACTATCCTCTGCTCTCTCCATTCTGTCACAATAGTTAGTAGCGACAATTGTGAGGTTTATGGTTCAAGTAGGATATGTGGTTTGTTAGAATACTAATCTATATATCATCATTGCAATATGCAGAAGGGAATTATCAATAAAATCAACCTTGTTTTTATCTTTTTAATTTTCCTGTTCTTTTCTGTATTCACTTTTCCTATTATTTTAACCCATGTCAAGTCCAGATATTCAAAGTTATATCCCTTCAGGAGCATACCACATGGGTGCAACAACTCTAGCTATTCACTGCGATGATGCTATGAGCTTTTGATGTCAAGATCGTGACAAACTGGCATCAGAACCAAGGTTCCTCGGCAGCTTCCGGCCACGGGAAATGGTACATGATTTGCCATGGTGCACTCCAATTGAGTGGAGTACCAGTAATACATGATTACCTTTCTTTGCCATGGTGTACTCATGAATATTTATTATAATTTGTAAACATTATTATAATTACTTAATATTATGATTAGTTCAAAAAAATTTTATTTAACTTGAACAAAAAAAATTAATTAAAATCCGCACAAAAATTCTGGAGCCGCTCATGTCTGAAGGAAAAGAGCAACTTGGGATTCACAAGGATGTTATTAAAAAGGAACAACTAGAAGAGAAAACAGTGAGATGAGAATATCTTGATCAGCTGAATCTGCAGCTCTAGAGCACGATTCAAAGTCTAGTTTAAAGAAACTTCCATATGTTGAGAACGATTCTGCTTTTGAACGCATCTCTGTTATTACAAGTTGCGATTTCTTAAACAAAGTTGAAGCTTGAAAATTAAATCCGCGAGGTGGAAATAGTCTCCTCAGTAAATCAGAGGGAATCATCCATGGTGATGGTGATGAAACTGAAAGACAGATAGATCTCGTAGGAAAAAAGACTGAACACTTGGATGTGGCTAACACCAGGGGTTCAAAGGATCCAATGGAGTTATATAATTCAGAGAGTAGTGTAAAATCGCCCCCATGCACAGGAACCATATTCCTAGTTTAGGCGACCGTAATCAAAATAAGGGCCTTTAGACCACGTACAATCACCTATCGGATAAAGAAGTTGTTGACATCTAGATATTGGAAAACAACTCCAAAATTGAAAGATTATGAGCTTTCTAACATGCACTTGTAGGAGAGGTAGGCCCTTCCCTTCCATCACAAAAGGTAAAAAACCATTCATAAAGCAATTGGGGTGTCATTTCAGGCATAAAGCATCCTTTCAGCCCACAGATCCTCGTGTGAAGTTAAGCATCAAGTCCTACAAAGTGCCAGAGCTTTCCAGACACTGCAATTGTTGGTTCACTGAAGAGGACTGTTATGCTTGGAGGTGGATTACGTGTAAGGGTAGTTCTTCAGAGATGACAACAGAACAACACTTGAACAGCAGACTGGTATCTCTCAAAATGAGGACCTTGACACTCTTGGTTTTACATTAGAGCCTATTTTGTACAACCTCTATGGCTCTATCTCACATAAGATCATCCAACTTATGTGGATTTGAAGGACTATATTCTGAGAATGGACGGGAATCTAGAAGAAGTTGTGGGGATAGTGATGTAATAATTAGTTTGGACCACAACTGGAAGGTGGAAGAGACGACTGAGTTGGCAATGCAATGAACCTACAATGCATTGCTGGAATCTTACATGCTAGCAAGCTAAGCTAGGTGAGAAAATCAGCTATATGTGATTTGTTATTACCCTATATATGTATATGTATGTATCCTTGCATTCAATGAAATGAACCTGCTTTTGTCTTTTTAATTTTCCTGCTTTTTTCTCATCTTTAGTACTCATGTTTTCCTATTATTTTAACCTATGTCAAGTCCAAATATTCAAAGTTATCTCTGCTCAGGAGCATACCCATTAACTCTAGTTATTCACTACGATGATGCTATGAGCTCTATCCACACACAAGAAAATATTATTTCTACAACAAAAGTGTCGCTATAGATCCTATAGCGACGGTCGCTATACATCTACAGTGACACTTTTGTTGTGAAAATAACAAAAAATAGTGTGGATTTAACAATTCCCTATTTAATAATCAATTAATCTAAAACTCTAAAGTTGTCGATTGACCTTTTCGTATTCAGTAAAATTAATTCTGAAAAAAATAACCTAACGAACCTGGAACATAAGAGATGAGTGTAGATATAAGAGTGAAGATCGGTCCGACGAAGAAAACAATCAATTTTGGGCGTCGTATCCTACAAACATTACTAAACCGTAGAAAGAGTGAAGAATGGGCGTCGAATTTTAACTAAATTTTTTATTAAAATTAAATAAATAAAATTTAAACTAATTATAATTTTTTTATAAAATATCGTGTATACTTTAAAGATTTTACCAAACCTTAAAACTAAGAAGATTTTTGTACTTATATTTAAAATTGATTAATAAAAAAAAAATTGCTCTATCCAAATTTAACTTTTCTATTAATCTGCCCCTTTTGAGTTTATTAATTTATACATTTATCATGTCCTTATACTTATATAAAAAAAAATCTAACAGGACAACTGCATATGCTATCGGTAAATCCACCCCCGTTAAAAGAGAAAAAATTGAATACTACAAAAATAAGAGAATTCTTTATTTTTTTTCAAACATATTTTTAACATTAATACCCAGTCAATCAAAAATATAAATAAAATTCTTTATGTTAATTTATAGCATAAACTCTAAAATTAAAATTTTATATCCAATTTTAAAATACACGCAAAAAAAATGAAAAATACGTAATAATACTAATCAATTCAATTGAAACGAGCTTCTAACCGAATTATGAACGTGACAAGCCTAAAGAAGCAGAACCACCCACTCACTAGATTTCATTAGTCGATCAGCTATAAAATGGAGTATTAAAATCTTGATTTATACATACAAATTGTATATAAAGAGAGAAAACCAGCACAAAAATTTGGGCTTGAGGAGAGAGATCATAGAAGAGAATAGAAGAGAAGAGACCTTGAAGTTGAACCAAAGTCCTATTTCAGTCTCATTCCAGAAAATTAGAAATGGCTTCACTCTTCTCCTAGAGAGAGAATGATGTAGTGCAAGTTATAAAAAGAAAGAAAAAAAAAAGAAAGAAAGAGAAATAACAATAATGTCGTCTTGGATGTCACTCTCTCTCCCAAATCCCTTCAAATCCTCATCAGAAGAAGATCACCAAGATCAAAACCCTACTACGCCTCCCACCGTCAAAGAAGACCTCTCCGTCCTCGGCCAAACTATCGGCCGCCAACTCCGCGGCGTTGCCGATTTCCTCGCTCCACCGCCTCCCTCCTCCGTCCCTACCCCGGCCGAGGACACTTCTTCCGAGACATTTCTCGGAATTAAAAAAGATTTAGTTGAGATCGGTGGTAGCTTTAAAACGAGTCTCTCCCTGCTTTCCTCTAATAAGGCGGTGACGGAGATTTCTAGGTTTGCCACGAATTTGTTACAGTTTGGAGGTGAAGAAGAAGAGGACGAAGATGCAGTGGGTATAACGGAGGAAGTTGTGGAATTTGTTCTCAAGATTTCGAAGCGGCCGGAGTTATGGACTGATTTTCCTTTAACACTTCGCAATGGTAAAGTTCTAATTTGCTCATCTGGCTCCAATTACATGCACTTACCTGTGCATAATATTTGTACTATATTTCTATACTTCCAATTATAGAATACACACGATTGTTTTGATATATGATCATTAGATACACTTGTTTTTCCATATATATGCGTACTTGTTTATTGTATAAGAGTATGTTCTTTAGGTTATAATTCTTGTTACATTTATTTGGAGAATTAGCACGAGTGATGTAGTATAAGAGTATTTTCTTTGTATTTATAATTCCTCGAATAATGTATGAATTAAGGTTTTGTTAAGTTTAAATGTTTAATAAGTTGAACTAGTCATTCAGGGACGCAGAGTGATTGTTGGAGATTCTTAGATCCTAATTTTGTAAGAAATCAAGTCATTGCCGAACTTAAGATTATGCTCTTACTAATACTCACTCATTTAGTGGTCTACAAAGTTTCTTGGTGTTATATTTTTTGGCTTTTGAGAATATGTTTAGGATACATGGTAAATCTTGGAAGTGGATGAATACCCGCTCAGTTTATCTTTCAGCTATTTCTTGTTCAATTTTATGTCATATAGCTAAACATGTAACTTGAATAGTAAGAAGATTACACACTTCTATTGTATCACTATCTAAGTGGGTGACTAATTATGCAGGTTTGAATCTGTGTAGTGATTTGACATTAGTGTTGCATCTCTTTGAGCACTAGTTCAAAGTGTAGTTTAGTTGAACTTTGAAGGTATTTTATGTAGAACTAGGCATTGTTTGTTCACTCTTGATGTCTGACTCCTTTCAATTTTATTTTTTGTTTAAAAAATCGTAATGTTTTTGCTTAAATTTTATTACCTTACTCTATATATATTTCATTTAGAATGTGAGTGCTAAAGGCCACTGCCAACTGTACCCGCTGAACCTTTTATTTGTTTTCACTTTAACATGACCATAAGCTTGACTAAAAGATCAAGTGACTAGTATCAGCCTAAAGACCCTCCTGCTACGAGGCGTTGGACAAATCCAACACCTCTACCCGATCCCACTCTGGTCCTATAAGTCGCCACAATGACCAATCTTTAGTAATTATTAACTGTGCTGGAATTTCGTATCTAGTTGTTATTGGAAGGAAGATGACCCTATGTACATACATGATACATCATACAAGGGAGTAGTGCTCAAAAAACTATTGCTTGATGGTTTTTTGTCATCTTATGCTGTGATAAAAAATCCCAGCACAACTGTTTCATCCCTTAACAGTTTTCTTGTGGATGCTCCCTCAGATAATACATGATGTGGCAGATGAGTTACTGTGGGATATAAAGCTTAAGTTTTTTCTAGGGACAGCAAAATAAAGCAAGCCCCAAACTGGCTACAAAACGAATGAACTTCAGTGATATAGCATAAATTTATACTCTATGGAGCTCAAGTCTTCTACCCTCCAAAATTTTATTTCATATACAGATTGGTATTGTTTGTTCTCACACAATGCTCTTACATATTTAAGAAAGATGTCTACCACAATTGTTAAGTTAATAGGCATATTTCAGAATCTAGTAAGACTTACTAATGATCTTAATTACAGTTAAATTTTGTAGTCTGAAACTATATGTATTTACGCATGGATAATTTTTAGGGGTAACAACAGTAATGCTGAAGTAATTTTTGTTATTACTTTTTCAGGGAGTGGTCAGAATAGGTTAACCTCATATTCATTGCATCTCTCATTTTTTTTGTCCTTTTTTTTTGGTGCAAATTTTCTCTGTAGTATGGTTAATGGTGATGGGCTGTTTCACTTCATTTTCTTATTTTATTAATTCTTTTGTTTTTGGCCACAAAAATGAAAAGGGATGTGTGGTGCATAATGCTATCCTGCTTTATTACTGAATTTTAATATTATCTTAATGCAGATGTTGATATGTCTGATGTTCAGAGAGAACATGCGGCAACCATTGAAGATTTGGTGCCAAGTCTTGTGGCCTTAAAACATGAAATTTGCAATTACTTGAATGAAGAACAATTTTGGATGATCTATTTCATTTTCTTGCTTCCAAGATTGAATGAGAATGATTCCAAGCTTTTATCAACTCCAGAGGCAAGACTCTGTCTTCATATCTTATAGTTACTTGCTATTAATTATTTGCATGCATGGCGTTTTCCAGGGAAATCCGCAATGCACATCCACACATATATACCGGCTAATGGTGTTATAATGATTTTCGAAACCTTAGTAGTATTATTATATTTTTGTTTGTATACATCCCTACGACCATTTCTTACAGTTCAGATTACTTAGATTTGATAACATCTATTTAATGTAAATTTATGTTCATGTCAAATAATCAAACAACTAAATCTATGGAGGAAGAAGAAAGGGAAAGCAAGAGAGAACCAGACTTCCTCTCAAAAAGCACAACTAAAAGAGGGGAAGAGGATGCATGCAGATAGTGTGTCATACAACCTTGTGCTAACTCTTTCAATGAGGATGACAAATCAACCCCCTTCAAAAAATGTTCTCCAAGACATGCTCCACACTTAGCAGTGTATTTTATTAATGAGATGTATAATTCATTATTGTAGGCAAAAACGACTGTAGGTGCTTCGGTCTTGTGATGATCACTCTGGATACATATCTTGATTGTTAGAAACATAGGTTTGAAATAACTGTCAACAGTTTTGTAAGAAACCTAAATTGACATTAAAACATGGAATATGAGATAATGACTAGTTTACGCTTGCATATGGGATTCATTTTCAACTCACCCAACTAATTTAGGATAAAGGCTTTGTTGAGTTGAGTGAGTAGATCTAATATTTCCAGATTCATTGGGTTGGGTGTATATCTGAAAATTTGAGTTTAGAAATGGTGTAGTTTGAAACAAAAAGACCCAAAAGAGTGGAAGCTAAATAGTATAGGGTGGTTCTGATGCACATTTCCAAAAAAGTTGTTTCTAGTGGCATTTCCCTATTAATATTAGATTAGAATGTATGTAGTATATGTTGATTGAAAAGTTACTCACAGATTGAAAATGAGTATGGAGTATATCTTTTTACTTTGTGTTGTGGTAATTTAATTATTTTTTCTTTTTCTGTTGGGAATTTTTGCTCCAAGTATTGCATTTAATTGCATCACTTATCTTGTTTTCTATCGTTAATTTTTGACTATTTTTATATTCTTGCTAAATAATTGGCTATTGGACTTGTTCCTCCCATAATAATGTCTGATAATCTGATATTATATACACACATGTATGTATATGTTTATTATCTCAATCTCTTGGTATATAGCCTTCAAATACCTGAATGAAAGGTCTTTAAATATGTCTATTGGCCATCAGGCTGATTTAGTGATTAAATTTGTATATTTGCAGATCAAAGCAATTATAACATGGTCTTCTTGAATTTATTTATGCATTTGCTGCATGTTTAATCATAATCATTATGATAGATTTTCCTGTGGCTTTGAAAATTAATTAGCGAAGACCAAGAAATTGGTTCTTTTATGCTCAACTGCGTGAAACATTTTCAGCTTTAAGAAATGTTTGTGTCGGTGATGCTACTAGATTGGTAATACACCAACATGCTCTTAAAATACTAGTACTTTGTTATTTCGATGTGTTTCAAATGTAGAAAACCTCATGGTGGTGGTAAGAACCACTCAAATGTTTTAGTGTTCCTTTAAAGTAAAAATATTATCCATCTTTATTGAAGAATGCAATGCTTCTTTACAGATTGTTGAAGCGAGGGAGATACTTCTGCAGAAGCTGCAAAACAAGAATAATGCGCCAGAGAAAACTTCTGAGGCCTCTGAGAAGCTGCAAAAGAAGAATAATGCACCGGTGGAAACTTCTGAGGCCTCTGAGACTGTTAAAACATTTCAGGAGGGTGGCAAGGACAATATCAGTGAAGCAAATAAGAGCTCATCTCATGGAAATGAAGTTCCAACTGAGGTGGTTAATGCGGCCAAGTGTTCAGAGATGGGCTATCATGTGAATACCAAGTGGTTTAAAGAGAGAGGTGTTGATAGATGCGCATCTGGTGAAGCTCAGAAGCAGTCTGAAGATGATCTCTCATTCAGTGATCTAGAGGACGATGATAATGATCTCTTAGGTAAACGACCAGGGTTTAGACGAGAAGAGATTAAACAGGTTCCTTCGTGCAGTGAATCCAATGAATGGGTACAGCTAAATGAAAATCTGGGTGGTCAACACAAGGCAGTTCAATCAACTTCGGGAGAAAAAGATTCAGAGAGTGGGGAGTCGTATGACTGGCTGACTATAGATGATTTGGATTTAGACCGTCCTTGACAAACTATAGAATTTAGATTTATTTTACTGGGGGGCGGATGGCTACTCCTCCCTTTTCCCATATTCTAGTAATTTTCGACCCTATGAGAAGAAATAAGACTGAAATCACATTAAAAAAAAATCTCCCGTAATACTCAGGATGTCGTCCCTCCCCGTGGAACATTGGGTGCTGTTTCTATCTTGTTCAAATTTAAAGCTAATTGCTAAAGGTTAGAGCTTCGTTCGTGTATATATTTGCTTGCTGCTTGATTGATTTTCAGTTGTATTCCAATTTTATTCTCTCTATATATTAATAAAGTGGCTCTCTTGAGCCGCTGTGAATTTGTGTGTTTTCTGATTTTATATTTACCTCTCCGAAACAACTTCTACTATTTGTTTTTCGCTCCTAATTACTCTAATATATTTTCATATATTATTATTATTTTTTATTAAACCATACACACGTACACGTAGTGTGTGCAAAGGAGATTACTATAATTAACAGGGTTAAGTTCAGATGACCACATGGGGTTTAGACGGTTTTTCACTTAACAACCTGTAGTCAGTAAATTTACATTTAAACACCCGACCTTTTGAGGTGAAGTGAAAAAGTGCTTTCTGTCATAACTCTGTTAGTCAAATTGTATAAAGACTTAATTACCCTCCTACGTTCAACAACATAAATAGAAAGAAACACAATTGCACCTCATACATTTAATTTTCCAATAATCAAAACAACAAGAAGGGAAATCAGAACTGAAACAAAGAAATAATACCCAAAAACTAATATTCAAGCACAATCATATACCTAATTAACGAATTGAGATAAACAATTTAAATTGTTTCTGAACAGCAATTCATGTAATTGCTCTTTGAATCTGTTTTCAGATATAATCAAAGAACCCAATTCAAGGAACTTATATGGGCAGCTTGTTGAAAATCAGGACAATTCAGAAATAAATAAAGATGGAGCAAAAAATTACAAGAAAACAAATTCAATAAATTCTGAAGATCATAAACATGCAAGAGCTGCAAGACTCCAGTCAACTGATAAAGATGAAGAGGCTGACACAATGGAAGGCGGCGGGTACACAAGCAAGTTTGATGTAGAAGAAACAACAGGAAGCTCTCTCTCCCCTCCTCTTTCCCTAGCAACACTCCCTCTTGATGCCCACAAAATGCTCATTGGAACCCCATTATTATTAATCCCACCATCCTCTCTGTATAAACAACATGAAGCTCTCTCTCCCCTCCTCTTCTCCCACCGCAAACCCACCTCCGGGTAGCCTCCAAATGGTTAACCTCCCCTCCTTTCGAGAGCTTCTGTTCCGAATTCAAAAGCTTCTTTGCAAACAGCACAGTGTAATTCAGTAGCCACATGGTCACCGTCAATCTCAATAGTCGGCATTGACTCAATTGTAGCTTTTGACGCTGGTGGATGATCCATTCGCCCAAGTCCGTTCGCTTCAATTTGAGATAATTGATCTAAAAGGCGGTCAAAACCCGACCCTAACAAAAACTCCGACATAGTCGTCGGTAACGGTCTCAAACCCGACCCAGCTCCATCATCATAATACAGCTCGAACCCTCCTCCGTCTTCTCCGGTGGCGGCAGCCGGTTTAGAAGCACTGTTTTCGGTGGTTCCACGGAGAACGATGACCGGATTGAAAGGCGACCGATCCCCACCACTCCTACGGCTACGGCGGATCGCAGGGCTCGACCCCTGATCCGAATCTCGCCCTTTTATCTTGCAGATCTGAGAAAAACCCAAAAAATAAAACTCAAAAAAATGGGTTAAGTTCAGATGACCACCTGGGGTTTGGGCGGTTTCCCACTTAACCACCTGTAGTCAGTAAACCTACATTTAAACACCCGACCTTTTGAGTTGAAGTGAAAACGTTACATTTTCCATCCAATTTAACCGTGCGTGTAAGTCAAACGCGAAAAGCGCGTGAGAAAGAATTATAACAGTCAAAACAGACAGTTAAATGTCTGAATTACCCTTCATCTTCCTCAAATCTCATTCCTCTCTCTCATTTCTCACTCCATGCGTCCTCTCTCTCAAAACTGACGAGAACATTCTCACTCCTTTATTCCCCTCATCGATTCCTCCACAGCCCCTCTCTCTCCTCACTCACTCCGCCGGAATATTCTTCACGGTGACCTACAGTTCCTCCTTTAATCTACGTAATTCTTCATAAATCGAACTGATAATTGAAAAAAAGGGTCGATTTTTTTAGGATTAAGTTCAGATGACCACCTGGGGTTTGGGTGGTTTCCCACTTAACCACCTGTAGTCAGTAAACCTACATTTAAACGCCCGACCTTTTGAGGTAAAGTGAAAAAGTGCTTTCTGTCATAACTCTGTTAGTCAAATTGTATAAAGACTTAATTATCCTCCTACGTTCAACAACATAAATAGAAAGAAACACAATTGCACCTCATACGTTTAACTTTCCAATAATCAAAACAACAAGAAGGGAAAGAAGATCTGAAACAGAGAAATAATACCCAAAAACTAATATTCAAGCACAATCATATACCTAATTAACGAATTGAGATAAACAATTTAAATTGTTTCTGAACAGCAATTCATGTAATTGCACTTTGACTTTGTTTTCAGATATAATCAAAGAACCCAATTCAAGGAAGTTATATGGGCAGCATGTTGAAAATCAGTACAATTCAGAAATAAATCAAGATAGAGCAAAAAATTACAAGAAAATAAATTCAATAAATTCTGAAGATCATAAACATGCAGGGCTGCAAGACTTCAGTCAACTGATAAAGATGAAGAGGCTGACACAATGGAAGGCGGCAGGTACACAAGCAAGTTTGATGCAGAAGAAACAACAGGAAGCTCTCTCTTCCCTCCTCTTTCCCTAGCAACACTCCCTCTTGATGCCCACGAAATCCTCATTGGAACCCCATTATTATTAATCCCACCATCCTCTCTGTATAAACAACAGGAAGCTCTCTCTCCCCTCCTCTTCTCCCACCGAAAAACCTCCCCACCGGAAACCCACCTCCGGGCAACCTCCAAATGGTTAAACCTCCCCTCCTTTCGTGAGCTTCTGTTCTGAATTCAAAAGCTTCTTTGCAAACAGCACAGTGTAATTCAGTAGCCACATGTTCACTGTCAATCTCAATAGTCGACATTGACTCAATTGCAGCTTTTGACGCTGGTGGGATCCATCCGCCCAAGTCCGTTCGCTTCAATTAAACCTGGCAAACGGGCGCGCCGGGCCAAAAAGGCCCGGGTTTTGGCGGGCTGAAAATGGCCAGCCCGTGGCGGCCAGGCCGGGCCGGCCCGCGGGCTTCGGCCATTAATTTTTTTTTTTTTTGCAAACTCTTTGTTACACCAAAAATAATTATAATAAATATTAAAAATAATAAAATAATTAATAATAAAAAATAATACAAACAAACACGATTAATTAATTACATACATTAACTACATATCTCAATTATAGTTAAAATATATTAAAGATTACATTAAAAATAAATAGTTGTTGTAGCTCAGTTGGTTTGAACTCTTATTTATTTACTTACAAGTCATGTGTTCAAGCCTCACAACCTAACACTTTATTTTTTTAAAAAAAATAAAAATTAATAGTTGGTGGGCGGGCCAGGCCTCCACGGGCCGGCCCAAAAAGGCTCAGGTTTTTATGGGCTTAAAAACAGCGGCCCAAAGCCTGGGTTTTGGCGGCCGGGCCGGGCCGGCCCGCGGGCTTTGGGCCCATTTGCCAGGTCTAGCTTCAATTTGAGATAATTGATCTAAAAGGCGGTCAAAACTCGACCCTAACAAAAACTCCGACATAGTCGCCGGTAACGGTCTCAAACCCGACCCAACTCCATCATCGTAATACAGCTCGAACCCTCCTCCGTCTTCTCCGGTGGCGGCAGCCGGTTCAGAAGCACCGTTTTCGGTGGTTCCACGGAGAACGATGACCGGATTGAAAGGCGACCGATCCTCACCACTCCTACGGTTACGACGGATCGCAGGACTCGACCCCTGATCCGAATCTCGCCCTTTTATCTTGCAGATCTGAGAAAAATCCAGAAAATAAAACCCAAAAAAATCGACCCTTTTCTTCAATTATCAGTTCGTTTTATGAAGAATTACGTAGATTAAAGGAGGAACTGTAGGTCACCGTGAAGAATATTCCGGCGGAGTGAGTGAGGAGAGAGAGGGGCTGTGGGGGAATCGATGAGGGGAATAAAGGAGTGAGAATGTTCTCGTCAGTTTTGAGAGAGAGGACGCATGGAGTGAGAAATGAGAGAGAGGAATGAGGTTTGAGGAAGATGAAGGGTAATTCGGACATTTAACTGTCTTTTTTGACTGTTATAATTCTTTCTCACGCGTTTTTCGCGTTTGACTTATACGCACAGTTAAATTGGATGAAAAATGTAACGTTTTCACTTCAACTCAAAAGGTCGGGTGTTTAAATGTAAGTTTACTGACTACAAGTGGTTAAGTGAAAAATCGTCCAAACTTCAGGTGGTCATCTAAACTTAACCCTAATTAATACTAGTCCCAGATCTACACATAATTAATACCACTCTCCTTTGAACACGCTATATGACATAGTACCAGCTATTAGTAACGGAAATTAATATTTTTATAATCATTTATTGATATTTTTATACGTAGGGTTTACATATTAATTAATATATTAAATTTTTATTAATTAATATATAGACTCTACGTGTGGAAATATTAAAAAAATAATATAAAAATATCAGTTGCCTAACTAAACGTACTACTATGTCACAATATATCTCAAGGAACTACTACTAGTACGTTTACTATATTATGGCTTGAATATGTTCGACACTTGCGTCAATTAATATTTAAAACTTATTTGGACTTGCTATTTTTAATATTATATTAATAAAAATAGATGACATTTTAAAATTCCAGATTAATATAAAATATAGTAGTACTGCAGTAAAAATTCTGTTTAGAGAAATATTATATTTCCCCCGTTCCAAATTATAGGATCATTATTAATTTTTCAAAGTCAATCTGAGATATTTTCAAATTCAAAATTGAGATAATTCATTAAATATTATAAAACAATAAAAATTACAATGAGTACTATTTTTTAGACGATTTATGATATTCATTATTGTATTGATTAAAATTAAAAGAATTTATGCCAGTTTTGAGATTAAAAATATCTTAAGTTGACTTTAAAAAATCAATAATAATCAAATTATATGGAACGGAGAGAGTATTTAGTTTCAGTTTTTGACTACAAAAAAATGAAACTAGAAATCAGGTCATTATAAATAAACTAAAATCTTCGGATGTTCGTGTTTAGAGTGAACCTGAAGGGACGCTGGCCAAAATTGGTGGCAAGGACACTTTCCGATTTCCAGATAAGTTTTGTCACTCCAATAATCTGGCAGAGGGCTTTTTTTTTTATATATTTTTGAGTACCTATTTTTAGTGGTGTAAATAAACTGATTTAAGTCAAATATTGATTTGCTTAAACTTGGTTCATAAAATTTATCGAGTTTAAAATAAATTTCGATCGAGGCTTTCAAAAGGTTCGATTGAGGTTCGTTTAGCTACCGAGTCGAGTATGATATTTGAGCCCGAAGAACTATCGAGTGAATATAATCCGAATATCAACATAAAATTATAATTTAAAAAAGAACTTTAAAATTTACTCATATTTAAATCATTTATATTTCGAGTTGAGCTCGAATCGAACTTTTAGTCGAACAAGTCAAGTCCGAACCGCTGGGCATGATGAAAACTATAGGGTAACATAAGGGAAAACTTAGATTCTTTGATAAACTCAAACTTGTGGCCATGCACAATAAAGAGAGATCCCTACTATTAGGCTACCACCTTTATCTCAGTAGACGGCCTTGAACACTCCTCTAGGACCAAGAAGGATTTAAACCTTAATTTTACAATAAGTCTAGGGGACATTGTTTTGCGACATTTCTAATGACATTTTTTTTTTGTAGTAACTCTCAAAAAATGTATAGTATTTATTTCAATTGAAATTTTTGTAAAAAACAGTGTTTTAGGTGTAATTTAGATATATATAAGAAACAAGGTTGTACAGACTGTACAGGCCCTGTTTCTTGTATGTATCCAAATTACACCTAAAACACTGTTTTTTATAAAAATTTCAGTTGGAATAAATACTATACATTTTTTGAGAGGTACTACAAAAAAAAAAACCAAAATTTTTTTTTAAAAAAAATATCGCTACAATGTCGGTAAAATAATGTCGCCGTAAAAGTACTCTTAATTTTACCACTGAAATATATTCTTTTCATCCGATTTGTCCAACAGAAATGTTTGTCCAACAGTCGCTCAGGTATCACATCTGCCAGTCTGATACATTTCTGTTAAATAATCAATAATTTCAAGAAGTTTCTTATTGGAAAAGGTAATTTCCAACTAAGATCAGCTCTCACTACAACTCACTCACTCACAAAAACCTTTGCATAACTTCGTCCCAAAGTATATAACCTAAACCCAGGTACTTGAATCAAAATCCTTCTGCCATATATACACGAAATTCCCAACACATGAATAAAATCCGTCTAAATATAATACTCCTACATTGCAACAACCGGAATGTCAGCTAATGGAAAAGTGAGATTAGTATAAAACTTCTCACGAACAGTTTATGATAACAACACTGCGGGTCTAAAACACTAACTAAACAACTCGCACAAGTTAAAAGAATTTGGAACTCTCAGAGAATGGACCAGCAAATACACTTCCTACATATGCACAACTTCAATTCTCTGCTGGGAGCACTTGACTTCAGGATACAGCATTAGACGAGGAAAACTGAATTATGTACTTGGTCATCAACAGCTAGTTCCTCCGCTCTTTTCAATGTTAAGGCCTCCAATCTCTTCTAGTACCAGAAAAATGAAATGGAGGTTTGATGTCCAATGAACTGGATTGCGGTTTCAGAGCTGGACCAGGATTGAAACCAGTTGAAAAGCCTGGACCAGTTTGAATAGACATGGGCTGTGGTGGACCGGATTGCAGTCCCAAAGCTGGACGAGAATTGAAACCCGTTGAAAAGCTTGAACTGCATCGAATAGGCATGGGCTGTGGTGCGTTTGTCGAGATAGTTGTTGTAACCTGGAGAGCAGGACGGAATGGTTGGAAGGAAAACTGAGAATGAGTGGAAGCTGGGGATGGAGGAAGGATAACGAGTCGAGGTCCAACGGGAGATATATCCTTGAAAGACGAGTTTGAAAGTTTAGAGGGAAGAGTAGTTGATGGCCTACTTGCTTCCCCCAGTGATTGCTTGTAAGGCTCGGGTGGGCACCATTCAGGCATATCGTCGTCGTCATCAAAAAGTTTGTTCTTATTAGGTAACATAGTACAAGAAATCTTAGTAGAGGAAAATGCGGAAACTGCAGGTGGTGTTGGAGTAGCTTTGCTTTGGACACTAATTTTTTCTTCCAAATTGTGATGGAGAGGATTCTCAGATACACGTTCGCAAACTGTTTTTGGTGGAGGCATTCCTTGGTTGGGAGCTGAATGGTTTCTGGAAAGATTAACATTATCAGATCTTTGGTTGGGAGCAGATCTTGCATGCACAACGGGCACAATTGAGGACACTAAACCATCCAGTGTCCAAATTCCTTCAGCTGGAAGCTTCCTGTTAAGTAAAGAAACATCTACATGCTTACCACCGTATGCAGTTGCAGAAACCCCACATGCAGTTCCGAAGTCATATTCAGGAAGATCATCCTCATCAAAAGTAGGTTTGATTGCTTTCGGCGCATTAGATTGGACAGCAATTATATCATTCTTTTTTTCTGAACTAATTTTAGATTGCTCTCCAGAAATGGCAGTGCTAGATGTCTCAACTTCCAACAAGCGCCCATTGGATCCCTGACAAGGTTCATAGGAAGGTGCAAACATTTGTTGTCCCATTTGAATGGCTGAGCTGTTGCTTGGGACTGAAGGAGTTGGGGGGGAACTAGCAGCAGAGGAAGACTTACTAACTACAAGCTGGATTTCACTCGATTCAATCTTCTTACATTCTCTACCATTTTCAGCAGCACTCTCAAGACTTGGAGAAGATACTACTGTCACAAGTGGGGTGGACTGATTAATTTGTTGAGCTGGTTGAGCCAATTTCTTTTCTGCAACTTGATGTGTCAAAGAGCCAGAAATGGAGTCCAGAGGCTGCTCTGACGAGGAGTTATTCTTACTATCCAAATTTTTAGTAACAGAATTTGAAGAAAACTGGCTTTTACGCCACACTACACAACCAATCAACGAGTCCTGGTTGTCTTCAATAGCTGCCATACCCTTGAAGAAACCATATTTTGCAAGAATTGTAATTATGGTATCGCTGCGAGGACATATGTAAAGATCAATGCCTGCTGAAAGTTGAGCAAATCCAACCCTTCCCCCTTTCCTGTATCCTTTTGAAACCTGATAACATCAATAACGTTGATGATTTTTAACTATAATGTGCTCAACAGAACACTAATATCCACACGATCACTTCAGATGCAGACTATTTACAGTACTGCAATAAGATTGACTCACCTCTTTCATGCCAGTAAGTTCATTTCCAGAAGATCCCTCCTTCCAACAAAGTGATATTACCTTGAAGATAAACATTATATAGATACTAAGCATTCTGAGATTAAACCAAAAAAATTATGTGTAGGATATTATTGCCTTGAGATGAGACAATGTAGAGAACCTAAGCTGCACATGAAAAGTTTAAGAGTTCTAAAACAAGGAAAACTGCACATCATTGAAAATTGTGACTTATTATAAATTGCAATGCCCAAAAGTCTAAAATCATCTTTCACCTATATAAGAAGCATGAATTTCTTTTGCGGGACCAGAAGATAATATTTTCCACCCGAAGTAGTGACAGTTGCACATACAAAAATCACTTTCCTCAAACCTACCTCAATGAATCATATCAATTTTTTTTATGAAAGATGTCGCAAGAATCATATTTCTAGATGAGACCTCATGCACAAAAAGTTCTACTTCATCCACCCCATGTTTATGTTGTCAACTTTCTATTTTGGGACGTTCCTATTTCCTAAATCATGTGCTTTTTTTTAAGTGGCCACATAAAATGGGTAGTAGGAGTAAAAAGTTCTACTTAATCCATCCCATGTTCCTAAATCATGTTTATATTGGCTCCTTCATTATGATGCAAAAAACAGGTTGCCCCCTTGTAATTGCCCGTATCACTAATCTTAACATTTAAATGGCATTCAGAAGCAAACTTTCAAGATACTCAACCTTCAGTTTGTCTCAACATTTTTCAACAATGCACGTAGCATTCTTAGTGAATCATTACTTCAGACATGACTCTGATAACATTTACCTCTTTAATTAATATTAACTTTCAAGTCTCAATAAATGTGACCAACAGGGATAATGATTACTTGAGTATTAGCTGTGAATCTGAATAAGGAAGATGGTTTCTTTGCCTTATAAAAATGTTTGTTCAACAAGCATAAGAAGCCTGGTTCAAAAATAATCAATATTTATGCGAAGCTTTCTAATTCGGTAAACTGGGGCTAGGTGCAGTCATTTACCACCTAATTAGGTGCGAATTCTCAAGCTGAAACTAGGCACCCCCAACCAATACAATTCTTCTATCCAAAACTTATCTAACTGTCAGTGTTTCGATTTTCAATTTAGTTGTGGCATACTTTAGTTTACAGAGCTCAACAGATCATTTTAAATGTCAACACCATCCTATTATTAAATGCAAGCAATTGATGTCAAAATGCTATAGAAGCACAGGTGTACACCATGCTTGCTATGTGTTAAACCTCTCTCCATGAAAAAGTGGAAGATGCTACAAGATTGAACACATGCAAGACTAAAAGGTTATGGATGAATCCATTTTTTACCAGGATTAATGAGGAAAGCAGCATCCCCAAAGTTAACTATCTATTCTTTAGCCTTTTCAATAGGGTAGAAATTTATGTAATTAGAATTTCATTTTCATAATTGGGGATTTATGGTAGTTTAGGTACTTTATTCAGATTAGGAAATTTAGTTGTTTTATACAAGTAATTAGGGTAATCTGCTCTTTCAAAACAAAATTAGTGTTTTGTTTTCCCTTTACATATGCTTTTTAATCTCCAATATTTGACCATTTATTATTATTATTATTACTAGTCCTTAAGACACGAGTGTTCCACATGTAATTTATATGATATTAATAACTTCAAAAGCTAAAATTTTAATTCGGAGGATAAAATATGTAGATGTTTAAAGTCAGACGATAAAATAAGAATATCTTTACACTTGAAGAATAAAATAGGAATAGACAAAACTTGGAGAATAAAATAATAACAACATTAAACTTGGAGGGGTTCAAATAGGGAGAAGTAAAGGCTTCAGCCTGATGTGAACATGAATGCAGGTGAAGCTGTCCAGCTTCATAACATAGATAACTTAAGACTTTTGAGATATTTATCTATCTTGATTGCAATCAAGAGATCCTAGTGGTTTAGGTGCAAAGCCTATAGCTAGTTATTTTTTTATTGTTCCAATTAGTTCTATCAATTCATACTTTCATATTGTTGTCCTGCATCAAAAGTGCATTGCCCTTAAACAGATATTAGTATCACTCAAGCTATAGCAAACAAGAAAAACAGATATTTGAGGAGTCGTGAACAATCAGACATGGAAGCAAGTCAAGCAACCACTTCCTTTGCACGTAAGACACAAATTTACAAAAACCTATCTGTAACCCTTCCTCAGATTATCACCCACAACCAAACTGCCCCCAAAGCAGAGTTTCACCTTAATAAATCCCCTATCCATCTCGTATGTTGATGTTTAAAGAATAGCCTTTACAAAGTTTGGGAGGGAAGGGTGGGAAATAGGCCTTCATTAAGCCCATTGATTTTTTGGGGCTAAACCTCCATCAAGTACCTTGGAGACCCCCTCCTAAAAATAAAGTGTACACTCCCTATTCCCCCAATAAATAAATAAACAAGTCAAAGGATAACAATATTGAAGGCACCATACTATATATCCCCCTCATCCATAACCAAACCAAACTATCTAGGGAACACCTCAACCAATGGACTGTTTGTGTTCTCTTTGACCTTTGTAATCCAATGTACGATTTGCATTCTTTTGTAGTGGATAAATAACTAAACGTCTTGTCATCCATTGGAATATTTGGCCTCTGGTTACACAAAGGTTGGATACTAATGACATTTATTAAGTCTGTATACTGCACCAGGTTTTATCTCACAGAAGTAGAAGGATACTAAGGTGCTTTGGAAGTGTACCATTTTTTTTTATGGGATCTAGAATGAGCCTAATGTTTTACTATTTAGAGATAGCTATTTATCTTTTACTTTTTAGAGATAGCTATTTATCTTTCATTTGTTGCGAGATAGGACCTTTCTCCTTGGTTCTTTACGGTGACATGGATACCTTATGGGTATTTTTAACTAATCTTGTAGGTATTGGAAAGCTATCCTCACCATCTTTGAAGTGATCTTTTTTTCGTCTTTTTTACATTAAAAATGAATAAATATTTTCACCTATTATAGGGTGGGTATAATCTGTCCCCCCTGTGCTTAAATTTTCATTTTTCATGTAATATTTATTCTTTTAACCGAAAAAACTTGAAAAGAGCTAATTCCTTACAAGGCAAATTGGTTGCTTGAATTAAGCTAGTTTTAGCAATATTAATCCAATTCAAGACTTTTTTCTCTATATGCAGCAGGTAAATAAGATTATATTAGAGTGATTTTCTTTTTATCTTTGTTGGTAAGAATATTAAACTATAATAGATGTAATGCTTCTGAGTTAAAACGAAGTAGCTGGTTTTATATTAATCAAAATATTTTGTAATGAAAAACTTGTTTATAATGGATTTTATTAAGAAACAAAGTAGTATAACAGCAAGAATAATCCAAATTTCCCGTTGGTGCAGGGGTCTCCAAAGAATAATAATAAGCCTGGCAAGAAAAACAAAGTAGACGTTCATATGCAACCCTGTCTTCAAGTTGGAGGGTTGAACAGATGAGGATGAACCCAAGATTGACATGAGTACGAAATTCATCATAAGAGGTGGATGAAATCCCTCTTTAGATTGAAGATGAAAAGGATACCCACAATGGAGTGAATAGAGAATTTAGACATTTGACTAGTACTTAAGCCAAGATCCAACTCTAATAGCATTTTGAAGCATGATACACACACACATATATATACATTATATTATATTAGTGTGTACATTATTGCTTAAACTTTTGAGTAATGCTAAAGGTCACAAATTTAGTTGAACTCCAAACTGGAAATGAAATGCATCTTTAATTCTTTATCACATTGTCTACAAATTTTGATGTGATCACAGTTCCACATATTTTGGGTTAAAAATTTAGTAGAAAATGGGAATCAATTATATTGTATATTTTATTTTTTAACAAGTCCAACATTATTATAAACTTTAAATGCACTCGATATTTTTCAAATAAATCTATGTTTTGGTCCATTTCGTTTCTGCATTATGATTCAAAGTCGTTTGCCTCTCCACCTGAAAGCAGAGGAACAATTCCCACTTTACGCGGAGTGTTGAAGCATGACATACATTTTGGCTCTTGTTTTTGAAGTTATACTTTTATAATAATTGGAAACCTAAACGTTTTTATAACTGGTTAGACTTGTAAAATATTTTGTATAATTAGTTAGAAGGGCTAAGAGAATAACTGCTGGCATGATTCTCTTGTATTTTGAAGTAAGTAATGGAACTAAAAATACAAGTATTTTGTATAATTAGTTAGAATGGCTAAGAGAATGACTGCTGGCATGATTCTCTTGTATTTTGAAGTAAGTAATGGAACTATAAATACAAGTATTTTGTATAATTAGTTAGAAGGGCTAAGAAAACAACTGCTGGCATGATTCTCTTGTATTTTGAAGTTAATAATTGAATTATAAATACAAGAACTGTGATATGTTCAATTCTTGTAGTTTTCCTCTTGAATTTGGAAAACTACGGCAACACTAAACAGGTAATGTTCCGGAAGCAATCTTAAGCCCTTTATGTTATTTCTCTTGGTGTGGCTAATGGAAATATTACTTCAATTCCATGTAAGTTGGTATTTCATAAATGTTTAAATTGAAGAGACCAAGTCTGAATTCCATCCAATTTTATAACAATATACAGATTCAGTTCAGGTGTTACAATTAACAGGCTATCCTCAAGGATACACCAATTTGCTGTGTATAACTTAAAACACTTTCAGAATTTAAGCAGCAACTCCCATTAAAGTTGCCCATATCCAAAAATAAAATAAACAAAGAAAAACTAATAGTATCAGTATCAATGATAACTCATTGATATATAATCCATCCTAAACAATTCTACCATTATACTTAACCTCAAACATGGTCTCAGCACGTTTTTGCTTCAAGCAAAAGTTTATAATAAGACATTTATGACTTTGACCGAGCATATACCACTGTGTTGGTTCAGCTTCAAACTAAAATTCATGGCATGCTACTGCAGGAATTTTAGTTTAGATAAATCCATCTAAAATCTAATATATCACGATTTCCGATAAGTCTATCTGTTTACTTTCACGAGTTTATTAAGCTCATGTATGACTTAAATTAAATTATGACTTAAATTTTCCATCATGTAAAGCACATTTAAATGAAAAAGACATTCTACTCATGATTACATGCTGTTGGACTACTGGTGCTCCTTTGGCACAGCCTGGCATGTTTATTTAGGGAAGCTCCGGTGTTGAAATTTAACTAAATAAGATGTTGACTAGCACCTTCCGCAATGCTTCCTGAGCTTGGCTCAGAGCTAATAACCGTGATAGCTATGTTTGGTCAGCCATGGACATGGTTAACAGTGGTCTGAGGCTGTCAGCTTAGGCTTGGAAGGCTAAACCAACTTGGTTATGTTTGAACCATCCAAGCAGGGTACATCCCAGCTTGACTGAAGTAAAGAGACAAAAGGCTTTTTCAACATGATTTTTTATGATTGAACCTTTTAAATCTCTATCATTTCGTTAAAAGTCATCCATTTGTTATCTATTCAACTACATATAGACAAGGTTGTGTAAACACACAAGGTATGGCACTATCCTACTGAAAAGTGACACTCATTAGACCCAAACGTTAATACACCTTATAAATTAGCCTTCTCTGTCCAATGCAGGTAGCAATTAAGAGGAATCTTTATCAACTTTTTTAAGTACGTACATGGAATTTTATTTTTCAGATGAAAACAATAGAAGATATGATGTGGTGGATTGATGCATCTAGTCTGTAAATAAGTTTAATGTGCAATATTGTAGAATATAGGACACGGTTACTCGGTATAGGAATTAAGTAGAACATAATTTAATAACACGGCCATCATTATGTCAGGTCTGAGAAAGCTATAATTCGATCCGAGAAACCATCCTTAACATGTACTAAGCATAAAATTACGTATTATCATCTGTTTATTTTTCTGTGCTCATTCTCTTGATTACAAGAGGAATACGGAACAGAAGTTTTGTTAGATCAATAAACCACGCAGTGAAGCAACTACACCAGAACTTGTGATATTTCAGGAAACAGAAGATATCAATACACAAACATAACCTTCCACAGAAATTATCTAAATACTAGATAATAAAACCAATTTCAGTTACTATATTAGAACATAAAATATCTCAGAGAAATGTTGATAAAATTGCTAAATTTGTTTGCAAGGAATCATACAATTCAATAAACCAAGTGGGCTAATTTGAAGACATAATTAAATTAGTGCATGCAGCTACTATTCAAGAATTAAAAAGAAAACACACTTATTTCTTTCTTTATTAAACTTGTCAAATAAAACCCTTGGTAAGGGCATTTCATCTCAAGGTAAGTTTAAGTTCATGCAATTTAAGTTTCCAGTTGCAAAGAGCAAGGAAGATCTTTATTTTATTTTTAGCAAGAAAGATATCAGTAATATCTATCATGTAACTGACAATTAATTTCATTATTATTTAAATAGCCTATTTCATTTAACTATGCCAAAAATAACATCTTACCATCAATCCGCGGTTGCGTGAGCGAGGAAGATCTTGAATATATTTTTCAAAAGCCTCTAATCTTACTTTCCCTTTAACTTCAACGAAGTCAGACCAGTTGATATCAAGCAACTTCTCACCACTACACACAAATTATCGTGGATAAAGTGAACAACTAGATATTTCATCCTCTAAAGTAGGGAAAAATGACTTTTATTTCAGATCTTATTATCACAAACATAGCTATGAAAGCCTTGAAATGAAGTTATAAAGTTGGCTTAAAATATCATCAGATTGAAGATCTAGCAAATGAAGTTATAGACTGCTAAAAAACATCATTAAATCAAATGTCAAGCAATTCGTACCGCTACTTAATGTGCAGATATGCAAACAAGGTAAAGAAGAAAGCAAAATCAAGTCATTAAACAAGGAAGTTGGATGCACTTTCACAATATTTACAAAATATCCTTTCCATATTACATAGCTTAAGGAACAAAAATAAAATTTCACTCATCCACAAAACCTACAATCTACGTAATAATAAAAAATTTAGGGCCACAAAAAACTAATACTTATGTAGCTTAACCAAAAAACGAGAATATGTGAAGCTATTTACCACAGTAGGCATTTTAACAACCAGACCTCCATGCCATTTTTATAATTTTTTTATAGAAGAGTTCCATTTCATCTTGTTGCGAAGGATTAACAGTATTAGCATAGTCAGAGGCATACTAAGCAAGTATTGCCACCAAAACCTAAACAATACCTTCTATCCCAAACTAATTGGGGTTGGCTAAAATGGGTCCTATATGCAAGAATAAAAGAATAAAGGCAAGGACAAAAAATAAACGGATAAAACATATAAAAATAAGATTAGAATAAAATACATAAAGTAAAATAAAACATCAAATTAGATGGAAATGAATAAAATAAAAAACCCTCAAGTAGAAACTTATATACAAATATAAATAAATAAATAAAAAGTAAGGAGAAAAAAGTAAGGGATAAGAGAAACTAAAAAAAAGGAAGAGGTGACACCCTACACCTATTAATTTTCAGTCCGCCCTTACCTCTTCTCATTGGTAAATCTATAGGCTAAAGTTGGATATGACAAAAGATTTCAACCGATTTATAATAATTTTCTCCTCAATCAATTCTAGCCCAACCTTCTATCAAATATCATCATTTCTGATCTGATCCAACCTTAAATGTCCTCACATTCCCTAACATTCACATCAAATCAAATCTCATCTTATCTTGGTCTCCCAAACATTAAACAACTCTGCCTATGCTTTCTTGCATAGCATGTTGAAAACCATGATAAGTAGGAGGGTTACTTCAGGCGTTGCACCCCCGCTCAAATCTAATGAAACTAAGCAAGTAGTGCCCGAGAAAGTTTGTTGGCCTGACAAGTTCCTGTTGACCTTTTCCCATTATAAGTAGGTGAGTTCTTGACTTTCTTTAATGAGCTCCACACAATGTGTGGTAGGTAAGAGCATCCTATTGAATTTTTCTAAACAAATGAATAAGAAAGAAAACCAGAAGGTTCCAAATATAGTTTGGGAACTGATATTTTCACATAAAAAATGATATTTCCACATGATCTCTCTCAAATGAATAGTGAGTGGATCCTACTTCCATATGAGAGAGACTCGTGTGAAAATATCATTTTAACATGTGGAAATATCATTTTCCTATAGTTTTTATATTGAGATAAAAGAGCATTTTTTGGAGGAAAAAAAAAAGAAAAAATAATTTAAGGCAAAGAGGACAAGACATCCTCCTAAAAAAGGGCAGTAAAAAAGCTACAAGCTTTGTTAACGTTATATGAATTGGCACAAGTTGTATCACTCACAAGATCAGTATACCCTCCTCCATTTAGAAATCCTTAGACTATATTGTCCAGAAAATGGGAATCAAACTTTGGTATTCTACTGCAGTCGTTACTATTGAAATATAATTTTAATAAGGTGTTCCACTAAAAAAACATCACAAAAGGGATCACAACCCCTGTATTAGGAGCATACAGTGAAATCAAGATTAACAGATAACAACAATGATTCGAAAAAAAGATACAACTATACCCTAAAGTCCTAAACAAAGGAAAGAAAAGGCCTATAAAAGATAGTCTCACTAATACCAAGACGTCCCCAAAAAACAAAAAAATAGGGAGTCCAAAAGCAACTATAATCCCTTGAAAATCCTTCTTGGCCAAAGTAAAAGACCTTTTTAGTCCTTGTACTTAGTTTGATTTCAATTTAATCCTTGTACATTTTTTATTGCATAATTGTCCGTGTACATTTTTGTAGGAGACCAATGTGGTCCTTAATGTATGTGAGAGGTAATGAAGTGAAATTTAAAATATACAAAAAAAGAATTCCATGTGAGCTGTTACTGTACATCTACATAAAAAATGAAGGGTAAAAATGACTTTTGACATTTCCTTCTTATTTCCTTTACCCTCTGGAGCTCTCTGTTACAATTTTCTCGTCCAACTTCGCAGGAAAATAAGAAATCAGGGGAGGTTAAATTAGAGAGAGAAGGAACGAGCGACCGAGATTTGAAGCTTGAGATGGCGTTGGGCTTCTCCTTCAATCAATTACTTCTTTGCATCCTTGGAAAATAAGAAATCAGGGGAGGTTAGATTAGAGACAGAAAGAACGAGAGAGATTTGAAGCTTGAGATGGGGTTGGGCTTCTCCTTCAATCAATTACTTATTCGCATCCTTTAATTCCGACCATCACCACTACCCTATTTGAAACTGAGTTGTACATCTCTGCACCGATTCAAGTTCTACTCACCAAGTCAGCCGGCCATGGGGTGTTCGCCACTCAGCGAATCGAAGCCAATGAACTCTTCCACACTGCCCAAGCCATTCTATCTCATCCTTCTCTCTCTTCAATCCACTGTGTTTGTTATTTTTGTATTAAGAAGCTTGCCAACAGAGAAGCTTCTCACCTTTAGACCCATTCTCATTTTGCAGTGATCATACTAACAATAAGTTAAGGTATGTGCAGTATTTTCATCTTAATGTTTTTTTAGTGAAAGATATAGAAAGTGGATATGCACACCATGTGTTTGAATTTGGGTTTCTGAGAATAATTTGTTTTCATGGAGTGTAGTCTTTACTCTCCTTGCACAACTCCATGGCCTCAAATTCGAAGCCCTGTTTATGGTTCTAATTTGCCCAAATAAATTTCTTGAGATATATTCGTTGGATTTGTTGGGAAGGAGGAGGAGGAGGAGGAGAAGGAAAAAGTTAAATGACAAAAAAACCCTTCATTTGCCACGTTAGTTAGCTAAGAATCCAACATGGCTTTTTGGTTTTTGTTTTTAATCCACGTCATTACCTCTCACACACATTAAGGACCACATTGGTCACCTAAAAAATTGTACACGGACAATTATGCAATAAAAAATGTACAAGGATTAAATTGAAACTAAACTAAGAGCACAAGGACTAAAAAGGTCTTTTTGCAACAAAAAATAACCCCAAGGGAGAAGTGTCGCCTACACCTCTCGCTGAAAATCTTCTAGTTCTCCCACCAAATATACCACAACAAAAGGAGAAAGGTTCCACTGTATCAAGGTCCTTTGGAAGTAAAGCACCTCACCAACAAGAAAGGAATGTGTAAGACACAATTCAATGCATGCTAAATAAAGAAAGGAGCTCCAAGCTAGATGCTTTATATCCACAAAACTAACTAATCTTAGGTGGTGTTTCTCATTATCAGTAAATTCAGAAGTGTTCATTAAGAGGTCAAGGATTTATATATTCAGTGTACTCGCTAAGAAATCCACAGGGAGAGGGGAGACAAAAAGACCAAAATAAAATAAATTAAAGTGCCTCAGCTCACCAACACATCTAGCCAATTCGATTTTCCACTAAAAGACCATCCTTTATGCTATCTCAGTTATATACGATCCATAGCTATCAAGTAGAAATAAGAAATTAAAACTTTTCAAAGTGTACATTTATTTTATAAAAGACTGCAGGCAAATAATTAACAAAGTATATACATTAAAAGGAATTTAATCAAAATATATATATACAACTATCAATACAGAAACTGAATATCTAAAATCATCTGGAAAGACCTTTTAAAGAAAGCAACTGCAGACATAGTCACAGAAGAACTTAGCTGAACACGCCCATCCCACAGCTTTTCTGCAACTGCAGAAGATGGTTTTCCAGAGGACAATTTATTAGTTTCATCTTCTTTTAAATGGGTATGAATTAGATCATTTTTCTGGCCATTCTCAACGATGCTGGTCGGACTAATTCCATTTTTAGATGAAAAATCCTTCGTCAAGGAATTATTTGACTTCATCATCTCAGACGCTGCTGCTTTCTGCTTTGTTTTGACAATACCATCCCTTGGACTTTGTTCTTTGCTTTCAAAAGTGTTTCCTAACAGAATGCCTAACAGAGAGCTGTGACATTGTAACTTAGTTTGCAACGTTTTACGATTTTCACTTTGTTCAGTAAGTGAAGCTCCTAAAAAGGCCATCATTCCCGCATTTGGAAGATCACTTGATCTTCCATTCAAACCCTCAGAAAACCTATTAGAATGATTAAAACATTGGTGCAAAGTATTGAAAGGTCTCAAACACTCAGATGAACTGTTGCAAATTTCTTGTTGCATGGTATCTGGGATAGCACAATTTTGACTTCTAGGCCTTGTTAAGCTTTGCAAGTCGAGACCCAACTGAGCTGCATTGGAACCTGCATTGCATGATTCTGGAAAAGATAAAGATCTATGAGCTTCAAATTGGCTAGACAAGTGGCATTCCCAGGGTTGCTGATTTGGTACCATAATGCTTTCCCCAACTGTCGTCATAATTGAAGAATGAGCTGGCACGCTTAAGGAAGCACCACTTACTTTATCAATTCCACTTCCATAGGAAGTTACATTACTAGTTGACCAATCTTCTGGAAAATCATTCTGATAATGAGGTTCATGATTGTGGAACTGCTGCCTTGAAGTACTTTGTTCTGCAGATTTTTTTTTATTTACATATACACCATCTTTACTTCCTTGCTCATTCAGTCCCAAAATTGAACTAAATTCTTGTCGGTTTGACTCCGAAGGAAAACAATATTCAGATCCAGTTCCAGGTAGGTCAATAGCTTTTGATTTCCTCTTTCTTGAGGACCCATCAATATTATCTACATCACAGTTTCCTGGAGGATGTGGAAGTATCTTACTGCTGAGATAATCTCCTCTAGGAGAAGTTGCCTGACCTGGTACATTGAAATTCTCATGTTTCTCATGCCACATATCTCCAATATATAATTGCAATAGGCTTTAGCTAGATCTTGGTTACTGCTGACCCAATAGCTGCTAACAGATAAAACAATGACACCGATCGAAAAAGAAATCAGCACCATCAACAGTTATATTAAAGTTAGTGTGTATTAACACTAGAAACAAGAAGGCTCCATGCTAGAAAGAAGATTTTTGTGTTCAGAATATGAAAATGGCCAAGGCTCCACTTGTTTTAGGCATTTGATTTCATTACGGGAACATGAAAAAAAACTAAGAATCCACTACTAATCTAATTTTTGAGCATTTTATTAAGTCAATCCATATCCAGCTACACTACTAATTACAAACCCAGCCGTTCAAATCACACTAGCAACACAGAAAGTTTAAATTCCAAACCCTAAAAAGATGAATTAACGAACCCAAACAAAACCCCCTATTAGACACATAAAATAAAGCCAAACCATCATATGAAAACCCTAAAAATCCCAGAAGCTATGATACATGTATATAAATCTACGCAAGTAAATATATTTATATATAGGTAAATGCATGATTAAAAAAACAGAAACAAACCTCTTTATTTGCTGCTTACAATTGCAAGCAAGATTCTTATGCCATATCTTTGACTCTCTCTCTCCCCTCTCTTCTCTACTCTCGCTCTGTGAATTGAAGAACTTGACAGGAGATGCTGAACTTAATTAGTAAGCTGCCAAGTGTTAGGGCGTATGGGCCTATTTTAGTAATCCAATCCACAATATCTCAAAAGCTAATAAACTCGTTATGGGCCTATCCATGCAATCTCATTATTAGATTAATATCCATATTTGATTATTATTTTTAATTAAAATTTGATACAATGATAATGTATATACGCCCGCAATATTAAAATTATGTCATGTCATTAAAATAAGTACTCCGTCTGTCTCAGGATAAAAGTTTAAATTATTATTTTAGATAGTCACATGTTAAATGTTCACTTTTCTTTAATAACCAAACTTTTACACAAATTTTTCTATTATACCCTTAGCATTAAATATCTTATATTTTTCTTATTCTAATTCTTTTTTCATATTCAATAAGTATAATTAGTTATGTGTTTAAAATATTTTGAATTAAAAAGGTAGAAAGTTACTATGAGACTCCAAATTTTATGAATAAAGATTTAATTTTCTCGAAATATTTTTTTAATATTATGGTGTAGATTTGAGATAGTGTTATAGTTGTGGGTAGTATTTATAAATTTTACAAAGTATGCAAGTTGTTATATAATATTCGATTGGTCGGGGAATATTCTTTTTGTCAGGGAATATCCGTACGATGGTGGACCCCACAACGGAAGTATTGTCGTAGTAAGAAAACGATAGAATTGTTTTTTTATAAAATAACGACGGAAGTGTTACCGTTAAAACTGTTAAACTACCCGGTAGTAAAAGTACAGTAATACGCGTGGTTGCATAGTAGCACACGGTATTGATACTTACGTAAGAAGTTACTCAGTTATACTCAATTATTAATATAATAATTGCTACATCAAATCTCTCATATTATTGATTCGATTATTGTCACAGTATCATCTGTATAATATGTTATATTATTAAATCAATAATTGAGACTACAAAGTTATTCATATTATTAAATTGTAATATTTATAATGTCTAGAAGTTCTGTCAAGGAGAGGTTTGGTCACCTAATTGCACGCCAATAGGGAGAAATCCTTATTGGAAAGCCCCCTCTTTCGTGAGAACGACCAGGTTGCTAAATATTGTGAGTTATAATATTAATGATGAATAAGTTTGTGTTGATTAAAGATGAATTTGATAGTTTAATTGTGTTGAAATTATTGGTGTTAGTGAAAATCGATATTTATTTCGATAATAATTGATGTCTGGAGGTTATATTGTTCAATCATGTATTCGGAGCACTTTTTGTGACGAGTTACTATTCACGAGTTACTATTCACGGGGTACTATTCATCTTAAAGATATATTTTTTTCGGTCTAAATTATTTTTGGGTATAATATTATTCTATAAGGAGATGTGCTAATTTTCAAACCGTTGGTTGAAATTATAATAGTAAATCAATATGGATCGTTGATTTAAAGTTTAAATAGTAACTTGTCCATTCAGTTTTTCAAGAGTTATTTGTCCCTTCAGTTTTTCAAGAATTATTTGTCCCTTCGATGTTTCAAGAGTTAATTGCCCCTTCGCAAATAGTAGTTGTCTCTTCAATATTACCAAGAGTCATTTTGACCCTTCGTTAAGACCAAAAGCCACTTTCAGTTCTTCTATAAATAGAAGCTCATTCCTTCATTATTTCTTACGAATTCACTGAAACTCTAGAGAGAGAAACTATAGAGTGAAAAAAGAAAAGTATTCTGCTACTTCACTTTTTCAATATTCAATTTTTTCTAAGGTAAGGGGTATTATTTCTTACGTATTCATGAAGAGAACTTTTGTTATTCCATTCTTATAATTCTGTTAGAATAACCTGTATACGTGGACTACCATATACATGGTGAAATTCTTCTGTTATTCCATTCCTCATTATTATGTTAGAATAACCTGTTTATGCGAAGTATCGCATACATGGTAAAATTCTTCTATTATTTCGTTCTTTATTATTCTGTTGGAATATCATGTCTGTGCGTTTACGTCGGACCTGGTTCCATTATTTATTATTCTGTCAGAATATCATGTCTGTGCGTTACGCATGACCTGGTTCTATTATTTATTATTCTGTTGGGAATAACCTGTCTGTGCAGTCTATCGCACGCATGGTGAATCCTTCTGTTATTCCATTCTTTATTATTCTGTTGGAATAACTTGTCTATGTGGATTACCACATGCATGGTGAATAATCATTTGTATTCATTCCTTATTAAATTGTGGAAATGGTCTGTATACGTGGATTACCGCATGGCAGATGAAAATCCATTTGCAGTGTCATACATTCTATTATACTCAGTTAGTTAAAGTTTTGACTTTTATATTCCTTGAAATTAGTAGAATATCCTGGGTATTTGCGCTTTATCCAGTATCTTTTCGTGAAAATATTCTTCTGAGCATCTTGAATTTTTCTCCACAAAGCAATATCATGTTGACAATTTGGACATTATTGAGTTCAGGATAAATTAACTTATAAATCTTTAAAACTTATTCTTGAACTAATTTTATTGAATTATTATGTCATTGTCATGATGAGTTATGTTGGTTATTATGTGAAAACATGGAAGTTTCTTAGAAATCACAAAGGGTTGAAAATTAGATTTTGGTAAAAATAGAGTATGAAATTCAATTGACCATATCTCCTATTATATTTTGAATTTTTGAGTGTGGTCAAGTTCTAGAGTTAGATATATGAGTTTTCTAACTTATCCAAGTGGAATCACTGAAAAAGGTGTTGTAGATTTTCGTGTGCACTGATTTTAACAAAGGAGTTAAAAATTACAAATTACCAAAAAGGCTATTGCCCATAAGTTTAAAAGGGCATTTTCGGCCACTTAGCTTGTGAAATAAATTTCGGCCTTTTGGGACATAAAAATATATGGTATAAAGTACCTTCTGTCCAAAAATGAGCTCATTCCGACTTAAAATGAGCAAGTTATGACTATTTCAATATTTAGATTTTTTTGACGAAAAACGCTATAACCGGAGTTCTATAACTCCGATGACCATGAAATTTAAACTGGAAGCTCACATTAACATGTGTAAGATCCTGCCAAGATTTGGGAATTTCTGGAGTTAAACTTGAGGTAGCTAATTTCTTAAAGAATTAATTAGAAATTGATTTTTGAAAAATACTTAAAGGAGTTGAAAAATTATAAAAAAAATACTTGTTGTGTATGAAATATATGTATATATGTTTGGGCAAAGGATAGAAAAATAACAAGTTGATTTGGTAATTTTTCATGAAAATGGTTTAGTTACGAACCTATGAGTTAAATATGTTATGTGAAGTAACAAAATTAGAAAATAGGATTTTATGGCTTGTGAATCCTATATAGGGTATATAAAGATTTTTGATAAGGGATTTGATCATTGGTGATGAAATCTTAAGAATACGGCATTTTTGAATGATTAAATGCATTATTTGTTAAAGTATAAACAATTGAAATAAATTGTTTATAAGTTTAAGAAGTGATTAAAATATTGTTATAATATTAATAATATTAGATTATGAGTTTATTAAGTGATTGATAATATTTGAATAAATTTAAAGTCTTTAATATTTATCATTGTTTTCGTTTAATTAATGCTTATATCATTGTCATCATTCTCATGTTTATATTGTGATGAAAGTCATCTTTAGCTTACGTGCATAGATGGACTTGGCATGATTATGACCATGGATTATTCGGTATAATCATGACCGTAATGTGACGAATAATGTGGTGAAAGTTCTCAGTGGCCTGCAGTGCATTGATGGATAGTTTTTAGTATGATTATGACCAGAGATTATTCGGTATAGTCATGACCATTGATGATTTAATAAATATCATTGGCCCGTAGTGCAGGGATGATTCGATGATGTGGTTTATTTATTAAGCTGAGTCTCAGCGATAAAAGTGATGAAAAACCTTTTTAAATCATAAAAGATAGTAGATTTTATTCTCTACTTGACTCTTTTAATGGATTGCTTGTTTCGTTGTAGTTAAACTTGATGTCTATTATATTTTATCAATTTAACATTGTTGAAGACTATTGATAATTTATTCTGTATTATCTTAGTCATAATATTTCTTACTGGGCTAGTTGAGCTCACCCTTTTTTTCACTGTTCTCTTCAGCAAATGAGAATATAGCTGGGACGAGTCGGGGAAAGGAGTGACGGTCCAGATGATAGCATTAGTAGTCCTCACTATTCTGTTAAATAGTGTGACAATAAATGTAATGAGGACTCCTTTGAGTGTGGATATTGTCTAGATGACAATATTCCTATTAAAACTCTCAGTTTATGTATTGTCATATATTACACGACAGTTGTATAATTAAGTTTGTATTTATATTCTGTACCATGTATTTGGCGACTCAAGATGGGTGACGTATACCTATTTTGGGGGCGTCACAGTTACCTTCTCACCTACATTGAAAATGATTAATGACATATTATTATGAGCAATTTTGTCATTTCATTCCTCTTCTTAATATGCGTGAAAAAGTACACTAAGATTTTTATTCTAGGATGAAATGAGTATAATTTTGTCTAAATATATATTTTATTAATGATGTGTCATAATACTAATAGTATACATAAGAGTAGATCTGGCAAACGGGCGGACCGGGCCAAAATGGTCCGGGTGTTGGTGGGTTGCTAATATGAGGCCCGTGGCCCGAGTTGGGACGGCCCGGCCCGGCCCACGGGCTTCTTCCTTTATTTTTTTTTGCAAAATCTTGCTACACCAAATATAGTAATAATAATAAATATTAAAAAGAATAAAATAATTTATAATAAACAATAATTCTAATTACCTACATTAACTACATATCTCAATCAAGTAAAATTTTAGTAGTATTATAAATTACTTTCAAAGTATATAATCAAATTTGATTTTTTAAAATTAATATAATTTATTTAACTTTTAAAAATAATAAATACTGTAATTAATACTAATATATAGAAAATTTAAAATTTTTATAATTATATTATCTAAATAGAAGTCATTTTGAACCAAAACTTGTTCTACCCCCTTTGCCCAATAAATGTGACTGGGAGATTGACCCCTTCGAGCTGGACTTCTTAAACTCAGTTACTATTGGGAAGGTCTGTTTTTTCCTAAAGATCATTGATTCTGTTTGAATATTTATATATGTACATTCTAGAATTCTTGTGATACCTTTAATTTTATGTCAATTGTAATATAATTCTAGTTAATGAAGGTGCTAGAGATTTGTATGGATTACTAGAATGATTTGAACAAAATTAGTTTTGCCTCTAATCCTCAACATGAACAAGAATTTTGCTGGAAAACTTTGCAATTTTGAGTAACTCCTGGAACATGTTACTTTTTCAAATGTGTTTGTGCTTCTTAGAATGGTGAATTTGATTTAATTTAATACTATTATTGTTTCATAAAAACTGGTGCATTTAAATTAATGCATTGTTTAAATAAGAATTTTTTCCCTATTTATAGTTATAATTCCAATAATTTATGAGATTTAATGTCACAAAACAAGTTGTCTCTCTTTTTATACCAAAAGAATGAGAATTTCATGTCTCAAGCAGTAGAGAATTTAATAATCACCCATGGAGAAATAAAAGCAGAAAAGGTTGCAAGTATATTAATCAAACTTGTTTCTGCCATGCCCATGACTAGAAGCATCTAATTAAGCTTAATTACTCATGCTTTTAACAAATCAATTCAAACAATTTGAAAAATAGTAATATTCATAAATATTATAAATTAGGCACAATTTAGGTTTTTACTTTTTAAGAATAGTAAAATTTGAACAAAAGTAAAGAAACAATATATTGAATATTGTATTAAAAATAAATAGTTGTAGTTCAGTTGGTTTGAACTCTTATTTATTTACTTACTGTTAGGTTTGTAATATTCATGAACGCAATCAAATTGCACAAAATAAGCGAAAATGTGTAAAAATCAGAGTTTAAAATTTTACAAACGGTATACCCGGATCATCCTTTATGCACAATTATTAATTAAACGAAAAGATATGAAGAACAAGAATCATACCCTTGAAGATCCGAGCTTCCTCAGGTACAAGTTCACCTCTAATCCTTTTCGCGTTCAACTTGAATCCACCGGGTTTGGTTCCTTCCTTTGATCAACGTTAGCCACCCAAGTGTTTGGCCTCTAGAGGTGATCCACCAAGAAAGAATAAAGATTCAAGAAGATGGATGTTTGGCAAAACCTTAGTTTTTCTATCTCTCATAGAAAAAGAGCGTACTCTCCCAATTATTGGAATTACGCATGTTGTGAAAAAGTCAACAACAACTCTACACCCATAATAAGACAACTCTTATTAATAGATGTAGGCAACCCTCCTTAATAATTAAGGAATTGGGCTTTATTTTAATTAAACTCCTTTAATTAATTAGGCTCCTAATCTTATTAGGAATAAATGAGAGTATTTTTATTAATTAATTCCCAAATTCCTTTAAGAATTAAATAATAGTAATAGTAATAATAATAATAAGACTCCTCTTATTAATTTATATTTAATATTTCTAAAATATTAAATAATAAATATTAAGCTATTTAATTTATTCTATCACCATATATTAAATTAAAGATACTTAACTTATTATTACGATTATGCCATTAACTTCTTAAATAATTATTCTTCCTTTTATGGTGTGACCTTTTAGGTTCTCCATATTAAACCGGTTGTGAATAAATTAATTAGAATAATTCTAATCTTATTTAAATAAATAAATTAAATAATTAATTTATTTAAATAAATAATATTTATTCTACAATAGGGATAAGCCTCCCTAGCGATTAACGACTTTTCAGATAATATAGATTTTAACATTAATCATAAAAGAATATTTGAGTAAATAGTTACCGTACAATTCAATTCTTTCACCATATAATGCCCCAATTAAATATAAAACATGAAATTACTGTCAAGTCTTATTTTATTTAATTATATATTTTTCGATTCTTAAATGCCCAACACCAAATAATGCAAATTAGAAACTCCTTTCTAATTTCATTCTACCTTGGCCAAGGACTACTGGGTTGTCATTTATCAAATCACATAGGACATTTCTCTTCTTTTACTAGAAGTGGTAGATTCTTTATTGATCATACATTATCTCCATGTACAACTTATTATACCCAAGCATACCCTTTGATATACCCTAAAGGTCTTAAGAAATAATTCAAAGTATAACTCATCATACACAAGATACTATGATGATCTCAAGTCCAAGGATCACTTGTACTACTATCACTACAGGAATTTCTATTGACAGGCAAGTAAAACTCCATTAGGTATTCCTTAGCGAGTCACGTTCAGTGAACTTATTTTCTAATAAGCATCTACATACTTGTTTTAATGTCTCCACACAAATGATCATGAGATCAATCATCCTCATCCAATGAGCAAGTAACGTATGTACCAATCTATCCGGATTCACTAATTCTCAATTTAGTAATCCAACGATTGGGAACTATTTTAGTTTTAAGCTTTCTAAGAATTTAGATCTCATTAGAATGATCATCATCATTATTCTAAAAGCATTGCTTAAAAACTATAGGTTTATCACATATTATAAAACAGCATCATGTAGATAATTAAAAACCTTTAATAAATTAATATTTTTTATTAATAAATGAATAAGATTGTTTCAAAGTATATGATTTATCATCAAACATGATTGGCTTGCGTGCATACTACTTTCAATCTCCCACTTGCACTAAAGCCAATCGCTATGGTATCTCATACCATTCTTCTCTAAGTGACGATTATCCTGCTGTTGGATAAGCTTTAGGTAATGGATATGTAATGTTGTTCTTGAGAGTCCACTATCTCTATAGTGATTTCCCATCTTTCAATAATTTTTATAATCAAATGAAAGTGCCACAACACATGTTTAGATCCAAGATGAGACTTAGGAACTATTCCTAGTTCTGTAATGAACTTTTCATCCAAACAATCAACTTGCAGCTTCATTTACAGCTACATACTTTGTCTTTATCACTAAACCAGCAACTCTTTGCTGTTTGAAACCTTTCCATTTCACTGCACCATTGTTCAAGGTAACGCTTTACCTTAAAGTGTATTTTCTGTCGTCTTGGTCTGTCTGAAAAAAAATCGAGTATGTTAAGTTCTCTAGTTTTAATTTAGACTCACCACGAATATGATCACATCCTTATTGTCGGTTAAGTACTTTATGTAAGACCCCAACTTATTAATGAATAAAATCAAATTTTCTCTAAATATTATTGTGAATATTAAGGTGTTAATTTGATATAATACTTTGGTTATGGGTGAAATGTGCAAATTTTACAAAATAAGCAAGTGGTTATAAAATATTCATTTGTTGTCGGGGAATATTCGTTTGGTCGTGAAATATTCTTTCTGTCGGGGAATATTCGTACGACGACGCAGCCTTGTGTGGGCCCCATAATAGAAAGTAATTGGATGAAAAAAACGACAAGTATAAGTTGTTTATAAATAACGGCGTAGTTGTTACCGTTAATACTGTTGCAATACCTAGTGGTTAAAATACAGTAGCACACGGTATTGCACCAATTATTGATTTTTACGTAAGAAGGCACTACTCAATAATTGTTACAGTAGTTACTGTTCAATATTTTATTTTATTGATTCAATAATTGTTGCGTTGATATTTTATATTATTGTTGTTTTAATAATTGTTGCTGCACAGTATTTTCCATTATCAGATCAATAATTCATATTATTTGAATAATATTATTAGATAGCATTATTGGTAATGTCTAAAAAGTTCTGTCTAAGGAGAGGTTTGGTCATCTAATTGCGCGCCAATAAGGAAAAATCCTTATTGGAAAGCCCCCTCTTTTTTTGGAACTGTCTGGTTGTCATTATTGTGATTCTGTAATATTATTTATGAATAATTAATTATTAATTTATATGATAAGAAAATATTTATTTTAAGCGGTTAGAAATGATGGATATATTTATTTTGTGTGGATATAATTAAAGGAAATAATGTTGAGGTATTTTTGTCGAAATGGAGGTATTAAAAATTAAATCATTGTTCTTGAGATATATTGTGTGAGTTATAATTTTTAATCTGACCGTTGGATCGTTGCGATTTTTGGATATGTTATACATATATAAGTTGAGTATATGTCCACAAATTTTTAACCGTTAAAAATTAACGTATAATTTGTTATGAATTTTAAGAGGTGACTGATTCAGAAATTAGGTTTATAAATAATTTTGGTGAAAAATTCTAGAATTGAGTGGGCCCCACTTTTGGTTGGTGAGAAATGTGCTGAAATTTTTATTCAAATGTGGTGGGTAGGAATAGCAGCAGGTAAAGCCATCAGGTTGCAGGTCAAGTTTGCTTCGGCGTGCTAACATTTTTTTATAAATAGAGGGCTAAGTTAGAATTGAAAATCACACCAGAATTCATAAGTTTTCTCTCTTTCTCTCTCTATATTATCGAGCGTATTTTGTGAGTATTTTGATACTTTGTGAGTTTTTATTTATCAGTGCAAGTTTCCTTCAGCCTTATACCGATATTCCGAACAGAAGTACTGTTATCTTGAGGTAAGGGATGTTATTTTCTTCTTAAATAATATTATTTTCTTCAATATCATTATGCCGAAATATTGGTTTGAACTTTTTATCAAATTTAGAACTTTTTGTGTCGGGGTTACTATTCACGTATATGACACTATTCACGTATACGGCACTATTCACGAATACGACACTATTCACTGAAAAATGAAATTTTTTCTTTTTATCCAAGATGTCTATTATGGTTACTATCCTTGATTGTATCCATATTTTGATCTTTATTTTTGAATTCTACTTCAAAATTGGTTGTTATGGAATATTATTGCACTTGAATAAACTGTAATACGAATCTCTAATATTTGTCCTTCTGTCTCACTGGATTCGTTTCCTTTAAAATATTTTTCATCATCCTCAGTCCTAAATGATGATATTACTGAATATCCTTGGCCTGTAGTGCAAAGATGAATGATTAACTAATGTATATCTTTGGCCCGTAGTGCAAAGATAAACAGGTGTTGAGATGAACATGACCGACTGGTGATACAAATAAATATCTTTGTTCAAATATGAATATTTGATTAAAGATGATTATTGATTGTTGTTACAGGGATAAAATATTGATGTTGTACTTTTAAATCTTAGAAGATAGTAGAACTCATTCTCTACTTGACTCTTCTAATGGTTTGCTGTTTTCGCTGCAGTTGTTGATCTAAAACTTGTTATCTATTATATTTTATCAGATTTTTTCTCGTTGAAGACTAATGATAAGTTGTTGTATATTATCGTAGTCATAATATTCTTTACTGGGCTAGTTGAGCTCACTCTTTTCCTTTTTATTCCATTTTTCTCAGGAGGCGAGAATATAGCGGGAACTAGTCGGGGTGTGGAGTGATGTTTCTAGTCAGTGGTGTTAGCAGTCCTCACTATTTTATTAAATAGTATTTCAATAATTGTAACGAGGACTTATTTGAGTGTGGATATTGTCTAGAAGATAATATTTGTATTTAAATTCACAGTAATGTGTTATCGTATTTTGCGCGACAAGTGTTTTAATAAAGTTATATTTGTTTATGTACCGTGTATTTGGTGACTCAGAATGGGTGATGTATACCTATTTTGGGGGCGTCACAGTTGGTATCAGAGCTTAGGGATATGGTCTCTGGCGGAGATCGGGGAATAGAACTAGGAGGGGAGAGACGAGTAAATCCTTCACTAGTGTGTCCTACCTAAGCTTATTTGTTGGTTGGTCATAATATAGGGATATTATGTGATATGTTAATTTGTTTAATTAACCCTTATTTTATGACAGTATTTGAGAATGGCAGCCGAGAACGTTAACAGTGGAGTATATGAGACTGTGGAACAACCTTTAGTCACAAACCAGGAGAACGTGCAACAGGAAGGTAATATTCCTCCTGTAAACAACGTTACCGAGCAAACGATGAATGATGGAATGTTTAGAAACTTTTTGCAGTTCAAGCAAAATCAGACGAGGAAAACTCGTGTGCAGAATACGGGTGGAAATGATAACAACGCGCGGTTTGTCACGGCCAAGCAGTTCAAAGAGTTGGGACCACCAGACTTTCAGGGAAAGCCAGATCCGATCAAGGCGGAAACGTGGGTTAAGCAAATTACCAAGATATTCGATGTCTTGGGATGCACGGAGGAACAGAAGGTTCCATTCGCCACCTTTATGTTCCACGGTGAGGAAGACTACTGGTGGGAGTCTGTGAAGCGTACCCAGCCTGACGCACTCAACATGTCTTGGGAATTGAAACGTACTTTGGGTTACTATGTACAGTTTGGACGGATGTGTCCCTCTTATCCGCATTTGAAACATACGACTGGTGGTCGTTCTTCTTCTTTTGAAACAGGTGCTGGTGTTGCTGTCTTTCAATCATTATTGAACATCCTCTTCTTAAAATTTCCACTTCTATTATCTTGGCCATGATTACCACTGAAGTGGTTACCATTCTTGGAATGATAATTTTTTCCACGATTGTTGTCACCGCTTCGATGACTCCTTCTATTGATATTATCATTTTGTCGGTTGCTTTCTCTTAGTTGGGTTGACTCGTTATCGCGCTCCAATAACTGAGCCCTATTTACAACATCTGAATACAAACACAGTTTGTGAGAAATTAGGTATTGACGTATCTCGGGTTTCAAACCTCTTAGAAACATCTGCGTCATTCTCTCATCGTTATCAACTAAGTGGGACGCAAACTGGGACAACTCGGCAAACTTAGCTTCGTACTGTGACACGGTCATATTGTTTTGCTCCAGCTTAATGAATTCCACTTTCTTCATGTGACGAATACTTTCAGGAAACTACTTGTCGTTGAACAATTCTTGGAACTTCTCCCAAGACATCTTGAGTGCGTCAGGCTGGGTACGTTTTACAGATTCCCACCAATGATCTGCTTCTTCACGCAACATAAAGGTGGCGATTGGAACCTTTTCCTCCTCTGAGCATTTCAAGACATCAAATATCTTGGTGATCTGCTTTATCCATGTCTCTGCCTTAAGTGGTTCTGGCTTTCCCAAAAACTCTGGTGGTCCTAGCTCCTTGAACTGCTTAGCGGTGACCAACCGTGGGTTACCTGTGTTTCCACTTACATTATGAACAGGAGTCTCTCTTGTTTGGTGTTGCATTAATTCTAAAAAGCTCCTAAACGTACCGTCGTTCGTCATTTGGTCAGTGCCGTTGTTCACCTGAGGATGTTACCTTCCTGATGCACATTATCCTGAGTATTGATCTGTGGTGACTCAACGGTCTCCTGTGCTCCATTGCTATTCTCAACATTCTCGGATGTCATTTTCAAATACTGTCACAAAACAAGGGTTAATTGATATGCAACATATTATCCCTATATTCTGAACGACCAAACAAATACCAAATAAACTTAGTCAGGTCATACTAGCGAAAGAATTCCCCGTCTCTCCCCTCCTAGTTCTTGTCTCACATCTCAGCCAGGGATCATATCCCTAAGCTTTGATACCAACTATGACGCCCCCAAAATAGGTATACACCACCCATTCTGAGTCGCCAAATACATGGTATAGAAACAAATACAACTTCAGTAATACAATTGTCGTGCAGAATACGACAACACATATACTGTGAGTTTGAATACAAATATTGTCTACTAGAGAGTATACAAACTCAAAAGGAGTCCTCATTACAATTATCACACTATTTCACATAATAGTGAGGACTACCAATGCAACCATCTGGACCGTCAATCCATTCTCCTACTAGTCCCAACTATATTCTCATTTCCTGAATAGAACAGTGAAAGAAAGGGTGAGCTCAACTAGCCCAGTAAGAAATATTATGACTAAGATAATGTACAACAAATTATCATTAGTCTTCAACAGGGAAAAATCTAATAAAATATAACAGACAACAAGTTTTAGATCAACAACTGCAGCGGAAAAAGCAATCCATTAGAAGAGTCAAGTAGAGCATAAAACCTACTATCTTCTATGATTTAAAAGATTTATCATCAATTTTATTTCTGAGATTCAGCTTAATAAATAATCCACATCATCGAATCATCCCTGCACTACGGGCCAAAGATAATCGTGTTTTCATCAACGGTCATGATCATGCCATAAAATAATTCATCTTTGCACCCTTGGCCGAAGAGAATCCATGGCCATAATCATACCAAAAATTATCCATCAATGCACTTCGGGCCAATGAGGACTTTTACCACATCATTTGTAACATTACGGTCATGATTATACCGAATAATCCATGGTCATAATCATACCAAGTCCATCTATGCACTACAAACCACAGATGACTTTCAACAGAAGATAAACATGAGGATGTTGACAATGATATAATAATTCAATTAAACAACTTCAAGGATAAATTTTAAAGATTTATAATTTAATTTATCCAGAAATCAATAACGTTCAAATTGTCAACATGATACTACTTCGTGGAGTAAAATTCAAGAATAATACTCAGTTGGTCATGTTCATCTTAACACCTGTTCATCTTTGCACTACGGGCCAAAGATATTCATCAGGTAATCATTCATCTTTGCACTACAGGCCAAAAATATTCAGTAATATCATCATTTAGGACTGAGGATGATGAAAAATGTGACTCCCCCAAAATAGGTATACAACACCCATTCTGAGTCGCCAAATACATGGTACAAAAAGCAAACTACAACTTCAATAATACAATTGTCGTGCAAAATACGACAACACATACTGTGAGTTTAAATACAAATATTGTCTTCTAGACAATATCCATACTCAAATAAGTCCTCATTACAATTATTCAAACACTATTTTATAGAAATAGTGAGGACTGCTAAAACATCTTTCTAGAACCATCACTCCATACCCCGACTAGATCCTGCTATGTTCTCACCTCCTAAGAAGAAAAATGGAACAAAAAAGAAAAGGGTGAGCTCAAATAGCCCAGTAAAGAATATTATGACTAAGATAATATACAACAAATTATCATTAGTATTCAACAGGGAAAAATCTTATAGAATATAATCGACAACAAGTTTTAGATCAACAACTGCAGCGGAAACAGCAAACCATTAGAAAAGCCAAGTAGGGAATGAATTCTACTATCTTCTAAGATTTAAAAGTCCATCATCAATATTTTTTCCCTGTAACATCAATTAATAATCATCTTTAACAAAGTATTCATCTTTGTACTACAGGCCAAAGATATTCATTTGTATCACCAGTCAGTCATGTTCATCTCAACACCTGTTCATCTTTGCACTACAGGCCAAAGATATTCATCAGGTAATCATACATCTTTGCACTACAGGTCAAATATATTCAGTAATATCATCATTTAGGACTGAGGATGATGAAAAATATCTTTAAAAAAACGAATCCAGTGAGACAGAAGGACAAATAGTAGGAATTTGTATAACAGTTTATTCAAGATCAATAATACTTCATAATAATCAATTGTGAAGCAGAATTCAAAAATAAAGATCAAAACATGGATACAATCAAAGATAGTAACCATAATAGACATCTTGGACAAAAAGGGAAAATTTTATTTTTCGGTGAATAGTGCCGTATTCGTGAATAGTGCCGTATACGTGAATAGTGCCGTATTCATGAATAGTAATCCCGACACAAAAAGTTTCAAATTTGATAAAAAAAACTCATATCAATATTTCAGCATAATGATATTGAAGAAAATAATATCATTTAAGAAAAAAATAATATCTCTTACCTCAAATTATCAGTACTTCCGGTCGGAATACCGGTATAAGGCTGAAAGAAACTTGCTCTGATGAATAGAAACTCTCAAAATATCTAAATACTCACAAAATACACTCAATAATCTAGAGAGAGAAAACTTGTTTCTGGTGTGATTTTTAATTCTAACTTAGCCCTCTATTTATAGGAAAATGTTAGCACGCCGAAGCAGACTTAACCTGCAACCTGATGACTTTACCTGCTACTATTCACACCCACTACATTTGAATAAAAATCTCAGCACAATTTCACCAACCAAAAGTGGGGCCCACCAATTCTAGAATTTTTCACCAAAATGACAAATTCCACAACTTCTACAATTTCTGAACCAGTCATCTCGTAAAATTTATAACAAATCATACGTTCATTTTTAACGGTTTTGTGGACATATACTCAACTTATATATGAATAACATATCCAAAAATTACTACGATCCAACGGTCGGATTAAAAATTATAACCCCCGCAATATTTCTCAAAAACCCTGATTTGATTTTTAATACCTCTATTCCGATAAAAATACTGATAAAACGCCTCAACATTAACTCCTTCATTTTTAACCACAATAAATATATCCAACATTTATATCCACATAGAATAAATATTTCCTTAATCATATGAATCAATAATTAATTATTCATAAATAATATTACAGAATCACATTTATGACAACCAGACCGTTTTCATGAAAGAGGGGGCTTTCCAATAAGGATTTCTCCTTACTAGCGCGCAATTAGATGACCAAACCTCTCCTTAGACAGAACTTTCTAGACATTACCAATAATGCTATCTAATAATATTATTCAAATAATATGAATTATTGATCTGATAATAGAAAATACTGTGCAGCAACAATTATTAAAACAACAATAATATAAAATATCAACGCAGCAATTATTGAATCAGTAAAATAAATCATTGAACAGTAACTACTGTAACAATTATTGAGTAGTGCCTTCCTTCGTAAGAATCAATAATTTAAAAATACTGTGCAATCCATGTGCTACTGTGCAACCACGCGTATTACTGTATTTTAACCACCGGGTATTACAACAGTGTTAACGGTAACAACTACGCCGTTATTTATAAAAACTCAATTTTTGTCGTTATCTTCATCCAATCGTTTTCTATTATGGGGCCCACAAATAGATGCGCCGTCATACAAATATTCTCCGACAGAAAGAATATTTCACGACCAAACGAATATTTCCCGACAAAATGAATATTTTATAACCACTTATTTATTTTGCAAAATTTGCACATTTCACCCATAACTAAAATATTATATCAAATTAACACCTTATTATTCACAATAATATTTAGAGAAATTTGATTTTATTCATTAATAAGTTGGGGTCTTATAAAAAGTATCTTAAAAAAACGAATCTAGTGAGATAAAAGAACAAATATTAGGGATTCGTATTACAGTTTATCCAAGTTCAATAATACTCCAAAATAACCAATTTCGAAGCAGAATTCAAAAATAATGATCAAAACATAGATACAATCAAAAATAGTAACCATAATCGCCATATTGGATAAAAAGAAGAAAATTTTCATTTTTCGGTGAATAGTGCCGTATTCGTGAATAGTGTCGTATACGTGAATAGTGTCGTATACGTGAATAGTAATCCCGACACAAAAAGTTTTAAATTTGATAAAAAGTTCAAACCAATATTTCGGCATGATATTGAAAGAAATAATATCATTTACGAAGAAAATAACATCTCTTACCTCAGAATAACCGTACTTCTGACTGAATTTCAGATATAGTGCTGTCAGAAACTTGCACTGAATAGCAACTCTCAAAGTATCAAAATACTCATAAAATACGCTCGAGAATATAGAGAGAAAGAGAGAAAACTTATAAATTCTGGTGTGATTTTCAATTCTAACTTAGCCCTCTATTTATAGAAAAATGTTAACACGCCGAAGCAGACTTGACCTGCAACCTGATGACTTTACCTGCTACTATTCTCACCCACCATATTTGAAATAAAATTCAGCACATTTCTTCGCCAACCACAAGTGGGGCCCACTCAATTCTAGAATTTTCCACCAAAATTATTTATAAACCTAATTTCTGAATCAGTCACCTCTTAAAATTCATAACAAATCATACGTTCATTTTTAACGGTTCAAAATTTATGAATATATACTCAACTTATATATGTATAACATATCCAAAAATCACACCGGATTAAAAATTATAACTCACGCAATATATCTGAAAAATACTGATTTGATTTTTAATACCTCCATTCCGACAAAAACACCTCAACATTAATTCCTTCACATAAAATAAATATATCCATCAATTATATCCACATAAAATAAATATTTTCTTATCATATAAATCAATAATTAATTATTCACAAATAATATTACAAAATCACAATTATGACAACCAGGCCGTTCCCAGGAAAGATGGGGCTTTCTAATAAGGATTTCTCCTTATTGGCGTGTAATTAGATGACCAAACCTCTCCTTAGACAGAACTTTCTAGACATTACCAATAATGCTATCTAATAATATTATTCAAGTAATATGAATTATTGATCTGATAATGAAAAATACTGTGTAGCAATAATTATTGAAACAACAATAATATAAAATATCAACGCAACAATTATTGAATCAATAAAATAAAATATTGAACAGTAACTACTGTAACAATTATTGAGTAGTACCTTCTTACGTAAGAATCAATAATTGGTGCAATACCGTGTGCTACTGTATTTTAACCACCGGGTATTCTAACAGTATTAACGGTAACAACTACGCCGTTATTTATAAACAACTTATACTTGTCGTTTTCTTCATCCAATTGCTTTCCATTATGGGGCTCACACAAGGCTGCGCCGTCGTACGAATATTCCCCAACAGAAAGAATATTCCACGACCAAACGAATATTTCCCGACAACAAATGAATATTTTATAACCACTTACTTATTTTATAAAATTTGCACATTTCACCCATAACCAAAGCATTATATCAAATTAACACCTTATTATTCACAATAATATTTAGAGAAAATTTGATTTTATTCGTTAATAAGTTGGGATCTTATAATCGTCACCAAAAAAAAGAAAATAAATGACGACAGAACAATTCGTCATCTAATAATATATTTAACATGACAATTATATCGTTGTCATTCATATTTTAAATAATATTACAAAATAATTTATCACTAAAAAGTTACTTCCTAGGACACATTTTTCAATATCACTAATTGAATGCTTATGGTGACGATACATCTCGTCACAGAAAGAGTTATTAATAGTGACAAAATTATTTGTTGTGACTAAATGAAAAACTAAATATAAAATTATAGATCTATAAATAAGAAAAAAGATTACACCAATAATATTTAACCAAAATAATTGTAATGATAAAAAACACCAATAATAGAATAAGTAAATTTCCATTTCCATCATATTTAATCAAAATAGAAAAATTAGAATCTAAAGTATCATCCATTCAACTTAACATCAATAATTTATCAAGTATAACATTCTAAATAAAACATCCAACTTTTTAAAAATGATCATAACGAAAGTTCAGAAGTTTTGAACGTCAACAAGCTGATCATGAATTATTTTCGGCTCTTTCTGTCCCTGGGCTAGTGCTCTCACTATTTTTCTCTCAATAAATAACACTCTCTTTTTCCAATACAAGGGCAATATAGACAATTGATAGTATATTTAATATTTTACAATAATTTTCTTAATACTTGTGCACAACTCTAAAACGACCTATATTAAGGAACGGATGGAGTATATGAGTTATTTAATGAACTAACTGGGCAGATTTAATAATGGGTTGTTAAATGATATAATCTATTGCTTTTCATAAAGGTCCATTTTAGATGATAATTCATCTGAAATAACCTGGAGGGTTGCATAAAATTTTTATAGCCTAAAGAATTTTACAGCAAGATAATTATTTTTATAGCTGGAAAATATTTCTCTAATATATATTGTGTTAAATCAGTTTTTAAATTGCAATATACAAGTTGTTCTAATTTGAATAGGAGATTATTAAGGTAACTAGTATGTCCTTGAAGTCGTTTAGAAAAAGGACTCTAAGAGCATTAATAACAGTTTTCCTAATCAACTCTTTATCCCCAATTTTGAAGAATATATCAGCAAATCATTATCCAACAGTTTTCTTGTCCTTATTTGACTAACTATTTTAATCCATATATAGGATTTTACTCCCTAATGTGAGGGAATCAAAAGATCGTTATCTATATATGCAAAATGACATTTCACACCCTCATTTAAGTGGACAACTCATTAATCATACACATCTTGACATTTTTTACTACTTCATTTTTAAATTATAAACTTAATATTGACTTTTTTAAAAAAAAATTAATTTCAAACGTTTTCAAATTTAAAATTAATATACATTTATTTAATTTATGTCAATATAATCATAAATATTATAAAAGTACTATTAATTATAAATTTTATTATTTTCAAAATTTTGATGAATCATATTAAATTTAAAATTTTCACAAATTAACTTTTCAAAAGTTAATATTGATCTTATGGACATTTGCAACTACAATCCATTTAATACTCACTCCATAAATTACTTAAAATTTAAAATAAATTAAAAATTATTTTTACAGTGGAATATAATTGATAAATTATATTATCTCTTTTATAAATTATAAGATTATTATTAATTTGATGTTTTGAGTGTTAGAACTTTTAAAATTTAAATTTCATTATTTAAAAAATCAAAATAAAAAACATGTTGGGTACATAGTGAAAAAATTGAATTCTTATTTTGCAGAATGACCCAATAGCACTAGGGATAAAGATAAGAAAACTGTTGTGAATGCTCTAACAAACTTATCATGAATATTCTCTAACTCCTTAATTTTAGCTTATTTTATTAAACATATCTTTGACTTGCCAGTTTAGAAATATATTAAAGCTCTTAGCTTTAACAATTTGCTGAAATTCATATCTCTTTCTAGCTAACTGATTGATCTAGCCGTTACTCTTTATTCTCTAAATATTCTTCATGCCCGACTATTGAAAGGAAGAACTCTGGAAGCTACAATCCAAATTATTCAATACATCAGAAAGCCTTCTAAATATAGTTTCATCTATTAATTGTATTCTTTTGAGCTAGAAAAATATTGTAGTACTCTTTCATAGCTTTTGTAATCAGAGTTCAAGTCTAGTTTTGTAAGACCCCAACTTTTTATGAATAAATATTTAATTTTCTTTAAATATTATTCTAAATAATAAGGTGATAATTTAATAAATGTTATAGTTATGAGTAATATGTGCAAATTTTACAAAGTAAACAGTTGTCGAAAAATATTTATTTGGTCGGAAAATATTCTTTTTATCGGAAAATATTCGTTCGACGGCGCAATCATTGGTGGATCCGATAACAGAATAATTATCGGATATAGAAAGCGACAAAAATAACCTTTTTATAAAATAACGGAAAGAGTACTTTTACCGTTAAACTGTTGAAATACCCTGTGATAAAATTACAGTAATACGCGTTGTTCCACAGTGGTACGCGGTATTGCACAGTAGCACACAATATTGTATAGTATATTTGATTATTGATTCTTACGTAAGAAGTCACTCAGTATTTCATTCAATAATTGCTACAGTAGAAATAGCATAGTAACTCATATTATTGAAATGATATTATTGATTAACATAATCGATAATGTCTAGACAATTCTGTCGAGAAATAGAGTTAGGTTATTTAATTGTGCGCTCGTAAAGAAAAATCCTTATTGGAAAGCCCCCTTTTTCCTGAGAACGATCAGGTTGTCAGTATTGTGAATCAATAATATTAATGGTGAATAATTGTTGAAAGATTAAAAAATGTCTTAATTGAAGATAAATGATTTGTGGTAAATATTTATTTAATTTTTGATATAAATAGAGAGGTTTGTCATGGTGCATTTTTTGTAAGTTTGACTTTTTATTTCATGGGGGAACGTGCTAATTTTTCAAATTGTCGGCAAAAAAGTATTTCAGTTTTTGTTTTATTATTACTATAATAGTAATAAAACAGAAAACTTTTTATATAAAATAGAAAACTTTATATAATATATATAAATTTATTTGTTTTATTAAAATATATTATATTATATATAAAGTTATTTGTTTTATTAGAATAATTTAGATGAATAGTAAAATCAAACGAAATTTTAGAAAATTAACTATTTAGTCTGTGATTATTTTTAAATAGTGCTATGTCATTCTTCTATAAATAGGTTGCTTAGTTAAAAAATAAAAATCACACTAGAATCAGATAATTTTTCTTCTATAATAGTGTGCGTACGTATTTCTTTCTAATATAAAGATATCTTGAGTGTAGCTAATAGTGCAAGATTTTCTCAAGATAATTTTCTCAAGGTAAATGATGTTATTTTCTTTCAATACTCGTAAAGGGTATCATTTATTGCCTCATAAGAGTTATCATTATATTCCTTATTAATTTGTGGGAATAACCTGTCTACGCGGATTACGTATACCTGGTGAATAACCCTTCGTATTCATTCTTTATTAAAATGATCTGTGTACGCGAATTACCGCATGCCGGGTGAAAATCTATTTGCAGTTTCGTATATTCTTTCATACTAGTATGGGACGTCATTTCTTTTGTACTCGTCAAGGGATATCGTTTTCTTTCATATTTCTCCATTAATGGTACGAAATTATTGTTTGTTTTCATAACCTTATTATTAAATGGTGAAAATCCCTAAAATTAGTAGAATATCCTTAATAGTTTGCGCTTTATCTAATATCATTTTACTGAAATATTGGTGTGACAACCCCAAAATAGGTTCATTCCACCCAACCCATTATGAGTCGTCAAATACATGGTACAGAAAACAACTACAACTTTATTACAACAATTGTCGTGCAAAATACAACAACACATATGCTGTGAGTTTGGATACAAATATATACCAAATGTGACATTGGACACCATCATGTATCAGCACCTCACAAAGGTACCTTACATAAAGGTACAGTCAAAAACTGTTTTAGAAATTAGAATCTTTGGGAAGTGCTCAAGGAAACCTTCGTACATGGGAGCCCATGCTTCTAGGTTATGATAGATATCATATGGCCACAGAATTATCCTTGGTTGACCCAATAGACCCCAAAGAAAAATGAGAAGGTTACTATCATATTCTTCCCAATGGTGAGTCTTCTCTTGACTTATCATTATCTCCACTGTCTCTAATTGAGAATTATACTTCAAACAAACACCAAGATTATATAGGTAGTGCTCGTAAATATACTCAGCAAGTGGATGAGCACAACCCTGTCTTATGATGACACGAGGCTGTATGTCATTAGACATCTTGTATGATAGTGACAAAACACCCTTCCAACGTTGGGTTCGCCTCACCCTATTTTTTTCACCAAATATAACTACTAAATGATGACCACCGTTCTATTCACTTGTTACCCTCGCTCGACCCAGCTACACTCTTATTACCTGAAAGGAATTGTGAAGCAAAAGGGTGAGCACAACTAGCTCAGTAAAGAATATCATGACTAAAGATAAATAAATTATCAATAGTCTTCATCAATAATAAATCAGAGATTTAAAACACATGGTAGACGATAAAAAAATTTCAACCATAGTTGCAGCGGAACATGCAATCCATTAGAAGAGTCAAATAGACTATAAAGTCTATTATCTTCTCCATGTTAAAAATCCACCAACAATGTTTTATCCCTGTAACATCACTCAACAGTTCCTTTCCACAATCATATGAATAACTCATAATCATAATTGTGATTCTAAATTTTTCTTCGCACCCAGGACGAAGAATATTTTCATCACCTGTCTTTACCTGAAACATCAAAGATCATGGTTATACCAAATCACAGTTCCTGTTCATAATCATACTAATAAAACCATCTTTGCACTACGGCCAAAGATATTCAACAATAGTTCATCTTTGCACTACAGGCCAAAGATATTCATTGTAACAACCCCAAAATAGGTCCATTCCACCCAACCCATTCTGAGTCGTCAAATACATGGTACAGAAAACAACAACAACTTTATTACAACAATTGTCGTGCAAAATACAACAACACGTATGCTGTGAGTTTGGATACAAATATATACCAAATGTGACTCATGTTCCAACCGTGGACATCACCTCACAATAACACCTTACATAAAGGTATAGTCAAAAACTGTTTTAGAAATTAGAATTGTGACGCCCCCAAAATTAGGTATACATCACCCATCTTGGGTCGTCAGATACATAGTACAGAATACAAATACAACTGATTAATACATCTGTCGTGTACAACACGACAAAACATAAACTGTGAGTTTGAATACAAATATTATCTTCTAGAGAGTATTCATACTCAAAAGGAGTCCTCATTACATTTATTAACACACCATTACATAGAATAGTGAGGACTACTAACTAATACTATCATTCGGACCATCACTCCGTACCCCGACTTGTCCCAGCTACGTTCTCATTTCCTGAAGAGAACAGTGAAAGAAAGGGTGAGCTCAACTAGCCCAGTAAGAAATATTATGACTAAGATAATGCAGAATAAATTATCATTAGCCTTCAACAATGTTAAACTGATAAAATATAATAGACATCAAGTTTAACTGTAGCGGAACAAGCAATCCATTAAAAGAGTCAAGTAGAAAATAAACTCTACTATCTTTTATGATTTAAAAAGTTTTTCAACACTGTAATCGCTGAGACTCAGCTTAATAAAATAATCCACATCATCGAATCACCCCTGCACTACGGCCAAGGATATTCGTGTATTCATTAATGGTCATGATCATGCCAACAACTGTCCATCAATGCACTACGGGCCAATGAGGACTTTTACCACATCATTTGTAACATTACGGTCATGATTATACCGAATAATCCCTGGTCATAATCATACCAAGTCCATCTATGCAATACAGGCCACAGATGACTTTCAACATTTTATAAACATGAGGATGATGACAATGATATAAGAATTCAATAAAACAAGTTCAAGAATTAATTTATCCAGGAATTAACAACGTCCAAATTGTCAACATGATACTGCATTGTGGAGTAAAATTCAAGAATGCTTAGAAGAATATTTTCTTGAAAAGATACTGGATGAAACGCAACTATCAAGGATATTCCACAAATTTCATGGAGTATAGAAGTCAAAACTTAACCAACTGAGTACAATAAAGAATGGAATAACAAAAGAAATCACCATGCATGTGATAGACCGCACAGACAGGTTATTCCAATAGAATAATAAATAATGGAACCAGGTCCGGCGTAAACGCACAGACAGGATATTCCGACAGAATAATAAATAATGGAACCAGGTCCGGTGTAAAACACGCAGACAGGACATTCCAACAGAATAATACTAAAACGGAACCAGGTCCGGTGTAAAACACACAGACAGGATGTTCCAACAGAATAATAAACGGAACCAGGTCCGGTGTAAAACACACAGACAGGATGTTCCAACAGAATAATAGAAGAATGTCACCAAGTATAGGGTAGACCGCGTATACTGGTTATTCCAACAGAATAATAACAAATGGAATAACAGAAGTTCTTTTCATGAATATAAAAGAAATAATATTCCCTACCTTAAAAGAACTGGATATTGGAAAAGTGATGTAGCAGAATACTTTTATTCTCTCTCTCTTATTCTCTCTATACTTTCTCTCTCTATAGCTTGAATGAATTCGTGAAAAATAATGAAGCCCTAGGCCTCTATTTATAGAAAAACTGAGGGTGGCTCTTGGTCTTAACGAAGGGTCAAATGACTCTTGGTCTTAACGAAGGGTCAAATGACTCTTGGTAATATTGAAGGGACAACTACTATTGACGAAAGTAATTACTATTGACCAAGGTAAATACTATTGCCGAAGGTAATTACTATTGACCAAGGTAAATACTATTGACCAAGGTAAATACTATTGACGAAGGTAATTACTATTGACCAAGGTAAATACTATTGACGAAGGTAATTACTATTGACGACGGTAATTACTATTGACGACGGTAATTACTATTGACGACGGTAATTACTATTGACGAAGAGACTCTTAGATGATGACATATGGCCCCCCATAAAATAACCAAACTTACCACAACGTCTCAATAATATAACATATTATACAGATGATACTATGACAATAATTTAAGAGATATGATGCAGCAATTACTGTAGCAATAATTGAGTATAGCTGAGTGACTTCTCACGTAAGCATCAATAATCAATACCGTGTGCTACTATGCAACCACGCGTATTACTGTACTTTTACTACCGAGTAGTTCAACAGTTTTAACGGTTTTAACGGTAACACCTCAGCTGTTATTTTTATAGAAAGATAATTCTGTCGTTTTCTCAATCCGACAATAATTCCGTTGTGGGGTCCACCAATGATTGTGCCGTCGTACGAATATTCCCCGACAAAAAGAATATTCTCCGACCAAACGAATATTTTATAACAACTTGCTTACTTTGCAAAATTTATAAATATTACCCACAACTATAACATTATATCAAATTAACTCCATAATATTCAAAAATGATATTTATAGAAAATTCATCTTTATTTATAAAAATTGGGGTCTTACAAGAATCTTTGGGAAGTGCTCAAGGAAACCTTCGTACATGGGAGGCCACGCGTCTAGGTTATGATAGATATCATATGGCCACAGAATTATCCTTGGTTTACCCAATAGACCCCAAAGAAAAACGAGAAGATTACTATCATATTCTTCCCAATGGTGAGTCTTCTCTTGACTTATCATTATCTCCACTGTCTCTAATTGAGAATTATACTTCAAACAAACACCAAGATTATATAGGTAGTGCTCGTATATATACTCAGCAAGTGGATGAGCACATCCCTGTCTTATGATGACACGAGGTTGTATGTCGTTAGACATCTTGTATGATAGTGGCAAACCACCCTTCCAACGTTGGGTACACCTTACCCTATTGGATTCACCAAATATAACTACTAAATGAACTTTTCTATACTGCTTCGGGAAAACATCCACAGCTAGAGACCACCGTTCTATTTTCCCCGTACCCTCGCTTGACCCAGCTACACTCTTATTACCTGAAAGGAATTGTGAAGCAAAAGGGTGAGCACAACTAGCTCAGTAAAGAATATCATGACTAAAGATAATTAAATTATCAATAGCCTTCATCAATAATAAATCAGAGATTTAGAACATATGGTAAATGATAAAAATTTCAACCATAGTTGCAGCGGAACGAGCAATCCATTAGAAGAGTCAAATAGACTATAAAGTCTATTATTTTCTCCATGTTAAAAATCCACCAACAATGTTTTATCCCTGTAACATCAATCAACAATTCTTGTCCACAATCACATAAATAACTCATAATCATAATTGTAGTTCTAAATTTCTCTTCTCATTCAGAACAAAGATAATTTTCATCACTTGTCTTTACCTGAAACATCAAAGATCATGGTTATACCAAATCACAGTTCCTGTTCATAATCATACTAATAACTTCATCTTTGCACTACGGGCCAAAGATATTCATCAACAAGTCATCTTTGCACTACAGGCCAAAGATATTCGTCAACAGTTCATCTTTGCATTACTGGCCAAAGATATTCATCAACAGACCATCTTTGCACTACAGGCCAAAGATATTCATCTACAATTCATCTTTGCACTACAGGCCAAAGATATTCCTCAACAATTCATATTTGCACTACATGCCAAATATATTAATACCTCAAAGAATATATAATCATTTAAGAATTTATATAAACAATAATTATAACCATGTTGATCATTTCACCTTTGCACTTAAGCTAAAGATATTCAATTATAAATTCAATGGTCATGATCATACCAGTCAACAATTCAACTTTGCACTACTGGCCAAAGAGAACCCATAGTCATGATCATACCAAAAATCTACCCATCTTTACACTCAAGTCAAAGAGAAATATCATCATTAGGGTTATAAAAATGTTATATATGATAATAAAATCAATATAATCAACATATCGATTTAATCTCAAGAGTAATATTCATAAATCAACTATAATTTGGTTAGAAAAAAAAACCAATTTTGTCGTGAATAGTAACTCGTGAATAGTACCTCATGAATAGTAACTCGTGAATAGTACCTCATGAATAGTAACTCGTGAATAGTAACTCGTGAATAGTAACTCGTGAATAGTAACCCCGACACAAAAAGGTAGAAATTCCACAATATAATACATACCAATATTTCGGTATAATGATATTGAAAGAATAATATTTCTTAAGCTTATAAACAATTTATTTTAATTGTTTACACTTTACTAATTAATGCATTTAATCATCATAAAATGCCAACTCTTACAATTTCATCATCAATAACCAAAACCCTCATCAAAAATCTGCATATACCTCATATAGGATTCTCAAGCCATAAAATCCTATTTTCTAATTTTCTTTCTTCACAAAACATATTTAATTCATTTACTCATAACTAGACCATTTTCATGAAAAATACCAAATCAGTTCTAAAAATATTTCTTTTCTGGAATTTAGCATAATATAGTCTCATAGTGAACATATATTTTTCTCAGAATTTTTAAAAGTCATTTACTATTTTTCATATGGCCAAAATAGCCGAATATTTAGACATTTATCAAAAATTGTACTTTTGTCTAAAAATTCTGAAATTTATAGAGTATACTTCTATCATATACATGTACTCCCAATAAAAATTTTATCAATTTTGGAGTTAACCACAAGGAATTATAAGCAGTTACTTTTAAAATAGTCTTTTCTCATAAAATTCATAACTCTCAATCTATACATCTAAAAATCACCATTTTTGGACACAATCAATAAAACTCATCAAAATATCATTTTAAATTTTTCCAGAATTTTTGAAGTTCAGAAAAATTACGAAACTGAAAAACATAACAACCCTTAAAATCTCTTACTATCCCTTACTATCCCTTACTATCCCTTACCTCAAAAGAGCAGTACTTCTGACTGGATATCGGATATGATGCTGAAGGAAACTTGCACTGATGAATAGTAACTCACCAAGTATCTAAAAACTCACAAAATATGCTTCATAATATAGAGAGAGAAAGAGAGAAAGCTTATGTTTTTGGTGTGATTTTCAATTCTAACTTAGCCCTCTATTTATAGAAAAATTTTGGTAGGTTTGACCTGCAACCTGATGGCTTTACCTGCTACTATTCCCACCCACCACATTTGAAATATAATTCAGCACATTTCTTCACCAACCACAAGTGGGGCCCACCAATTCTAGAATTTTCCACCAAAATGATAAACTCCAAAAATTCAACAATTTCTGAACCAGTCATCTTGTAAAATTCATAATAAATCATACGTTCATTTTTAACGGTTCAAAATTTGTGGGCATATACTCAACTTATATATGTATAACATATCCAAAAATTACCACGATCCAACGGTCGGATTAAAAATTATAACCCCCGCAAAATATCTCAAAAACCCTGATTTTTAATACCTCCATTCTGACAAAAATACTGATAAAAACCTCAACATTAACTCCTTCATTTTTAACCACAAAAATATATCCCTCATTTATATCCACATAATATTAATATTTCCTTATCATATGAATCAATAATTAATTATTCACAAATAATATTACAGAATCACATTTATGACAACCAGGCCGTTCCCAGGAAAGAGGGGGCTTTCCAATAAGAATTTCTCCTTACTGGCGCGCAATTAGATGACCAAACCTCTCCTTAGACAGAACTTTCTAGACATTGCCAATAATGTTATCTAATAATATTATTCAAATAATATGAATTATTGATATGATAATGGAAAATACTGTGCAGTAACAATTATTGAAACAACAATAATATAAAATATCAACGCAGCAATTATTGAATCAATAAAATAAAATATTGAACAGTAATTACTGTAACAATTATTGAGTAGTGCCTTCTTACGTAAGAATCAATAATTTTAAAAATACTATGCAATACCGTGTGCTACTGTGCAATAACGCGTATTACTGTATTTTAACCACCGGGTATTCCAACAGTGTTAACGGTAACAACTACGCCGTTATTTGTAAAAACTCAAATTTGTCGTTTTCTTCACCCGACAGTTATTCGTTATGGGGCCCACAAATAGCTGCGCCGTCGTACGAATATTCCCCGACAGAAAGAACATTCCATGACTAAACGAATATTCCCCGACAACAATGATTATTTTATAACCACTTGCTTATTTTGAAAAAAAATAAAATTCATATTTCACCCATAACTTTAAACTTTTATCAATTTAACCATTTACTAAATAGTAATTATAAGAAAAATTGAATACTTTTATTTCATAAAATTCGGGGTCTTACATTCATCAATAATTCATCTTTGCACTACAGGCCAAAGATATTCATCAACAGGTCATCTTTGCACTACAGGCCAAAGATATTCTTCAACAATTCATATTTGCACTACAGGCCAAATATATTCATATCTCAAAGAAATATATAATCATTTCAGAATTTATATAAACAATAATTATAACCATGTTGATCAATTCACCTTTGCACTTAAGCTAAAGATATTCACTTATAAATTCAATGGTCATGATCATACCAGTCACAATTCAACTTTGCACTACAGGCCAAAGAGAACCCTAGTCATGATCATACCAATAATCTACCCATCTTTACACTCCAGTGAAAGAGAATTTCAACATCAGGGTTATAAAAATGTTATATATGATGATAAAAATAATATGATCAACATATAGTTTTAATCTCAAGAGTAATATTCGTAACTCATGAATAGTAACCCCGACACAAAAGATAGAAATTCTACAATAAAATTCATACCAATATTTCGGTATAATGATATTGAAAGAATAACATTACTTAAATTTATAAACAATTTATTTTAATTGTTTACACTTTACTAATTAATGCATTTAATCATCATAAAATACCAACTCTTACAATTTCATCATCAATAACCAAAACCCTCATCAAAAATCTGCATATACCTCATATAGGATTCTCAAGCCATAAAATCCTATTTTCCAATTTTCTTTCTTCACAAAACATATTTAATTCATTTACTCATAACTATACCATTTTCATGAAAAATACCAAATCAGTTCCAAAAATATTTCTTTTCTGGGATTTAGCATAATATAGTCCCATAGTGAACATATATTTTTCTAAGAATTTTTTAAAAGTCATTTACTATTTTTCATATGGCCAAAATAGCCGAATATTTAGACATTTATCAAAAATTGTACTTTTGTCTAAAAATTCTGAAATTTACAGAGTATACTTCTATCATATACATGTACTCCCAATAAAAATTTCATCAATTTTGGAGTTAACCACAAGGAATTATAAGCTGTTACTTCTAAAATAGTCTTTTCTCATAAAATTCATAACTCTCAATCTATACATCCAAAAATCACCATTTTTGGACACAATCAAGAAAACTCATCAAAATATCATTTCAAATTTTTCCAGAATTTTTGAAGATCAGAAAAATTACGAAACTGAAAATCATAACAACCCTTAAAATCCCTTAATATCTCTTACAATCCCTTACCTCAAAAGAGCAGTACTTCTGACTGGATATCGAATATGATGCTGAAGAAAACTTGCACTGATGAATAGCAACTCACCAAGTATCTAAAAACTCACAAAATATGCTTCATAATATAGAGAGAGAAAGAGAGAAAGCTTATGTTTCTGGTGTGATTTTCAATTCTAACTTAGCCCTCTATTTATAGGAAAATTTTGGTAGGTTTGACCTGCAACCTGATGGCTTTACCTGCTACTATTCCCACCCACCACATTTGAAATATAATTCAGCACATTTCTTCACCAACCACAAGTGGGGCCCACCAATTCTAGAATTTTCCACCAAAATGATAAACTTCGAAAATTCAACAATTTCTGAACCAGTCATCTCGTAAAATTCATAACAAATCATACGTTCATTTTTAACGGTTCAAAATTTGTGGGCATATACTCAACTTATATATGTATAACATATCCAAAAATTACCACGATCCAACGGTCGGATTAAAAATTATAACCCCCGCAAAATATCTCAAAAACCCTGATTTTTAATACCTCCATTCCGACAAAAATACTGATAAAAACCTCAACATTAACTCCTTCATTTTTAACCACAAAAATATATCCCTCATTTATATCCACATAAAATAAATATTTCCTTATCATATGAATCAATAATTAATTATTCACAAATAATATTACAGAATCACATTTATGACAACCAGGCCGTTCCCAGGAAAGAGGGGGCTTTCCAATAAGGATTTCTCCTTACTGGCGCGCAATTAGATGACCAAACCTCTCCTTAGACAGAACTTTCTAGACATTGCCAATAATGTTATCTAATAATACTATTCAAATAATATGAATTATTGATCTGATAATGGGAAATACTGTGCAGCAACAATTATTGAACAACAATAATACAAAATTTCAACGTAGCAATTATTAAATTAATAAAATAAAATATTGAACAGTAATTACTGTAACAATTATTGAGTAGTGCCTTCTTACGTAAGAATCAATGATTTCAAAAATACTATGCAATACCGTGTGCTACTGTGTAATAATGCGTATTACTGTATTTTAACCACTGGGTATTTCAACAGTGTTAACGGTAACAACTACGCCGTTAATTATAAAAACTCAATTTTTGTCGTTATCTTCATTCGACCGTTTTCCGTTATGGGGCCCACAAATAGTTGCGCCGTCGTACGAATATTCCCCGACAGAAAGAATATTCCACGACCAAACGAATATTCCCCGACAACAATGATTATTTTATAACCACTTGCTTATTTTGAAAAAAAAATCATATTACACTCATAACTTTAAACTTTTATCAATTTAACCATTTACTGAATTGTAATTATAAGGAAAATTGAATACTTTTATTTCATAAAATTCGGGGTCTTACAATTGGTCTAAATTTTTTTATTAAATTTTAATCTATTCATACGGGGAATTATTCATGCCGGGGTACTATTCATTTGGGGTACTATTTACGACGAAATTTAGTTTCTTTTCTTTGTCCAAATTATCTTTGAAATTTGAATCTTAAATATCATTCTTGAATTTTACTCCACAATTGGTGACCATGTTGACAATTTGGACATTCTTGAACTCTGGATAAATTAAATTATAAATCTTTAATATTAATCATTGATCTTACTTGATTCATTCTTTATACCATTGTCATCATCCTCATGTTTATATTGTGATGAAAGTCATCTTTGGCCCGTATTTCATAGATGGAGTACAAGTGTTTGGCATGATCATGTCCACTGGCGATACAAACGAATATCTTTGGCCCGTAGTGCATAGATAATTCGTTGATTTGAAATAATTATTTATTGGTGTTACAAATATAAAATACTGATGATGGACTTTTAAATCATAGAAGATATTAGACATCATGCTCTACTTGACTGTTCTAATGGATTGGTATTTCCGTTGTAGTTGTTGATTTAAAACTTGTTGTCTATTGTATTCTATCAGATTTTTCACTGTTGATGACTAAGAATAATTAATTATTCATTATCTTAGTCATAATATTCTTTACTGAGCTGGTTGAGCTCACCCTTTTCTTTCATTGTTCTCTTCAATAAATGAGAATATAGCTGAGACTAGTCGGGGAATGGAGTGATGGTCCTAGATAGTCTATAGCAGTCTTCATGATAGTGTGACTATAATTGTAATGATGACTTTATTTGAGTGTGGATATTGTATGCAGACAATATTTGTGACAACCCCAAAATAGGTTCATTCCATCCAACCTATTCTGAGTCGCCAAATACATGGTACAGAAAACAACTACAACTTTATTACAACAATTGTCGTGCAAAATACAACAACACATATGCTGTGAGTTTGGATACAAATATATACCAAATGTGACTCATGTTCCAACCGTGGACATCACCTCACAATAACACCTTACATAAATGTATAGTCAAAAACTGTTTTAGAAATTAGAATCTTTGGGAAGTGCTCAAGGAAACCTTCGTACATGGGAGGCCACGCATCTAGATTATGATAGATATCATATGGCCACAAAATTATCCTTGGTTGACCCAATAGACCCCAAAAAAAAACGAGAAGATTACTATCATATTCTTCCCAATGGTGAGTTTTCTCTTGACTTATCATTATCTCCACTGTCTCTAATTGAGAATTATACTTCAAACAAACACCAAGATTATATAGGTAGTGCCCATAGACATACTCAGCAAGTGGATGAGCACAACCTTGTCTTATGATGACACGAGGTTGTATGTCATTAGACATCTTGTATGATAGTAACAAAACACCCTTCCAACGTTGGGTTCGCCTCACCCTATTTTCTTCACCAAATATAACTACTAAATGATGACCACCGTTCTATTCCCTTGTTACCCCCGCTCGACCCAGCTACACTCTTATTACCTGAAAGGAATTGTGAAGCAAAAGGGTGAGCACAACTAGCTCAGTAAAGAATATCATGACTAAAGATAATTCAATTATCAATAGCCTTCATCAACAATAAATCAGAGATTTAGAACATATGGTAAATGATAAAAATTTCAACCATAGTTGCAGCGGAACGAGCAATCCATTAGAAGAGTCAAATAGACTATAAAGTCTATTATCTTCTCCATGTTAAAAATTCACCAACAATGTTTTATCCCTGTAACATCAATCAACAATTCTGGTCCACAATCATATGAATAACTCATAATCATAACTGTAGTTCTAAATTCCTCTTCTCATCCAGGACGAAGATAATTTTCATCACCTATCTTTACCTGAAACATCAAAGATCATGGTTACACCAAATCACATTTCCTGTTCATAATCATACTAATAACTTCATCTTTGCACTACGTCCAAAGATATTCATTTGTATCACCAGTTGGTCATGTTTATCTCAACATCTGTTCATCTTTGCACTACTGGCCAAAGATATTCAACAACATGCCATCTTTGCACTACGGGCCAAAGATATTCATCAACAATTCATCTTTGCACTACAGGCCAAAGATATTCATCAATATTTCATCTTTGCACTACAGGCCAAAAATATTAATATCTCAAAGAAATATATAATCATTTCAGAATTTATATAAACAATAATTATAACCATGTTGATCAATTCACCTTTGCACTTAAGCTAAAGATATTCACTAATAAATTCAATGGTCATGATCATACCAGTCACAATTCAACTTTGCACTACAGGCCAAAGAGAACCCTAGTCATGATCATACCAATAATCTACCCATCTTTACACTCTAGTGAAAGAGAATTTCAACATCAGGGTTATAAAAATGTTATATATGATAATAAAATCAATATAATCAATACATAGTTTTAATCTCAAGAGTAATATTCATAACTCAACTATAATTTGGTTAGAAAAAGAAACCAATTTTTATCGTGAATAGTAACTCGTGAATAGTAACTCGTGAATAGTAACTCGTGAATAGTAACTCATAAATAGTAAACTCGACACAAAAAGGTAGAAATTCCACAATAAAATCTATACCAATATTTCGGTATAATGATATTGAAAGAATAATATTTCTTAAGCTTATAAACAATTTATTTAAATTGTTTACACTTTACTAAATAATGCATTTAATCATTCTAAAATGCCAAACTCATAAGATTTTATCACCAATAATCAAAACCCTCATAAAAAATCTGCATATACCTCATATAGGATTCTCAAGCCATAAAATCCTATTTTCTAATTTTCTTACTTCACATAACATATTTAATTCATTTACTCATAACTAGTCTATTTTCATGAAAAATACCAAATCAGTTCCAAAAATATTTTTTTTCTGGGATTTAGCATAATATAGTCCCATAGTGAACATATATTTTTCTCAGAATTTTTAAAAGTCATTTACTATTTTTCATATGGCCAAAATAGCCGAATATTTAGACATTTATCAAAAATTGTACTTTTGTCTAAAAATTCTGAAATTTACAGAGTATACTTCTATCATATACATGTACTCCCAATAAAAATTTCATCAATTTTGGAGTTAACCACAAGGAATTATAAGCTGTTACTTTTAAAATAGTCTTTTCTCATAAAATTCATAACTCTCAATCTATACATCCAAAAATCACCATTTTTGGACACAATCAATAAAACTCATCAAAATATCATTTCAAATTTTTCCAGAATTTTTGAAGTTCAGAAAAATTACGAAACTGAAAATCATAACAACCCTTAAAATCCCTTACTATCCCTTACTATCCCTTACCTCAAAAGAGCAGTACTTCTGACTGGATATCGGATATGATGCTGAAGGAAACTTGCACTAATGAATAGCAACTCACCAAGTATCTAAAAACTCACAAAATATGCTTCATAATATAGAGAGAGAAAGAGAGAAAGCTTATGTTTCTGGTGTGTTTTTCAATTCTAACTTAGCCCTCTATTTATAGGAAAATTTTGGTAGGTTTGACCTGCAACCTGATGGCTTTACCTGCTACTATTCCCACCCACCACATTTGAAATATAATTCAGCACATTTCTTCACCAACCACAAGTGGGGCCCACCAATTCTAGAATTTTCCACCAAAATGATAAACTCCGAAAATTCAACAATTTCTGAACCAGTCATCTCGTAAAATTCATAATAAATCATACGTTCATTTTTAACGGTTCAAAATTTGTGGACATATACTCAACTTATATATGTATAACATATCCAAAAATTACCACGATCCAACGGTCGGATTAAAAATTATAACCCCCGCAAAATATCTCAAAAATCCTGATTTTTAATACCTCCATTCCGACAAAAATACGGATAAAATCTCAACATTAACTCCTTCATTTTTAACCACAAAAATATATCCCTCGTTTATATCCACATAAAATAAATATTTTCTTATCATATGAATCAATAATTAATTATTCACAAATAATATTACAGAATCACATTTATGACAACCAGGCCGTTCCCAGGAAAGAGGGGGCTTTCCAATAAGGATTTTTCCTTACTGGCGCGCAATTAGATGACCAAACCTCTCCTTAGACAGAACTTTCTAGACATTGCCAATAATGTTATCTAATAATATTATTCAAATAATATGAATTATTGATCTGATAATAGAAAATACTGTGCAGCAACAATTATTGAACAACAATAATACAAAATTTCAACGTAGCAATTATTGAATCAATAAAATAAAATATTGAACAGTAATTACTGTAACAATTATTGAGTAGTGCCTTCTTACGTAAGAATCAATAATTTCAAAAATACTATGCAATACCGTGTGCTACTGTGCAATAACGCGTATTACTGTATTTTAACCACCGGGTATTCCAACAGTGTTAACGGTAACAACTACGCCGTTATTTGTAAAAACTCAAATTTGTCATTTTCTTCACCCGACAGTTATTCTGTTATGGGGCCCACAAATGGCTGCGCCGTCGTACGAATATTCCCCGACAGAAAGAATATTCCACGACCAAACGAATATTCCCCGACAACAATGATTATTTTATAACCACTTGCTTATTTTGAAAAAAAATCATATTTCACTCATAACTTTAAACTTTTATCAATTTAACCATTTACTGAATAGTAATTATAAGAAAAATTGAATACTTTTATTTCATAAAATTTGGGGTCTTACAATCTCCCCTCCTTATGAAATTTCGTCCCCGAAATTTACGTACCTGGTAATTCAAAGAGTTGAGAATACCTTGCTTTCATTTCAGATTCCATCTTTCCTGTCATCATGATTTTTCCATTGCTCATCTCCTGTATTTCAGATATCATTCTAGAATACAGCTTCAAAAACAAAGGTTAATTTAACAAATTAACATATCACATCATATCCCAATAGTATGACTGACCAACAAATAAGCTTAGGTAAGACACACTAGCGAATGATTTACTCATCTCTCCCCTCCTAGTTGTATTCCCCGATCTCCGCCAGAGATCATATCCCTAAGCTCTGATACCACCTGTGACAACCCCAAAATAGGTTCATTCCATCCAACCTATTCTGAGTCGCCAAATACATGGTACAGAAAACAACTACAACTTTATTACAACAATTGTCGTGCAAAATACAACAACACATATTGTAACGACCCCAAAATAGGTTCATTCCACCCAACCCATTCTGAGTCGTCAAATACATGGTACAGAAAACAACTACAACTTTATTACAACAATTGTCGTGCAAAATACAACAACACATATGCTGTGAGTTTGGATACAAATATATACCAAATGTGACTCATGTTCCAACCGTGGACATCACCTCACAATAACACCTTACATAAAGGTATAGTCAAAAACTGTTTTAGAAATTAGAATCTTTGGGAAGTGCTCAAGGAAACCTTCGTACATGGGAGGCCACGCGTCTAGGTTATGATAGATATCATATGGCCACAGAATTATCCTTGGTTGACCCAATAGACCCCAAAGAAAAACGAGAAGATTACTATCATATTCTTCCCAATGGTGAGTCTTCTCTTGACATATCATTATCTCTACTGTCTCTAATTGAGAATTATACTTCAAACAAACACCAAGATTATATAGGTAGTGCTCGTATATATACTCAGCAAGTGGATGAGCACATCCCTGTCTTATGATGACACGAGGTTGTATGTCGTTAGACATCTTGTATGATAGTGGCAAACCACCCTTCCAACGTTGGGTACACCTTACCCTATTGGATTCACCAAATATAACTACTAAATGAACTTTTCTATACTGCTTCGGGAGAACATCCACAGCTAGAGACCACTGTTCTATTTTCCCGTTACCCTCGCTCGACCCAGCTACACTCTTATTACCTGAAAGGAATTGTGAAGCAAAAGGGTGAGCACAACTAGCTCAGTAAAGAATATCATGACTAAAGATAATTAAATTATCAATAGCCTTCATCAATAATAAATCAGAGATTTAGAACATATGGTAAATGATAAAAATTTCAACCATAGTTGCAGCGGAACGAGCAATCCATTAGAAGAGTCAAATAGACTATAAAGTCTATTATCTTCTCCATGTTAAAAATCCATCAACAATGTTTTATCCATGTAACATCACTCAACAACTCCTTTCCACAATCATATGAATAACTCATAATCATAATTGTGACTATAAATTTTTCTTCGCACCCAGGACGAAGAATATTTTCATCACCTGTCTTTACCTGAAACATCAAAGATCATGGTTATACCAAATCACAGTTCCTGTTTATAATCATACTAACAAATCCATCTTTGCACTACGGGCCAAAGATATTCATCAACAAACCATCTTTGCACTACGGGCCAAAGATATTCAACAACAGTTCATCTTTGCACTACAGGCCAAAGATATTCATCAACAAACCATCTTTGCACTACGGGCCAAAGATATTCAACAACAGTTCATCTTTGCACTACAGGCCAAAGATATTCATCAACAGGCCATCTTTGCACTACGGGCCAAAGATATTCAACAACAATTCATATTTGCACTACAGGCCAAATATATTCATATCTCAAAGAAATATATAATCATTTCAGAATTTATATAAACAATAATTATAACCATGTTGATCAATTCACCTTTGCACTTAAGCTTAAGATATTCAATTATAAATTCAATGGTCATGATCATACCAGTCACAATTCAACTTTGCACTACAGGCCAAAGAGAACCCTAGTCATGATCATACCAATAATCTACCCATCTTTACACTCCAGTGAAAGAGAATTTCAACATCAGGGTTATAAAAATGTTATATATGATGATAAAAATAATATGATCAACATATAGTTTTAATCTCAAGAGTAATATTCGTAACTCATGAATAGTAAATCGTGAATAGTAACTCATGAATAGTAATCCCGACACAAAAGATAGAAATTCTACAATAAAATACATACCAATATTTCGGTATAATGATATTGAAAGAATAACATTTCTTAAATTTATAAACAATTTATTTTAATTGTTTACACTTTACTAATTAATGCATTTAATCATCATAAAATGCCAACTCTTACGATTTCATCATCAATAATCAAAACCCTCATAAAAAATCTGCATATACCTCATATAGGATTCTCAAGCCATAAAATCCTATTTTCTAATTTTCTTACTTCACAAAACATATTTAATTCATTTACTCATAACTAGACCATTTTCATGAAAAATACCAAATCAGTTCCAAAAATATTTCTTTTCTGAGATTTAGCATAATATAGTCCCATAGTGAACATATATTTTTCTCAGAATTTTTAAAAGTCATTTACTATTTTTCATATGGCCAAAACAGCCGAATATTTAGACATTTATCAAAAATTGTACTTTTGTCTAAAAATTCTGAAATTTACAGAGTATACTTCTATCATATACATGTACTCCCAATAAAAATTTCATCAATTTTGGAGTTAACCACAAGGAATTATAAGCTGTTACTTTTAAAATAGTCTTTTCTCATAAAATTCATAACTCTCAATCTATACATCCAAAAATCACCATTTTTGGACACAATCAAGAAAACTCATCAAAATATCATTTCAAATTTTTCCAGAATTTTTGAAGATCAGAAAAATTACGAAACTGAAAATCATAACAACCCTTAAAATCCCTTAATATCCCTTAATATCCCTTACTATCCTTTACTATCCCTTACCTCAAAAGAGCAGTACTTCTGATCGGTATAAGGCTGAAGGAAACTTGCACTGATGAATAGCAACTCACCAAGTATCTAAATACTCACAAAATACACTCAATAATCTAGAGAGAGAAAGAGAGAAAGCTTATGTTTCTGGTGTGATTTTCAATTCTAACTTAGTCCTCTATTTATAGGAAAATTTTGGTAGGTTTGACCTGCAACATGATGGCTTTACCTGCTACTATTCCCACCCACCACATTTGAAATATAATTCAGCACATTTCTTCACCAACCACAAGTGGGGCCCACCAATTCTAGAATTTTCTATCAAAATGATAAACTCCGAAAATTCAACAATTTCTGAACCAGTCATCTTGTAAAATTCATAACAAATCATACGTTCATTTTTAACGGTTCAAAATTTATGGACATATACTCAACTTATATATGTATAACATATCCAAAAATTACCACGATCCAACGGTCGGATTAAAAATTATAACCCCCGCAAAATATCTCAAAAACCCTGATTTTTTAATACCTCCATTCCGACAAAAATACTGATAAAAATCTCAACATTAACTCCTTCATTTTTAACCACAAAAATATATCCCTCATTTATATCCACATAAAATAAATATTTTCTTATCATATAAATCAATAATTAATTATTCACAAATAATATTACAGAATCACATTTATGACAACCAGGCCGTTCCCAGGAAAGAGGGGGCTTTCCAATAAGAATTTCTCCTTACTGGCGCGCAATTAGATGACCAAACCTCTCCTTAGACAGAACTTTCTAGACATTGACAATAATGTTATCTAATAATATTATTCAAATAATATGAATTATTGATCTGATAAAGGAAAATACTGTGCAGCAACAATTATTGAAACAACAATAATATAAAATATCAACGCAACAATTATTGAATCAATAAAATAAAATATTAAACAGTAACTACTGTAATAATTATTGAGTAGTGCCTTCTTACGTAAGAATCAATAATTTCAAAAATATTGTGCAATACCGTGTGCTACTGTGCAATAACGCGTATTACTGTATTTTAACCACCGGGTATTTCAACAGTATTAACAGTAACAACTACGTCGTTATTTGTAAAAACTCAAATTTGTCGTTTTCTTCACCCGACAGTTATTCGTTATGGGGCCCACAAATAGCTGTGCCGTCGTACGAATATTCCCCGACAGAAAGAATATTCCACGACCAAACGAATATTCCCCGACAACAATGATTATTTTATAACCACTTGTGTATTTTGAAAAAAAATCATATATCACCCTTAACTTTAACATTTATCAATTTAACCATTTACTGAATAGTAATTATAAGAAAAATTGAATATTTTTATTTCATAAAATTAGGGGTCTTACACATATGCTGTGAGTTTGGATACAAATATATACCAAATGTGACTCATGTTCCAACCGTGGACATCACCTCACAATAACACCTTACATAAAGGTATAGTCAAAAACTGTTTTAGAAATTAGAATCTTTGGGAAGTGCTCAAGGAAACCTTCGTACATGGGAGGCCACGCATCTAGATTATGATAGATATCATATGGCCACAGAATTATCCTTGGTTGACCCAATAGACCCCAAAAAAAACGAGAAGATTACTATCATATTCTTCCCAATGGTGAGTTTTCTCTTGACTTATCATTATCTCCACTGTCTCTAATTGAGAATTATACTTCAAACAAACACCAAGATTATATAGGTAGTGCCCATAGACATACTCAGCAAGTGGATGAGCACAACCTTGTCTTATGATGACACGAGGTTGTATGTCATTAGACATCTTGTATGATAGTAACAAAACACCCTTCCAACGTTGGGTTCGCCTCACCCTATTTTCTTCACCAAATATAACTACTAAATGATGACCACCGTTCTATTCCCTTGTTACCCCCGCTCGACCCAGCTACACTCTTATTACCTGAAAGGAATTGTGAAGCAAAAGGGTGAGCACAACTAGCTCAGTAAAGAATATCATGACTAAAGATAATTCAATTATCAATAGCCTTCATCAACAATAAATCAGAGATTTAGAACATATGGTAAATGATAAAAATTTCAACCATAGTTGCAGCGGAACGAGCAATCCATTAGAAGAGTCAAATAGACTATAAAGTCTATTATCTTCTCCATGTTAAAAATTCACCAACAATGTTTTATCCCTGTAACATCAATCAACAATTCTGGTCTACAATCATATGAATAACTCATAATCATAACTGTAGTTCTAAATTCCTCTTCTCATCCAGGACGATGATAATTTTCATCACCTATCTTTATCTGAAACATCAAAGATCATGGTTACACCAAATCACATTTCCTGTTCATAATCATACTAATAACTTCATCTTTGCACTACGTCCAAAGATATTCATTTGTATCACCAGTTGGTCATGTTTATCTCAACATCTGTTCATCTTTGCACTACTGGCCAAAGATATTCAACAACATGCCATCTTTGCACTACGGGCCAAAGATATTCATCAACAATTCATCTTTGCACTACAGGCCAAAGATATTCATCAATATTTCATCTTTGCACTACAGGCCAAAAATATTAATATCTCAAAGAAATATATAATCATTTCAGAATTTATATAAACAATAATTATAACCATGTTGATCAATTCACCTTTGCACTTAAGCTAAAGATATTCACTAATAAATTCAATGGTCATGATCATACCAGTCACAATTCAACTTTGCACTACAGGCCAAAGAGAACCCTAGTCATGATCATACCAATAATCTACCCATCTTTACACTCTAGTGAAAGAGAATTTCAACATCAGGGTTATAAAAATGTTATATATGATAATAAAATCAATATAATCAATACATAGTTTTAATCTCAAGAGTAATATTCATAACTCAACTATAATTTGGTTAGAAAAAGAAACCAATTTTTATCGTGAATAGTAACTCGTGAATAGTAACTCATGAATAGTAACTCGTGAATAGTAACTCATAAATAGTAAACTCGACACAAAAAGGTAGAAATTCCACAATAAAATCTATACCAGTATTTCGGTATAATGATATTGAAAGAATAATATTTCTTAAGCTTATAAACAATTTATTTAAATTGTTTACACTTTACTAAATAATGCATTTAATCATTCTAAAATACCAAACTCATAAGATTTTATCACCAATAATCAAAACCCTCATAAAAAATCTGCATATACCTCATATAGGATTCTTAAGCCATAAAATCCTATTTTCTAATTTTCTTACTTCACATAACATATTTAATTCATTTACTCATAACTAGTCTATTTTCATGAAAAATACCAAATCAGTTCCAAAAATATTTTTTTTCTGGGATTTAGCATAATATAGTCCCATATTGAACATATAATTTTTCTCAGAATTTTTAAAAGTCATTTACTATTTTTCATATGGCCAAAATAGCCGAATATTTAGACATTTATCAAAAATTGTACTTTTGTCTAAAAATTTTGAAATTTACAGAGTATACTTCTATCATATACATGTACTCCCAATAAAAATTTTATCAATTTTGGAGTTAATCACAAGGAATTATAAGCTGTTACTTTTAAAATAGTCTTTTCTCATAAAATTCATAACTCTCAATCTATACATCCAAAAATCACCATTTTTGGACACAATCAATAAAACTCATCAAAATATCATTTCAAATTTTTCCAGAATTTTTGAAGTTCAGAAAAATTACGAAACTGAAAATCATAACAACCCTTAAAATCCCTTACTATCCCTTACTATCCCTTACCTCAAAAGAGCAGTACTTCTGACTGGATATCGGATATGATGCTGAAGGAAACTTGCACTAATGAATAGCAACTCACCAAGTATCTAAAAACTCACAAAATATGCTTCATAATATAGAGAGAGAAAGAGAGAAAGCTTATGTTTCTGGTGTGTTTTTCAATTCTAACTTAGCCCTCTATTTATAGGAAAATTTTGGTAGGTTTGACCTGCAACCTGATGGCTTTACCTGCTACTATTCCCACCCACCACATTTGAAATATAATTCAGCACATTTCTTCACCAACCACAAATGGGGCCCACCAATTCTAGAATTTTCCACCAAAATGATAAACTCCGAAAATTCAACAATTTCTGAACCAGTCATCTCGTAAAATTCATAATAAATCATACGTTCATTTTTAACGGTTCAAAATTTGTGGACATATACTCAACTTATATATGTATAACATATCCAAAAATTACCACGATCCAACGGTCGGATTAAAAATTATAACCCCCGCAAAATATCTCAAAAACCCTGATTTTTAATACCTCCATTCCGACAAAAATACGGATAAAAACCTCAACATTAACTCCTTCATTTTTAACCACAAAAATATATCCCTCATTTATATCCACATAAAATAAATATTTCCTTATCATATGAATCAATAATTAATTATTCACAAATAATATTACAGAATCACATTTATGACAACCAGGCCGTTCCCAGGAAAGAGGGGGCTTTCCAATAAGGATTTCTCCTTACTGGCGCGCAATTAGATGACCAAACCTCTCCTTAGACAGAACTTTCTAGACATTGCCAATAATGTTATCTAATAATATTATTCAAATAATATGAATTATTGATCTGATAATGAAAATACTGTGCAGCAACAATTATTGAAACAACAATAATATAAAATATCAACGCAGCAATTATTGAATCAATAAAATAAAATATTGAACAGTAATTACTGTAACAATTATTGAGTAGTGCCTTCTTACGTAAGAATCAATAATTTCAAAAATACTATGCAATACCGTGTGCTGCTGTGCAATAACGCGTATTACTGTATTTTAACCACCGGGTATTCCAACAGTGTTAACGGTAACAACTACGCCGTTATTTGTAAAAACTCAAATTTGTCATTTTCTTCACCCGACAGTTATTCTGTTATGGGGCCCACAAATGGCTGCGCCGTCGTACGAATATTCCCCGACAGAAAGAATATTCCACGACCAAACGAATATTCCCCGACAACAATGATTATTTTATAACCACTTGCTTATTTTGAAAAAAAAATCATATTTCACTCATAACTTTAAACTTTTATCAATTTAACCATTTACTGAATAGTAATTATAAGAAAAATTGAATACATTTATTTCATAAAATTTGGGGTCTTACAATATTTATATTAAAACTCACAGTATGTTTGGTCGTATTTTGCTCAACAGTTGAATAGTTGTAAATAGGAAAATTTGTATTTGAATTCTGTAGTATGTATTTGATGACTCAAAATGGGTTGTGTGGACCTATTTTGGGGGCGTCACAAGTTTGACTTAGATTTTAATTTCTTGTAGTAATCAGTCTGTTCAAAGAAAGCTTCAAAGGTCTCAGTGGTGAGAAAAGTTGTAGAGGTGCAAGGGGACATTGTTGTCCAAGTTAGAATTGAATTTCTTTGAATATGGAGTTTTTCTTTGTACTAATTTGAGTATTAAGTTTAATAAAAAGGGTCCCCAATACCAATTGGTATTGGACGTGGATTAGGCTACTAGATTAGAGGATACTGGCTGAACCATGTAAAAATAATATTGGTGTGATTTACTGTTATGTTCTTCTCTATTTTGTTTTTGTATTTCTGAAAATTTGGTTCTGCTCTAACTTAAATATATACTAATCCAGTCACTAAAGCAAACAGGGTATCTTGTCCGATTATAATTAACAAAAAAACATATATTAAAGCAGACACAGAATCAGACAGGTTACCTGTAGCAGTAAAATATAAAAATTGACCACTATTAATATTCACTTTTAACATTTACACCTATTCACCCCTAAATATTTTTATTTACAGAATTACAAATATTTGTCTTTTGAACTCGAGAGAAATTAAGGAGAACCATTCATTTAATTCACTTGCATGTGATATGGTAGAAGAAGAAGAAGGTTGTTCTAGTGTGTACTAATAAATTGTAGTGTTATATGCATGTAGACATCACACACGACGAAAGTATATCACCACTAGTTCTCCCTTACAAGTTACAGCTAGATCGAAGAATTAATACCCCAGCCCCCAAACTAAAGGTATTTTCAATATATGCCTCTTTCATGCACGTGCACCATTTAATTCCATCTTCATCCGTTATACAGCTACATTGCAAATATTTAAAGGAGTTCGATTTCTTTAGGTTTAAAAAAAAAACAGTTGTTCTTTGAATTTATTGTGTATTGTTCTTTGCATTAGTACACTAATTAACTAAATCAAACTCAAATGAAATTCTTTTTATGAAATCGAGAGAGCAATAAATAAAACATCAAAAATACGTATAAAACAAAAAATATATATGTAGTGCATCAAAAATTCCTTCTACTAAATTGTATTGTGGAGTATTAAAAATATATATAACTGGATATATATGTAGCATCAAAACAAATAATACGGGGTAGCTGTTGTGTCAAACAATTCTTTGGAATATTAGAATTAGTACGGAGATCGAAGAATTTAAATATTAATGCTTGGCCGGCGGACATGCATCTTAATTAACATTTAACGGAATGAATGAAGGACGAGCTAACTATATAGCGGTTTAAATTGGCGGCATTTCTGGTCAATTTGAGTCTCAAATCTCAATATTCTTGTCAAGGCATGTGAGAGTGAGATATTGAACAAGAATGCAGAGTGTTGTGAGTGTCTTGTATTCATAACTAAGTCCATAAAATGATCTAAACAGTTCGGACTCGATTTATATTTGTTCGACTAAAAGTTTAATCCGTGCTTGATTCAAAATATAAATAAATTTTAAAGTTCGATAAATTACTCGAACCTCTTAAAATTGAGCGCTTGGTATCAATAGTTTTTCCAATTGTGTCATGTTTTTTTTTGGTACGTTAGTTTCTATTTTTACGGTAATTTGTCATAACAAGGAGTAATTTTATGGAGAGAGATGGAATCGGTTGCGTAGCTGAAAGCAAATGACCCGGCCCGACCAATTACATCATGATGATAAAAGCAGAATCACGGATTCACAACATTACAAAAAGATCCAACCTCAACATAACATGCTCCAATCCATTCACTGGTGGACTCTCCTTTTCTCTCTATATAATTGTATATATACAAGCGTTCACACGGTAGCCTTCATGTACTGTTGCTTTACTGTCTTCTGCCTAAGGGTGTGGGGGTAGTGACATATCTCTCTCTCTCTATATATATATATATGCAACCTATTATGTATAATGATTAAAGTTCCAAACCATCACTAGTACATATGGTGTTGGTAAAACAATGACATTAATTATTCATAAACCCGATCAGACAAACTTTTTGATATTAACTACAGACTTAATTTTGACAAAAAAAGGTGATTTTATTAATTCTTCAATATATGTAATTTGCCCGGCAACCCAGAAATGTACAAGGCAGTTCAATGCTAGTTGTTCCTGAATAATGTGGTTCACAAAGGATAAACATACGGAATCAAGTAAAAGTGAAAAACGTACGAACTGCAAGGATGTGTTTCTACCAGAGTACCATATATAGAATCATCCATTCATATAAATTTATCTAATATATATATATATATATATATATATATATATATATATATATGATCACTTGGACTGGATCGATTAATGTTATTCAAAAGTAGTGAGTGAAATGTGAGTTTTAGATGGTTGTTGGCACCATGTGTGTATGTATATACAAGAAAATCAATATCAAGCTCAATATATTGAGTGGAGGAAGCACCATCAGTATGAATTTGTACTAACTTCTGTTAAAAGCAATGAACATATACTCCAAGACGTACGTAAGGCATTCTTTACTTATTATTGGGAAAAATTGACAATTCTTTGGCTTTATATAATTGTAATTGTATGTAATGCCATGTCCAACATATAATCCAACTAATAAAAACAAATTGATATATTTTGTTTTAATTTAGGGTATCTCTATTTAATAAATAATCTTAAACTATTTATTTGATACCACAGTAGCTTAAAAGCCCTAAATTTTACCTCAATATATCATTAATTAGGGCTTAGCACCTATTGCATGTTAGATAATATACAAATTCCAAAAAAATTCACCGGTTACAAACAAAGGGATGCAATCCAATTGTAACACCGTACATAGTCTCACATCAAAAGATATGAGAAAAAATTATATGTATATAAAAAATTAAGGCTATGTTTGTTTGCAAGGATTATAATCTCGAAAATTATTCCAAGACTATTAATCCCTGGATTATAATTATAATCTCAAGATTATTAAGTCATTTTATAATCCCTAGACTAATAATCATAAATCTAAAGTTGAAAACAAACAAGACACTTGGGATTAATAGTCATATCCGAAGTATAATCCTTGCAAACAAACATAGCCTAAGTTACTAACAATAATTGGTTACCTTTTGAGTAAGCACGTGGTAGACTAATTAAATCATGACCCAAAAAAATATTACTATTAACCGGGTTAGTGTAAGACCAGGATTTGACCCCAATCATATATGCAACTAGGGGTGAGCATGGTGCGGTTTGGTGCGGTTTGAAGTCCAAACCGCACCCGAAATCGCTTAGATACGGTTTAAAAAAATTCAAAATCGCACACGAAATCGCTTGTGATTGGTGCGGTGCGGTGCGGTTTTAAAGTGTGCGGTGCAGTTTTAATTGGTGCGGTTCGGTTTCAAAACCAATTGAAACAACAAAAAAGTCTAAGCCTTCAATAAAATTTAATATAAAACTTACATCGAGCAATTAACTTAGTGACAGAGTCGGCAATGAGAATTATATCAAGCATGCTTTAAAACTAAAATATACGTTATATAAAATAACGGAGACCATATATTCGATAACAAGCAAGAATGTTTATCTAGTTCCCCAAAAATTAAAAGTATATACTGGAATTCTATCTCATATATTGCAGGGAGGACTTATAAAATATAATCCTAACTATACCTAATTTGAAAAATAATCTATTAGACTATTATTATTATAGCATTGACATTAACCAATGCATCAAGTGCTCAAGCCCCTCAGCTATAAGCCCTTCCAATAACGCATCAAATAAATTCAAAATTTTAAAATCCAATTGCTTAATTTTTGACTCTATAACCTCTAACATCTTTTTTCAATTGGTGAAAAAATGATAATGCAAGACTGGAGTTTTCTCTGAGCGTGTTTAAGTGAAAAGTAACTTTAAAATTTACTGGAGATAATACATACATACACACACATGGTGCGGTTTCGATTTTATGCGTGCGGTTTTGGCTAGTAACCAAACCGGAACCGTAAATTTGGTTATTCAACCCACTTAAAACCGTCATATACGCCGGAACCGTTGGTGCGGTTTGAATTGGTGTGGTTCGTGCGATTTTTGGTACGGTTTCGGTTCTAATTTAGTTACTTGCTCAGCTCTATATGCAACTATACTATATAGTACTCCAACAATTTCGGGTTCAATACTATACACTCCAGCAATCTAGGGTTCCAAAGAAAGAGTTAAATATATGTAATATTGAAATTAATCAACTATAGTACTATTAAATAAGGAGTAGCTAGTAACACAATATTGGTAAGAATAAAAGTGCATGTAGATATATAGATTCGTGCATTAAAAAAAAGAGTATTGCTACAGATACAACTATTTTATAAATATTTTATAAACTGCTGATGTGACATAATCCACCTCAACGTATTAATCAACAAATTGTTTCAATGTAGTCTTCGGTCCTACACAATATGCTAAGGTGGAGAATGTCACATCAGCAGTTTATAAAATAGTTTGTGTCTCTGGCATTATTCTAATATATATATATATATATATATATATATATATATATATATATATATATATATATAGTTGACAACTAGCAAATTTTGGCAGCTGCCTTTTTGGCCTGCCCCCACTCACGTGCTCTGGTTTTAGGGTATTTGGTTTGTTGCACAACTCATAACTCTATATAAGTCCTTTCAACTTTTCACAAACTTTGCAGGTACACTCAACATGGAGTCCTCTTCCTCTAAGCTCACCGCTCTCCTTCTCATTTCTATGTTCTTCATTTCCTCCGCCAGCCCCATTCTTGATTGTGGATCCTGCGGCACGCCCCACAAGCCCAAAACTCCCAAGGGCCCAATTAATCTCCCACCAATCAAGCCTCCCGTCACTCTGCCGCCAGTCACCCTCCCGCCGATTATAAAGCCTCCCGTAACCCTACCGCCGGTCACCCTCCCACCAATAATAAAGCCACCCGTAACCCTACCGCCGGTGACCCTTCCACCAATAAAGCCACCCGTAACCCTTCCGCCGGTGACCCTACCGCCAATAGTAAAGCCACCTGTAACCCTCCCACCAGTTACCCTACCACCGGTTACCCTTCCACCGGGGATTGTGCCGCCAATTCTTCCGCCGGGTATTGTGCCGCCAATTCTTCCGCCGGGGATTGTGCCGCCAATTCTTCCGCCGGGGATTGTGCCACCACTCCTTCCACCGGGGATCCTTCCTCCGGTAACGACTGTTCCACCGAAGGGGAAGGGGAAGGGAAAGGGAAAGGCTTGCCCACCGCCACCATCAACCACCGCCTCGTGCCCAATAGACACGCTTAAACTTGGAACTTGTGTGGATCTTCTTGGTGGGTTGGTTCATGTTGGACTTGGTGACCCAGCTGTGAACGAATGCTGTCCGGTTCTTTCCGGGCTGGTTGAGATGGATGCTGCAGTGTGCTTGTGCACCACTTTGAAGATAAAGCTTTTAAATCTTAAGATCTTTGTTCCGCTTGCTCTGCAGCTCCTTGTCACTTGTGGGAAGACACCCCCTCCTGGCTACACTTGCTCTCTCTAGAGACTTTAAGCTTAAGTACGTACTGCATGCATGCGTGCATCAAATTCATCAATCTCAAAACCCTAACCCTAATTTTAATTTTGATTTATGACTCTTTTCGGGGGACATGCATTATTTTCCAATTTTGGGTAGTTTTAATAATTTAGCTCACACCTAGTTTTATAGCTATTAAAGCATTTAGTCAGTCTCAACTTTAGTAACTGTAGTTCAAAACTCAAAACTCAATAGAGGCGTTTTGGGGTTTGGAGGTTCAAGTTTGCACTAGAAAAAAAAATTACTGTGGATTTCTCGGTCAAAAAAAAAACAAACCAAAACGAAACAAAACAAAGCATCTGCTAACTAGTCGGGAAAAAAATAGTATATATATATATATCGATCTGATTGTAGATGATCTCTCACAATTTGCTATATAGTCTTGGCTCATTTTGTTATGATGTGTATGCAGTTGGTGGCTAGCTAGATTGATGGATGCACGGATGAAATCGACATGAGAGGATGTCGACTCTCCACTCTCTCTCTCTCTCTCTCTCTAGCTCCCTCTGTTCCCTCTCTTTTTCTCTCATTAATTCTTGATTGGATTTGATGATCAATGTAATTTGGTTGTATTAATTAATTGTACACCAATTTGTTTGTAAGATCGAGATTATTTCACGTGTGTTTATTAATTTGCACAGCCAATGTTATATTAAGGAGATCGACATATGCTTCAAATTACATTGTCATATATTCTTAATTTACGGCCTTTCATAATTAATTGTTCTTTCAGCTTATCTTCGCCGAATGCATCCATGCATATATATATATATATAGTACTTAACGCTCACTGTATTTTTCCAACATGCATTATGAAAAACACACCTTCCATACTAAGGTGCAAAATAATACCTATATATTGCCCAAAACATAATAGCAATTTTGACCATTTGAAGTTAAATTTAGACATTTTTAAATTCAAAATCAATATAAAATCATTTAATTTTAATCCATACAATAATGAAAATTAATTATAAATATATCTTAAAGATATTATTAATTAACATATGTATTGTTTTCAAAATTTAGATGAATTATATATATTAATGTTGAATTTGAAAACATTTTAGATTGAATACAAAAAGTCAAAATTGTTTATAGAGAGAGACTAAAGAGAATTTTTAGTCAATTCACATTTCATTGATCTTCAAATGTGGAGAAATTAATTAAGCTTCATCATCCTGAATTAAACTCGATCTCTCGTGCAAGCAGCCTGTCGTGTTGTCGATCGTCGGAGCGATGACATTGTGGTTTAATTTGATTATTTCCTGTTCCACTACTTCTATCTTTCTTAACACAATATAAGTAATTAACGGAGACTATAAAATTTAAGAAAAATCTTATAGAAAACTAAACCACTTGTTAAGCCGTTAATTCTTTTACTATTCCACACATGTAAAGTTGAGAAATTAATTTGTGAAAATATCAATTCCTCTTATAAAAATATATGGAGATATATGAAAAATAATCCTCAGTTTTAATTATTTCAACTTCTTTCTAATGATTAAAATGAAGGATGGACAGGTAAATATAAAAAACTAAATGAAGCTAAAAAATGAACTACATTTTCAATTTCCCTAGAGTCACACGATCGAGATATATACATATATATATATATATATATATATATAGACACACACACACACTGAAGGTGGCCATGTGTGGTAGGGTCACAAAGGACGAGAAGTCAAGCGCCCTAGTCCAATGGATCCCTCTCTCAATGAATGAATTTCTTCGATTTTCCTATCATCTGTGTGATGCTTCCCCTCAATTATATTAAATGTATATGATGCCACTATGAAACGATAAGTTTATATGCTTTCATAAAGAAAACTTTAAGCTGTGTATTCTATTACTTGTACAAGTGCAACAAAATCATCATCTTCTAAATTCTAATATATATAGTAGTATATTAGTTAGTAAATGTCAAGAATATTACCACTCCCAGAATGTTGTATTATATATGGATTGGCATAGGGATTGCCAAATTTTTCACTAGATAAATACTAAAGGAAATTGAAAAGGGTACAGAAATTAAGGGAATGGTATATTGGGTATATATACAGAGCAAGTGGACCAATTTATGTTAGAGGCACATGAACCTTGTTTGTCTTTACTCCCTTCAAAATATGTGGTCTCTGATTCTAGGCTTTTTGTTTTCAAAATCTATCAATTCCTTTACCTTTTTTTGACTCGTCCACATAACTCGTGATGCAAAGTTATTTAATGGGGTGATAAATCATTTATATTTGGAAGAAATTCAAAGTTTTGAGGAAAAGGATATGAAAAGAAAATAAATACTACATCCCTCTAAGAATAAAAATCTTTATTATTAGTACTATTTTAGATAGTCTCAAGTTAAATATCTACTTGTCTTAAATAATTTACTTTTTTTATAATAATTTGCCTATAATATTAATCAATATAATCTAGTTATATATGCATAGATTTGAAAATTTTACGGTCAATTATCGTGTTGTTAATATGTACTCCCTCAGTTTCATAATATATGACGTTTTAGAGTTGTGCACAATAATTAAGGAAATAGTTATATAGCATTAAATATAATATCAATTGTTTATAATACTATCATTTATTACCATACTTATCTCATACTCTCTCTCATCTGTAACATTTTCCCATGAAAAATAATTTTGAAAATATTATAATTAATTTTCCCAAATTATATAAAATGATAAATAATTTAAAAAAAATAAAATTATCTAAAACGTCATAATAATAATAATAATAATATATTATGGGACGACGTAGGGAATAGTGTATAATGTAGATTCACGCTGGCCGCTCATCAAGTCTAAAGAATACTAGACTATCTTTACTCATCAAATCACAAGCTCACCAATATATTATTGATAATCTTTTTTAAAACAACATTATGGTTATTCTTGTAGAGTTGTGCATCGGGTAAATTCGGGTTAAAACTTGTACAGATAGCATAACTGATTAATTTTCACATTTGTAATTTAATTTGCTCTTAGCATAAGTGAATGATTTTCATAGCAACAATAATCGACATCAATTCTCGAATTATTGGAAGAAAAGAAACCTCCAAAATTGGGTTCCGGCATGGAATCATTCTACTACACTACTCCCATAGTCTCTTAATATAAGTCGTACTATTAGAGTTCTACACAAATATTAAAAAAATAATTATATTCACTCGGTTCCATAATAGTTGTCTTTTCAGAAGAAAAAATTTGTTTCAATTTATTTGTCGTTTGCAACTTTCTAGGAGAATAAATTATTTATTTTTCTATATTACCCCTAACTTTTCTCATTCTCCCAATAAATTTTCTTCCTTTCCAACTTTCCATCAAAGGGTAGAGATGAAATTTCATACAAATTTTAATTCTTAAAATGATAGTATTAAATGACTTTTTTAATTAATGTGCATAAAGCTAAAAAGATAATATCTATATTATCCTTGTATTGAAAAAAGAGAATGTTATTTATTGGACAAAAAATAGTGAGAAAACTAAAATTACATTTAATTAATACTTGAGGTAATATTAAAAACTAAGTAATTAATGATGACATTCTTAAACGAGGACAAAAACACTCCTCTAAATCGACTTATATTAAAGGTCGGATGATAGAGCAGCATTCTTGGGATGAAAAAGTTGAAAGTCACTACATTCTTAATTAGACTCTTAATTTACTCATCTTAAATTTCAACAATACTGTAGTGACTAAAGTTTTAACGGTAGTAACATTTCAACATTTCATATGTAAAAATAACAAAATAACACTTCCTCCGTTTCAAATATAAGATTAATGTTCACTTTTTCAAAATTTATTTGAGCAATTGATACACCACACCAAGGCCTAAACATTCACCTTTGCCCGGTAGATAAACTAGAACAAAATTATACAAGCAAATACTACAAAACACAACAACAACAAAAATAAAAAATAATAAAGAGGAATTAAAATTCCTTTTTATCTCTTGAAAAGCACATGATCTCTATATTCTTGAATGTCAGCTACATTAGCCACTAAATCACAATTAACTCTACTGAATCAAAACTACATCCTCAGATTGTATTGGTGGGCAACAACCAAAACATTTTCAGCCACCACCAATCACCAAACTATAAACGATTGGGAACTTTAGGAATTAAAAAATAAAATAAAATAAGAGAATGAAAACTTATTCTCTGAATTGAGAGCTATATATGTTACAAATCCTCTTTCCAAGGATAATTGACCTACCTACTGACTCAAGGGTGGGGTGGCTGCGCATGAACCAAATAAAAGTCACATTTATAGGTCATCATAACAATCCATTTACTCTGGAACTGCCGGAAAGGAACCTAGTGCGACTACACTGTTTCAACTTTGCAATAGCTTCATACGGCTTCCCCCACATGAGATCCAAGTAAATTGCAGTCAAAATGGCTCCTGGACTGTTGGGTATTGCTGACAGTGCTTGGATCACAAATCTATTAGCTTGCTCAAGATCTCCCTGCATGGCAGACATTGCAGCTAGGTTTGCATAGAGAGTTCCACGGGCCTCTTCAGGATTGAGGAGCACAAAACCTTGTGATTCATCAACCGAAGAGGTAGTGGTATCCACTGATCCAACATTTGACTCCTCGACATCCACAGATTTCTCAACTTGCCACTTTTTGCAGTCTTCTAGGGTGTAGGGAAGTTCAATATTGTTCTCATTAGACAAATAGATCAACAAATGCTCAGCAGCTTCTTTTGATCGATTGAGCAGGCAGAGAGCCTCCGCTGCATACACATTGCCCAGGAAGATATATATTCTGGAACATTTTGCAACTTTCAAGAGAGTCCTTGCAGTTGACAGGGCCTTCAGGGGATTTCCCAATTCCAACTCTACATATGCCAAATCTGCAAGAACAGACTCTGTGATCATCTGGTTCTCTTTTCTACAAATTTCTTCATAATCAGAAATGGAGCTTTGCAAGGTAGCATTCAGATTATTTCCACTCTTTTGGTCTTTCAATTCCCCATTTGCACTAACCTGACCTGCATCCACTCCTAAATTATGTGCCTGGGAATCACCACCAGACTCGAACCTGTCTGCTCTACTGGCTGTAATGCTTACACTCTTGTAGTTCGTATTATTAGGAGAGACTGTTTCTTCCTCCTGGGCATTAGAAGGTAATTCAGACTTCAAAAAAGTTGACTCGGGAGAGTTCAGCAAGTGCAACGCATTTAACAAACACTGCCGAGCCAGAGGCATCGAGAGTTTAGGCAGTCTATCATCACCCAAAAACGAATCTTCCCTACCAACAAAATCCATCTGCCCATTTCTTGAAACCCCGTCTTCCATAAGAAGATTCCTCCATTTTCCCTGTCCAACAACATGAACTCTAACTTCTGATCTGATGGATGGACCTCCACCGGACTCCAGGAGTCCCTTCTCTAGGGCCATCAGACAACATTCAGCAATCCGGAGCCATAACAGAGGCCAGTTGTAGAAAACTAAACTGGCTTTGTGGAAACAGCGAGCAGCAAGTACTGGTTTCCCACAAGCCAAGTACTGCACCCCACAATTATATACTATGAGGAAAGATTTATCCTGTGAGAATGTTGAGAGTGTTAGAGGCTTTTCCTTTCGTATCGATGAGCTACTACTCAGTGCCTTGGAAAAGAATACAGTCGATGTTTGATATTTCCCAAGTCGATAATAGATGCAACCAAGATTGTTGTAGTACATGACAGAAGTTCCGATTTCTGTTCGATTACTTGAAGCCATCAAAAGCTTAATCGCTTTGCGATGATTCCCACGAGCATACTCAAGCTGGGACTTCAAAAAGAGAGCCATGGAATAATCTTTTCCCCGTGCAATGTTCATAGCCATCTTAACTTCACATTTAGCTGCCTTAGGGTTCCTAGTGAGGAGCAGAAACCGAACCTTGTAAAGATGCAACTTGAGCCTCAGATCAATACTTGGAAAGGAATCATCAACTTGGGTCCTCGGAAAATTGTTTGAAGAATCGACAACAGATGGTCTTGGTAGGTTCTGTCCACTGATGTCTAGGGTTGTAAAGAAGTTTTCATACTCTGCCTCCTCCGACAAACTTCTAGATAAAGGACTTTCAGAAGCATTTGCAGCAGGATCAGAACTAGAAACATCAGGAATAGGAATATTATTAGGACATGAAGATTTTGTCACAAGGTTTGAAGACTGTTGCTGTGTGGAGCTTCCATTGTCACCCTGACAAGTCAATGTACTGACACAAGAAATCTTCTCAACATAGTTAATAACATCCTGTACAAAAGAAATCCCAATGGAAAATTTCAGTATCAAAGCCATAAGTAACAGGACAATAGGATACTCATATATATATATATATATATATATATATATATATATATATATATATCAAGCATTCCACTTCATATTTGAGAATTCCAGAAAGGATTGTCAGCAAGATTATGAAAAAAAATTAAATGGATGACGTGAAGTAATCATAATTGTGACAACATCGACCATCACCATTTATCCCATTTTGGAATGCGCATTCAAAATAAAATTATGAGATCAAAAAATTCACTAAATAATGGGTCTTAAGCTAAAGGGGCAAGGGAAAAATGTCTTCGAGGGAAAACTGTTGGGTAAAGGAAACTTGACATAAGCAAGACCTCAACGACAAAGAAAGCATTTCTACACAATATACTTCAAGTGGATAATACAGTTCCAAGTACCAACTATTTGAAACTAGCATCCCTCCTGCCTACTCTCCCTCACACATATAGTGTGTTTTTTTGTAAGCTGTTTTATTATAATTTTAGGGAGGAAAAAAATGTTTCTTAACCTTCCACTTATACAAAAGTAAAGCAGAATATGCTGGTTTTCTATAGTGTTAAAATGAGGAATAACTAATGCCTTCCCTCCACCATCCCTGGAGAAGGGCTGCACAGAGAGGGGCATAACCAAAGAATCTCCATAAATAAAGTATCAGATACTCTGCTGCATCTCATACTATAATTTCATTATTTAATCACTAAATAACTAGAAGAACCAACTTTTTCTGTCATTTTGCAAAAAGACAGCCTCCAGGGCATTTAACTTCAGCAATTGCAATATATATCAATCCGTGTTTATTATTTAATTAGGATAATGGCATGAGATAATAAGGTCTCCAGAAATCATTATGCAAACATTTATAGACTACCTGATCATAGGCACCTAGAAGGAAAAAAGGGTAAATGCAATTCATTCTTATTGAGTCCATGATGTACTTTTCTCTGAAAGATTCACTTATATGATCAATTTGCACCAAATAAAAAATTTGAAATGGCACACCTACCCTCACCAAAAATAATTACAACACACTGAAGGCACTATCATTAGCCACTATGTACGTATAAAAGATTCTTATTAAACCATCAGGGATTCAGGACATACATTGCCAATATCTTTTTGGTACAATATAATGACAATAGTGAACTTACGGTATAACAACTGTTTGCTACTTTCTAAAAAAAGATACAACAGAAATGGTGTCCCCTGGTTTCTAAGTAATCATAATAAACTAATTCCAAGTGCGATACTTATAATAAACAAATTCCAAGATATTAAACCCATAGAAGATAGCTGGTGTAACTTTGCCAAAGTAAAATATATTACAAGTTTTTCTACTTGGTGTTTAACATGTATTTAGTCAGACCGTCAAGCTATTAAAAGGAACGGCTGTTGCATAATTTAATCATAATTCATTTTTGCATCACTTACTAGTTCAATGGAAGTCCATAAATTTTTTGATTGCACTCTTCTAAAAGAATGACCCATTGCTCTTAGTTCTATGGCTTGTCGAGTTTTTTTATAATTGACCATCTAACAAAGTTTAAAAAACAATTGAAGGAAAAATAGATAAGCCCCAAAACTCAATGAAGACTATCTAGAGTTTTTTTTTGTTGGGGGGATGGAGGGGGCCTATTTCAGTTTGATCACATTGTAGTTCTATAACAATAACGTCACATGGCCATATTCCCTCATCCTGAAGCGAAACAAGAATCTATAATGAAAGAAAAAATCTAGTTCGAATTTAATTCTAATATGCAGTAGATATCCCAATTCCAGTTGTGTCATTCAAATGCATACATGGTGTATGAATTGATTTGCTTGAACCCCACTGCTTTCATAGCCTTTTAGCCGTTTGTCACGCTTCTCACACTATAATGGTGCCATAGTTGTTAAGGAGACACCAAGGCATCCAGTCGGTAAGAGGCAAGCAAGGCGATTGAGCGACTTGGTCGAGGGTGGAAATGCGAGCGCCTAGCCAAAACAATCGTCTCACTTGGACGACTTTCTGGCTAATCGAGCGAAGTATGGATTGCCCCAAATCCGAACTGGGTTAAAAAAAAAAGTCGCTGAGGAAGACCAAAACAAGTCCTAGTCGAAGTCGATTCGCAGAGAACAGAAGAAGATTGAAGTCGAGAGAACCGAGAAACTGCGAAGAAGAAATTGAAGTTGAGAGTGAGACTACGAGGGCGAGAGGCTGCGACCAAGAGAGAGGGAGAGACTGAGAGCGAGAGACTTCGACATCGAGACTATGCAACTACGAAGGTCGTTTTCTGCGACGCTGTTTGCACTCCGATCGGCAAGTATGTCTTCTTCTTCATTTTCTCTTTACTACTTACTGCTTGGCTGCTGTCTTTTTATGTATCAGTATATGAAGTATGTTAGTATTGGTAGGTGTTTTTTTTTTATGCAGAGTCTGTCTGACTGTTGGCCTTATTTTTTTTGTTACCCTTTTTCCTTTCTGCTAAGGCCATTTAATCATGCTTATATTTATATAATACTGCCTGGATGTTGGTGTGATTAGAAAATTTATATATATTTATATACTACTAATACTATGTCCAATACCTTTGGTAGATCCACAAGAGAAGTAGAGAACTACTACTCTTATATAAAGATTGTGGTTATATATTCATATATACTTATACATACAATATATATAATTATATACTAATACAATTTGTCTTATACTCCCTTCGTTCCAAAATAAACGTCTTAATTAGTTTCGGCACGCTGATTAATAAAGGCTTCTTTTACCTAAATTATCCTTTTTGATTACTTATTAATAGAAGTATTTTTTTCGCCTTTAGTATGAGCTCAATAATTACCTTTTTATTTTTCTATGATCCCAATAATTGTTTTTTCACTTTTCTATGACCCCAATAATTGTTTTTTCACTTTTTTATTACCCTAATAATTACTCTTTCTTATGTCATTTAATTCTCTAAATACATTTTTTTGTAACTCTCACATTCCCAATAAGTATATTAAATAGATTATGAGGGTATAAGAGGAAGAATATAATAAATATAGTTACTAATATAGAAATAGGACATTTATTTTAGAACATCCTAAAAAAGAAATTAAGACATTTAATATGGAACGGAGGGAGTATTTTTTATTTGATTGTATTGTGTAGAAAATAAAAAGGTAGAAAGTTAACCCCATCAGTTGGTGCAGTGGTTCAAGGCTGACCCGAGTTCGTGGATATTAGTTCGACTCTGGTTGGGAAACTCCTGGTTATAAAAAAAAAAGGACAGCAAGTTCGGGAGTCGATGGTTATGATATAACCAAGGACCCGAAAAGAAAGGCCGAATCAAACGACCCGGGTTGAAAATATGGGTATTGGTCGGACATGAGTAATAAGGATATAGTGCAATGTATCCTTTGCGGGAGACAATGTCGTTCGGGAATCAATAGGTTGAAGCAACATTTAGTAGGAAATTTTGAAGATGTAGCGAATGGCCCCAAAACAACAAAAATTATGAGGAAGATGCAAACGATTTTGAATAGTAGAAAGAGGAACAAGTCAATTGAGCTAGATGGTGATGATGTAGTAGAAGTGCAAGAAGAACAATCATCTGCTCGTCCAAGCATGGCTTCCAATGCTTCTTCTAACACTATCCCAAGTTTTGGGACCACTTCCAAAAGGAAGAAAACTGTTTTTCAATTCCAAAAGCTCCAACAAAAACGGTTGAAGCATTTCTAAGGAAGAGTTCCAAAGAAGTTATAGAGGAAAGGCGTAGCAAGCATTTGAGCCAAACGAGTATTGCACCGGAGGAAAAGGAGAGAGTCCATATGCACATTGCCAACTTTTTCTACGAATGTGGCATACCATTTCATGTTACAAATGCAAGGAGCTTTGAGGTAATGATCGAGTCCATATGACAATATGGGCCGAGTTTAAAGCCTCCAACGTATCATGAGTTGAGAGTTCCTTTACTTAAGAAGGCAAATACGAAAACCGATAAGTTAAAGAAGAAACATGAAGTTGCTTGGAAGGAATATGATTGCACACTTATGTCGGATGGTTGGACACATAAGAGGGGAAGACACTTGTTTAATTTTCTTGTTAATAGTCCGGAGGGGACTTATTTCATAGGTTCTGTTGATATCTCTATTCAGTCGCAAGGTGCCACAATGTTTGTAAATCTACTTGATAGCAAAATTGAAAAAATTGACCCCGAGTATGTTGTTCAAATGGTCACGGACAATGCCTCTAATTACAAGGCAGCGGGGCATATACTAATGGAGAGGAGGCCTACACTGTTTTGGACACCTTGTGTTGCTCACTGCCTTGACATTATGCTAGAGGACATAGGCAAGTTGAAGCAATTCCAGCTCACAATCACAAATGCGAGAAGAATCAACACATTCATTCATAGGCATGGTCGTCTTCTTGATGCGACGAGGGACAAAACAAATGGGAGGGATCTTCTGAGACCAATAATTACTAGATTTGCTATAGCTTTTCTCACCTTAAAAATTTTGTACAAGCATAAAGATGCATTAAGGCATTTGTTCATAAGCGAGAATTGGACAAAATCTAAGTTGTCGGCTACTAAAACGGGGAAGAAATTATGTGATACTGCTATTTTAACAACATTTTGGCATCATGATGAGGATTGCATTAGGGCGTCACAACCACTTCTTATAGTGTTGAGGATTGTTGATGGTGATGACAGTTGTTAAGGCGGGCGTCGCCTACGCGATGAAAAAATGATACGGCGATGGACGCCTTGAGATGAAGCTGCTAAGGCGTGCGCCTTGGGACTCCTTGAGACGCCTTGGGACGTCTTGGCGACGCCTTGGGACGTCTTGGCGACGCCATGACACACGCCTTAGCAGCTCTGGCCCAATCAAAGTATTTTAAAATTTTGATCCAATAAACCATGACCCATCGATTAAAAACTAAGGAGAAATGAAATAAAACCCTAATAATAAGCTTTGAAATTCTGATCCAATAAACCATGACCCATCGATTAAAAACTAAGGAGAAATGAAATAAAACCCTAAAAACTTATTAGTAATTGGATTCGACACATCTTTATCAAACTACATATTTGTGATGGTTGGTTTCAACTTTATTTTCTATGTAGTGTTTGTTGAATTCTTCATTTCTTTTACTAATTTTTAATAACAAGTGTTTTGTTTTTGGATTGTTATTGCCAAGTATTTACACAAGTATGCCTTTAATGTTATTCCATAGTATTATGTTTTGAATTTTAATGCATATAAAATTTTATAGCTAATATACTTCTTAAGTAAAATAAATAATATATATTGCACATTGTAAACGATTTGTCGCCATGGCGGTCGCCTAAGCGTCCAGGCGACTCGCCTACCGCCATGACTCGTCGAGGCGCCGTAAAAACTATGGGTGATGAGAAGCATGCTATGCCAGAAGTTTTAGCTGCGATAGAATGCGCGAAAAAAAAATAATCAAAGATGCATTTGATAACAAACAAATACTGTATAAAAAGATGATTGACATTGTTGAGCGGCAATGGAAAAGTCAAATGGAACAAAAATTGCGTTATTTCTCAATCCAGGCAAGTACTTTGATATCAAAGAAGAACGTCTGGTGTTTGTTGATACTTTACGAGAAGACTTTAATGACATTCTTGGTCACTATCTAGATTTTCTAGACAAGATAAACAATCTAGCCGATAACTATGATGCCTCTCGAGATACTTTTGTAAGAGAAATGGCGATTAGGCAACGGAAATCAAAGAATCCTCGTAAGTATATTAAAAAATATATATAAAGATATAAAAGCTAAATTATAATTATATACATTCTTCCTTTCTTACCTTTAAAAATATTTATATTTCTTTTAAATATTTGCTAGTTGATTGGTGGAATGCTTTTGGAGGGCGGGCTATTAAGCTATCCTAATTTGCAAAAAAAATTCTAGGTCTCTATTGTTCTTCTTCTGGTTGTGAGCGCAATTGGAGTGCATTTGAATTTGTAAATACTTTCTATTGTTGGTTCAAATTTCAAAAGTAACAAGTCATTCACTACTAATACTAACTATTTTTTATATAATTAAAATTTTATCATTGATATTATTATTTTTTGTTCTATTTATTTTAGATTCATACGAAGAGGAATAAATTGGAACACAAACGATTGAGTGACTTGATGTATGTCCAATACAATCGAAAGATCGTCTCAAGGTTCCAAAAGAAGCGTGAACTTGGAAAAAAAATTGATCCATTAGCCATTGATGACTTTGAATGGAGTAATGAATGGATCAATAATGAGGTCGATGTTGTTCATCCCAGTGAGGATCTTACATGGAATGATGTGGATCGAGCAACCGGTGCATCCAACACGCTTGAGGGTCGCAATCTTTCAAGGAGAGTCGTGCTAATACTAATGATAATCTCATGACATACTCTCGACGTGGTTGTAGTTCAACTTCAAGGAAATCAAGGTTGATGGAGTGCGACTCCGACAATGTTCTAAAAGACGCTAGGCGGGAGGCGGGAGGCGGGAGGCGGTAGGCGGGAGGCGGGAGGCGGGAGGTGGGAGGCAGGAGGCCGAGGTGGGCCTAGGCGGGATTTTTTTATTTTAAATTAATTTTAATATTTTATCTTATATTTATCCAAACAAAACAATAATATAAAGCAAACAATCTATAATAAAGATAATAAAGGCCTTTGCTTAAAATTCAAACACATCTATATTGCTAATGTCAAAGGTCAAACACAAACATGCAATTGTTCAAAGTTTAAACATATTTTTAACGTATTAGTTTTATTTATAAATAAGATTGCTATTAAATAATAAAATTTAGAATTTCAAGAATTTAATTCAATATTAAAACTTAAGAAACTAAACATAAATTTAATAATTATATTGAATTAAACTAAATATTACAAATGTATCATCATTTATATAATTTGAAGTTGGTACAAGTTCAAAAAATTACAAATATAATAAAATTATCTATTTTGACTTGATATTGTTCACTTCTTGTTGTGATTTGATATATTACAACCTGTATTATGAATATGGTAAATCATTAAAAAAATAAATATATCAAGATCTGGTTTAGGTAGTTATTAAAATAAAAAAAACTCTCCGCCTAAGCTCCGTCTAATTTTCTGGTGAAATTTTTTTGCCGCCTTGGGCCTAGGTGAGGCGCCAGGGGGCGCCAAGGGTTGGCCTATCGCCTAGGCGGGGCCTAGGCGGACCTAGACGGGGATTTTTAGAACACTGGACTCCGATGATGAAGTTGACGAAGAAGAGAGAATTCCAAATGGTGATGTGGAGGATGATTTTGGAGAAAGACAACCTACGCCTTTGAATGAAAGTAGTTCTCGTGGAGGAATTGGAGATGACATTTTCCTTGATAAGTTTGCTTGAACAATGTTTAAAGACTAGTGTAGAGAGTCGACATTATTTTGGATTGCTATGTAGTGTTTTATTAGTTATTAAACTACATATTTGTGATGGTTGGTTGTAACTTTATTTTCTATATGGTGTTTGTTGAATTCTTAATTTCTAAGTGTTTTATTTTTGGATTGTTATTGCTAAGTATTTACATAATTATGTTTTTAATGTTATTCCATAGTGTTACGTTTTGAGTTTTAATGTATATGAAATTTTATTGTCAATATACTTATTAAGTAAAATAAATAATATATAAATTGCACATTGTAAACGACTTGTCGCCATACGAACTCCTGGCAGTCGGCAGCCGTCGTGACTCGTCGTAGCGCCGTAACAACTATGTATGGTGCATTGCATAAGCCTAAAAGTAAAAACCTTTCTCTTGAAATTAATAAACCCCACTCCAAGAACTACAGTGACAAGTATTAACTATAATGTAAATCTGAATTGTGGAAACCAATAAATCTCACAAAATGAGCACTTACAGCAGATCTAGGGGCTTGGTGAGACAGTAGCGCAACATCCAGCAACAAAAGGCAAATACGAAGAGCTATCTCCTGCAAGCAAACACTCAAATGATAATAATTACAATTGAGCAGTAACCTGCATGTAATCAGTCAAAGCTCCAAGAATAATATAATTAATACTACTAATATTTACTATACCTCGTTTATAGGTGCAATGTTCTGATACAATGGTTCTAAAATAGAAAATGAATTTGAATATTCATGGAGATGAAACCAAGTGACAGCCTGTAATAACCGATTCAAAAGAAGCCTGTCAATTTAGAATCACATAGATGCGTAGTTGCATACACTATATGTGTGTGCGTGTGTGTGTGTGTGTGTGAATGCGCAAGCACGCAGGTGGGTGCAAGCAACATAATTTCATAATTTAAAATGTAAAGCATTCCAAGACCAAGTTAACATACAATGTTGAACAACGCCACATAAGTGGCAAATTCACCATTTAGAACAATTGGCAAACTATTTGTGACAGAGGATTGAGATGCAATACTGTTATTTTCATTAGTTCCTATAACAGTGTTGCTTCCCGAGTCACTAACAGCATCTACATGTTCCCCAGATGCACGCACGAGCTCTTCACTTCGTTTCTGAAATGAAATAAGGAAAAAAAACAAAATGCAAAGGAGAATAAGCATTGACAAACAAACCAAAATACTGCAAAATAAATTAGAGATTTGTACTAATACTAAAAGAAATAGTGGTGACACACAAAACTTCAGACACGAGACTCCAGTCACAGCTGCAATGAACGTCAAACACGCTCTTAACAGTCAGACAAAACTGACCTTTTCTGATGGGATCACAACTCAAACACCTAACAACAGCGTTTTAAATCAGATAAAGAAAAATTGCCAAAGCTCGGTTGGTTTCTTACAGTTGATCGCTTCAATGCATAATAATTTGAGAGATAACAAGAAAGCCTTCTCTAAAAATTATTAATATAATACTCGCTCCCTTAGGAAGATGAGAGATAGAAAGAAAGAGAGAGCGAGAGGGGGGGGCTCGCATATTGATTTTATATAATAATAAACAAGAAATTTTACCACTTCATTCACAACGCATCTTGATATTGGAAGGTAGAACAGTTTGTATACTTATCTCATATACTTGTTCACAAAAAGTAAATTAATCTAATAGATAGTAAATCTTATCTCATGCAAGCATATACATCTGTGTGGAAAATATAAAGTAAATTAAGATACAACCCAATCCAAAATAAGCTCCTTTTTAATAGTGTGGTACAAAACTGCTCATAAGATACCAAACAAGTGGTATAGATCAAAGCACCAATCATTGTCATTTGTCAGCATCCTTGTTATCCCCAACATTCTGCATCACATCACCTACTTGAAATAGTTCACTCACAATTTTTTATCTTTTCTGACCAATGTGTGTTTTGACTTGTAGAGTACAGTCATAATATGCAACTACTGAGCCTTATGAGATAGATTAAAAAATGATACAAACATAACCTATTTACAACTACAGATATATTGCAATCCAATTGTCAAACCAAAAAGAACAATAATATTATTTGGAATCCTCGACTAATTATGTGATTTGTATTTGAACCTTACAGCATCATTTCTCTTTCATAGCATACTCCCTCCATCCCACGTTAGTTGCTTCCTTTAATGTATGGTACAAACTTTATGAATTTAATTGTGTTTTACAAACTTTACGATGCAATACACGAGTAGTTGATACAAAATCATTGCATACCTTGACGTGAATTGTACCTTACGATAAGACACAACATATCGTACGATACTATATGGTAGCAATACGATTTGAAGGATATGAATTAAAACAGCAGATTAAAAGCTCTTTTTCTTTCAACATAAGAGAGGTTCACCCATTCTATACAATATTCCATAAAACGCTTTCTAGCTTTGGACTTGACTTTTGCTCTCCACTTACAATTTAAGACTTAATTTTACTTTTAAGTTGTATCCTCATACAGTTAAAGATAAGTTCTTTATTTCCCCTTATTCCTTTATAAGACTACTGCAATTATATAGACTATCAATTAAGCATCCAGTTTAGAGTCTTAAATAGTCATTGTCTAGTTTGGCAGATTTTCCAAGGCTATGAGGACTCAAGGGTAGTCAAAGCAAAGTGGACCGTACCCTGTTCATTCGGCAAAATAGGTAGCTTTCTACCTGCTTGATTGTATATGTGGATGAAATTGTGGTAATCGGCAATGATGAGGAAGAGATTGTAGACTAAAAAGGGTTCTTGGAAATAGGGGTGCAACTTGGGCAGGTTAAGCGGGCCTAGAGGTCATCATAGTCCCAACCCACGCAAAATTGCTTGGGTTCCGGTTCGGCAGGCTTAAAGGACAAACCTAGCTTTTGTTGCTAATGTACCAACCCATGTTAAAATTCACGGGATCAGGTTGAGTGGGTTTTGACGAGCACCTTCTTCAATTCATAATTTTCATCTAGATATCAGCAATATCATAAATGTCTTCTATATATACTCAATGTTCGAAAAAGCTAAAATCGGTACGAGGCGTTTTTCTCTGGGCTATGCGAGGCGTAAGCCTTGAGGCGGAGCGAGGCGGAAGCCTTGATTTAAAGACATAAAAGTCCCCAAAAAATTATGAAAAAATACTAATAAAATCATAAAATAATCCATCATTACAATTAAGGTCATAGGAGACATTGCATAAAATAATTCATCATTTCCCACAAGATGATTTTTTAATCTTGTAATCCCTCCTTTGCAAATTTTCTTACAAAAATTGTATTCCACATATAAATGAGCTTTATTAACTCCAGGGGCTGTGGTGCCATATTTCCATGCAGGATCTTTCTTACCCATAATCTTAATTCACTGTAATAATAAAATCAATTGTTATTGACAGTCTAAAAAATCAAATAGAATTATAAACTATAATTGTTATACACTATAAGTCTATAATTGTAAACTATAAAATTTGTAATACACTGTAAAAGAAAGAAAATTATATAATTATATAATTGTTATACATTATAAGTCTATAATTGTAAACTATATAATTGTAAACTATAAAATTATAATTGTAAACTATAAAATTTGTAATACACTGCAAAATTTGTAATACACTATAAATTATATAATTGTAAATTATATAGCAACTGATCAAATTTGTAATACACTGTAAAAGAAAGAAAGAGAACTGTCAAGACTCAAGACTCAAGAAAGAAAGAGACGAAACAAGAAAGATAACTCAGTCGCTACAAAAACAGAACTCAGACCCTCGACAGAACTCAGTCGCTACAAGAAACTGAGAAAGAAGGAGACGACCCAGACAAACTCAAACCCTCGATCGACACAAGAAGGAGACGACCCAGAGGAAGAGAGGAAGAAACGAAAAAAAATAGAGACCAAATAGTCACAGTCGAGTCGCACGATGGTCGCGAAGAAGGAGAAGGAGGAGTAGAAGAAGAAGAAAGAGAAGAAAGATAACTGAGATTTCACGAGCAGTCGAGTAGCACGATGGTCGCGAGAATGGGCTTCGCCTCTTCGATAATGGTAAGTACAGCCCAATCTGATATTTAGGTGTTTTTTAAAGCCAAGTCGAGTCGCACGCCTCGCACGGCCTTGAGGCACAACGCCTTGAGGCGTAAGCCTCAGCAGGAAAAGGCGCAAGGTTCTTCGCTCCCAAACTAAGCGGCCGCCTCAGCAACATTTTCTCCCGCCTCGCTACGAGGCGCGCCTCGAGGCGTAGGCCTCGAGCGCTATTTCGAACATTGTATATACTCTCTTCGTCCTCAAAAGGGTGACTAAAAGTACAACTTTTTTTGTCCTCAAAAGAATGTGCAAAGGTACATAAAGTGAAAGCTAAATATGTTCCATTAATATAAAAAATAAAAGTATTCATCAGTTTATATAATCTTGCGGGGCCACTAAAAATAAATTTCTAACTTTTTTACTTTTTTTTCTCTATTTTTACTTTTCTTAATTTGTGTGAAAATTATACTTTGTTCATCCTTTTGAGGACGGAGGGAGTAGAATTTTTATTCTAAGCTACTTTTGCTAAATTGCACCATATTTTAAAAACAACCCATGTACCGGATATTTCTAAAATATTCTACTAACTTTCTAATTCCCCATCTTATTTTTTTTTTTTATTTTGGCTCTTTGCCTAAATAGTAGGTCTGGCTGAGAAGGAACCCCATTACATGTACAACAGTAAAGAAACAAAAGAAAAGATAGTGGTTGTAAATCGTAATAAAGGAGATAACATAGCCGTGTAGGTTACACCCATATAGGTCTAGAATGCTAGTGGAGTTATCCAAAACCTTTTGTACATATTTCTACAAGATAAAACTTGCAAATTTGTGCCTATGTATACATAGATACCCCAACCATGTATATGATGATATAAAATGGAGGAACTACTACTTAGCATATAACAATACATTAAAGCAACAACCAGCATATGAACGCATACCTTAACATTATTTAGTACTTCAAGGAGCTTCTTTGGATTTGAACAGCCATCATGGAAATTATCTACGATAGCAATATTATGAAGAACCTGCGACAGAAAATGAAAGAAAGGCCAAAACAAGAATGCATTAATATACCTCAGAACCATCTAAAGAAACAATTGTAAAAAATACCGACATATCATTGTTCGAATGGATAAAATGATTTTAAAACCTAAAACCTCATAAAATTTCTATAATAAGAGACTATATGCAAGGAGCACAAGTGCACATCCATAATGTGCAATTATAACCTAGCCTTGCTTCAAACTTTTTCCACTCATCAAACTAACATACTTGCAGCTGTGTACTACTTACAGATAAAAAAGTAACAAATAAGCTTTTAGAAAAAGTGACAAGATTCCCCTAGTAGCTATTAGAAAATGGAGCACTCAATCTTAAAATCAAGGTCGCTGAGCTGAGCAAAATAAGCATAAAAAAGATTCAGAAAGAATTATACAATTAGAGGATACTCTTACTTGAGGGTTCTGCTTGTTCCTAAGCTGCATTGAGGTGTTTTTGCTTTTCTTTGTATGTATTTCACAATTTGAGGCAACTCTACTTGTGGGTTCTGCTTGTTCCTAAGCTCCATTAAGTTGTTTTTTTTTGCTATTTCTTTTTATGTGATATGCTGTAATGTAATGAAAATTCTCTGATATCTCAATAAATAAAGTACCAGAAAACGCACTTGCAGAACGAAGGCCACTTGTACCTACTTTGGAATTCTCAGACCAGATAACTGGAGCCCTGGTCCAAGTAAATACTATAGTATCACAGACATAATATTGGTTACAAGATCCATAACCCCAACTTTTTACCAGTAAAGTCAATCGTCCTCGGTCTAAAAAACCTAAGGTATTATATACAAATCTTCTTCGGTACTCGTATTACTTTCCTATCTATTTTAGGTAGACCCTTTTTCTTAAAATAGAAAAGAAAGCAATAAAAAAAACAAATCAAAAAGCAGTTTAAAAAGCCTTCTCTAAGCAAAGTTTAAAGACTCTTACTTAGATTACTTATATTCAACTGTCATAGCTCCACTTGAATTTCTCAAATGCACAAAGTTCTATATTCTATATAATAATGCTTTCATGACTAAACAATGATTAAAAAAAAGAGATATAAAATGATGTGTATAGGTGTGGTTGGTTACAAGCGGATCATCCGCTAGTTACATTTTGACACATTATTTTGTAAGTTATTTTCTGTAAGAGTTCTTTGTAAGTGTAGCAATACTCTATTCTATAAGCATCTCAACATTGCAAACAACATAATCTCAATTCCTCCAATCTTTTGCCTCTTACAAATAAGCTTCATGTCTAACTTGAAAATTATAACGCACATATAACAAAAAAGGTGGTAGCCTGGAATTGTAAAGAAAGAAAAAATAAAATAAAATTTCAACATGAAGAACCATATACCAATCAATGATAGCTTAAAACTACTAAAACTAAAAGCAACTGCAAATTTTAAAAATTCATATCGTCATGTAACTAAACAAACTCACTTCAATTCAATCCAAAATCACATTCGCCATTTTCACTAATAGTACCGAACCATTTCATAAAATCTATTACAAAAATTAAGTATATCACCTTCGGATCGCCTTCTTTTTTCTGCAAAAGCTGATTCAACACTTTGAGACAGTCTGCGAACTTCCCTGACTGGTAAAGCAAAGCAGCATCTTTGGCTAAGGCGGCAGTGACGGAGAGAGAACCATCTTCTTCGGGTGGCGAAGAAGACGTATCTCTGTTAGGAGCGGTCACCGAGGAAGAATCTCGCGAGTCCATTAGCAGATCGACCAATCAGCAAACAAAATCACAGAAAAATGTCGAACCTGAATCCAAAAACCCTAACTTGGTAGTCCAAAGTCTAAGTTCAAAGTTTTAGTTCAATCTATACTCGGCTGTGCACATTCGAATCTCAATTGGAGTTTAAAACCCTAGAGTTTTTGATACAGAAAAGAGAATACAAGCTCTGCGCGCTATGTGAGAGCTTATAAATCAACTTCGATTCGTCGATTTTAGAGAGAGAATAAACTCCAAATGGGTGAGAGTATGGATAGATAGAGAGAGAAAGAGGGAGAGGGGAGTACGTGTAGGTGTAGAAAGACTAGTCAAGTTTAGAGTGTTTGGGTTGGGGGTCGAGTGAGGCGAACAATTGGGTTTGAGCTGCGCCTGATTTTGGATTTGACATCTGTTTAACGATAATCAACCTTTAATTTGGTTGTACTTATTAGGGGATTTAGGTGGTGTTTACCTCTTGATAGCTGGACATTTAATTTGGTAAAAAAATAAAAATATTTGCTAAAATTTAATTTAATTTTTATCGTTTTTAATCGATAAAATAAAGATATAAATTTAAATTATTAACATATATCTCTTAACGAGCAATTTAAATCTATATAGTCTCTATAAATATTATACTCCGTCCATCTCAAATTTTAAGATCATTATTGATTTTTAAAAAATTAATTTGATATTTTTTTAAATTTAAAATTAAAACTTTTAAATTTAAAATTTATTTAAATATTTTATACTTTTTAGTTACCAATCAATTTTTTAAGTTCAACTGTTATTGTAAGACCCCAACTTTTATAAATAAAGAAGAATTTTCTATAAATATCATTTTTGAATATTATGGAGTTAATTTGATATAATGTTATAGTTGTGGGTAATATTTATAAATTTTGCAAAGTACGCAAGTTGTTATATAATATTCGATTGGTCGGGGAATATTCGTTTTAACAGGGAATATTCATACAACGACACAATCATTGGTGGACCCCACAACGGAATTATTGTCGGATTGAGAAAACGACAAAAATATTTTATTAAAAATAACGGCGGAAATTTTACTATTGTTACTGTTGAACTACTCAGTAGTAAAAGTACAGTAATACGTGTGGTTGCATAGTAGCACACAGTATTGATTATTAATGCTTATGTGAGGAGTCACTCAGTTGATTCAATTATTGTCAGTTAATAATATGAATTATTTAGCGATAATGACGTTTTGTTTTATTCGTAATAAAACAGAAACATCTTTTTATATAAAACAGAATACTTTATTAAAGTTATTCTATAAATAGAATATATTATATTTTATTTAAAAGATTTTTCTTTAAATATGGACCGTCAGATTAAAGTAATCAATCTGGACCGTTCATGGATTAGTTACTATGCATTCTATTTTTCTATAAATAGCAGCTCATTCCTTCATTATTTCTTACGAATTCACTGAACTCTAGAGAGAGAAACTATAGAGAGAAACTATAGAGAGAGAGAAGAAGAGTATTCTGCTACTTAACTACTTCCTTATTTCAGCTCTTCTTTAAAACGGTAAGGGTTGTTATTCTTTTTTATTCATGAAGAGAACTGTTGTTATTCCATTTCTTATTATTCTGTTGGAATAACCTGTATACACGGTCTACCCTATACTTGGTGACATTCTTCTATTATTCTGTTGGAACATCATGTCTGTATGTTTTACACCGGACATGGTTCCGTTTTTATTATTATTCTGTTGGAACATCCTGTCTGTGTGTTTTACACCGGACCTGGTTCCGTCTTGTTATTATTCTGTTGGAACATCATGTCTGTGTGTTTTACACCGGACCTGGTTCCGTTTTTATTATTATTCTGTTGGAACATCCTGTCTGTGTGTTTTACACCGGACCTGGTTCCGTTTTTATTATTATTCTGTTGGAACATCCTGTCTGTGTGTTTTACACCGGACCTGGTTCCGTCTTTATTATTATTCTGTCGGAATATCCTGTCTGTGTGTTTTACACCGGACCTGATTCCATTATTATTATTCTGTCGGAATATCCTGTCTGTGCGTTTACGCCGAACCTGGTTCCATTATTATTATTCTGTTAAGAATAACCTGTCTGTGCGGTCTATCGCATGCATGGTGATTTCTTTTGTTATTCCATTCTTTATTATACTCAATTGGTTAAGTTTTGACTTCTATACTCCATGAAATTTGTGAAATATCCTTGACGTTTGCGCTTCATCTAGTATTTTTTCATGAAAATATTCTCCTGATCATTCTTGAATTTTACTCCACAAAGCAGTATCATGTTGACAATTTGGACGTTGTTAATTCTTGGATAAATTAATTCTTGAACTTGTTTTATTGAATTCTTATATCATTGTCATCATCCTCATGTTTATAAAATGTTGAAAGTCATATGTGGCCTGTAGTGCATAGATGGACTTGGTATGATTATGACCAGGGATTATTCGGTATAATCATGACCGTAATGTTACAAATGATGTGGTAAAAGTCCTCATTGGCCCGTAGTGCATTGATGGACAGTTGTTGGCATGATCATGACCATTAATGAATATACGAATATCCTTGGCCGTAGTGCAGGGGTGATTCGATGATGTGGATTATTTTATTAAGCTGAGTCTCAGCGATCACAGTGTTGGAAAATCTTTTAAATCATAAAAGATAGTAGAGTTTATTTTCTACTTGACTCTTTTAATGGATTGCTTATTCCGCTGCAGTTAAACTTGATGTCTATTGTATTTTATCAGTTTAACATTGTTGAAGGCTAATGATAATTTATTCTGCATTATCTTAGTCATAATATTTCTTACTGGGCTAGTTGAGCTCACCCTTTCTTTCACTGTTCTCTTCAGGAAATGAGAACGTAGTTGGAGCAAGTCGGGGAACGGAGTGATGGTCCGAATGATAGTATTAGTTAGTAGTCCTCACTATTCTATGTAATGGTGTGTTAATAAATGTAATGAGGACTTCTTTTGAGTATGAATACTCTCTAAAAGATAATATTTGTATTCAAACTCACAGTTTATGTTTTGTCGTATTGTACACGACAGTTGTATTAGTAAGTTGTATTTGTATTTTGTACTATGTATCTGACGACCCAAGATGGGTGATGTATACCTAATTTTGGGGGCGTCACAGTTATTTCACGATCTAATTTATTAAAATATATTAACCGATGTTAATTACTAAATTTTATCAAACAACATCTTACTTTAAGGATATATGACACATCCTCCATTAAACAAATTATATTTTACGCATACACCCCATTATATTTAATATTTTATAAAATTATGTAACTATTAACTCATAAATGTTGCTTATAATTTAAATTGTCATTTTTAAAAATAAATCAGTCACATTTTTCATTAAATAATAAATTGATATTCTATCCAATTTTTCATCCTAGTCTTTTCCCCAATTTTCTCCAGAGCTCCTAGATTGAAATGTAATGCTATAGGATGTGAAGGATAAAAAAACTGGCCTCAAGATTATAGATATACGACACTATATTTTAACTTAATATAGATTTAAGAATAATGTTAGAGACACAAATTATTTTACAAATATTTTACAAACTGTTGATGTGGCATACTCCACCTCAGTATATTGTGTGGGACTGAAGACTACATTGAAATAATTTATTGATCAATACGCTGATGTGGAGTATGCCACATCAACAGTTTGTAAAATATTTATAAAATAATTTGTGTCTATAGCACTACCCTAAATTTAATTAGTCAGTTGAACTGGTGTATTCATAATATTAGGTCAACGAATTTGTTGTTTTAAAATCTACAACAAAAATAATATAGAATTAACAAGCTTTTATGCTTTTAAAATGTAATTTTGACAATTGTGAGACTGGAAAATAATTTTTAATCTCCAAAATTAAATAATACTCAATCCGTTTTACCCAAAGAGTTTCATAATTGATTTGTGATCTTAATATTTGAAATTGTGGCGTGAATGTACTTTAGTTTTAGTGTTAACAACTAAATACAAACCCCCACGTTGCGGGGGGATTATTCAAAATTTTAATAATAAATATATGCGTACAATTAATAAATTAAAATATAATAAGAAAATAGTATATTATTGTGCGATGATCAAATTTTACACAGAAAAACAAATGAATATACATATTTCAAATCTTGGTGCTAGTAGGTAGCAGCATTCTATAATCAATTAATAAAAGGAAAAGTATATATTTTTGTTATGTGAAACAAACAATCATGCTTACTACAAAAGTTTTACTGTAAAATGTGTGAGGGAAGTTTGAATCAAGCTAAATAAATATTGACAAAATCATATTGCTCTGTCCCGCAACAAGTGCGAAGTAGGACATTAATCCTAAAAATTCTGTAAGAAAAATTCACACTTCCAAAGCCTTAATATTCTTAATCTTATCAAACCCTTAAATCTGATCAAACACACTTATTTGTGTGACTTAAAATGAATATACTAAATAATCAAATTAAGAAATAAACTCAATTCCTTACTGTTAATATAAGAAACGTGAATAGCTCTAATCTAAACACAAACTTTTCAATCAAAAACCCACCAAAATTTTCAATTAAACACGATTGACAACACAAATATCAGATCAATCAAATCAATTACAAACATTATTCCGCATATCAGCAGCTAAATGCAAATGTAATAATCTCAAATTTTAGCACATAATATCTAAAAATTTTGAAAATAAGCAAACCAATGAAATAATTCCACCTGCTTCTGAGTTATGTTTCACACTCCTGCATATAGCTGTAACCTGTAAGTAATAATGTATATATGTGACGCCCCCAAAATAGGTATATAACACTCATTTTGAGTCGTTAAAATACATGGTACAGAAACAACTACAACTTTATTAATATAACATAAAAACTGTGAGTTTAAATACAAATATTGTCATCTAGACAATATCCACACTCAAATAAGTTCTCATTACAATTATTGATACATTATTTTATAAAAATGGTGAGGACTACTAAAACGACTTTCTAGAACCTTCATTCCATACCCCGACTAGTACTCGCTAGATTCTCGCCTTCTGAGAAAAAAATGGAACAAAAAGGAAAAGGGTGAGCTCAACTAGCCTAGTAAATAATATTATGACTAAGATAATATAGAACAAATTATCGTTAGTATTCAACAGGAAAAAATTTAATAGAATACAATAGACAACAAGTTTTAAATCAATATTCGCAGCGGAAATAATAATTCATTAGAAGAGTTAAGTAGAGAATGAAATCTACTATCTTCTATATATGAATTTAAAAGTTTATCGTCGATATTTTATCTCTGTAACATCAATCAATATATATCTGGAATCAAATATTCATCTTTGCACTACAGGCCAAATATATTCATCAGTTGATCATGTTTATCTAAACACCTGTTCATCTTTGCACTGCGGGCCAAAGATATTCATCATAAATCATTCATCTTTGCACTACAAGCCAAAGATATTCAGTAATATCATCATTTAGGACTAAGGATGATGAAAAATATTTTAAAGGAAACGAATCAAGTGAAACAAAATAACAAATATTAAGGATTCGTATTTCGATTTATCTATGTCTAAAAATACCTCATAAGTAATCATAGTGGAGTAAAATTCAAGAATGATCAAAACATGGATACAATCAAAACTAGTATTCATAATAGATATTTTGGACGAAAAACAAAAATTTAATTTTTCTGTGAATAGTGTCGTATTCGTGAATAGTGCCGTATACGCGAATAGTACCGTATACGTGAATAGTAACCCCGACACAAAAAATTTTAAATTTGATAAAAATTCATATCAATATTTCGGCATAATGATATTGGAAGAAATAATATCATTTATATAAAAAAATAATATCTCTTACCTCGAAAAGACAGTACTTCTAACTGGAATACTGGATATAGAGCTGAAGGGAACTTGCACCATATAGCAACACTCAAAGTCTTAAAATACTCACAAGAATACGCTCGATAATATAGATAGAGAAAGAGAGATAAAACTTGTGTTTCTGGTGTGATTTTCAATTCTAACCTAAGTACCCTATTTATAGGAAAATGCTTAGAACACCAAAACAAAAAATTTAATAAAATATTATTATTTATAATAACAATTCCTACGCATACCTTTGAATCTGAATTTTGCAATTGAACACATGCAAATGAGGCCCACAAATTGTAAAAAACGTTTTTGTTAATATAAATATTTAAAACTTTCAAAAATCAATTATTTCGAAACTTCAGAACTTCAATAATTCATAATAAATAACCCTTTTGTCAGAAAAATTCAAACAACATGTCTTTTCTATAGAAAATTTCATTATCTATAACTTTGCAGAAGAAAGTTTTTCTAAATTCCAAACAGAAATTGACCGAAATTCACAAACGGACGATTCTATAGGCTATAATCAAATTTCAGTTAAGAAATGGGCTCACAGACATGTTTAACATGTTTTAAACAACTTTTGCAACAAAAATACTCTTCCTCCTCATATACTCATATATACCACATTCATTGTAAAAATATTATCATTATTATATTCTAATAATATAATAAAATATTATTTTATCAGAAAAGATAAAATATAGATTTTCAACAATTGTCACTTTAAAAATTTTCTCCATCTATATCCACATAAAATGAATATTTTCCTCATCATATAAATCAATAATTAATTATTTACAAATAATATTACAGAATCACAATACTGACAACCAGACAGTTCCTAGGAAATAGGGGGCTTTCCAATAAGGATTTCTCTTTACTGGCGCGCAATTAGGTGACCAAACTTCTCCTTAGACAGAACTTTCTAGACATTGTCAATAATGTTATCTAATAATATTATTCAGATAATATGAATTATTGCTTCGATAATAGAAAATATTGTGTAATGACAATTATTGAAACAATAGTAATATAAAATATTAACGTAGCAATTATTGAATCAATAAAATAAAATACTGAACATTAATTACTGTAACAATTATTGAGTAGTGCCTTCTTACGTAAGAATCAATAATTGGTGCAATACCGTGTGCTATTGTGCAACAACACATATTACTGTGTTTTAACAACCGGGTATTCCAACAGTATTAACGGTAACAACTACGCCGTTATTTATAAACAATTTATACTTGTCGTTTCCAATCACTTTCCGTTATGGGGCCCACAAAAGACTGCGCTGTCGTACGAATATTCCCCGACAGGAAGAATATTTCACGACCAAACGAATATTCCCCGACAACAATGAATATTTTATAACCACTTGTTTATTTAAAATATTTGCGCATTTTACCCATAACTAACCTCATTAATCAATTCAACCCTTACTATTTCAAAATAATAAATAAAAAAAATTAAATTTCATTTATTAATAATTTGGGGTCTTACAGTGTATATAATAGAAGAAAGACAGAGAGACAAAACGAAAAAGAAGAGGAAAATTGACCGTAAAGAAGAAGTCATGGTTGCTATTCACTTATGAGAATAAATAATTAGCCTGATTAATATACGTATATATATGTATGTATATGCATAGATGATTAAATCAAGTGATCATTAATATTATTTCAAACTCTAATTCAGTTAGAAAGTTTTATCCATATAAAATTTTGCTCATTGGTTGTTGAAGAGATTAAATTCTACTTGGTTTGTTATTATTTATTCATAATTTAAAAAAAGATAGGATATAATTAAGATAATTGGTTTGTTATTATTTTTTCATAATTTTAAAAAGGATAGAATATAATTAAGATAATTGGGACATAATTAAAATTATTTAAGATGAACAAGTGTTGAATTTGTAAAAAGACATATGTCAATATATGATGTCATGTACTGTGATTTAGTATATATAATATAATAGATTAGGGCCTTATAAAGGTCCAGCTCAAAATAATTGGATTGATCACACTTTAAATCCATCATACATTTATATACATATAATAACATATAGGCATTACAAGTTTACAGCACAACACATAAATATAACAAACACATGTTCAAGCAGGCAGGTCTGTAGCTAGACAAACTGAGAATGCCTTGCCAAAACAGTTCCTGGAAATTCAAGAAAGTTTACCATCTTTTCTCAACATCTCCAAGATTGAATCTGCATCTCGGATTTCCTGGCTCTCTTGTGACTCTTCATTCCCTTGAGAGAAATCTACGCTTGTATAAGTCCGAATACCAGGACCTCATCCATCACAATCTCTCACCCTTCCTTGTTGTGCTCGTCTCACTTCCTTTTGGCGTTCTGTTAGTTCTGGTCTTTTCCTTTTTGAACTCAAACTATCGTTCTGACAACCAATCATTTTGTCTCCCATCAATTCTACTCTTTTTGAACCCAGGCCCAGTATTGTAGCCACCTTGTATCTTTGTGGACCACTAATGTCATCTAATTTAGAATGGCATCGTCCACAGAGTTTTATTTTCCCATTTCTTGAGAGCTTGTCAAGAATGGGAACCAAGGTTTGTGGATAGTTTAACTTCATCTGATCCCCATATGTAGAATTCCAGAACTTGATGGTAGGCTCGGATATGGAGATATTAGGATGGTCAAGAGTTATTTCAAGTAGGGGTGCTTGGAGTTTGAGGAAGGAGGAATCAAAGTTTATTGGTGGCCAACTCATCTGTAAACAATTAAGGATTTTGACCCATAATAATTGAAGTTGACAGTCACTTTTCTCATTGTGTACTTCTACTTGTGATATCCATTGATACAACGGGCTCGACATAATCTGATTATGAAAAACAGGCAATAAAAAAATCAATGTTCTGTAGTACCTCGAAATAGACATATTTGAAAAGCAACTTCAGGAATAAAGATTAGGCAAATGATTCCAGTCGAACTGAAATGTACTTTATAATATGAATTCCAGGAAAGATTTCTTTTAACTCTAAAAGAAAGCACTCTAAAAGAAATCAGGTGGAACAGTTCAACTTTTGCATAATCAGTCCATATACGTTGACGTCAACATTTGGTATAATAAACATATCTTCCTCACTTGATTCTAATTTGTAAAATTCCAAGGAAATTGCAAAGTAAGATATACAAACCTCCATGAATGAAATAATATTTTCCTTGAAGGAAAGATGGCCTACCAAATGCACCAATGTGGATAACACCCTGAAACTCCCACAGTACGAAGTAGATGCATTACAATTAAATGAATGAACTCATCAATTGGTGAACTAGCACTAGTTACTTACCTCGAGACTACTGGAAGGTCAATTGATGGAGTTGATGATGCCTTTGTCCATGGCAGACTCATAAACCTGTACAACGCCACTATAAAAAATGAGCAACGACATTCAGCATGAGGAAGTTGAAGCTAGCCTGGTGTCCCCTTAAAACACAGTTTTAGCATTGTGGTTGCGTAATGGTGAATTTATATTATCATACGCACAGCAGATGGAGGATGCACCTCATGGATGAGTGACCAAAATAAGGCAAACACGTCAATAGATAAAAGACAGCTTTTAACAAGAAACTTCCAATCTGTAATGAAGAAAGCAGAAAGCCAAAGCCAAATAACACAAAAACAAATCAAAGAAATGAATAACGAAGAGAATATTAAATGTCCCCCCTGATCAAGAAGAAGAGGATTGGTACAACAATATTCAAGAAGAGGAGGATTGCTACAATGTTATCCTCTTACCTAAGCAACTTCTATCAATCATCATTTGCCACATATTCTTTTAGTTTGAGCCTTCAAGGTATCAGTGAAGGACCCCACAAAAATCAAGTTAATCTTATGAACTAATGTAGTTTACAAAAGTTGTCTGAATCATTAGTTCAGACATCAGAAATCAACATGAGTTGGAGCTTTGGCTGCTCCGCCTCAACTCAAATTCACCAATGCAGTTCAATTTTGTTATGCAATAGGCCCACTTATTTAAAACTATGTAGGTCAGGAGATAATCTAATCATTCCCTCAGAAAAGGCTATCAACAGTCCAGCTCTCAAAATGAACCAAACCTGCTCAATTTGATGTGCCTTACTGTACTACAATGGCACTAACATATAAGTTCAGTAAAAAGATGTTGGTGATTACCTAGCAGCAGATTCCAAGATATTATTGACGCTAATGACTTTCCTGCAGCCACCATTCTCTTTACTTGTGCTCCCCTCACAGTCACAGCTTCCTTCGTATGTCATAGTATGTTCCAGAACACATATCACAACTTCTCCGCACAAAGAGAGGAGACCACGATCCTGATTCTTTTCCCTTAGATCAAACTGAGTATCAGAGTCGACCATGCTTATCTATTCACAGAGCCACCCATTTAACATTGAAGACAGATCTTCGGAGAAACTCTTTGAGGAGGAATACTCAAATCGTGAGGCACTGTTTACAGAAAAATAAAGCGACCTCCACACTTCAATAACATGTTCGAGCTCAAGCTTTTTACGTGATTGCAAGGAAACAACAGATTCCAAGGATCCACTGGTCTTTACTGGCGACATTAGTGTTTGAGGGCAAGAGAGTGAAGCAAACGGATGGGACAAGAAATGACATAAAATAAGATATCCAGGGGAGTCGGACTCTATTTTCAGTACAGAGAGGTCCTTGATACCATCTATGTAAGCTTTTAGACAATTGGATATAGCTACCCATACTTCTAAGCATTCAAATAGAGAGTGTTTATACAATAAATCGGTAATGGCATGGAGAATCTCAGGAGGATCATATGAGGACAATATTGAACTTAAGTATTTGAACATCCCCTGTATAATGAACCCCGCCTCAGGTACATTCAAAGTTAAATTAATCACACTACATAAATAAAGTACTAATAGGTAAACAATTGGGGAGACCATATTCATGTGATCCAGAAAGCAGATACCAAGCATTTTTCCATGTCTGAACTCGCTTAATGATCCCAAGTTGCCAATATACTTGAGATCTAATGGCACCCTGTAAATGGGGGATCCCAATGTAGAAGAACCCAACTCCTCAGTGACGGCCTCCACAAATTGGAGAGAAGTTTGATGCAAATAATTACTGTCACTGTTTTCTGTTGCACTTTCATATATTTTCTTTACAAATGTCAACATTTTACCTATACATACCATAACCTCCTTGTATGTAATGGATGAATTTGTCAAAACATTTTGGACTCCTCTCAAAACAGATCTAAATATTCTTATTGCAGCAGTAGATGACAAACTCTTAATTTCAGGAGCAACAGTGTTCACTGAACCGTTGTTAATGAGGATATACACCATCTTCAAATAGAAGTCCAACTGACTAATATCCCAAGGCAACCATTTAATGGGATAATGCTTCCATGAGCTTTCTCCAGATAAAAGAGCTCCAATCATAGGGGTTCCAGCTGATAATGAAGCACTTACCTGGTTGTCAAATTCATCCCTTATATCTTAACTTCTTGCTAAAGCAAAATTATCCAGCAGCTCCACACAGAACTTTAATAACCACATGTTCCTATTGCCAGCTCTAACTTGGAAGACGACTTCAAATATAGGCTCCCAAACAAATTTGATCACTGATGCACAGTTGACAGATGTGTCAAGTTTATGAAGAAGATAACACCAAGTATTCAGGCAGGATGAGTGAACAGATATATCACATTTACTTGAAAGGATTCCTGTTAGGGGTGTCATTATCAGCTTAATTCTTTTCAACAATTTATCTCCTTCAGACTCACTATTATTCTCTATAGATGTTTGCACTTGATGAATACCACCCCTATTGGTCTCAGGAGCTTGTTCTGGGGGCTGAATAAGAGCATAAATTAAACCTTCCCAAGCAACCTGCAAAAGTATGGTGAACATTATTTGATTAGACACAGATTTAAATATATTTTAATCTCAATAAACAGATTTAATTGACTGCATCAAATGACAGATGGGAGTTGTCTCAAAACTAGAACTAAGGCTGCAAAAAGATTCTTCTAGATTTTGATTACAGAACACTCCTGGGTGTATCTCAGAGGGAGATTTATCAAAGAAGCCAACTAGCTTCTGCTTCGAGCAATTAAAGGTCTAACCATTTTGCATTCTTGCTAACATCTACAGAGAAAAAAAATTCATGGCAAATAAGTTAGCTAACTTGACTATGCTCAGCAACTGTGTTTACCACTTTAGTGCCATGTATAAGAGCAATCTGGAGGAAGTAAGATAAGTAGTTAAGCACTGACATGGCTAGGGCTGTGTATACCAGGATAGTATTATGATATTGAGAGAAGAAACTGAGGTATAGAATTATTAAGATAACTGATAACAAAATCTTGTTGTTGAGCTTCATTTGACTAAAAGATACTCGTGAGCTATATTGATGCCCAGTACTAAGAAAAACATCTAATACCGTTAATTAAGCAAATACTACATACATTTACCATGTCATGATGTCAATGACTAAATGGCATAGTTTCCTTCCTAAGTAATATGTCAACTAGGAGTCTAGGACTTCGATTGTGATAATGTCAAGAATATTCAGACTAATCACCTAGTACAAATGCATGCAGCAATTTTATTCACAGAGATGAGAAATAACAATGCTTTGATATAAAGAAGGCATCAATAGATTATTATATTTGGACAGGAATACCTGTGAAGCAATCTGGACTTGTGGGTCAAGATCAGAAAATGTCTGTTCAGGAATTTTCAGCATTTCATTGATTAAATACCTATTCTTCATAGCATAAGGTCCAATTAATCGAATAAACCATCCCCATGCTTGTAGCGTTTGAACCTTGAAGCCTTTGTTTAACAGTTCCTTCATAGCAGGAAGCAGTTTTCTCTTCATATCTTGCGCAACCACCTGTTCAAGAGACAAATGCACATTTAGAATACCATGCACTGCACAATGTTGCAAAACAATTTAATTAAGCTTACTTCATAAACTTGCAGCAAGTGTGGCTTACAGAAAGTGCCTCAAAATAACAGTAAAGAACTTGCTTCCAGATAAAAAGCTTATAATCATTTACTCACTGGATTTTTCAACTTCATTTGAGCAATCTTATTATTTGCAGGATACTGGATATAGCCTGTAATGTTGGTCTAATTGGCTGCATTTTTGGTCAAGGAATGCAATTTGGTTTGGTATATGTAGTTTGTAAATGTATATAGCCAAGTCATACACCTGAAATTTTCTATGTTATATTTCTGCGTATCACTTCTAACAGTTCTGTAACAAATAAAATAACCTGACCTATATATGTTCTTTCTACTTGAAAGGAAATTGTATGTTGAGAATTTGAGAGCAGATTTTAAACTTTCTGGGTGTGACTTCTGATGCAACCTGAATTGACAAATGAGTCTTAAGAAATTCTAGGCCATCTGAATCTTCATTTTTTTCCTCCAAAGTAGACCTAGATGTCTTCAAGGGGGGGAATTAGTCCTCCTCTGACATTTTAATTTCTTTTCATTCTTCAGTAGTCTAGTGGATCGATATCCCCCAATATAGAGGTAGCTCCAGCCTCTAGGCTCTCCACCCATGCTTTCCGCTATTACATTGTAACCCAAAACTCAAAAAAAGAATCAAGTTACTGTTAGCGGTACACCCTTAACAGCAGAGGATCTACTGTTGAATATCACACCAAATCCTCTTTTCTTATATTTTTAAACCATAACTAAGCTCTAAACAACACTAAACTTTCCCAACCAACACTCCCCTCCCCCTCAACTTTTAGCCTTCATCTCATGGATAAAACACATAAAATTTAAGAACATAATAAATTATGAATTTCCACCTACCAAATTTCTCTATGCTGGTGCCACAATGGCTTCCAATCCAAAAGCTTATACACCATCCATTTGAAATATAATGTTACAAGTTTCTTTTCCTTTAATCGCCATGTAAACAACTGTAGGGTGGAAAATCCTAGCGTACTAAACCTCTACATAATTGTTGTGCTCATGGATGAAAGAGTTTTTTTTTAAAGTTAATAAAGGTTTCCGCATAAACTCTTATATCAGATTAATTCCTCATTAGACACTCTTACCAGGTTCATACCAGTATATTTACTAATGAAATACAATTATTTATCTTCCTAAATCAGGAAGATATCTATACAGATCAGTTAGAATATTCAATTAAATACTTCAGTCGAAGAAGAACAGTGACTAGATGAAATAGATAAAATATCAATTCACACAAGCCGTACATGTTATAAATTCAGCTCTAACATTCTTACGATTGAGAACGTAATACTATAAAAGCATATTTTTCTGAATATGCTTTCACAGTTTCACACCTAATTGGCATGTCAAAAATCTCAAACATAATAGGCAAGGAGATAATATTTAACAGCTTATGCAACTTTTGATACCTTTGAGAGAGCTGATGGTGGAGGACATATTGTAGATCTAATCTTTAGTAAACATCTTTGTGCCATATCTTTCTCCCTTTTATCAATGCTGACTAGTCTTCTGTATATTGGAGGAGCCCACATATTTGATGCGTCTCTCATCATTTCACTTAACTGAGTTGAAAGCTTTGCCACGGCCTACAAAAATAGCATCTCAAATGTAATTGCTTCAACTTTTCCAAACTCAAAGATATTAAATTATACATAATATGTATTACATATCTCAAACTTATATATCAGGATACCAAAAAAAATAATATCTCAGTTAGATAATAATACTTTTTAGTCTTACCGCAGTAAAATCCTACTATATCTTGTCATTTGGATAGAAAAAGAACAACATGCACTCATACCTGAATAGCCTCAAAGGTGGTTGACAGAGAACCAATTGGATTGTCAAGGGCATGAATGATTGCTCTCAACAAAGAATTGAACTTCTCAGCCAATAACGATGCATTGAATTGTTGAATTGATATACACCACACACCTAAATTACAAACAGACTGTAAAAAAGGGTAAACATGTAAAGATTTGCTGGTTTAATTGATAAAAAACTATGATAATCTATTATGATAATATCAATTCACTTTCACCTTAATATTAGTGGTCGTTATCACCTTCTCCAACAACTCCACAATAATATTAGCATCATTTCCTGCTATGCCAAAAGCCCAAATGTTAACTTTAGAATTCTCTTTCCCTTTTATTAATGTTGGATCAGTAGACAGCAGAGCATTTATAATGGTATAATTTGTGGCCTTGTCTTTCCTATTAGGCTAAGCTCTTAGGCCAACACCACCACTTAGTCTCACTAGTCAAGTGTAGCTTCCAGAGACCAGTTTGTTTTGACAAACTAAAAATTGACTGCTAATACAAAAAATAAATATACATTTTACTATTACTTTAAGCAACATATGCACTACTTTTATGGTCTTGGTGGACTTGTATGGTCCATTTAAGGTATGTGACTCGAGTTTAAGAGAGTTGATTCATCTAAAACATTCAATCAATCATATGACTTTTGGAGAATCGATTGAGGCCCCTAACATTTGGTGTTAGATCAGCCACCACGTCAAGGGTACGAATATTGCACAGTCGCATGGAGCGAAGCTTTAATTTAAAAAAAAAGTGGAAGCTGCCAAAAATGGGAAAATGGCCCAATGTAGAGTTCATGCTTAGAAGCGTGGTGGATTGTTATGGTCTTGGGTGGGTCTAAGGAGTTAATCAATCATATGACTTTTGGCAAATTAATTGAGGTTCCTAACATTTGGTGTTAGATCAGCCACCATGTCAAGGGTACAAGTCTTGCACAGTTGCATGGAGCGTTGTTTAACTAGAGTGAAAGCCGCCAAAACTGGGAAAATGGCCCAATGTGGAGTTCATGCTTAGAAGTGTGGTGGATTGTTATGGTCCTGGGTGGGACTCGCGTAGGGAATGGAACCTAGGTGGCTCTACTTGAGGTTTGGGACTCAAGATTTTGAGCATTGATGTTCCATCAGCCATATGACTTTTAGAGTATTGGTTGAGGTTCCAAATAACTGCTTTTCTAGCAAGATGATTATTGCTTATGTTGGGTCTTGTTTGAAGTTTCACACAAAAAGTGGGATCCCACTCTCTTTTATTTAGTACATCTAATTATGCATAACTTGCAGTCTGTTCAGCTGTGTATTTCATGATAATCAAAAAAGAACAAAGAAAAACTCCTTTAAGAAAATAATGGATTTTACATATCAAGTACAGAATAACAATCACCCAACACACCTGAAATCACCGCAACTATGGAAGGATGGTAAATCACGAACCCCAAGCACTTCAAAGCCTGTGCAGCACTAAAATTCCAAAAATATAAGCCCAAAAAGAACAGGAAAACAGAAAGAGATTGATTCTCCAAACAATAAAAACACAAAGTTATAAAGTTAAGGAACTTGCATTTCTTCATCGTCGTTGAAGATGTCCACAAGGATCGAGGAGAGACAGTGAGACAAATTAGCAAGCGATTGAATCAAATAAGGGTCATTAGTGGAGTGTTCTAGGAGGTGTAAGAGTGTTGAGTAAGCAAAGGGTTTGTTTGACATTGAATGGGAAGATAATAGGGTTTTGATTTCTTCCAGTTGCTCTGTGAAATTCACCATTTCTTCCGTTAAGAATTTACCGATAGTTGATTGGGTAGGACTGAAGATTGAATTGGCACCCGAGAGAAAGAGTTGGAGATTGCACAAGCCCTAATTTGGAGGGGTTTGAGTTGGCTGCAGCTTTCGCGCCCAAAAGCAATTTCATTGGTGCCGCCAAAATAAAGAGAAAACAAATAGTACTTCCTCCCTGGCAAAAAGGATGTTATCAACTGCAATAAATTTTATATATAAACTGATGTTTAAAATTATATAAATTTATATTAAAAATATTTAAAGAATTAATTTACCCTCAAAAGTAAGTTCCGCTAATTTGAATAAGCATCGTGCTTTTGAATAAGCATCAAGCTTATTTATTCTTCAAAACTGATAAACCCTCTATTAACACCAAGTTTCGTCTGCGCGTCCAATCACAAAATTCACGCGCTGAAACCTGCACAATAACAGATCACACAGAAACTTGACGGCCGTGCCGCCGGGGGATAGCTCCGGTGTGAGAATAAGTACAGGCCATTCACAAGGTTTAACAATGGAGATTATGTGTTCAGTGTTCAAAGTAGGTCTTACCTCTTAATTGTAACATTGGCCTTGTATTTATAGAGCTCCCACCACCTTGGTATCCTCCTCCGAATTAGAGTAAGACTCCTAAATATGTTAGCTACCATATTTGAGTCCAACATAATCTCCTTAAAAGGTGCAAGTGGAATCCCTTTCCACCACTACCTTTGGAGTTGCCTTGTTAGCGTACGATTAGGGTTAATGTCCTTAATCACGTAAACTCCTTATCACTCCAACTCTGCATGTGGGCTGCTCAAACTTTTAGGCCCAACCTATCAGCCAGACAAAAACACCGGTCTGGGCCCTGTCCCAAAGGACGCGAAGGCCCGACCCCGACCTCCATGGTAACAACCGGGTCCCTGCCTATTGGGCTCGGGTACCCGACCCCATCCTCCTCTATGCTACCGAACACATGAGCCCGACCTCCTTTGACCCGGCCCAAGCCTTCAGCCCAAAAGAGGGTCGGTAAAATACTCCCGAACATTGCCCCCACTCTCTTGTTATAAGATATTTATGACATGAGACTTGAAAGGACAAGAACTTGGGTAGTCACGCCATAATGATGAGCCGTCTCGGGAACCCAAGCGGTTTCACCTCGGTCAGCGGGCTGGTACACATTTTTCCAAGACTAGGCCCCACCTGCCATAAATAGCCGTCTTTAAAAACCATGCCAGACGGGCTATATAAGTCCCCCAACATCCATCACCGTCACTCTTTCGAGCCTTTAATATTTCAAATCTCTGTCAAATTTTTTCGACAAGGGCGATTTCCGGCGAGATACTCATTTCAACAAACTTCTTCGATTCCTCCCGTTCCCCTTCTAAACTCTCGCCTTTGCACCTTACCTCCTTTCAAGTCACCACGAATGGTTGATTCTAGCCTTCCTCCTCCCACAACAGTCACAGCGGCCGGTACTCCCACCCTCACCGTCGGCGACCTTCTCCAGGTGGAGGTTCCCACGGCTCCGACTGACATTCCTATCGAGGACGCCGATGCTCGAATTCGCCGCCTCTACGCTTCCGAGACCGACTATGCTGTCATCAACACCGTTTCCACCATCACCCCCTCTCAGCTATCCGACATCCGAACAGTATTCAATATTCCCCAAGAGTACAAGCTTCGGGTGGCTGAACCGATCGAAAGGATGTTCTGGCGTCCCGAAGGGGGTTGGGTGGCCGTCCATCTCTATGCCCTGAAATATGGGGTTCGGTTCCCCCTCCACGAGTTTATCTCCTCCTTCCTCTGTCTGGTCGGGATCGGGTTCTCGCAGCTGGCCCCGAACTCCTACATCCAGCTAGTCAGCTTTATTGCTTTGTGTTAAGAAGCTGGCATATCCCCAGGTTTGGACTTCTTCTTTGTCCTATTTTTTATCGGCCGATCGAAGGAACCAGGCCTTCGCCATCTGAACCGTGTATCTGGCCGTGCCACCTTCATGAAGACCCCCTCGAGCAATAAAGGTTGGCATTCACAATGGTTCTTCATGAGGGGAACCGACCTCAACCTTTTACCGAACTGGGCCTGTCCTGAAGAACAGCCCTTGAAGGTAACCAAGTTCCCGAAGGGTCGAGCGGCTGCCTTCAAAAAGTTTTATGCCCTTCTGAAGCAGACCAGCTGGAGCCTGGGGATCGTATCCAACGAATCTTGGCTCTACGAACACGGCTGTAAGTTGTCATATCCGAACCCATTCATCTGTGTTTCCATTCCTTTCTTACGGTTTCTTTCTTATGGACTTTTTGTCTTATGCTGTAGTGACTATCTTCAAGCCCGATGGTGCTGAAGTGGATCTGACCCCACTGCAGGTCATCGCCGAGCCTATCCACCCTCCTGTCGCTGACGACTCTCCTTCCGACGAGGTTGTCCCTATTGCCGAACTGTCGGTTGGTTCGTCAACCGGGCCTCTACCCGAATCTACCAAGGCAAACGTTTCCACAAGAAGCGTTTTGCAGATGAAGGGGGCCGATAAGATGGCTTTGCTAAAGAAGTCAATGAAGATTTATTCCTCTACTCAAGCCCCCCCCCAAGACCATTACTTCGGTCACCCCGAAGCCAGCTGCAAAATCGACTCCTCCTCCTCATACCATAATGACAGTGGACGAGGAGTCGGAGGGTACTGAGGATCGGCCTCTTGAGCCTCAACCGAAGAGGCCGCGTCTGACCGAGGGGCCTCCCCCGGTCGAAGAGGTAGGAGGTCCGGTCCCTGTCGCCACCCCAATGTCCAAAGCGAGTTCTTCTGATGGGTCACCGACCACCTGTTGGCCGAAGAGTCCAGCCGATAAATTCCCCTTCCATTAGCTGGATCAGTTTAGGCTTTCGGGTGACGATGATCGATTCAAGAACTTTTCGTCAGAGGATTTTCTGGTTACCTATCTCCGAGCCCAGACTCAGGTATTTATCCTCATTTGTATATATATTTTCCTTTGCTTCTTTGTTGTCTGATCAATTCGCCTGTGTATTTAGGCCAACGCCATCCTCGCTCGAGCTATCGCTCCTCTTGCCCGATCTACGAAGAGAGAGGTCCAGCTGAGAACCGACGTGGAGCTTCTCCAAGCGAAATTATCGGGTCGGGATTCGGAGCTGAAGAGGGAGCGGGATCTTCATGCTGATACCAGGAATAAAGTATCCCAGGCTAATTGTCGGATTGCTGAACTCGAAGAACAAAATTCCCTACTTCACAAGAGTTCATCGGTCTCAACGATCATGCCAAGAAGCTGGTGCATGACAAGGAGCTGATGGCCGAAGAGAATAGAGCCTTGGTGGGAAATCTGGAGGCCCTCGAGGAGAAGTTCACTGGGGTTCATGCTCAGCTGAGGACTTTGATACAGGCGAACAACACCTTGATGGCCGAACAGGTCTCCCTTAAACAAGCCGCCATCAAGGAGTACGAAGAATCGCCTGCTTTGACCGATAAGATCATGACCCAGTTTGCTGAAGGGGTGGAGGCCTATCGGGAAAAAGCGAGAGCGAAGCTTGTCGATGCCGGCCTGGATGCCTCGATCCTTGACTCTTCCGATGAGGAGGCCGAAGCTGATGATGACTTACCTTAGTTCTTTTTAGTATCTGTTTTTCATAGTTGTAATTTTTCTTTTCTAAGTCTTGTAACTCACCTGACCAGTGAAGCCGACGGTGTATCTACCCGAGGCTCATCTGATCGGGAATTGTAAAACTTTGTGAATATAAATGAAGACAAAAATTTTCTAAAGTTATTTATCTCGATCAGTTCAACTTGTCTAAAGCGTACTGTCTCAGATTTGAAACTTTATCGATCAGTTATACTTGTGGCATTTATCAACCAGTTAAGTTCTCTCGAACTGTCTGATCGTTTTACGCTCAAAGCTTATATGATCGGACGTGTAGCTTTGTCGATCAGTTATACTTGTGGCGTTTATCGAACAATTAAGTTCTCTCGGACCGTCTGATCGTTTTACGCTCGAAGCTTATATGATCGGTAAAGCAGTGCAAGATTAAAATGAAGTACAAACGTTTCTCTGAGAGAAGTTTTCATTTCATTGATAAATTGCATAAATTACACCATTAGAAGGAAAGAATAGGCATGTATTTACTGGTAATATCTCCTAAGTCTTTCAGCATGCCATGTATTCTTTACCTCCGACCCATCCATTGCCCGAAGCCAGTAAGTCCCTGGCTTCGGCACTTCTACTATCTCATAAGGCCCCTCCCAGTTAGGCATTAATTTTTCTGTGTTCTGGGGGGTTGATGCTTCTGCCTCCCGAAGCACCAAATCTCCTACCTCGAACCTCCTCAGCCTCACCTTCTGGTTATAGTGTCGGGCTGTCTTCTGTTGATAAATGGCCAACCTCAACACCGCGGCGTCACGAGCTTCATCTAGCAGGTCCAGATTTACTTTCAGGCCTTCATCGTTGTAGAGCTCTTTGTACTGGCTGACCCGAAGGTTGGGGGAACCGATCTCTACTGGTATGAGTGCATCGGTTCCATAGGCCAGTCGAAAAGGTGAGTCTCCAGTGGTTGTCCTCGGGGTTGTTCGATATGCCCACAAAACACTGAATAGTTCTTCGGGCCATCGACCTTTCAACTCATCAAGTCTTCTTTTTATCCCGTTGAGTAGGGTTCGATTTGTCACTTCTACTTGACCGTTTGACTGAGGGTGGGCAACCGAAGTCTTCTGGTGTTGAATTCCCAACTCTTTCAGGCAGCTTTCAAACTTTGACCTGACGAACTGTCTATCGTTATCCGAGACTACTGCCATCGGAATGCCGAACCGATAAACTACTCCTTCTTTCAAAAATTTAAGGCATTCCTGTTCGGTGATCTTCTGCAGTGGTTTGGCTTCGACCCACTTTGTCATGTAATCGATAGCCACTATTATAAAGTTGACTTGTCCTTTGGCCTTCGGCAGAGGCCCCAGGATGTCGATTCCCCATACTGCGAAGGGGATCGGGGATAAGACCGAGTAGAGTTCTTCGGGCGGTTGATGTGGGATGTTGCTGTTTAGTTGACACTTGGGATATTTTTTGACGAGTTCCTTGGCCTCTGTGTAGATGGTTGGCCAGTAATACCCCTGTCTTAGAATTTTATGCGCCAGTGACTTGGCGCCCATGTGATCCCCACAAATCCCTTCATGTACCTCCCTAAGTGCGTAGCTCGCCTCTGACGGTGTTAAACATTTAAGTAAGGGAGAGCTGAAGGCCCTTCGGTACAAATCTCCGTCGATCAGTACAAAATTCGAACTTCGGTGCTTGATCTTCCTTGCTAGAATCCGGTCCGAAGGTAATGTTCCATCAGCCAAATAAAAAATATAAGGTGTAAGCCAACAGTTCAGCCGATCAACACATAGCACCTCTTCTTTCGGGACACTTGGCTGTTCCAATGTCTCCAGATACACCGAACCGTCGAAGGAGCTGGCTTCAGTTGACGCCAGCCGGGCCAGGGCATCTGCTACTGTGTTGTCAGATCTATTCACTCCATGACAGCTGACAGAGTCGAAGTATGTCAGTCTATTCTTTGTCTCAGCTAAGTACTTCGTCATTCTTGCCCCCCGAGCCTCATACTCTCCCGAAATTTGTTTGACGACCAGCTGCGAGTCACTATAGATGACCAAGTTCTGTACTTCTAGGCTTCGGGCTAACTTTAACCCGGCTGATCGGTGTATACCACCACCACCCGACCCTGAAAATAATGCCGAAGTTTTCTGCTTGCAATGATTAAAGCGTAGGCGAATTTTTCCAGGTTCGGGTATCGGAGTTCTGCGTCCCGAAGCACGTGGCTGACGTAGTATACGGGGAACTGATTTCCCCCTTTGTCCCGAACCAATGTTGCTCCTACTGCCATCGAACTCGCTGCCAGATAAAGATATAGGGGTTCCGAAGGGATCAGTTTCATCAGCAGAGGTGCCGAAGAAAGATATTGTTTGATCCCTTGGAAGGCGTCCTCGCATTCTGAAGTCCACTGTAAACTTTTCTCGTTCTTGGGCCCTTTTAAGGTGTCAAAAAATGGAAGGCACCTCTCAGCTGATTTAGAGACGAACCTTCGAAGGGCCGCGATCCGACCCGTTAGTCTCTACACATCCTTGTATGACTTTGGGAATTTCATATCCAGGACTGCCTGGATTTTCTCTGGGTTTGCTTCAATTCCCCTTTTGCTGACTAAATATCCTAAAAAATTTTCCGATCCCAACCCAAACGTGCACTTGGTCGGGTTTAGCCTTAGCTTGCGTTTTTTGACTGTCTCAAAGCAGTTCTCCAAATCTTCAAGATGATCACGGACTGACATGCTTTTAACGATCATGTCGTCTACGTAGACCTCCATGCTCCTCCCCAATTGTTTCGTGAACACCAAGTTCATCATCCGCTGATAAGTTGCCCCGGCATTCAGTAGCCCGAAGGTCATTTTCCTGTATGCATATATCGCCCGATGTGTGATAAAACTTGTTTTCGGGATATCTTCCTTACTCATCGAAATCTGGTGGTACCCAGAGAATGCATCCATAAAACTCAACATACCATATCCCGACGTGGCGTCGATCAGTTGATCTATGTTGGGCAAAGGGTAAAAATCCTTCGGACACGCCCTGTTCAGATCCGTGTAGTCGATACACAACCTCCATTTCCCGTTTTGCTTCTGGACCAATACCACATTGGCCAACCACTCCGGGTAATCAATCTCGAAGATAAATTCGGCCTCTAAGAGTTTGGCAATCTCTTCGTCGATGATTTTTTGTCTTTCTGGGGCGAAAATCCTTCGCTTCTGTATGACCGGTTTCTTGCCCGGGTCCACGTGCAGTCGGTGCAGAGCCACTGATTCACTTACCCCGGGCATATCGCTCGGCTTCCAAGCGAAGATGTCGGCGTAGACTTGGAGTAGTTCTATCAGTCCGGTCCTAAAAGGTTCTGCTAACCCTGAACCGATTTTGATTAACTTTTCTTTCTCTCCTGGCACTAACTCTACATCTTCAGTTTCTTCGGCCGGAAGAGCAAGTGGCTCTGTGCTCCCCTCGGTGAATGGTTCGATCTCAATGGCCATTGTCTGTTTTTGTTTGCAGACCCCGACCCCTGAAGAAATCAAGCTGTTCCGGTAACACCTTCGGGCTATATCTAGGTCTCCTTTTACCTCCCCGATCCCGTTCGGTGTTGGAAACTTGATTTTAAAATGGGGGATCGATGTTACTGCTTGCAGGGCTGCTAAGGTAGGCCTTTCGAGGATCGCGTTGTATGCCGAGTCTATTTGGACGACAAAGAATCTGACCACTATTTCAACTTGATTGGGTGTTGTGCCGAACTTAACTGGCATTTCGATGGTGCTCGACACATACACCGGATCTCCACTAAATCCGTACAAGGGTCCCTCTCCTCCCAAATCCATCTTCTTTCCTTGTAGGTCTAACCTCTGATAGGCATGAGTATATAGGATGTCGACCGAAGACCCGTTGTCTATCATCATTCTCTTCATATCCAATATCCCGACCTGAGCCGTTATTACCAACGCACCATCATGGGGCTCTATGAGATCCGCCGAGTAATCCTCGTCCGTGAATGAGATAAAAGTTCCCGGATATGCCCGATCCTTTCTAGGAGTTGACCCCGTGACAGATAGCACTGCTCTCAGATGCCTACTTCTTTTTCTTCCCGATACCCGTCCAACGGAACCCCCCGAAATGACGTCAACTACACCTCGGGCTGGGGGGTTCTGTGGAGTCTGAGTATCCAGGATCTGATCTGTGGTCTCCTCTCTGGGCACCACTGCATTTCCCCGACCTTCTACATATTGTATCAGTTGTCCGTTCTAGACATTTTTCTCGATCATATCCATCAGATTAACGCATGCTTCGGTCGAGTGTCCGGTACTCTGATGGTATTCACAATACTTGTCCCGACCTCTCCTTCCGGGTTTGGTTCGCCTTGGGCATGGCTCGTAGAATGGTTGGTTTTTCATCTCCTGCAGAATTTTTGACCGATCCGCAGTGAGGGGAGTATAGACCTTGCTGACGTTACGGTTGGGTAGTGGAGGTCGGTTGCTACCTGAACCTCCCCCGTTGTAGCTTTTCTTTTCCGTTCGGTCTGATCTCCACTGGTTGTTGTCCGAAGGTTGGTAGGTCGGTTTTTCCCGGTCTTTCGATTTCTCATAAGGTTGGTGGTGTGGTTTGAAATTTCCCAAAGCTTCTTCTACAGCGATAAACCCTTCTGCCCGATGGTAAGCTTCGGTCAGATCGGTTGGAGGGTTGATCACCAAATCCTTCACCAGCTTCTTCGATCTCCCAATGTCTCCTCGGATCCTTGTCGGACCTGCATGAGGGACGCTGTGATCTTCCCTCGTCTTCGATTGCTTCCGAAACGAGCATGGAACTTTTCTCGAAGGTCGTACCATGACCCTATTGATCCTGTCGCCAAGGTCCCCATCCACTCCCTAGCACTCTTCTTAAGGGTTGTAGCAAACATGTGGCATTTGGCTGCATCCGAATGCCCATAGTACGACATCAGCCGATCATACCGATCCGAATGGTCGTAGGGATCTCCCAATCCATCATATGTCTCCACCGGGGGCATCTTCTTCTTTGGATCGGCTATCACCCTGTTGATTTCGGGCGAAAAGGGAGATCATAAGCATGCCGAAGATGTCCTTGTCGAGTTTTTTGTCCCAAGCTGTAACGACCCCAAAATAGGTCCATTCCATCCAACCTATTCTGACTCGCCAAATACATGGTACAGAAAACAACTGTAACTTTATTACAACAATTGTCGTGCAAAATACAACAACACATATGCTGTGAGTTTGGATACAAATATATACCAAATGTGACTCATGTTCCAACCGTGGACATCACCTCACAATGACACCTTACATAAAGGTATAGTCAAAAACTGTTTTAGAAATTAGAATCTTTGGGAAGTGCTCAAGGAAACCTTCGTACATGGGAGGCCATGCATCTAGGTTATGATAGATATCATATGACCACAGAATTATTCTTGGTTGACCCAATAGACCCCAAAGAAAAACGAGAAGATTACTATCATATTCTTCCCAATGGTGAGTCTTTTCTTGACATATCATTATCTCTACTGTCTCTAATTGAGAATTATACTTCAAACAAACACCAAGATTATATAGGTAGTGCTCGTATATATACTCAGCAAGTGGATGAGCACAACCCTGTCTTATGATGACACGAGGTTGTATGTCATTAGACATCTTGTATGATAGTGACAAAACACCCTTCAACGTTGGGTTCGCCTCACCCTATTTTTTTCACCAAATATAACTACTAAATGATGACCACCGTTCTATTCCCTTGTTACCCCCACTCGACACATCTACACTTTTATTACCTGAAAGGAATTGTGAAGCAAAAGGGTGAGCACAACTAGCTCAGTAAAGAATATCATGACTAAAGATAATTAAATTATCAATAGCCTTCATCAATAATAAATCAGAGATTTAGAACATATGGTAAATGATAAAAATTTCAACCATAGTTGCAGCGGAACGAGCAATCCATTAGAAGAGTCAAATAGACTATAAAGTTTATTATCTTCTCCATGTTAAAAATCCATCAACAATGTTTTATCCCTGTAACATCAATCAACAATTCTGGTCCACAATCATATAAATAACTCATAATCATAATTGTAGTTCTAAATTCCTCTTCTCATCCAGGATGAAGATAATTTTCATCACCTATCTTTACCTGAAACATCAAAGATCATGGTTACACCAAATCACATTTCCTGTTCATAATCATACTAATAACTTCATCTTTACACTACGGCCAAAGATATTCATTTGTATCACCAGTTAGTCATGTTTATCTCAACATCTGTTCATCTTTGCACTACTGGCCAAAGATATTCAACAACATGTCATCTTTGTACTACGTGCCAAAGATATTCATCAACAATTCATCTTTACACTATAGGCCAAAGATATTCATCAATATTTCATCTTTGCACTACAGGCCAAAGATATTCATCAACAGGTCATCTTTGCACTACGGGCCAAAGATATTCATCAATAATTAATCTTTGCACTACAGGCCAAAGATATTCCTCAACAGTTCATATTTGCACTACAGGCCAAATATATTAATATCTCAAAGAAATATATAATCATTTATATAAACAATAATTATAACCATGTTGATCATTTCACCTTTGCACTTAAGCTGAAGATATTCAATTATAAATACTAGTCAATAATTCAACTTTGCACTACTGGCCAAAGAGAACCCAAAGTCATGATTAGGGGTGCTCAAAAAATTCGGTTTTTCGATTTTTTTACCGAACCGGTACCGGCGGTACCGGTTTTTTTCAGTTTCGATTTTTTCGGTACTGGTTTTTTGGTTTTTTTATATTTTTCGGTACCGGTAATGAAAATTTTGAATTCGGTAAAAACCGAAAAACCGAAAAAAACCGAAATTCTCTTTTTTTTATGTATGAAATATTTAGAAGCCATGAAGCATTATGCTTGTGCAATGTATACATAAGAACCTGATAACCTCATTTGGTGTATATGACCAAAACCTTCTGCAACTTGCAATTTCAATTTCAATTAATTAGAATAGTATTTTGTAAATATGATTCTAACTATCTGTAGTACATTGTTATAGGTTGAATTCTTGTTTTAGAATTATATATTTATTTAAGTACTTCAAACTCAACTCTGCACATAACTGCACTTTCTATATGATCCACGTGTGATGTATTTGAGACTACTAATTTCTAATTCCTCCAGCCAGAGTCACCAGGTAATTAATTCATATGGATAATGAATGTGGATTTGTTAATATAAAAATCATATAAATCCAAGTTGCCAATTTGCCATCATTAAAACGAAAGGCATATATTAAAAAAATTTAATTAATTATTATTATTTATTAATAATTATATATATTACCATGCATGCGGTATAACCGAAAACCGAACCGAAAAAACCGGTACCGATTTCGTACCGAACCGGTACCGAAATCGGTAATTCGGTATCGGTTTCGGTTCTTCTTTTTTCGGTAATTTTGGATCGGTACCGGTTCAATTTTTTCGGTACCGGTTCGGTTTTTTACCGATGAGCACCCCTAGTCATGATCATACCAATAATTTACCCATCTTTACACTCAAGTGAAAGAGAATTTCAACATCAGGGTTATAAAAATGTTATATATGATAATAAAAATAATATGATCAATATATAGATTTAATCTCAAGAGTAATATTCATAAATCAACTATAATTTGGTTAGAAAAAGAAACCAATTTTTATCGTGAATAGTAACTCATGAATAGTAACTCGTGAATAGTAATTCATAAATAGTAAATGTAACGACCCCAAAATAGGTCCATTCCATCCAACCCATTCTGAGTCGTCAAATACATGGTACAGAAAACAACTACAACTTTATTACAACAATTGTCGTGCAAAATACAACAACACATATGCTGTGAGTTTGGATACAAATATATACCAAATGTGACATTGGACACCATCATGTATCAGCACTTCACAAAGATACCTTACATAAAGGTGTAGTCAAAAACTGTTCTAGAAATTAGAATATTTGGGAAGTGCTCAAGGAAACCTTCGTACATGGGAGGCCACGCGTCTAGGTTATGATAGATATCATATGGCCACAGAATTATCCTTGGTTGACCCAATAGACCCCAAAGAAAAACGAGAAGATTACTATCATATTCTTCCCAATGGTGAGTCTTCTCTTGACTTATCATTATCTCCACTGTATCTACCTGAGAATTATACTTCAAACAAACACCAAGATTATATAGGTAGTGCTCGTATATATACTCAGCAAGTGGATGAGCACATCCCTGTCTTATGATGACACGGGGTTGTATGTCGTTAGACATCTTGTATGATAGTGGCAAACCACCCTTCCAACGTTGGGTACACCTTACCCTATTGGATTCACCAAATATAACTACTAAATGAACTTTTCTATACTGCTTCGGGAGAACATCCACAGTTAGAGACCACCGTTCTATTTTCCCGTTACCCTCGCTCGACCCAGCTACACTCTTATTACCTGAAAGGAATTGTGAAGCAAAAGGGTGAGCACAACTAGCTCAGTAAAGAATATCATGACTAAAGATAATTAAATTATCAATAGCCTTCATCAATAATAAATCAGAGATTTAGAACATATGGTAAATGATAAAAATTTCAACCATAGTTGCAGCGGAACGAGCAATCCATTAGAAGAGTCAAATAGACTATAAAGTCTATTATTTTCTCCATGTTAAAAATCCACCAACAATGTTTTATCCCTGTAACATCAATCAACAATTCTGGTCCACAATCATATGAATAACTCATAATCATAACTGTAGTTCTAAATTCCTCTTCTCATCTAGGACGAAGATAATTTTCATCACCTGAAACATCAAACATCATGGTTATACCAAATCACAGTTCCTGTTCATAATCATACTAATAACTTCATCTTTGTACTACGGGCCAAAGATATTCATCAACAAGTCATCTTTGCACTACAGGCCAAAGATATTCATCCACAGTTCATCTTTGCATTACTGGCCAAAGATATTCATCTACAATTCATCTTTGCACTACAGGCCAAAGATATTCCTCAACAATTCATATTTGCACTACAGGCCAAATATATTCATATCTCAAAGAAATATATAATCATTTCAGAATTTATATAAACAATAATTATAACCATGTTGATCAATTCACCTTTGCACTTAAGCTTAAGATATTCAATTATAAATTCAATGGTCATGATCATACCAGTCACAATTCAACTTTGCACTACAGGCCAAAGAGAACCCTAGTCATGATCATACCAATAATCTACCCATCTTTACACTCCAGTGAAAGAGAATTTCAACATCAGGGTTATAAAAATGTTATATATGATGATAAAAATAATATGATCAACATATAGTTTTAATCTCAAGAGTAATATTCGTAACTCATGAATAGTAAATCGTGAATAGTAACTCATGAATAGTAACCCCGACACAAAAGATAGAAATTCTACAATAAAATCCATACCAATATTTTGGTATAATGATATTGAAAGAATAACATTACTTAAATTTATAAACAATTTATTTTAATTGTTTACACTTTACTAATTAATGCATTTAATCATCATAAAATGCCAACTCTTACAATTTCATCATCAATAACCAAAACCCTCATCAAAAATCTGCATATACCTCATATAGGATTCTCAAGCCATAAAATCCTATTTTCTAATTTTCTTTCTTCACAAAACATATTTAATTCATTTACTCATAACTAGACCATTTTCATGAAAAATACCAAATCAGTTTCAAAAATATTTTTTTCCTGGGATTTAGCATAATATAGTCCCATAGTGAACATATATTTTTCTCAGAATTTTTAAAAGTCATTTACTATTTTTCATATGGCCAAAATAGCCGAATATTTAGACATTTATCAAAAATTGTACTTTTGTCTAAAAATTCTGAAATTTACAGAGTATACTTCTATCATATACATGTACTCCCAATAAAAATTTCATCAATTTTGGAGTTAACTACAAGGAATTATAAGCGGTTACTTTTAAAATAGTCTTTTCCCGTAAAATTCATAACTCTTAATCTATACATCCAAAAATCACCATTTTTGGACACAATCAATAAAACTCATCAAAATATCATTTCAAATTTTTCCAGAATTTTTGAAGATCAGAAAAATTACGAAACTGAAAATCATAACAACCCTTAAAATCCCTTAATATCCCTTACAATCCCTTACCTCAAAAGAGCAGTACTTCTGACTGGACATCGGATATGATGCTGAAGGAAACTTGCACTGATGAATAGTAACTCACCAAGTATCTAAAAACTCACAAAATATGCTTCATAATATAGAGAGAGAAAGAGAGAAAACTTATGTTTTTGGTGTGATTTTTAATTCTAACTTAGCCCTCTATTTATAGGAAAATTTTGGTAGGTTTGACCTGCAACCTGATGGCTTTACCTGCTACTATTCCCACCCACCACATTTGAAATATAATTCAGCACATTTCTTCACCAACCACAAGTGGGGCCCACTAATTCTAGAATTTTCCACCAAAATGATAAACTCCGAAAATTCAACAATTTCTGAACCAGTCATCTCGTAAAATTCATAATAAATCATACGTTCATTTTTAACGGTTCAAAATTTGTGGACATATACTCAACTTATATATGTATAACATATCCAAAAATTACCACGATCCAACGGTCGGATTAAAAATTATAACCCCCGCAAAATATCTCAAAAACCCTGATTTTTAATACCTCCATTCCGACAAAAATACTGATAAAAACCTCAACATTAACTCCTTCATTTTTAACCACAAAAATATATCCCTCGTTTATATCCACATAAAATAAATATTTCCTTATCATATGAATCAATAATTAATTATTCACAGATAATATTACAGAATCACATTTATGACAACCAGGCCATTCCCAGGAAAGAGGGGGCTTTCCGATAAGGATTTCTCCTTACTGGCGCGCAATTAGATGACCAAACCTCTCCTTAGACAGAACTTTCTAGACATTGTCAATAATGCTATCTAATAATATTATTCTAAATAATATGAATTATTGATCTGATAATGGAGATGATGTGCAGTGACAATTATTGAGCAACAATAATATAAAATATCAACGCAGCAATTATTAAATCAATAAAATAAAATATTGAACAGTAATTACTGTAACAATTATTGAGTAGTGCCTTCTTACGTAAGAATCAATAATTTCAAAAATACTATGCAATACCGTGTGCTACTGTGCAATAACGCGTATTACTGTATTTTAACCACCGGGTATTCCAACAGTGTTAACGGTAACAACTACGCCGTTATTTGTAACAACTCAAATTTGTCGTTTTCCTTCACCTGACAGTTATTCGTTATGGGGCCCACAAATAGCTGTGCCATCGTACGAATATTCCCCGACAGAAAGAATATTCCACGACCAAACGAATATTCCCCGACAACAATGATTATTTTATAACCACTTGTGTATTTTGAAAAAAAATCATATATCACCCTTAACTTTAACATTTATCAATTTAACCATTTACTGAATAGTAATTATAAGAAAAATTGAATACTTTTATTTCATAAAATTCGGGGTCTTACAGTAAACCCGACACAAAAAGGTAGAAATTCCACAATAAAATCCATACCAGTATTTCGGTATAATGATATTGAAAGAATAATATTTCTTAAGCTTATAAACAATTTATTTAAATTGTTTACACTTTACTAAATAATGCATTTAATCATTCTAAAATACCAAACTCATAAGATTTTATCACCAATAATCAAAACCCTCATCAAAAATCTGCATATACCTCATATAGGATTCTCAAGTCATAAAATCCTATTTTCCAATTTTCTTACTTCACATAACATATTTAATTCATTTACTCATAACTAGTCTATTTTCATGAAAAATACCAAATCAGTTCTAAAAATATTTCTTTTCTGGGATTTAGCAGAATATAGTCCCATATTGAACATATATTTTTCTCAGAATTTTTAAAACTCATTTACTATTTTTCATATGGTCAAAACCACCGAATATTTAGACATTTATCATAAATTGTACTTTTGTCCAAAAATTCTGAAATTTACAGAGTATACTTCTATCATATACATGTACTCCCAATAAAAATTTTATCAATTTTGGAGTTAACCACAAGGAATTATAAGCGGTTACTTTTAAAATAGTTTTTTCTCATAAAATTCATAACTCTCAATCTATACATCCAAAAATCACTATTTTTGGACACAATCAAGAAAACTCATCAAAATATTATTTTAAATTTTTCTAGAATTTTTGAAGATCAGAAAAATTACGAAACTGAAAATCATAGCAACCCTTAAAATCTCTTAATATCCCTTACCTCAAAAGTGCAGTATTTCTGACTGGAATACAAAACCGAAGCAAAACTTGCACAGAATAGCAGCTCTCAAAGTATCTAAATACTCACAAAATATGCTTCATAATATAGAGAGAGAAAGAAAGAAAACTTATATTTTTGGTGTGATTTTTAATTCTAACTTAGCCCTCTATTTATAAGAAAATTTTAGTAGGCTTGACCTACAACCTGATGGTTTTACCTGCTACTATTCCCACCCACCACATTTAAAATATAATTCAGCATATTTCTTCACCAACCACAAGTGGGGCCCACCAATTCTAGAATTTTCCACCAAAATGATTAACTCCGAAAATTTAATAATTTCTGAACCAGAAATCTCGTAAAAATCATAACAAATCATACGCTCATTTTTAACGGTTCAAAATTTGTGGACATATACTCAACTTATATATGTATAATATATTCAAAAATTACCACGATCCAACGGTCGGATTAAAAATTATAACCCCCGTAAAATATCTCAAAAACTCTAATTTGATTTTCAATACCTCCGTTCCGACAAAAATACAGATAAAATACCTCAACATTAACTTCTTCATTTTTAACCACAAAAATATATCCCTCGTTTATATCCACATAAAATAAATATTTCCTTATCATATGAATCAATAATTAATTATTCACAAATAATATTACAGAATCACATTTATGACAACCAGGCCGTTCCCAGGAAAGAGGGGGCTTTCCAATAAGAATTTTTCCTTACTGGCGCGCAATTAGGTGACCAAACCTCTATTTAGACAGAACTTTTTAGACATTGTCAATAATGTTATCTAATAATATTATTCAAATAATATGAATTATTGATATGATAATGGAAAATACTGTGCAGTGACAATTATTGAACAACAATAATATAAAATTTCAACGTAGCAATTATTGAATCAATAAAATAAAATATTAAACAGTAATTACTGTAACAATTATTGAGTAGTGCCTTCTTACATAAGAATCAATAATTTCAAAAATACTGTGCAATACCGTGTGCTACTGTGCAATAACGCGTATTACTGTAGTTTAACCACCGGGTATTCTAACAGTGTTAACGGTAACAACTACGCCGTTATTTGTAAAAACTCAAATTTATCGTTTTCTTCATCCGACAGTTATTCGTTATGGGACCCACAAATAACTGCGCCGTCGTACGAATATTCCTCGATAGAAAGAATATTCCACGACCAAACGAATATTCCCCGACAACAATGAATATTTTATAACCACTTGCGTATTTTTGAAAAAAATTCATATATCACCCTTAACTTTAACTTTTATCAATTTAACCATTTACTGAATAGTAACTATAAGAAAAATTGAATACTTTTATTTCATAAAATTCGGGGTCTTACACAAGCAGTTTTTCTAATTCAGCCACTCTTCGGGTAAGGGGGTCGGATCCTTCCTTATGAGGGGACGATCGGGGTTTGTCCCTCCCATAGTCAGGAGACGCTTCCCTCTCCGTTTGCCCCGACCTGCCTCGGTGTTCTGATCGGCGCTCGGCCAAATGACTCCTTCTTCTGCCCCGTCCATCCCTAGAGCGACTCCTGTGCCTGTTCTGTTCTCTTCTTGCCTCTCCTCGTCGGGGTGATCGGGACCGACTTCGATTCCTACGCCTTCTGGAACTCGCTTCTTGGTCTCCGGCCATGTTGGCCATCTGCCTCTCAAATTCCTCCTGTTGAAGCTGGAGTGCCAACATGGCATCTTTATTCTGCTCCAGTTTCTTTTGCAGAAGGAACTCTCGTTGGTCTCGGCTACCTGCTCCTCGGTCTTGCCTCACGAGGGCTCGAGAGTGTCTCTCGTCGGCCTGACTCGCTTGATGAGGCATGTGTTGACTCTCGTGGAAGAGCTTTCGCCGAAGATTATGGCCCGGTATCTCTTCCACCTCCTGGACTCTAGACCACAGTCGGTCCTTCACCGACCCCCTCGCTTGCGTGGTCTGGTGGGACTGCTGGATCTCGGCCCTTTCTGAGACAGCTATGTTATCCTTACTCGTCATGATCTGCTGCCAAAAAAAGGTATTTGCGATTGCAAAGAAGCACTAAAAAGCCCTCCTTCTAGCGCCAAATGTTAACACCAAGTTTCGTCTGCGCGTCCAATCACAAAATTCACGCGCTGAAACCTGCACAATAACAGATCACACAGAAGCTTGACGGCCGTGCCGCCGGGGGATAGCTCCGGTGTGAGAATAAGTACAGGCCGTTCACAAGGTTTAACAATGGAGGTTATGTGTTTAGTGCTCAAAGTAGGTCTTACCTCTTAATTGTAACCTTGGCCTTGTATTTATAGAGCTCCCACCACCTTGGTATCCTCCTCCGAATTAGAGTAAGACTCCTAAATATGTTAGCTACCATATTTGGGTCCAACATAATCTCCTTAAAAGGTGCAAGTGGAATCCCTTTCCACCACTACCTTTGGAGTTGCCTTGTTAGCGTACGATTAGGGTTAATGCCCTTAATCACGTAAACTCCTTATCACTCCAACTCTGCATGTGGGCTGCTCAAACTTTTAGGCCCAACCTATCAGCCAGATAAAAATACCGGTCTGGGCCCTGTCCCAAAGGACGCGAAGGCCCGACCCCGACCTCCATGGTCACAACCGGGTCCCTGCCTATTGGGCTCGGGTACCCGACCCCATCCTCCTCTATGCTACCGAACACATGAGCCCGACCTCCTTTGACCCGGCCCAAGCCTTCAGCCCAAAAGAGGGTCGGTAAAACACTCCCGAACACCCTCCATATAGCTACAGTTTTTATGTATAAATATCAATTTTTTTATAATATATTTTTTTTAATATGTGTTAAAAATGTCATTTCTAAACATTCTTTTTTAGTATGGATGGAGTAGTAATTAAAAAATATAAAAGAAAAACAAAATTAAGGGCAAAATGCAAAAGTATCCCCCAATTGTTTATTCCTTAATCGAATAATTAGGAAAACAGATAATGTCAACATCAAATTTCTTGTTTGGTTTTCAGCTTAACGAAGATCTGGAACTATTAATTGTTGCAGTTGTGTCATTTGTAGAACAATTAATTGGTTTCCCACCCAGTAATAACTGATAGGAGTTGAATTCGTGGGTTAAATATTTATTTAGTCACTGTACTATAGGTCAATTTACAAATGAGTCATTAAACTGACTTTTCTTACAGTCAACTTGTAACGACCCCAAAACAGGTCCATTCCATCCAACCTATTATGAGTCGCCAAATACATGGTACAGAAAATAACTACAACTTTATTATAATAATTGTCGTGCAAAATGCAACAACACATATGCTGTGAGTTTGGATACAAATATATACCAAATGCGACTCATGTCCCAACCGTGGACAACACCTCACAATCACACCTTACATAAAGGTATAGTCAAAAACTGTTTTAGAAATGAGAATATTTGGGAAGTGCTCAAGAAAACCTTTGTACATGGGAGGCCATGCTTCTAGGTTGTGATAGATATCATATGGCCATAGAATTATCCTTGGTTGACCCAATATACCCCAAAGAAAAACGAGAAGATTACTATCATATTCTTCCCAATGGTGAGTCTTCTCTTGACTTATCATTATCTCCACTATCTCTAATTGAGAATTATACTTCAAACAAACACCAAGATTATATAGGTAGTGCTCGTAAATATACTTAGCAAGTGGATGAGCACAATCCTGTCTTATGATGACACGAGGTTGTATGTCATTAGAAATCTTATATGATAGTGGCAAAAACACCCTTCCAAAGTTAAGTTCACCTCACCCTCAACAGCTATAGACCACCGTTCTATTCCTATGTTATCCCCTGCTCGACCCAGCTACACTCGTATTACCTGAAAGAAATTGTGAAGTAAAAGGGTGAGCACAACTAGCTCAGTAAAGAATATCATGACTAAAGATAAATAAATTATCAATAGTCTTCATCAGTAATAAATCAGAGATTTAGAACATATGGTATATGATAAAAATTTCAACCATAGTTGCAGCGGAACGAGCAATCCATTAGAAGAGTCAGATAGACCATAAAGTCTATTATCTTCTCCATGTTAAAAGTCCACCAATAATATTTTATCCCTATAACATCAATCAACAATTCTGGTCCACAATCATATGAATAACTCATAATCATAATTGTAATTCTAAATTCCTCTTCGCATCTAGGACGAAGATAATTTTCATCACATGTCTTTACTTGAAACATTAAAGATCATGGTTATACCAAATCACAGTTCCTGTTTATAATCATACTAACAATTTCATCTTTGCACTATGGCCAAAGATATTTATCAACATACTATCTTTGCACTACAGGCCAAAGATATTCAACAACATGTCATCTTTGCACTACGGGCCAAATATATTCATCAACAATTCATCTTTACACTACAGCCCAAAGATATTCCTCAACAATTCATATTTGCACTACAGGCCAAATATATTCATATCTCAAATAAATATATAATCATTTCAGAATTCATATACACCATAATTATAACCATGTTAATCAATTTATCTTTACACTTAAGCTAAAGATATTCAATTATAAATTCAATGGTCATGATCATACCAGTTAACAATTCATCTTTGCACTACAGGCCAAAGATATTCCTCAGTCACGATCATACCAATAATTTACCCATATTTACACTCAAGTGAAAGAGAAATTCAACATCAGGGTTATAAAAATATTATATATGATAATAAAAATAATATGATCAACAACTGCATTTATTTTCGAGAGCAACAATAAATCAACGATAATTTGGTCAGAAAAAGAAACCAATTTTTATCGTGAATAGTACCCGTGAATAGTAGCTCGTGAATAGTAACTCATGAATAGTAACTCGTGAATAGTAACTCATGAATAGTATTCCGTACTCGTACATAATACCGTATACGTAAATAATGTCATATGCGTAAATAGTGCCATATACATGAATAGTGTCGTATACGTAAATAGTGCTGTATACGTGAATAGTAACCCCGACTCAAAAAGGTAGAAATTCCACAATAAAATCCATACCAATATTTCAGTATAATGATATTGAAAGAATAACATCATTATGAAGAATATAACATCCCTTAATATCCTTTACTATCCCTTACCTCAAAAGTATAGTATTTCTGACTGGAATGCAAAGCCGAAGGAAACTTGCACTGAATAACAACTCTCAAAGTATCTAAATACTCACAAAATATGCTTCATAATATAGAGAGAAATAGAGAAAGCTTATGTTTCTGGTGTGATTTTCAATTCTAACTTAGCCCTCTATTTATAGAAAAATGTTAGCTCGCCGAAGCAGACTTAACCTGCAACCTGATGGCTTTACCTGCTACTATTTCCACCCACCACATTTGAATAAAAATCTCAGCACATTTCTTCATCAACCAAGAGTGGGGCCCACCAATTCTAAATTTTTTTACCAAAATGATAAATTCTGAAACTTCAACAATTTCTGAACCAGTCATCTCGTAAAAATCATAATAAATCATACGTTCATTTTTAACGGTTCAAAATTTGTGGACATATACTCAACTTATATATGTATAACATATCCAAAAATTACCACGATCCAACGGTCGGATTAAAAATTATAACCCCCACAAAATATCTCAAAAATCCTAATTTTTAATACCTCAATTTCGACAAAAATACTGATAAAAACCTCAATATTAACTCCTTCATTTTTAACCATAAAAATATATCGCTCATTTATATCTACATAAAATAAATATTTCCTTATCATATGAATCAATAATTAATTATTCACAAATAATATTACAGAGTCACAATTATGACAACCAGGCCGTTCCCAAGAAAGAGGGGCTTTCCAATAAGGATTTCTCCTTACTAGCGCGCAATTAGATGACCAAACCTCTCATTAGACATAACTTTCTAGACATTGCCAATAATGCTATCTAATAATATTATTTAAATAATATGAATTAGTGATCTAATAATGAAAAATACTGTGCAGTAACAATTATTGAAACAACAATAATATAAAATATCAACGCAGCAATTATTGAATCAATAAAATAAAATATTAAACAGTAACTACTGTAACAATTATTGAGTAGTGCCTTCTTTCGTAAGAATCAATAATTCAAAAATACTGTGCAATCAGTGTGCTACTGTGTAATAACGCGTATTACTGTATTTTAACCACCGGGTAACGGTAACAACTACGCCGTTAATTATAAAAACTCAATTTTTGTCGTTATCTTCATCCGACAGTTATTCGTTATGGGGCCCACAAATAGCTGCGTCGTCGTACGAATATTCCCCTACAGAAAGAATATTCCACGACCAAACGAATATTACCCGACAACAATGATTATTTTATAACCACTTGCTTATTTTGAAAAAAATTCATATATCACCTTTAACTTTTTATCAATTTAACCATTTACTGAATCGTAATTATAAGAAAAATTGAATACTTTTATTTCATAAAATTCGGGGTCTTACACAATTCACTATACTTTAATTTTTTAACACAACGTTAAAAAAACCGTTAAGTTTGTTGACTTTAGACGGAATTTGACACCTAAGCTGCAAACGTGTACAAAATTTCTAATATGACACGGATCAGTCCTATGTGACTTTCATTGTGTGGAAATATAGGAAAATTTATGGCAAAACTATGATTTTCACCACTAAACTTGGCACGTTTTACTTAATACACCACTGAACTTTTAATTTTTTGGATTACATCATTAAACTAATTAAAATTTTTTAATTGGGTCATTCCGTCCAAAATAGTTGACAGACATTAAAGTGGCGCTGACGTGGCGCTGATGTGGCAAAAAAAAATTAAAAAATTGCTTATGTGGCAAAAAAAAATCAAAAAAAGATTTTAAAAAAAATTTAACATTTTAAAGTTTTAAAAATAACAAAAACATAATAAAATACAACAAAAAATTAATTTTTTTTTTAAAAACAGATTTTTTTTAAATATATTTTTTTTGAAAACAGATTTTTTTTTAAATATATTTTTTTTGAAAACAGATTTTTTTAAAAAAAAATTAGAATTCTATAAAAAATATATTCTTTTAAAAAACAGATTTTTTTAAAAAAAATAGAATTCTATAATATTTTTTTTAAAAACAGTTTTTTTTTAAAAAACAGCTTTTTTTTAAAACAGTTTTTTTAAAAAAAAAACAGAATTTTTTGAAAAAACAGATTTTAAAAAAAAATAAAATTCAAAAAAAAAATATTTTTTTTAAAAAAATAGACTTTTTTTTAAAACAATTTTTTTGAAATAGATTTTTTTTAAAACAGACTTTTTCAAAAAACAATTTTTTAAAAAAATCAAATTTTTTTAAAAAACAGATTTTTTCAAAAAATAGAATTCTAAAAAAAATATATTTTTAATTTTTTTTTTTTATATTTTTTTAAAAATGTATATTTTTTTAGAATTCTATTCTTTTAAAGAATCTATTTTTTAAAAAATTTGATTTTTTGAAAAAATTGTTTTTAAAAAAAATATATTTGAAAAAGCTCCATTTTTAAAAAAATCAGTTTAAAAAAATTTCTACCATTTTTTAAAAATCTTATAAATTCTTTTTTTATAAAAAAAAATTAAAAAATTTCTACCGTTTTTTTTTTAAAATTTCTACCGTTTTTTAAAAAAATGTTTAAAAAAATTTCTACCGTTTTTTACAAATTCTATTTTTTTAAAAATCTGTTAAAAAAGCTGTTTTTAAAAAAAATTAATTTTTTAAAAAAAATATGTTTTTTAAAAAAAATATGTTTTTTTAAAAAGTATATTTTTTTAGAATTCTATTTTTTTTTAAAATCTATTTTTTCAAAAAATTCAGTTTTTTAAAAAATCTGTTTTTTAAAAAACTATTTTTTTTAACAAAAACTGTTTTTGAAAAAAAATTATTTTTTATAGTTTTTTTAAAAAACTGTTTTAAAATCAAATTTTTAAAAAAAGTTCTACTTTTTTGAAAAATCTGTTTTTTTAAAAAGTTCCATTTTTTAAAAAATCATTTTTAAAAAATTCTCTTTTTTAAAAAATTTGTTTTAAAAAAATTTCTATTTTTTTAAAAAAATAATTTTTTAAAAAAAGTATATTTTTTTTAGAATTCTATTTTTTTTAAAAATCTGTTTTTAAAAAAATATTGATTTTTTGAAAAAACTGTTTTTAAAAAATATATATTTTTTATAGAATTCTATTTTTTTTTTAAAAATCTGTTTTCAAAAAAAATATATTTTAAAAAAATATATGTTTTTTAAAATTTTTTTTTAAAATTTTTTGTTGTATTTTATTATGTTTTTGTTATTTTTAAAACTTTAAAATGTTAATTTTTTTTTAAAAAAATCTGTTTTTGCTTTTTTTTGCCACATAAGCTATTTTGTTTTTATTTTTTTGCCACATCAGCGCCACGTGAGCGCCACTTTAACGTCTGTCAATTATTTTGGACGGAATGACCTAATTAAAAATTTTTAATTAGTTTAATGATGTAATCCAAAAAATTAAAAGTTCAGTGGTGTATTAAGTAAAACGTGCCAAGTTTAGTGGTGAAAATCATAGTTTTGCCGAAAATTTACAAATGTAATAATATATATTAGAAAAGTAGTAAAAAAAATAAGAAAATAAATGAAATATATATTCAATTATTTTGTAATTAATATCAAATGAATTTTTATTTAATTCTTTATAAATATAATAATATAAATTAGAAAAGTTTGCCAAAAAATAAGAAAATAAATAAAAATTATCTTTAATTATTTTTGTAATTAAAGCATTTGATATTTATTAAAAAAAATTAAATATATTTTTCATTTATTTTTTTATTTTTTTGACCAACTTTTCTAATTTTTATTATTATATTTGTAAATAAATAAACAAAAATTAATTTGATATTAATTACAAAAAAATTAAATATATTTTAAAATTAAAAATCTTATCAAATTTGGACATTAAAATTATAATTGAGGCAATTTTTATTTAATTTTATTTTTTTTGATAATACATGGCATAGAGAGAAAAAATACATTCCTCTGTTTGAAAAGTAGTCCTCATTTACAAGTACATTAAAGAAAATCAACTTCTAAAATTATAAATTTGGTACCTTGATTGACTTCATTTATTTGGGAAATACCAGTGGAAGTGTTTTACATAATAAAGGAGTGTTACAAAACCATTTAAGCAGATATATAATTAAGGTAAACATAAAATACAAAACACCAAAAGAAAATGCAAAATTTGGGAAGAACAACAAAATTGAGTAAACCCTAATCCTACAGATTCTGGCCCCTAATCAACAAAATTGAGTAAACACCAAAAGAAAATGCAGAGCCCGCTGATTATGGCCTTACAATGACGCAATCTAGCAACGATTCACCTCCATCTGAACCCACATCCTTTGCCGGAGGAGTAACCGTTGACACCGAGCAACAGGATCTCCACCGCCTAGTGCTGCCATTACCGCTGATTAGCCGTTTAATGGATAGATTTCGAGAATTTAGAAAGGTGGGGAATGAGGAGAGTGCTCTATTTGATACCGGAAACAGAGTGTGGCTACCATTACAGGTGAAATGGTGAAGTTCAGTTAAGGATGTCATTTTGCAGGGAGAGAGTCGTTGCAGTCTACTTCTCCAGCCTCCGTTTTTGATTTTGTTGGATGATGACCGACCTGCAAAAAAATTGCCATGTATTATCAAATAGATTATGTTCATATTCAAATAGCTTATGCTTAATTTCTCTCCAATTTGAAGATCTAAAATTGGAAAAAAAAAATTGCGGGATTGATCTGTCGCTGATAGTGTATAACGAGAGAGAGAGGAGAAATAATTTGTTTTGTTGTTTTGATTAATTAATAATTTTTTTTTGATAAATGAGTTAATAAAGTAAATCATCATTTGAATTGCCAAATCATGCTCAAGGTAGAGTTTCTTTTTCCTAATCATACGCTAACTCATCTTTCTGTTAAAAGTCAAACTAGTTTAATGGATTTTTTAATGATTTAGTAATTTACTTGTAAGTTGACCTATAGTAGAGTTGAATTGACTATCAAACTCAATCATGATCTTACGGTTGTTGTGGAGATTCAAATGGTAAGATATGATGATACATAATACTCCCTAGTTTATTTCAAGTAAAGGTGTCTACAACTGCCAAGGGGCAAACAACACTTGAAAGAAGAAAAACACACGCCATCAAACTCAATCGGATGCCATGACTGGTTTTCGTTAGGGCTCGTGGCCCGTGATGTGCATCTCATGCTGATGTTTCCCTGCACTGCGAGTCTGTGACTTCAATGGTTCCTGTGCTTTATACTGCCTCCAGAGCAGTGTTTTTTCTCACTTTACCTTATAATGTTGTCATGCCCATGTCCCTAAAAGTCCTCCAACACTACATATTCACAGTTACTCCACTTAGAGCGTTAGTACCTGGGTTCAAGTTTGTGCCTTTTGGGTTCATTGATACGTACAATGCTGGTGGAGCCATTGGGTTCATTGAAGGGCTTAAATATGAAGTGAAGGGAGGAGCTCAATTATCGGAACTAGAAGATGGATGTGCATGTCAGTGATGGCAGTAGTTACAAGCGAGGTTAAGGGAAACCGATAATCCAAGAAAGTGTACCATTGGACTCGCCATTGTTGAATTTGCATACCATTCCTCTGCCGCTAAGCCAAGATTTGGCTTCTGGTTTGATTACCTTGAGCCAGGCTGCTCGAGGGAGGTCAGATTCACAGTGGTCATTGAGCTGTAAATAGCTTGTTCTTAGTCCAAGATACCTGTAAAAATTTGATCCTCTACTTGTACCTCCTCCTATAGTTAAGGAGTGTCGGCACTTCCCATATCTAAAAGGAGAGAACAAGTACAATTTTATTTTGGAAACTGTTAAATCCACAACATAAAATGTTATTTCCACAACAAAAGTGTCACTATAGATCCTATAGCGACGGTTTTCACCATCACTATACATCTGCAGCGACACTTTTATTGTGAAAATAACAAAAAGTGTTATAAATTGAACAATTCCCTTTTATTTTATTTTTTGCTAAATTTAAGACTGAATTAAAAAGAAAATGCATACCCCAGATCAAAATAGTGAAAGCCTCGTATGCAGCTCATATGAGATGCTAACTAAAAATCAAGAGCACACTATACATCCCAAATAAGAAGAGAATTATCAACAAGCTTAACTTTTTGAAATTTGACAAAAGAAACTAATTTGCATTTGACTCTATTAAGAATAATAGAAGAGACGATCTCCGATGGTAGCCTTTACAAGTGCAATTATATTGAATATTAATATAAATACCTCTGTTCCAATATTTAACCTGAATATGAATCAGATATAAGGCCACTTGCTCTTTATCTTTTCTCAACAAGTAAAACTTTTAGATACATTGCCCCTGATATATCTTTTATACAACGGAATCACAGAGGACTCTTCCGGACCAAGTGAGACAGTAAAACAAGTTTATCAACTGAATTTGGAATATTCCAGCCTACTTCAATCAACATTTGACTCAAATTTGCAAACATTAAGTTTCCATAACTGTCTTCATTAATATCACTCAATGGTCTTCATTGATATCCTGCTGAGCAAAGTTCTAAGCATTGTGCTACTCCATATTCTCTCACTGTCTTCATTCTGTTCAAAGAATTTCATCTTCTGTCAAAAAAAAAATCTGTCTTATGGTTTTTCAGTCTTTTCTGCCCTTCATTCACTCTCTTCTCGATCAGGTGACAGTACCTGTTCTAGTTCCAAAACCAAGTCGTCATCGTCTTCCTCCTCTTCACGGTTTCCATCATCTCCCTGCTCATGAGAGTACCCATAATGTTCCTCTAGTTCAATATTTTCATTCCCTTGCTGTTGACCGAAGTTCTCATCCTTTCTATGTTCACAAAGTTCTTCAGAAGGCCGCTGGCCATATCCTGTTTGTTGGTAAAATATATCTTTCCGGTTGTTCCACTCTTCAGCAGTCTTCTCCACCAAATCTCCAATCAAGCTCTGATTTCCAGTTAAGTGCTTTATATTTTGGACATCTACTATATCACTAGCCTCTTCAAAATAAAAACAAATAGGAGAAAGAGCATTATTAAAAGAACAAATCGATTGACTTAAGACAAGCATGAAGTATAATAGTGTAGGTTTGACCGTTGAACTGATAAAATTGTGAAACATTTATAACCTGGAGCCAAGAAGTCTTTTTTTTGGCTTTTGCGGCCGCACAGCGCGCGGGGGGGGGGGGGGGGGGGGGAGAGAAAGGTCACAAATCAAGTTCTATGAAAAAGTTCAAGATTGGAAACATGCACTTGACAAAGTGCAATATTTATCTGGGCAATGGTTCAAAATTGTCCCAGACTTTTGGGCCGAAGTCCCACTTAGACCCGAAACTTCGTTTTATCAAAAGTACCAGCTAGACAAACGGAACTTAGTGGCGACTGACACGTTGCAAAAATAAAATTTAATAATTTTTTTTATTCTTTTTTCTTTCTTCTCCCTCTTTTCTCTCTCTCCCATCTCCTTCCTCTATTCTCTCTCCTCCGAGCCAGTAAACAACATACGTGGCAGAAACAAATAGGACTAGCCAAACCATTAGCTTTGGTAAAGTTCTGGTTCAATGTTCTAAAATGCACTAGGCAATAGGCGAGAGGCAGGCGGGCGGTCAGGGGACCTAGCGCCTGGAGGGCCTAGGCGGAATTTTTTTATTTTAAGACAGTTTTAATATTTTATCTTACATTATTCTATCAAAACAATAATATAAAGCAAAATAATCTATAATAAAGATAATAATTAAATTATAGAATTAGTACTAATTGCACTTAAGTAGTAAGATATATATCCATTGCTTGAAATAATTAAATTATGGAATTAGTGTTACTAATAAGTAGTATCTTGATATCTTCATATATATAATTATATACGTACTTCTTTTCTCTCAAAAATTTAAATAAATGTTATTTTTAAAAATTAGTGTGAAGTTTATTGAATGAGACATTAGATATTATTAATTATGAAATTATTTTAATTTGTGTAATTTTCAAAATTGAGAACTTAAAGAAAACGACAAATACCATATACTAAGTATGACTAATATATCTTTGACGTACTAGTTTTATTCATAAACAAAATTAGTATTAAATAATAAAATTTAAAATTTTAAGAATTCAATTCAAAATTAAAACATAAGAAACTAAAAATAAATTTAAGAATTATATTGAATTAAACTAAATATTACAAATGTATCATCATTTATATAATTTCAAGTTGGTACAAGTTAAAAAAATTACAACTATAATAAAATTATCTATTTTGACTTGATCTTGTTCACTTCTTGTTGTGATTTGATATGCTACAATTTGCATTAAGAATATGGTAAATCATTAGAAAAATAAATATATCAAGATCTAGTTTTGGTAGTAATTTAATAAAAAAAAAAACTCCGCCTAGGCCCGTCTCCCCGCCTAGGCGCCGCCTAATTGGCTAAAGCGCTTTTTCACCGATTTGGCCTTAGGCACGGCGCCAGGCCCCCGCCTAGGCTAATTTTTAGAACACTGCTCTGGTTTGTGAATTAGAGACAGAAATTGGTGTGCCTGATGGGTTTCTCATTTGTTCCCAAATGAGTTTTTCAGCAGCTTTTTTGGGAAACTTTCATAACTTCTTTCAAAACAATGGAGATTTCAAGGAAATTAATTGATTGCTCCTAAATGGGTTTTGGATTGTAGGTTGTTTTTGCTATGAAGATTCAATCTTTTCAGAATTTTTAACAGATTTGAGTGAAACCCATTAGATCTGGGGTTGGGGGTTTTAAGATTTTACAGTAAATGAACAAAAAAAAAGATAGAGGCCAAGGCTCGGATCGAGCACTTTGTGGAGGCCCAAATCCTCGAAGCCATTGGTGTAGATTACGTCGATGAAAGTTTAGTGTTAACGTTAGCCAACGACTAGAACCGTATCAAAAAGCACAATTTCATAATTCTATTCGTCTATGGATGTTAGAATCTCGTCGAAGCTCTTTGGCGGATCCGAGAAGTTGTCGCCATGATTCGCACAAAAGGGGAGGCTGGGGCAGGGAACATAATCGAAGCGGTTTGCCACATTGGCCCGTGATGGGGGACATTAGGGTCTTGAGGAACATGGATAATGATGAGGTTCTCACTTTCGCCAAGAAAATTGTGGCGCCTTACGATTTGGTGATGGAGACAAAGCAGCTGCGGCGGTTGCCAGTGGTGCATTTTGCAGCCAGTGAAGCGGTCACGAACGATTATTCAGACAATTACTCATTATAGTCTGGAGGTGCTAACGGAGGTGAGCTGCGGGTTGGAGGAAGTTATGGCGGGGATTTATTTGAATGATCATAAGGTTGAAAGGTACGCAAATCGGCAAGAGTAGTTGAAAATTGGGTTGAAATTTTAATTGATCTACTTGGTGTTGATACTCACCAAAAGTTTTAATTTTTGTATGTTATTGGTTGTCTCTTTTAATTATTGTGTTGCAGATGTGTTATGGAAGGGTTTTGGGCATGGATTTTCATTTGTAATTGTAGAAAGAAATTGGTTTTTTAAGTATCATGTTGTAGTGATATGGTATAGTTGTTGGCTTTGAAGATGAGAGTAGTCAATTGGATAGATAAAAATGGTTAAAATCCTAGCCTTTTTACAGGGTCGGAGGAGAGAGAGAACAGAGGAAGGAAATGGGAGAGAGAAAAAAGAGAAAATAATAAAAAAAATTATTAAATTTTATTTTTGCCACGTGTCAGTCGCCACTAAGCCCCGTTTGTCTAGTTGGCACTATTTTTAACGGAAGAGGCGTGGCTGAACTGAGTTTTATAACGTCAGGAGCACTTTTGGAAAAAAAAAGTTTCAAGGCTAAATGGGACTTCGGCCCAAACCGAAACCTAAGGGGCAATTTTGCACCTTTGCCCATATTTATCCTTTCGCAGAAAAGTTTAGACAAATTTTGTATTTTTATTATTTACTGAAGTTGCAATGTCTGAACCAAACAAACTAGGGACAGTTTGGAATGGGCATAGGAGAATGCATTCATGTTAGTGGTACTTCTTTCAATTATCATAATTAGAACCCTTTTGCTAAAAAGTGTCTTCTGCATAAATTTCTCTATGAAGTAACCTCTACTTTCTCTTATAAGTTGCAAGTAGGTACGGAATTCTGACATACAAGGACACAAATCATGGGTACATGAACTCTCGTCCTCTTGAAAGACTTCTCTTCTATTAGTATTGTGCCTCTATTTTTTATGTTTTTCATCTTCATTTGTATTAAATATAAATTTAAACACAAGTGATGAACAATTTTTATAGATAAGTCGTACTATTCCCAGAGAGGGCCTCTTACTAATGTACTAATGATCATAGTTCTGTATCCTAAAAAGTAAAATCAACATGTAGCATTACACTGATTTTTTTATGTAGGGTCAATTAGACAAAATTCAGCAGCTCTATATAATCCCTTGGACCTTAATTTCCAAAATGATGTGAATGAGACAGCATGGAGGGTGTTAAGAAAAGTAATCCTAAGTTTTCGATATTATCTCATTTAGCAGTTGATAAAATACATGAAGATATAAATCTGAACTACCTTTCATAGCTAGTTCCTTGGCCACTGCATAGTCTGTTGACATTTTCTTGAGATGATCAACATCAAGCTCCATACCCTGAAACACTTGGGGAAAAGAAATTACAACTTCAAGTTATGACAAATACATGCATTATAAAGATATTCAAGGATGAATTGCAAGAGTGCACGACAAATTTTGTAAGACCGTTCTCTTAAACAACAAGGATAAGTCCGAATATTAAAATATATACCATAATATGTGGAAATACACAGTTCTCGATATGCCTAGCCAAAATCAAGTGGTTGGTATACACTACCCGGCGCCCAGACCAGCATACTCACATGGTTAACACTAATTATCCAAAATGGTAATCCAAATCACTAATTTTTTATGTACATAATAAACTATTTTCAATAGATCAATTAATGATATGCCTTCAATAGCATATTTTACAAGTCAGGCCTTGTAATCACCTTAAAATATAGCACTAAAACAAATAATATAATGATTTATCTAAAGCCAATCAAATATATTATGCTTTTATATATTTAGCAAATAAGCATCATATTTACCTAAAGCTAATCAAATATATTATGTTTTTATATATTTAGCAAATAAGCATCAAAATGTTCATGTTTGTTTGATATTCAGCTCCGTATAAATTGATGCAAAACATATAGTCATACGTATGTGTGTCAGGATTAATCAAAGTAACTGACATGCAAGACATTTTGATAAAACAAGGAATTTGTGTACAAAAGTATTTTCAGCGCATGACATGGTTGCTCAGAAGATTGCATTTGAGCATAGTTGTTAAGGCGTCGCCTAGGCGTCCAGGCAATGAAAAAATGATACGGCAATAGGCGCCTTGAGGTGGAGCTGTTAAGGCGTGTGCCTTGGCGACGCCTTGAGACGTCATGATGCACGCCTTAGCAGCTTTGACTCAATCAAAGTATTTTACAGTTCTGATCCATTAACCCATGACCCATCGATTACAAACCCATGACCCATCGATTAAAACCTAGGGAGAAAGGAAATAAAACCCTGTTATTACTAAGTTTTTACATAATTATGACTTTAATGTTATTCCATAGTGTTATGTTTTGAGTTTTAATGTATATGAAATTTTATGGTCAATATACTTATTAAGTAAAATAAATAATATATAAATTACACATCGTAAACCACTTGTCGCCATACGGACACTATGGCGGTCGCCTAGGCATCTAGGCAGTCGGCTACCGCCATGACTCGCCGTGGCGCCGTGACAACTATGCATCTGAGTTGGCGGGCTGTCTCCCAGGTAAGCCTCAAAAACCTAAACGGTTGCCTGCCTCATTCTTGTACATTTGCCTAGATGACGTTCAATGCAACTTCCTCCACTTAGGCGTTTGAAATAACAGGTCTTCTATTTGTTGGGGTGCCTGCAAGCCTGCTATAAGCAGTGTGATACATGCGGGAGACTTGACATAATGGGAAATTTAGGCTGGTAAAAAATGGTGATCTCACTTTGCATGATACTTTAAGAGAGTAAAAATACTCAAAAACAGTCGCAATCATTTTTCATTCAACGAGCAAAGGAGTTACAGCAAGCCTGCTAAAAGCCGTACAACAGGTTCTAGAAATTCAGGCTGCTAGCCAAATCTTGGAGATGTAACCAAAACAATATCAGGTAAGAAGGCAGCTGATGGAGGTGCGCAGTAGAGTTGAAGAAACTTGCCACATACCCCAAGAAAGGCAGCAGTATCATATATGACTTGGTTGTTCTAATTTCATGTTATCTTGAAAAGCCCTTAAATTTTGTTATCACCATCTTATCCAATTTTGTCTTTACTACTGATGAAGCATTCTGTAAAATGAAATATTGAACTTTCCTTGTTCCAGAAAATTTCCAGGATCATAAAAAAGCCTTTGATTCTAGGAAAAAAATCGAATAATTCACGATTATATTTTTTTAAGTGCAATGTAGGTTACTGGTACGCATCTCCGCAATCACTCATCCACATGCTATAGACTTCCTTTTTAATTCAAAATACAAAACTTACCAAGTCCATGTGGATAAAGTGCTCAATCCGGCTGTCTGCAAATAACCTAATAAGAAACATGGGACAGAGTCAGCCAAAGCTGCAGGGATTTTATGTTAACGTGATCAATATTTTAAGCAAGGCTGAAACTGAAGAAAATGAAATTCAGAGTTAAAAAATATACTTCTTCTGCGCAACTCGAACAAAGGCATTCTCTATATCTGTGAGTTCATTAACCCTCTCAGTTACAGAGCCTTCATTTAGATCTACAGAGCCAAAAAGAAACATGTTCCTTTCAAGCATATTGTTGACTAAAGCAGATACAACTTTTATGTTCTCCTTTTTCGAGTCAATAACAAGATTCTTGAGCCTCTTCAGCTCTCCTGAAAAATGTGAAAGAAATATATGGTTGAAAGAAACTAGAGAAGATGAAGAAAGAAAGAGCAGATACACTCTTTATGGCATCAGATGTAAGCTACATGCTTATTTCATCACTAATTAGTAGTCAATATGTTAACATAAAATGTAATAGGAAAGTGAAGCACATTACAACACAACAGAAAAGGAGAAAAAAAACGTTTATTCCCTGCAACTCTTTTTCTCCATTTTTGGATGATAACTGGTAAAAGAAAAAGGGGTGAGGGGAAAGTGCTTATTCCATCTTTCAACTTTTTTTTCCATATTCTGATGAATTAAGACAACTCTAAACATTCTTTTTTCTTTAGACCCATTTCTCTGACTACAAAGAAGACAATCAATGAGCTACTAAAGTGACACTTCTGCTGCACATTTTTATTTTTCTAACATTATTTTCTTCGTTTATATTCGAACTACCTTCTTTACGCCAATTTGCAAACCAGTTGCCATCTTTTTTTAAAGTAAAATAAAAAGAAGAAATTTTGTTAAAAATAAACACAGAAATTACAAGGGAGTTGGAGGACGAGATGGCCTCCAAAAAGAAACAAGTAAAATCATCAAAAACCTCATTGGAGCATAGCTCTTCGATCCTTATTCAGATCAGATAATGAAACCGCACGAAAAGCGCCCAGTGCAGAATCCCAAACGGAAGCAAATATTGAAACTCTATCCCAAAACAGTGAGAAGCTCATCGACCTACCACCAACATATTGGATTCAGAATAGGTTTAGAATTAGAAAACTGTTTATGACACATAAGATTTGCATCGTCGTATTGTAACATTTGCACTAATGGTTGTGCCTTGCTTGTGTAGGCATTATCAAGGACTATTGTGCCACTATCATTTCCCCAAAAATTCAGAATAAACTGCAGGAAATAATATCTACTACTAAAAGAAATTTTTATTGGTAGAAGGAAGTAGGTAAACGATGGGAGGATAAGAAATACACCCTAAATAGAACAAGTGCAAAACAATAAACATTAAATTGCAGAAATGTTTTAGACCCCATTTCAGTGTATTTTATGACTACCTTATGTAAGTTAAAGAGGAAAGACTTCTCACTTGGACTGATATATAAAGTTTATGGTTATACACAGTGGCACAAGTGTGAATAGAAATATAAAAAATTGTAGCTTTTGCGATGCGCAGTGTTGGGTGGAAAGGGTATGGGTCAACACTTATGCAGTATTAACCAAAACCTTACATTAATCAACTTAAGAATATAAAATGTAGCTGTAAGTCTTATTGTGATATGAAAATCTAAACAACGACCTAAAGGTTAATATTGATCGTAGTTTCTGACATAAGTTTATAATAAAAAAAACTTTAAATGCATCTTAGAAGATTTTGTGAAGCACCATAAAGACCAAGGCATCAGTCAGAGGCACTATGATTCAAGTAGAAAGTATGATTACTAAAAATATAGCAGAAAGACACACATAGGCAACAAGGACAGAGAATTACTTTTGGCTAAAGAATGTAGATTAATAAAGCTTGAATCTGTAATCCCCACTAGTAAAAATTCAAGATGTCAATTTTCTGAACACATAAGCATACTGTGAACCTACTACATACTAGACTAGTTATCTAAATGTACCAACACATTTAACTGATTGACTAAATGTAAGAAGCCAGTAGGGTACAATGCTGATCATTCCCCACAAAATGACAGTGACTTTTGTGCGATAAAAATAAGCACTGCTAACATTGATGTTGTAAAACTACATTTAAAATATGTTCAAGAGAAGGGTGCAGCTTACCAAGGGAGAGATAAATTCTGAAAGGAGGCTTAAATGGCTGAGTCTCATGGAGGCAGTAAAGACAATAGAGCCCGCCCAGTCTACGTGATAGAGATGCATTAGACGCCATGTAACCTGCACATGAGTTTATCAGAGACAACCAAATGTAAGATCAACAGTAGAAAGATAATGAGAGAGTGAATGAGAAATTTTTCCAAAGACGGGAATACACGGAAGAAAATGTACAGGCTTCAGAGGCGCCTGCCTTTCAAAGTCATAAAACTCTTTCCACTCTAAAGATGTGCATTTTTTTTAGGTTGCTAATACTTGATTTTGCAAAATACAGAAAAGCTCCTATCTAAATTCGAAAAACAGAGACTCCATTGCGCACAATACATTAATTAGATGGATGAACTAAAGAACACTACAAGCAACTATGCATAAAAGCACATTCATACCAATGGAATGGGCATAGAGTGATTGCATAAAGCAAGTCAAGTTTGTGGTAGGCCTAGCCTCAAAAATGAAGGAGAACTTTTTAGAAAGCCATACTCTCTTCATATCAGCCAACTCAGTTGATTCATCCTGCAATTTTCATAAATCCATGTAGAACCGTTCTACTTGGTGAATCAAGTAAATTTTCATAACAAAATAATACCTTCTGAGTGAATACTAACCTTTGCAAACTCCTCAATAAGATCGCCAATGTCTAGTTTGAATGGCTTGATATCAAAGGTCTGACTTTTTTTACCCTTTTTACCTACCCTTTTGTTCAGCATTCTCTAATCAAATCAAAATTACAAAGGAAAAAAATACATATTTTTAGTAGCAAAAACTAGTTTGGGTAAAAGGGTATTTGTGGATTTGGATCCTCTCCGCTACACATTCTCTCCAATTCACCATATTTTTACGGTTGTGAATAGCATAAATGAAATCGATACTGGTCAACTAATTTATTATATTGAATAACATAATTATTTAAAAAATGAAAGTAATCCAACATTTTTTTACCATTTGATGAACATGTGATTGTTTTTATCAAAATTTCAATGGATGAAAAATTTATTTAAGATCAAATAGTTGGTGTATTGAATGGAATTAGAGGACATGAATAATGGAGGGGAGCCAACTCCGGTATTTGTGAATTAAAAGGGGAAGAAAAGATAGAAACCAAAGAATGAGAGAGTAAATCATCCATCTCACAAAAGAAAATTCATATACAAAGTTAGAAACAAAACAATCGCGTAAGGAAACTTAAACTCACGGATTTGTTGATGAGGGAAATTAATGGTTCTCTTCAGTCTTCTTTGTTCTGGGACATTAGCTGTTGTAGTCTATAGTGTATGTTCCCTTTCGCGTTTCAATTAAGCTTCGCCCGCCCAACTTTTGCTTATTACGGAACCCTAATAAATTGAATAAAAATAAACCCTAGCCTTGAAAATCGAAGCCTAAAACAAAAAATTGAATCTGAAAATTAAACCCATCAAATAACCCCTAACCCATGTTTACAGAACGAAAAAAGTATTAGGGAGAAAAAATAAAAAGGAGAATAAGCGGTGTTTGATAAAATTGAGTATTAAGATCTGAACAGTTTAGATATCTGAATAATATAGAGCATCTGTCCAGAATTGTGTCTGAATGAGAAAATATTATTTGATAATTAATTTTTCAAAAATGTCTGAATGATAATATTTTACCATTTTAACCCTCTGAACAGTTTACGCAAAACCTGTTTGATTATCAAAAAGGTTTGAAAAGTATTTTAAATACATATTTATAATATTTTGACCACAATATGATGAAATAAAATGTATTATGTCTAATGAAAACATCAACATAGCATAATAATTCAACTATACAAATTAAATTAATTTCAAACAGTTGTTAAGAGTTGAAGTGCAATTTATTCACGTAGATTAATCATAAATTTATGCCTTGATCACCCCAAACATAAAATTTGATCCTTAATATCCATATTACCTATATTAAACATAACAATTTTAAAATACTATAACAATTAATAAAAGAAAAAAATAATTGGAATGGTCAGAAAAGATTAAACCATTAAAATAAAACTACAGTTTCCTTATGAGATAAAACCCAAGAAAAGAAAAGAAAAAAAATAGTTCATTCTTTCTAAAATAAAAGATCACTTGTAAACAAGAGAAACTCTAGTATTAACATGTCAACATGTAAGCACACCTATAAGAAAAAAAATTTGTCATTTAACCAAAAAGTAAAAACAATTTAGCAACCACAGTACATCCATAGTGAATACTACTAACATAAATAATATTGCAAGTAAACTACAATTGACAAGCATTGACCTGTTTTGCCTGCTTACAAATTCCTGAAGTGTGATTTATAATAAAATAATTTTTTCTAGTGCATCTCAAGTTTTAATTTCTGAAATCTCATGGTCATCAAGTTTCATAACTAATTGACAGATAGCCTCTTTATTTTGATATTGACCAAAAAGTCAAGCCCAGATAAAAATAGAAAACAATCAAACATTCTAATTTGCAGCATATTTCTCTTCAGCATGAATCAAGGTAATAATTATGTACAGTAATAAAAATTTGTGTTGAGCAAAAATTACGAACACACATCAATTCAAACCAATTTTTTTCCAAAATAATATAAAACTACAATAAATTAAAATATCAAATACACAAAACAACCCTCCATAATCATTTAAATAAGAATATAAACAAATAAAATATGATGAACAGAGTATATAAACCTTGATTAAAGTATTAGACCATTAGTTAAGATGAGAAAAAAGAAATAGATGAATCAAAACAATTTAAAAAAAAAAGTTGAATGAATGAGTGACCTGGTTATAGTAAATCCCTAATTTTCTAACTAATACACTCAAATTCCATCAAACTCTTAACTTTAATTTAAGTAAACTAAAGTACTTAAATAATTATATAAACAGGAGACCCAAAAAAAATTCATAACAATTAGCATACATATATATATAGGGAGGAGATGATAACTGGAAAAAGTTGCAACTCGAGACATTCCAAACACAAGAGCAGTAGAACACAAAAATAACATAGTACTTCTTTCCAAAATAACTTATGTGACTATATTCAGTAGAAGACACTGCATTTTCCCCAAGTCTAATAACAACATATTTTGGGATGCCAACAAAAAATTACGAAAAGCAGTGATGAAGATTTGAAAAGGGGGGTTTGAAATCACCAAATATTTACTGTGACGCCCCCAAAATTAGGTATACATCACCCATCTTGGGTCGTCAGATACATAGTACAGAATACAAATACAACTGATTAATACAACTGTCGTGTACAATACGACAAAACATAAACTGTGAGTTTGAATACAAATATTATCTTCTAGAGAGTATTCATACTCAAAAGGAGTCCTCATTACATTTATTAACACACCATTACATAGAATAGTGAGGACTACTAACTAATACTATCATTCGGACCATCACTCCGTTCCCCGACTTGCCCCAGCTACGTTCTCATTTCCTGAAGAGAACAGTGAAAGAAAGGGTGAGCTCAACTAGCCCAGTAAGAAATATTATGACTAAGATAATGCAGAATAAATTATCATTAGCCTTCAACAATGTTAAACTGATAAAATATAATAGACATCAAGTTTAACTGCAGCGGAACAAGCAATCCATTAAAAGAGTCAAGTAGAAAATAAACTCTACTATCTTTTATGATTTAAAAGGTTTTTCAACACTGCGATCGCTGAGACTCAGCTTAATAAAATAATCCACATCATCGAATCACCCCTGCACTACGGCTAAGGATATTCGTGTATTCATTAATGGTCATGATCATGCCAACAACTGTCCATCAATGCACTACGGGCCAATGAGGACTTTTACCACATCATTTGTAACATTACGGTCATGATTATACCGAATAATCCCTGGTCATAATCATACCAAGTCCATCTATGCACTACAGGCCACAGATGACTTTCAACATTTTATAAACATGAGGATGACGACAATGATATAAGAATTCAATAAAACAAGTTCAAGAATTAATTTATCCAGGAATTAACAACGTCCAAATTGTCAACATGATACTGCATTGTGGAGTAAAATTCAAGAATGCTTAGAAGAATATTTTCTTGAAAAGATACTGGATGAAACGCAACTATCAAGGATATTCCACAAATTTCATGGAGTATAGAAGTCAAAACTTAACCAACTGAGTATAATAAAGAATGGAATAACAAAAGAAATCACCATGCATGCGATAGACCGCACAGACAGGTTATTCCAACAGAATAATAAATAATGGAACCAGGTCCGGCGTAAACGCACAGACAGGATATTCCGACAGAATAATAAATAATGGAACCAGGTCCGGTGTAAAACACACAGACAGGATATTCCAACAGAATAATAAACGGAACCAGGTCCGGCGTAAAACACACAGACAGGATGTTCCAACAGAATAATAAACGGAACCAGGTCCGGTGTAAAACACACAGACAGGATGTTCCAACAGAATAATAGAAGAATATCACCAAGTATAGGGTAGACCGCGTATACTGGTTATTCCAACAGAATAATAACGAATGGAATAACAGAAGTTCTCTTCATGAATATAAAAGAAATAATATTCCCTACCTTAAAAGAACTGGATATTGGAAAAGTGATGTAGCAGAATACTTTTATTCTCTCTCTCTCTTATTCTCTTTATACTTTCTGTAAGACCCCAATTTTTATAAATAAAGATGAATTTTCTATAAATATCATTTTTGAATATTATGGAGTTAATTTGATATAATGTTATAGTTGTGGGTAATATTTATAAATTTTGCAAAGTAAGCAAGTTGTTATAAAATATTCGTTTGGTCGGGGAATATTCTTTTTGTCGGGGAATATTCGTACGACGGCACAATCATTGGTGGACCCCACAATAGAATTATTGTCGGATTGAGAAAACGACAAAATTATCTTTCTATAAAAATAACAGCTGAGGTATTACGTTAAAATCGTTAAAACTGTTGAACTACTTGGTAGTAAAAGTACAGTAATACGCGTGGTTGCATAGTAGCACACGGTATTGATTATTGATGCTTACGTGAGAAGTCACTCAGCTATACTCAATTATTGCTACAGTAATTGCTGCATCATATCTCTTAAATTATTGTCATAGTATTATCTGTATAATATGTTATATTATTAAATCAATAATTGAGACGTTGTGGTAAGTTTGGTTATTTTATGGGGGGCCATATGTCATCATCTAAGAGTCTCTTCGTCAATAGTAATTACCGTCGTCAATAGTAATTACCTTCGTCAATAGTATTTACCTTGGTCAATAGTAATTACCTTCGTCAATAGTATTTACCTTGGTCAATAGTAATTACCTTCGTCAATAGTATTTACCTTGGTCAATAGTAATTACTTTCGTCAATAGTAGTTGTCCCTTCAATATTACCAAGAGTCATTTGACCCTTCGTTAAGACCAAGAGTCATTTGACCCTTCGTTAAGACCAAGAGCCACCCTCAGTTTTTCTATAAATAGAGGCCTAGGGCTTCATTATTTTTCACGAATTCATTCAAGCTATAGAGAGAGAAAGTATAGAGAGAATAAGAGAGAGAGAATAAAAGTATTCTGCTACATCACTTTTCCAATATCCAGTTCTTTTAAGGTAGGGAATATTATTTCTTTTATATTCATGAAGAGAACTTCTGTTATTCCATTTGTTATTATTCTGTTGGAATAACCAGTATACGCGGTCTACCCTATACTTGGTGACATTCTTCTATTATTCTGTTGGAACATCCTGTCTGTGTGTTTTACACCGGACCTGGTTCCGTTTATTATTCTGTTGGAACATCCTGTCTGTGTGTTTTACACCGGACCTGGTTCCGTTTTATTATTATTCTGTTGGAATATCCTGTCTGTGTGTTTTACACCGGACCTGGTTCCATTATTTATTATTCTGTCGGAATATCCTGTCTGTGCGTTTACGCCGGACCTGGTTCCATTATTTATTATTCTATTGGAATAACCTGTCTGTGCGGTCTATCGCATGCATGGTGATTTCTTTTGTTATTCCATTCTTTATTGTACTCAGTTGGTTAAGTTTTGACTTCTATACTCCATGAAATTTGTGGAATATCCTTGATAGTTGCGTTTCATCCAGTATCTTTTCAAGAAAATATTCTTCTAAGCATTCTTGAATTTTACTCCACAATGCAGTATCATGTTGACAATTTGGACGTTGTTAATTCCTGGATAAATTAATTCTTGAACTTGTTTTATTGAATTCTTATATCATTGTCATCATCCTCATGTTTATAAAATGTTGAAAGTCATCTGTGGCCTGTAGTGCATAGATGGACTTGGTATGATTATGACCAGGGATTATTCGGTATAATCATGACCGTAATGTTACAAATGATGTGGTAAAAGTCCTCATTGGCCCGTAGTGCATTGATGGACAGTTGTTGGCATGATCATGACCATTAATGAATACACGAATATCCTTGGCCGTAGTGCAGGGGTGATTCGATGATGTGGATTATTTTATTAAGCTGAGTCTCAGCGATTACAGTGTTGAAAAACTTTTTAAATCATAAAAGATAGTAGAGTTTATTTTCTACTTGACTCTTTTAATGGATTGCTTGTTCCGCTACAGTTAAACTTGATGTCTATTATATTTTATCAGTTTAACATTGTTGAAGGCTAATGATAATTTATTCTGCATTATCTTAGTCATAATATTTCTTACTGGGCTAGTTGAGCTCACCCTTTCTTTCACTGTTCTCTTCAGGAAATGAGAACGTAGCTGGGACAAGTCGGGGTACGGAGTGATGGTCCGAATGATAGTATTAGTTAGTAGTCCTCACTATTCTATGTAATGGTGTGTTAATAAATGTAATGAGGACTCCTTTTGAGTATGAATACTCTCTAGAAGATAATATTTGTATTCAAACTCACAGTTTATGTTTTGTCGTATTGTACACGACAGATGTATTAATCAGTTGTATTTGTATTCTGTACTATGTATCTGACGACCCAAGATGGGTGATGTATACCTAATTTTGGGGGCGTCACAGTTGGTATCAGAGCTTAGGGATATGATCCCTGGCTAAGATGTGAGAATAGAACTAGGAGGGGAGAGACGGGGAATTCCTTCGCTAGTATGACATACCTAAGTTTATTTGCATGGTATTTAATTGGTCGGTCATAATATAAGGATAATATATGACATATCAATTAATTTTTATTTTGTGGCAGTATCTGAAAATGGCATCTGAGAATGTTGAGAATAGCAATGGAGCACAGACGACTGTTGATTCACCACATATCAATAATCAGGATAATGTGCATCAGGAAGGTGTCAATCCTCATGCAAACAACAACACTGACCAAATGATGAATGATCAAATGTTCAGAGGCTTTATGCAATTCATGCAACAACAGGTGAAAGCGGCTCCTGTCCACAACGTAGGTGGAAATACTGGAAACTCTCAGGCGGTCACCGCTAAACAGTTTAAGGAGCTGGGACCACCGGAGTTTAAGGGAGAACCCAAACCACTTGTAGCTGAAACATGGATAAAGCAGATCACCAAGATATTTGATGTCTTGGGTTGCTCCGAGGAGCAAAAGGTTCCCTTTGCCGCCTTTATGTTGCGAGGAGAGGCAGATTACTGGTGGGAATCGATAAAGCGTACTCAACCTGCCGCACTGAAGATGTCCTGGGAGAAGTTCCAAGAGCTGTTTAACGACAAATACTTTCCCGAGAGTATTCGTCACATGAAGGAGGTGGAGTTCATCAAATTGGAGCAGAATAATATGACCGTGTCGCAGTACGAGGCAAAATTTGCGGAGTTATCCCGGTTTGCGTCCCACCTGGTGGATAATGAAGAAAGAATGACGCGGATGTTTTTAAGAGGTTTGAAGCCGGAGATACGTCAACATCTTGTTTCTCATAAACTGTGTTTGTATTCAGATGTTGTAAATAGGGCTCAGTTGGTGGAGCGCGATAACGAGACAACGCAACCAAAAGAGAGCAGCCGGCAAAATGATAATACCAGTGAGAGCAGTCATCGAAGCGGTGACAACAAGCGTGGAGGGAATCAACAGGCCAGAAATGGTAACCACTTCGGTGGTAATCAGGGCCAAAACAATAAGAATGGACATTTCAAGAAGAGGAGATTCAACAATGATGGAAAGACGTCAGCACCAGCACCTGTCGTTAAGGAAGGAGAACGACCACCTATCATATGTTTCAAATGCGGAGGGGAGGGGCACATCAGTCCAAACTGCGCGATGCCGTCCAAAGCATGTTATAATTGTGGAAGAGAAGGTCATTTAGCCCGATTTTGTCGTTTACCGAAGACAAATTCAGCTAGGATGGAGGCACCAAAAGCCGTCCCAGAAAAGTCAAAACCGGTTGTGCAAGGGAGAGCGTTTGTTGTGAACTCCCAGAGAGCAAGGAACCCGAATGAGGTCATCACGGGTAAGCTTATTATAAACTCTAAAGAAGTTTATACTTTATTTGATACCGGTTCAACCCATTCTTTTATTTCTCCTACTTGCGCTCATCGATTAAATTTGATTCCGGAGAAATTAGACTTTGACTTATCTGTGGAAACTCCGTTGGGAGAAACCTTCATTACCTCCACTGTTTATAAGTCTTGTTTGGTTCAAGTTGGTACCCACACATTACCTATCGATCTGATTTCATTAAAAATACTTGCATTTGACGTGATTCTAGGGATTGATTGGTTAACTACTCATTATGCAAAAATTGATTGTTTTCGTAAGGTTGTTAGCTTTCATATTCCTAATCGACCTATTATGCGAATTCAAGCAACCAAACCATTAAAATCAATCGCTGTCATCTCAAGCCATAAAGCTATTCGTTTATTGAAAAACGGATGTCAAGCTTTCTTAGCTCATGTCACAGATCTAAACAAAAATACGTCAGTTTTGAATGATATTTCTATTGTTAATAAATTCCCTGACGTATTCCCTGAAGAACTTCCTGGCCTACCCCCAGAGCGTGAAATTGAATTTTGTATCGATCTTGAACCCGGTACAAAACCCATTTCCAAAGCCCCATATCGAATGGCTCCTATTGAACTTCAGGAGTTAAAGATCCAACTGCAGGAATTGTTAGACATTGGCTTTATTCGTCCTAGTACTTCTCCTTGGGGTGCTCCTGTTCTATTCGTGAAGAAGAAAGATGGAAGTATGCGACTTTGTATTGATTATCGGGAGTTGAATCATGTCACCATCAAAAACAGGTACCCATTGCCACGTATTGATGACCTGTTTGACCAGTTGCAAGGAGCACAATTCTTTTCAAAGATCGATCTTCGTTCTGGATATCATCAGCTGAAGGTTAGAACTGAGGATATTCCAAAGACGGCTTTTAGAACTCGGTACGGGCATTATGAATTCCTAGTCATGTCCTTTGGATTGACTAATGCTCCTGCTGCCTTCATGGATATGATGAACCGGGTATTCAAGGAATATTTGGATCACTTTGTGGTCGTCTTTATTGATGACATCCTTATTTATTCCAAAAGCCGTGAAGATCATGAGCAACACTTGAGGCTGGTACTCCAAAAGCTTCGTGAATACAAGCTTTATGCCAAGTTGAAGAAATGCGAGTTCTGGCTGGAGGAGGTAGCATTCCTTGGGCACGTAGTATCAAGTCGTGGAATATCGGTTGACCCGGCAAAGATTGAAGCTATTCAAAGCTGGGAGCAACCTAAATCAGTGACCGAGGTACGTAGCTTTCTTGGTTTAGCTGGTTATTATCGGAGATTCGTGGAAGGATTTTCTCGAATCGCTACTCCATTAACTCAGCTGACTCGGAAAGATACAAAGTTTGGTTGGAGCGAAGAATGTGAGCAGAGTTTTCAAGAACTCAAGAGGAGACTCATTTCAGCACCTGTTCTAACAATACCATCTGGCTCGGAGGGATTTGTCATCTACAGTGATGCTTCGAGCAAAGGGTTGGGATGCGTTCTCATGCAACATGGAAAAGTCATAGCCTATGCATCAAGACAACTCAAGGAATATGAGAGGAATTATCCTACTCATGATCTAGAGTTGGCAGCTGTTGTCTTTGCACTTAAAATTTGGAGGCATTACTTGTATGGGGAGAAAGTGGAGATCTTTACGGATCATAAAAGCCTCAAATATTTCTTCACTCAAAAGGAACTCAACATGCGACAACGACGTTGGCTTGAACTGTTGAAAGATTATGATCATACCATTCAATACCATCCTGGAAAAGCGAACGTGGTAGCTGACGCATTGAGTAGAAGATCATATGCGGGTACAAGTGCAATATTAACAACGCAAAGGCCCATTTTGTGTGACTTGCAAAGGATGGAGATAGAGTTGAAGACTCCAGGGACCCATGTGATGATGGCGAATATACGAGTAGAACCGACTTTAATCGATAAAGTTAAAGCTGCTCAAGCTACAGACCTGGAGCTGATGCGTATGAGGAAGAAAGTGCAAGAAGGTGTTATGCCGGAAGCAAGAATCGATGAAGAAGGAATACTTCGAGTCAACTCCAGACTTTGTGTTCCTAACAACCCTGATTTAAAGTATGAAATCATGATGGAGGCGCACAACACACCGTTTGCAATCCATCCTGGAAGTACCAAAATGTATCATGATCTTCGTCATACATTTTGGTGGAGCAATATGAAGAGAGAGATAGCGTTGTTTATCTCAAGGTGTCTAACTTGTCAACGAGTCAAAGCGGAGCATCAAGTACCAAAAGGTCCATTGCAACCACTTGAAATTCCAGAATGGAAGTGGGAGCACATTACCATGGATTTCGTTACCGGTCTTCCTAGGGTTTCTCAAGGTATTGATGCGATTTGGGTCATTGTTGATAGATTGACCAAGTCTGCTCATTTCTTACCGATACGAGAAACTTATACACTTGAACGTCTTGCTCGTATGTACATAAACGAGATTGTAAGACTGCATGGTATGCCAGTATCCATAGTTTCTGATCGAGACCCAAGATTCACTTCACGATTTTGGGTTAGTTTACAAAAAGCTATGGGCACGGAGTTACGATTTAGTTCAGCATATCATCCTCAGACGGACGGACAATCAGAGAGGACTATTCAAACTCTTGAAGATCTATTAAGACTCTGTGTCTTTGACTTCAAGGGAAGTTGGGACAAGTTCTTACCATTGGTGGAGTTTTCCTACAACAACAGTTATCAAGCAAGTATTGGCATGGCTCCATTCGAAGCATTGTATGGAAGAAAATGTCGTTCTCCAGTATGCTGGGATGAGGTGGGCGAAGCAACGTTGTTGGGACCGGAGTTGGTACGTATGACTACAGAAAAGATTCAAACGATCCGACAACGTATAAAAACCTCACAAGATCGACAAAAGAGTTATGCTGATCTTCATCGAAAGGACGTGGAATTTGATGTAGGAGATCATGTGTTCTTACGTGTTGCTCCATGGAAAGGAGTTACGAGATTTGGAAAGAGAGGAAAGCTAAATCCTCGATTCATCGGTCCATTTTTAATCCTCGATCGAGTAGGAACTGTGGCTTATAGACTCGCTTTACCGCCAAGTATGTCTCGTGTTCATAACGTTTTCCACATATCCATGTTACGCAAATATGTGGAAGACCCGAACCACATTATTGAGTTAGAACCGGACGAAATAGCGGAGGATTTGACGTATGAAGAAGTTCCTGTTCAAATCTTGGATAAGAAGGAACATATTCTACGCTCCAAGGTTATACCTCAAGTCAAAGTTTTGTGGAGAAACCACGATGTTGAGGAAATGACTTGGGAGTTAGAATCAGAAATGAAATCAAGGTATCCTTACCTCTTCGACATACCAGGTACGTACCCTAATTTCGAGGGCGAAATTTCATAAGAAGGGGAGGTTGTAAGACCCCAATTTTTATAAATAAAGATGAATTTTCTATAAATATCATTTTTGAATATTATGGAGTTAATTTGATATAATGTTATAGTTGTGGGTAATATTTATAAATTTTGCAAAGTAAGCAAGTTGTTATAAAATATTCGTTTGGTCGGGGAATATTCTTTTTGTCGGGGAATATTCGTACGACGGCACAATCATTGGTGGACCCCACAACGGAATTATTGTCGGATTGAGAAAACGACAAAATTATCTTTCTATAAAAATAACAGCTGAGGTGTTACGTTAAAATCGTTAAAACTGTTGAACTACTCGGTAGTAAAAGTACAGTAATACGCGTGGTTGCATAGTAGCACACGGTATTGATTATTGATGCTTACGTGAGAAGTCACTCAGCTATACTCAATTATTGCTACAGTAATTGCTGCATCATATCTCTTAAATTATTGTCATAGTATCATCTGTATAATATGTTATATTATTAAATCAATAATTGAGACGTTGTGGTAAGTTTGGTTATTTTATGGGGGGCCATATGTCATCATCTAAGAGTCTCTTCGTCAATAGTAATTACCGTCGTCAATAGTAATTACCTTCGTCAATAGTATTTACCTTGGTCAATAGTAATTACCTTCGTCAATAGTATTTACCTTGGTCAATAGTAATTACCTTCGTCAATAGTATTTACCTTGGTCAATAGTAATTACTTTCGTCAATAGTAGTTGTCCCTTCAATATTACCAAGAGTCATTTGACCCTTCGTTAAGACCAAGAGTCATTTGACCCTTCGTTAAGACCAAGAGCCACCCTCAGTTTTTCTATAAATAGAGGCCTAGGGCTTCATTATTTTTCACGAATTCATTCAAGCTATAGAGAGAGAAAGTATAGAGAGAATAAGAGAGAGAGAATAAAAGTATTCTGCTACATCACTTTTCCAATATCCAGTTCTTTTAAGGTAGGGAATATTATTTCTTTTATATTCATGAAGAGAACTTCTGTTATTCCATTTGTTATTATTCTGTTGGAATAACCAGTATACGCGGTCTACCCTATACTTGGTGACATTCTTCTATTATTCTGTTGGAACATCCTGTCTGTGTGTTTTACACCGGACCTGGTTCCGTTTATTATTCTGTTGGAACATCCTGTCTGTGTGTTTTACACCGGACCTGGTTCCGTTTTATTATTATTCTGTTGGAATATCCTGTCTGTGTGTTTTACACCGGACCTGGTTCCATTATTTATTATTCTGTCGGAATATCCTGTCTGTGCGTTTACGCCGGACCTGGTTCCATTATTTATTATTCTATTGGAATAACCTGTCTGTGCGGTCTATCGCATGCATGGTGATTTCTTTTGTTATTCCATTCTTTATTGTACTCAGTTGGTTAAGTTTTGACTTCTATACTCCATGAAATTTGTGGAATATCCTTGATAGTTGCGTTTCATCCAGTATCTTTTCAAGAAAATATTCTTCTAAGCATTCTTGAATTTTACTCCACAATGCAGTATCATGTTGACAATTTGGACGTTGTTAATTCCTGGATAAATTAATTCTTGAACTTGTTTTATTGAATTCTTATATCATTGTCATCATCCTCATGTTTATAAAATGTTGAAAGTCATCTGTGGCCTGTAGTGCATAGATGGACTTGGTATGATTATGACCAGGGATTATTCGGTATAATCATGACCGTAATGTTACAAATGATGTGGTAAAAGTCCTCATTGGCCCGTAGTGCATTGATGGACAGTTGTTGGCATGATCATGACCATTAATGAATACACGAATATCCTTGGCCGTAGTGCAGGGGTGATTCGATGATGTGGATTATTTTATTAAGCTGAGTCTCAGCGATTACAGTGTTGAAAAACTTTTTAAATCATAAAAGATAGTAGAGTTTATTTTCTACTTGACTCTTTTAATGGATTGCTTGTTCCGCTACAGTTAAACTTGATGTCTATTATATTTTATCAGTTTAACATTGTTGAAGGCTAATGATAATTTATTCTGCATTATCTTAGTCATAATATTTCTTACTGGGCTAGTTGAGCTCACCCTTTCTTTCACTGTTCTCTTCAGGAAATGAGAACGTAGCTGGGACAAGTCGGGGTACGGAGTGATGGTCCGAATGATAGTATTAGTTAGTAGTCCTCACTATTCTATGTAATGGTGTGTTAATAAATGTAATGAGGACTCCTTTTGAGTATGAATACTCTCTAGAAGATAATATTTGTATTCAAACTCACAGTTTATGTTTTGTCGTATTGTACACGACAGATGTATTAATCAGTTGTATTTGTATTCTGTACTATGTATCTGACGACCCAAGATGGGTGATGTATACCTAATTTTGGGGGCGTCACACTTTCTCTCTCTATAGCTTGAATGAATTCGTGAAAAATAATGAAGCCCTAGGCCTCTATTTATAGAAAAACTGAGGGTGGCTCTTGGTCTTAACGAAGGGTCAAATGACTCTTGGTAATATTGAAGGGACAACTACTATTGACGAAAGTAATTACTATTGACCAAGGTAAATACTATTTGTGACACCCCCAAATTCGGGTACTTCGATTCCACGGGATTTGGTGTTCACTGTACAAGCATCATCTATCCAACCTGTGACACCCCCAAATTCGGGTACTTCGATTCCACGGGATTTGGTGTTCACTGTACAAGCATCATCTATCTATCCACCCATAAATAATATCAAACTATACAATAGATAGAAATTATAATAAAATCTCTTCCCTTAAGGGTTACATCAACTGAATCATAAATAAATCCCAGGTTACTCTAACCTTAAAACATCTGTGCGGAATTCTAAACAAATAAGTCTTAACATCAACATAACTCAAGTCTTAAACAAATACATCAGTTAATAAATAACAGGTCTTCATCATTTACTAACTTTGCCCTTGCCCTTGCCCTTACTAGTGGAGGGTTCATCGCTTCTTTCATTCTTAACTGCAATGTTATTATTAAGCAAGAGTGAGCACAAATGCCCACAAGTATAACAATGAAATAACAGTATAATAACATGCGAATAAATCAAAGACGTCTGAATAAGAGCTCAACTTTTGAATCAAGAATGAATAACAAGAATCAAAAGAATTCTGAGGGTCATAAGACCTTGAACTATGTCCTAGGTTATCAAGGATTATACTTGAAACCTTTAACAGTCATAAGACTATGGACCTTCTTCTCGTACTTAGGGGGATCAGCCCTTAGTACCATACTGTGCACAATATCTTAACGCTAACGCATAAGTGAATCCCTTTTCAAGGTTGTTCATCTCAGTTTGACATTCGAGTCCGCACCAAAGGAAGTTTGGTTTGGATAATTCAATAAGGGTTCTGAAATTTAGAACGTTCATCAACTAAGGACTAGCTAAATCATTAAGATTCACTAGTCTAAAAAGGTTCAACAATAATGATATTCGATTTGAATAATAATCTCAAATGTATACAATAGAACAATTATTGTATAATTGAATCATGCTTTGAAAGATAATCAATCTTTAATATAATACTTGAACTTGAATAATAATTTAAGTTTAAGTAAATTGCTCAATGTAAAAGTAGAGTTAAGAAACTTGCTCAATTTAAGAGTTTAAGTTTAGGAGACTTGCCTCGCGTATAGATTACACTTTAACTAATCACGTTCTTTGAAATAAATCCTACATACCATTCACATTCAATACCAGTTAATTATTAACTAATCATCATAACTTATTCTCGTTGTCTACTTTAATAATTGACTAACTTAGTCAAATCATCACGTTGACACCTAATTTGTTCGTTATGAATGAATAACTAATTATGTATTTAATAATACAACTCACATGTAATTATGTTATTTACATGCTAAACAAATATTTTATCATCATATAATATTTCTAACATATTTACATGTTCATTATTTTAATACACTAACCCATTGTTAGACTTAGAAAATTTAAAAGCTCTTTTTTTTTTCTTTTTTTATTTATTTATTTTTTTTTTTTAATTTTTTTTTTTCCAGTTCGCGAAGAACACAGAATTCAGCGAAAATAATTACTACAAAATCATTAATTCTCCAAATTAAACATACCCACATGTTGGAATTCATATATAATTAATACCCAATATTTATATACTGACAAAACTAATTTTAAACACTTAATAACAGATTTAAAGCCTAACAATTCACTGACTTTGATGTTCATGAAGTTTTAGAAAACTTTATGTGAAAATTCTCCCTACGAATTCGTTATAACACTGAATTCGTTCGTTTAAGGCTTAAACTCTTCGTATTAACATGCATAACAACATACAAGTCCAAAATTTAGGGATAATATATAATCAATACATTAATTATCACATATATGGCCATATGGCCATATCACGTACTCTGTTTATTTTGAAATAACAAGTCATCAGATTACTATACTTAGGGTATGGGATCATGCAATATATATAAAAAAAAACATGTTAAGCTACTCTTATGATTACATTTATACTCATAATTGTTACCCTATTCAACCATAGAAACTCTACAGAGGACTTAAGCCATAATTATGAAAACTTTAAAAAGACGTAGAAATAGAATTTGAGAAAGAAGAGATTACCCAAAGCGTAGATGAGTAAGGATGACAATTCTCTCTATTTCAATCACAATACACACAATCTCTCTCAAAGATTTCTCCAACTCTCTCTGCAAACTCTCTGGTTCTAAAAATACGTAAGATAAACTCATCTGAGCCTTTAAGCGCAGAGTTGAGGTCAGTTATTCTATTCGTGGTTTAACTGTCCCCAACTCCTCCTAAGGCCTCATTTGGCTAGGAAACTAGGTTCAAAACTCATTATTTTAATAACCTTTTATCATATAGTTTGAAAATGTCACCCTCTTTATAAAATAAGTCCCATATTTTATTTAATTTACTTTAAATAAAATATAATAATTACTCGTAAATTCACATAATCATATATTCAATTATCTCATTAATAAATAATGTCAATTTATTAATTCTCTAATTAATAATTAAATTAATTAAATAACATCATGCTTAATTAAATAATTTATTTAATTAAATAAGCTCACATAATTTCATACCTTGATAAAATTATTCTCTTTATTAATTTAATAAATGTAACACATATAATTAAATTAATCTATCACAATTGCATCAATTGATTATTTAATCTAATAATTAAATCATAAAAAAAATATTTATTTAATTCAATAAATATTTAAAATAAATTACAAAATTCTCGTTCGTCACATCTTTCCTCCCTTAAAAGGATTCTGTCCCCAGAATCACGACTCAGTAATTTTGACTCGTTACAATCTCCCCCCCTTACAAAGATTCTGTCCCCAGAATCGCATACACATAATTAAGTAAATAAATGAGGGTAATTCTTCATCATATTCTCTTCGAGTTCCCACGTAGCTTCTTCAGCGTTGTGGTTCCTCCAAATTACCTTAACAGAAGGTATTACTTTATTTCTCAGAACTTGTTCTTTTCGGTCGACAATTTGGACAGGAATTTCTTCATAAGATAAGTCTTTCTCAAAATGCAGGGGTTCGTATTCAATTACATGCTTGTAATCAGGTTTGTAAGGTCGTAACACAGAAACATGGAAGACGTTGTGAATATTCTCGAGTGCTGGAGGTAAGGCTACCTCGTACGCAACTTCTCCAATTCTTCGCAGTACCTCAAAGGGTCCAATAAATCTTGGGCTCAATTTTCCTTTCTTTCCGAACCTGATCTTTCCCTTCCAGGGAGAGACCTTCAAGAAAACATAACTACCGGATTCAAACTCGATAGTTTTACGATGTGGATCAGCGTATTTCTTCTGTCGATCTTGAGCTGCTACCAGTCGTGCTCGGATCACTTTGACTATTTCTGCCGTCTGCTGTACCAATTCTGGCCCTAGCAATTGTCTTTCACCAACTTCATCCCAATAAAGCGGAGTTCTGCACTTTCTGCCGTATAACGCTTCGTAAGGCGGCATACCAATACTAGCGTGGTAACTGTTGTTGTAGCCGAACTCTACCAACGGTAGGTGATCATCCCAATTTCCTTTGAAGTCCATTACACAGGCTCGTAACATATCTTCCAGTGTTTGAATCGTTCGTTCGCTCTGTCCGTCTGTTTGAGGGTGGTAAGCTGTACTCATTCGCAGTTGTGTACCCATGCATTCCTGAAGACGTTTCCAGAAATTTGATGTGAAGCGCGGATCCCTATCGGAAACAATAGATACCGGCACTCCGTGCCTCGAAACAATCTCCTTCACATATAATCTTGCCAACTGATCTAAGTTAAATCTGATTTTTATAGGAAGGAAGTGCGCGGATTTCGTCAGTCGGTCAACGATAACCCATACTGCGTCGTAGCCTTTCTGAGTCGTCGGAAGGCCAACCACGAAGTCCATCGTAATATGTTCCCATTTCCATTCTGGGATCTCCAACGGTTGTAGCAATCCACTCGGTCTCTGATGTTCTGCTTTAACTTTCTGACATGTCAGGCATTTGGCAACACATTCTGCAACATCACGTTTCAAATTCGGCCACCAGAAATGTTGTCGAAGATTTTGGTACATTTTTGTACTACCAGGGTGAATCGAATATCTTGAACTATGAGCCTCACTCAAAATTTCTTCCTTAATTTCTTGTACTGGCGGAACCCAAATTCTGCTTTCAAATCTTAATATTCCTTCCTTATCCATCTTAAATCTTGGTTCGGTTCCTTCAGATATCTTCGTTGTTACCTTTTTGCATTCATCATCTTGAAGCTGAGCCTCCTTCACTCTATCTAGTAGAGTTGTACCAGATTGCATCTGAAATAGCTTCTCATCAATCTCCGTAGGATACTTCACTTCTAACTCCAGTTTCTCCATATCTGCAATTAGCTCCTGCTGAGCAGTCAACATCATCAATTTCTCACGACCCTTTCTACTTAAGGCGTCGGCAACCACATTAGCCTTACCCGGATGGTATAAAATCTCACAGTCATAATCCTTGATTAATTCCAACCATCTTCTTTGACGCATATTCAAATCTTTCTGTGTAAAAATATATTTCAGACTCTTGTGGTCCGTATATATTTCACATTTTTCCCCGTATAGATAGTGCCTCCAAATTTTCAAAGCAAAAACAACTGCAGCTAACTCCAAATCATGGGTTGGGTAACCCTTCTCGTAATCCTTCAACTGCCGTGATGCATACGCAATGACTTTGCCGTTTTGCATCAGCACACAGCCAAGTCCTTTATGTGACGCATCGCTAAAAACAACAAAATTTCCTGTATCATCCGGAAGAGATAACACAGGCGCTGTACTCAACCTCTTCTTTAATTCTTGAAAACTCTCCTCACACTTCTCCGTCCAAACAAATTTCACAGCTTTTCGAGTTAAATTCGTTAACGGAGTTGCGATCTTAGAAAAATCTTGTATGAATCTTCTATAATATCCTGCTAATCCAAGAAAACTTCTTACTTCTGACGGCGTTCTCGGCTGATCCCAGTTAATCACAGCTTCTACTTTGGATGGATCTACCGAAATTCCATCTTTATCGATTACGTGACCAAGAAATTGTACTCTCTCGATCCAGAATTCGCATTTCGAAAACTTAGCATACAACTTCTCCCTTCTCAATACTTCCAACGTTAGCCTCAAGTGTTCTTCATGTTCCTCTTTGGTTTTGGAATATACCAAAATGTCATCTATAAATACCACCACGAATTTGTCCAAAAACGGCTTGAATACACCATTCATTAGTCCCATAAATGCTGCAGGAGCATTCGTAAGACCAAACGACATTACTAAAAACTCATAATGACCATATCGCGTTCGGAACGCTGTCTTTGGTACATCCTCTGGCCTCACCTTCAGTTGGTGATAACCACTCCTCAAGTCAATCTTGGAAAAGTATTTTGCTCCCTTCAATTGATCAAACAGATCATCGATCCTCGGTAATGGATATTTATTCTTAATCGTGACCTTATTTAATTCTCTGTAGTCAATGCAGAGCCTCATCGATCCGTCCTTCTTTTTCACGAACAACACCGGCGCTCCCCACGGCGATACGCTCGGTTGAATGTACTTTTTGTCCAACAATTCTTGTAGTTGTACCATTAATTCCTTCATCTCTACTGGCGCCATTCGGTATGGTGCCTTCGATATTGGAGCAGTTCCGGGCGCCAAATCAATCACAAAGTCTACTTCTCTATCTGGAGGAAGTCCTGGCAAATCGTCTGGAAATACATCGACGAAGTCCCTCACAATCGGTATCTCCTCTACCTTCGGGTTCTCTTTTCGACTGTCGACTATATAAGCTAAATATCCTACACAGCCTTGTCTTAATAACTTCCTGGCCTGCAACATCGTCAGACAACTCGCTTGTCTAGGCGACTTGCTACCATAAAACACAACCTTTGACGGAGTCATAAGGTTAATACGTTTCTTTTGGCAGTCAATTACAGCCCCATAATTGGATAACCAATCCATACCCAATATAACGTCGAATTCCCCCAATCGAATAGGGATAAGATCTACGTTCATGATATTACCTTTAATATCCACTCTACAATTCTTATACACATGCTTAACAGGAATTATCTCTCTATTCGCAATTTCTATAATCATGGGATATTCCAATTCATCCTTAAGCAAATCTAAACTATTAGCAAAGTCATCGGATATAAAGGAACAAGTAGCACCCGAATCAAATAAAACGTAAGCATTAATTTCATTGATCGGAATGATACCTGACACCACATCACGAGACTGGATTGCATACTGCACCGTCATATTGAAAGTCCTGGCGGTTGGTCTGTTTGTTGCAGGTGGTCCGGTGATGGTTAAGGTATTTCCACTGCTATTTCCCCGGTTTCCTCCTTGTCCTGATCCTCCCGATCCCTTTTTGGGACAGTCTCTTGCTAAATGATCTTTCGAACCACAGTTGAAACAAGCACCCTTCTTTGGGTTTGGACAATTTGGTGCTATGTGGCCTTCCTGACCACAATTGTAGCACACTCTCTTTCCCTTCAAACAAACTCCTAGATGTGCCTTGCCGCAAGTCAGACATGCTTCTATCTTCTTTTTTTTGCCCTCCGTGTTGACTTCCAGCTGTCGAGTTATCCGTCCACTTCCTCTTCTGATTATTATTATTCCCAGTATTACTTCCACCAGTCTTGTTATTACCTTCATTCTCACTCTTTTTCTTTTTCTGTTCTTGGTTGTACTTAGTCACTGCATCACTTCCTCCTTCCGCGAGAATGGCCTTTTCCAAAACTCCCGCAAACGTGTTAAGTTGAAACATTGATACCTTGCTGTATACCCAAGGCTTCAGTCCTTGTTCGAATCGTCTGGCTTTCCTCTCGTCAGTGTGTACTTGATACGGGGCAAACCTTGCCAACTCATCGAATTTAGCCGCGTATTCAGGCACGCTCATGTTTCCCTGTTTCAATTCCAGAAATTGCACCTCCATCTGATTCTGCGAACTAGCTGGGAAATACATTTCGAAAAACATCTCTTTGAATCCCTCCCACGTAATTACACCTTCACCTCCTCGCATCTTGTTTGCTTGCCACCAGTAGCTAGCCTCAGACTTCAGCATAAATGTCGCAAAAACGGTCTTCTGATCTTCTCGAACCCTAGCAACGTCAAAAACCTTCTCCATTTCCATCACCCACGTTTGAGCCTCGATCGGGTTTCTGGAACCTTTGAACTCTGGCGGTCCCACCGCCTTAAAATCTTTAAACGTTGTGCTAGGTGGAGCTTGCGGTTGGTTATTCATGACTCCAGTTAGTAAATTAACTAGCTGTTGAACTGGATTAACATTGGCATTATTGTTATTATTGGTTGACCCTTCCTGAGCCGGTTGACGTTGTTGTCTTCTCCTTGGTGGCATTTTTCTGTTAAATAAACGTTTATTAGAACTTTATTTATTTCTCTACATAGTTAAGACATTACTCAACAATTTAACATATCACTTAACACATCATCTCAAACAACTTGATATCTTTTCATTCAAATAAAAAGTTTTAACATTAAACTATATCATACTGCTATTTACATCATTTATCCTGGAATAAAGAATCCACAGGATTTAAAACATTCAAATATTAACATATTCCTTAGTTCATAAACACATCAGAATTTACATAAAACTATATAAGTCTTTCACATAAATAAACAGATTCTATTCCTGTCTTCCAAGGTGCTCAATAGCCTTGCCACGCTCCTCATTCATGATACGAGACATCGTCCTGCGATCCAACATATACGATGGAAGTCCTTCAAACTGGATGGGGTACCTTAACACTCGCTCTTGAACCTCATCCATCGCATGATTAAGTGTGGCGTACGTGTCTTCAAGCTTTGCCTTCTTTGCACGACTATCATTTTCTGCACGATCAGCTCGATGTGATTCACTTACCCATCCTTCCTCTGCTATTTTTAGTCTTCCAGAAGTTTCCTTCAGTTCCTTCTTCAGCTTCTCTATCTCCTCGGTTTTATATTCGGTTTGACCCTTCTCATGAATTAGATCCCACTCCACGTTTCCTAAACGTGTATGAAGGGTCACAATCTCTCTATCCTTCTCCTCTAAAGTAGACTGCTGAACAGTCGCTCGCTCAGTCAATTCCTGAACCTCATCTTGTAACTCCACGTTACGATCATATAGTGTGTCATACATCTCAGCATCAACAGTGTACCGTGGTAGCTCCTCTTCTTCTTCCTCCTCATCAAACTCCTCCTCAGGACCCTCCTCAGGATCAATCTCAGGTTCATGCTCCTGACCAACAACGGTGATCAATGGAGATGAAACCCTCTGCACCAGCTGCTCCCTAACGACATGAATGTCTAGGGGCTCCTCCTCAGTCGGTCCTACAAGTACACGAGATCCCTCCTCAGTAGGTACTATAGGTAAATGGGGTCCCTCCTCAGTTTGACTAGCTTCTCCATCATTCGTCATCCTGACAACAAAATTTTAAGTTTTAGTTACTAAGTCATACTATCTAACGCATACTTAACACATAAACACATAATGTATTTTATTATCTTCAATGAATTACAAAAATTCATTTCTTAGAACTCGATAAGAGTTTTCAATTACTATCTTCTTCTATAAGGCTACTACCTAAGGTTGTTTCCCCCACCTAAGGTTCATAACCTACGGCTTTGATACCAACCTGTGACACCCCCAAATTCGGGTACTTCGATTCCACGGGATTTGGTGTTCACTGTACAAGCATCATCTATCCAACCTGTGACACCCCCAAATTCGGGTACTTCGATTCCACGGGATTTGGTGTTCACTGTACAAGCATCATCTATCTATCTACCCATAAATAATATCAAACTATACAATAGATAGAAATTATAATAAAATCTCTTCCCTTAAGGGTTACATCAACTGAATCATAAATAAATCCCAGGTTACTCTAACCTTAAAACATCTGTGCGGAATTCTAAACAAATAAGTCTTAACATCAACATAACTCAAGTCTTAAACAAATACATCAGTTAATAAATAACAGGTCTTCATCATTTACTAACTTTGCCCTTGCCCTTGCCCTTACTAGTGGAGGGTTCATCGCTTCTTTCATTCTTAACTGCAATGTTATTATTAAGCAAGAGTGAGCACAAATGCCCACAAGTATAACAATGAAATAACAGTATAATAACATGCGAATAAATCAAAGACGTCTGAATAAGAGCTCAACTTTTGAATCAAGAATGAATAACAAGAATCAAAAGAATTCTGAGGGTCATAAGACCTTGAACTATGTCCTAGGTTATCAAGGATTATACTTGAAACCTTTAACAGTCATAAGACTATGGACCTTCTTCTCGTACTTAGGGGGATCAGCCCTTAGTACCATACTGTGCACAATATCTTAACGCTAACGCATAAGTGAATCCCTTTTCAAGGTTGTTCATCTCAGTTTGACATTCGAGTCCGCACCAAAGGAAGTTTGGTTTGGATAATTCAATAAGGGTTCTGAAATTTAGAACGTTCATCAACTAAGGACTAGCTAAATCATTAAGATTCACTAGTCTAAAAAGGTTCAACAATAATGATATTCGATTTGAATAATAATCTCAAATGTATACAATAGAACAATTATTGTATAATTGAATCATGCTTTGAAAGATAATCAATCTTTAATATAATACTTGAACTTGAATAATAATTTAAGTTTAAGTAAATTGCTCAATGTAAAAGTAGAGTTAAGAAACTTGCTCAATTTAAGAGTTTAAGTTTAGGAGACTTGCCTCGCGTATAGATTACACTTTAACTAATCACGTTCTTTGAAATAAATCCTACATACCATTCACATTCAATACCAGTTAATTATTAACTAATCATCATAACTTATTCTCGTTGTCTACTTTAATAATTGACTAACTTAGTCAAATCATCACGTTGACACCTAATTTGTTCGTTATGAATGAATAACTAATTATGTATTTAATAATACAACTCACATGTAATTATGTTATTTACATGCTAAACAAATATTTTATCATCATATAATATTTCTAACATATTTACATGTTCATTATTTTAATACACTAACCCATTGTTAGACTTAGAAAATTTAAAAGCTCTTTTTTTTTTTTTTTTTTTTTTTTTTTATTTATTTTTTTTTAATTTTTTTTTTTCCAGTTCGCGAAGAACACAGAATTCAGCGAAAATAATTACTACAAAATCATTAATTCTCCAAATTAAACATACCCACATGTTGGAATTCATATATAATTAATACCCAATATTTATATACTGACAAAACTAATTTTAAACACTTAATAACAGATTTAAAGCCTAACAATTCACTGACTTTGATGTTCATGAAGTTTTAGAAAACTTTATGTGAAAATTCTCCCTACGAATTCGTTATAACACTGAATTCGTTCGTTTAAGGCTTAAACTCTTCGTATTAACATGCATAACAACATACAAGTCCAAAATTTAGGGATAATATATAATCAATACATTAATTATCACATATATGGCCATATGGCCATATCACGTACTCTGTTTATTTTGAAATAACAAGTCATCAGATTACTATACTTAGGGTATGGGATCATGCAATATATATAAAAAAAAACATGTTAAGCTACTCTTATGATTACATTTATACTCATAATTGTTACCCTATTCAACCATAGAAACTCTACAGAGGACTTAAGCCATAATTATGAAAACTTTAAAAAGACGTAGAAATAGAATTTGAGAAAGAAGAGATTACCCAAAGCGTAGATGAGTAAGGATGACAATTCTCTCTATTTCAATCACAATACACACAATCTCTCTCAAAGATTTCTCCAACTCTCTCTGCAAACTCTCTGGTTCTAAAAATACGTAAGATAAACTCATCTGAGCCTTTAAGCGCAGAGTTGAGGTCAGTTATTCTATTCGTGGTTTAACTGTCCCCAACTCCTCCTAAGGCCTCATTTGGCTAGGAAACTAGGTTCAAAACTCATTATTTTAATAACCTTTTATCATATAGTTTGAAAATGTCACCCTCTTTATAAAATAAGTCCCATATTTTATTTAATTTACTTTAAATAAAATATAATAATTACTCGTAAATTCACATAATCATATATTCAATTATCTCATTAATAAATAATGTCAATTTATTAATTCTCTAATTAATAATTAAATTAATTAAATAACATCATGCTTAATTAAATAATTTATTTAATTAAATAAGCTCACATAATTTCATACATTGATAAAATTATTCTCTTTATTAATTTAATAAATGTAACACATATAATTAAATTAATCTATCACAATTGCATCAATTGATTATTTAATCTAATAATTAAATCATAAAAAAAATATTTATTTAATTCAATAAATATTTAAAATAAATTACAAAATTCTCGTTCGTCACACTATTGACGAAGATAATTACTATTGACCAAGGTAAATACTATTGACGAAGGTAATTACTATTGACGACGGTAATTACTATTGACGACGGTAATTACTATTGACGAAGAGACTCTTAGATGATGACATATGGCCCCCCATAAAATAACCAAACTTACCACAACGTCTCAATTATTGATTTAATAATATAACATATTATACAGACGATACTATGACAATAATTTAAGAGATATGATGCAGCAATTACTATAGCAATAATTGAGTATAGCTGAGTGACTTCTCACGTAAGCATCAATAATCAATACCGTGTGCTACTATGCAACCACGCGTATTACTGTACTTTTACTACCGAGTAGTTCAACAGTTTTAACGGTTTTAACGGTAACACCTCAGCCGTTATTTTTTTTTATAGAAAGATAATTCTGTCGTTTTCTCAATCCGACAATAATTCCGTTGTGGGGTCCACCAATGATTGTGCCGTCGTACGAATATTCCCCGACAAAAAGAATATTCTCCGACCAAACGAATATTTTATAACAACTTGCTTACTTTGCAAAATTTATAAATATTACCCACAACTATAACATTATATCAAATTAACTCCATAATATTCAAAAATGATATTTATAGAAAATTCATCTTTATTTATAAAAGTTGGGGTCTTACATTCACAATAATCACCAATAGATGAAATCACCAAGAATTCACAGTAACCACCAAAAGCGGTTTAATATTTCGAAATCACCAAAAATTCACAGTAATCAAACAAAAAAGGGGTTTGAAAAAGAAATACCAGCAAAGCAATAATTAACAATCAATTTATTAAGATTAATAAGAACAAATCAAGTAATAACAAACAATAGACGAAGAAGGGAGAGAAGATTTACCGGCAAAAGAAGAAGAGCAGTAACGAAGGACAGTGAAGGAGAAGAACGCAGCAACGCGAGAGATCAGTTTGGTATTGGGGATAAAAGAGAGAATTTGTAATATTGAAAATATTATATTTGTCCAAAAAATTTATAAATTCACTCAGATAGCCTCTCGATGGTTTAGAATTATTATTGTCTTTAACCGATTAGGAGGCAAAATTTTTTTTTATCAAATAACTTTTACCTTTGACAGAATAAAAAACATATCATTTCAGATGTAAACAAACACAACTAAGTAGACGTTGAGAAGGGTGAAGTATACCTAAGGAAAAGACGTCGTTACTTGAAGCATTGTATACGGATTAAGTAAATGGCGGGTTTTGTTTGCAGTACGCAGTTTAAGTTCGTTCAGGAGGTTTGTATCTTATAATCTAAAGGCTTAATTCTTAAATATTATTTATTACCCTAAACTATAATTATATTTCACTTCGTTAATCTATTTTTCAATTTTATTAATTAAATAAATAAATTATTATTATTTTTTCAATTCCATTCATTGAAGACTGAAAAATTATTGACATGACTATCTGAATTGGGGCATAGCTAAGGTGATTCGGGTAAAAAAAAAAGTTTTTTATTTTGTGATTAAACATTTTAAATATATAAAAGGGTAAAATGGTCACCAAAATCAGAATGGTCCATTAATCAGCCAAGGTTCACCAAGAATTGAACATCTTATTGAACCAAGAATTGTCCAAACCAGATGCTACCCATAACACATCTATTCAATCAAGAATTGTCCATTAATCAGCCAAAGTTCACCAAATCAGACCAAACAAATCATTAATCCAATGGCGTTCAGCGAATGGTACAACGACGTTCAATCGATTTTGGAGCTCTCATCCTCCGGCGTTCATCCTCTTGTGGGATTCCAGTGTTGGAGGAGGCCAGAGAGAATGATATTTGACGGCGATCGTTACGAAATCGATAGCTATTTACAGCCCATCGATGAAGTCCAACGATCAATGGAATCAACCACAATATCTGACGACCACATATTTTGATCGAGATCGACTCGCTAGTCGATCTGAACTCGTCGACTCACTCTTTGGTCTGAACAGATAGTATCATCGGCGCCGACTTACCGTATGATACATTAGCAAAGATGCTGAACTCCAAGAATTTGGTGCAATACAAAGCAGTAGAAGTAGCGGGGGTTACAAATCTACAAACAGTATATGAAGGTTCAACGGCGTTCGATCGATTTTTGGGATCGATTCTGATTGTTTTGATGTGTCATGATTTTGGGGATCGATTCTGATTGTTTTGATCGATTTTGGGGATCAATTCTGATTTTGGTGATCATTTTACCTTTTAATATATCAAAAATATTTAATTACAAAATAAAAAATTATTTTTCCAAGCACATCAGCTGAGTTATTCCCATAGTCAGGTCAGCAATTTTTTCTTACGTAGCAATCTGAATTGAATGAAATTGAAAAAAATTAATAATTCAATTATTTAATTGACAAAAATTAAAATATAAATCAGAATATGGACTATAGTTTAGGATAATAAATTATATTTAAGCCTTATCTTTACTCAGTTATTTCTTTCTTCTCAATTTCCAGTTTCCACACTTTTATTCAATACTCACCCTTAAAATGGTTGTTGCATCCTCTCCATACATTCACCCTAATATATGTTCCATCAATAGTCCCTAAATAAACAATTCCGAAATAATATATATTTATTATTTTAACATCTTAAAAATATTTAGAAATACAATCAATTTTATTTTACCTTGAAATAGAAAAAAACTTGGATTGTTGGTTATTTAAGAAATTTGCTTTATAAAGATATTAGTGCTCTCAAGAATATGTGAAAATCGCGACTAGTTGTTTCTTTATACATGCGAAAAAAGAAGCAAATCGTACCGTGCACGACATTATGTGAAGAAACTTAACAACTTGTTCTACAACTGAACTCCTCTCTTGCTCTGTTTTCTTGATGCACATATTGCTTTTAGAATCTGTATATCCATGGCCATCTTTCTGATATACAAGAACATTTTTTAGAAAATAGTTTACCCTCTAAAATAACGTTTTTGAAAAATAACTCAAAAGGACAGGCAATCGTTTTTGAAAATGTTTTCATCCATCATATTTTAAAATAACAAAAACTTCAGATAGAGACCCAGGCCAAGAATCATAGCAGCTTCCTATCACGGCCCCAAAGCATACACATTGACACAGACTAGTGAACAATAGAAGTTGGTAATAACAAGTTTGATAGTAAAAATCAAAGAAAACCTATTTGGATGAGGATGAAAGTACTTGTTTTTAATTTCAAAATTCTCTGTTTGAGTACCCTCGCACGCACGTGTACTGAGTCATAACTGCATATCCTGTTTTCACATGCCTTAATACTCATCATACAACCAATCATATATGAAATACCTTAATACTCATCATACAGTCAATCATATATGAAGAATATACACTTTCGAAGCTAATAATGTTATCAAATCATTTTGCACGACAAATGGTACTCAATACTAAAACAAAAATTCATTCCTAATTGTCCAGACATCCAAATTTCCCAAATTATATAAAATTATGATACAATAAGATGGGGGCAAAAATAAACCTAAATTGGAAACTCCATTTTAATGGGCATTCTTAGAGTTTCCACGGAATCGCTTTGCAACCAATCCTTCGCACAAATGAGGGCTTCCACTGTCTCGGGTCGTAATGAACACCTATAACGATCCATCTCTTTGCTCACGGTTTCAAACACTGAGCCAGGACCAACAGTGGCTACCGGAACTGACAAGATATCACGAGCCATCTTTGAAAGAGTTGGGTACTTGCTCTTGTTTAGTTTCCACCAGCCTATTACATCAAACTCATGGACCCGAGGTAACAAAGACTCCTCCAAGTACTGATCCAGCTCTGATTTCGATTGCTGGCTTGTAGTCTCCATGATATACACATCAAAATCTGTAAGCCCGAGTCCATTGCTCGACAGAAAAGCTCCTCCATCTTCTGGCTCGACAGTTCCACCATTAGCTTCATCCACATAAGTTGGGGTGAGAGGCAGAGGTAGTGCCACGTATTCAAGAAAGAGTTCATGGATTCCCTCGTCAACGATCTGGATGTATGTGGCAGCATCGTCACCGTATATTTTTGTAAAACTAAATTCAACAAGCTTCATCTTGAACCGGGGATCCATAACCACAGCAATTGCTAGGATCAAGCAACAGTTTTTCCAATATTTATCAAAATTTTCTTGCATTGGTTTGGTAAGGTTGCTGATGAAGGGATCATCACATGTGGAGGCACGTGCCAGCTCCAATTGAATCTTCCATGCTTCATGAAAGAATGTGTTTGTGGTTGGGATGACTGGGGTCGTTAGAAGACTAGCTGTGTCAAAGAGTAGTTTCAGGTAAGTGCATAGAGTCTCAACCAGTTTCCAATCTTCCATGGAAGGGGCTTCCTTGTAATCAGGATCAGAAGTATCCAAGCAAGAAAAGACTTCCTTCAACTCTGAAGCAGCCAACAGCATTTCATAGGTCGTGCTCCATTGAGTCTGGTCATCCAGAGCTAGAGTCTTCGTACTGGGTACCTGAAGTTGTTGCTTGAGCTCAAGAAATTTTTCCTCACGGGATTCTGAAGTTTTCACATACTTCACGCTATTTCTGACTTTTCTGACAGTTTTTTGCCCAGCCCCAAGTGCATGTTGGGCTATACTGCTTAAAGAACGAGCTAAACAACTCCCTACTAACAGTTGACCACCAAGCAGATTAGGGTTCTTGACAGAGAGCAGAGCTCTAAGATTATCAATCCCGGAATCAGTTAAAGACTGATTTACAGTGACAGAAATTAACCTACCATCCATATTCCAGTCAGAAAGACAAGCAGCAACAGAATGGCTGAAAGCAGAATCTGAATCAGGATAAGGTTCCATGACAACATTGAGAATTTTCCTATGCATCTTCCATTCACTATCAATAAACTGCCCAGTTACAAAAACATAGCCTACAGCATGGCAAGAGGTCCACAAGTCCAGTGTAAGGCAGATACGCCCAGGCATCCCCTCAATCACCTTCTGCAGGCTTTGCTTTTCCCTAAGATAAGTTGCCACACAATCTCCTTGAACAGTATTAAAACTCACCATATCAAATCGAGGCTGAAGATTCTTGACAAAAGCAATGAAGCCAGAATGTTCAACAATGTGAAGGGGGTAGTCATGCATGATTATCATCCTAGCAATCTCATGGCGACAACGATCCGAATCAAAAGCAAAGTAAGGTACACTAGCAGTTCTGTAACGTCGTTTTGGTGTTTCATTAAGACCTCCAATTCCACCCATCTTTGAAGGTGCACTGTATGGGGATAATTGATTCTTCTCCTGGTTACGCAGGACCACTGGACAGGTTCCCTTGGCAATGTGACGTTTGAGGTGACTAGTGCCGGCTACCTTAGAACCTGTACTGTATGCGAAGGATTGCTTGCATTGCTTACAGCATGCCCTTCTACATCCAGCACCTACAGTTTCAATAGTGAAGTGTTCCCAAACAATTGACTTCTTTTTCCTACGTTTGTTAGGCTGCGTTTCTACATGGAACGGCTGCATTTCTAAACTGGCAGGCGGCATTTCTAAACTGGCAGGCGGCATTTCTAAACTGACAGGCTGCATTTCTAAACTGACCTCCTGTAGTTTTGCACCGACCATCCGCTGTTCTGTATTGGCTGGCTGCACTTCAGCATTGGCCGGCTGCAGTTCTGTATTGGCCTGCTGCAGTTCTGTATTGACCGGCTGCAGTTCTGTATTGGCCGGCTGCAGTTCTGCATTGACCGGCTGCAGTTCTGCATTGATCGGTTGCAGTTCTGCATTGAACTGATGCAGTTCGGCACTGACCTGCTGCAGTTCGGCATTGACCGGCTGCAGTTCTGCCTTGACCGGCTGCAGTTCTGCCTTGACTGGCTGCATTTCTACATCATCCTGCTGTGGCTGCATTTCTACATCATCCTGCTGTGGCTGCATTTCTACATCATCCGGCTGTGTCTCTACACTGACCAGCTGATGATTGTTTTGGACAAGTGTTTCCATCAAGTAGAGAAGCCAAGTCCTGGTTCAGGCAGAAAAGAACCTTAGTTTTAGAACATTGATAAATCTTAGATCAAATAAAACAATCCAAGAACAACCAGAATTACTGGAGTGAAAGGGAAAAAGAAAAGTAATAAGTGAAACAATACGACACAAAGTCACTAAGCTCAAAAAGCATTTATCAGATTAACTCCAAAATAATATCATAGTGAGTATATATATATATACCGATTGCTGTACTTCACACTACACGCCCCAAAACCATTGAAAAAGAAAAATAAAGTAAAATAAGAAACATTTAACCAATTAAAGTAGATACAATTATATGGAAAATGCTGGACAACTACTCCATCTTAAAAAGATAGAAGAAATATTCATGGAATAGAGAGATATCTTGATGAACGAAAAGGAAGTGATATAATAAAGCCACGAAAGATGGAAATTTGTATTACAACTGTACAACGATAGTGGAGGTATAGTTACTATAGTATTCATACATGATATAAAATGCAAGTATAAACATGCAATCTTTCACAAACCAAGGGCGCGTTAGGGCAAGTTCTGTAACTTAGTAACAACTCATAATAAAACAAAACTATACTAAAACTATAACATACTATAGTAGTTTATTGAAGACAAAAAAGATAATTATATCCATCCTCCTTTCTTTGGGATAAGTGATATCCACTCTCTTAAAGTTATGGGGCCGATCATGTAAACTGTCTCTTAATTTCAGCATCACAGTCTAACTCAAGGCTCCAGTTTAACTTTCCATACTTCCAAACTTTCTCCTAAATTTTAAAGAGAAGTTCAAAATAAAGAATATTAAAAGTAAGAGAATATGACACTGTTATGGAAAGTACAAACTATGAGAATGAATCATCCAGAAATGGATACATGGCTATTCAATTTAGCTGCAAATGTAAGCACTAAAAAAATGAAACCTAAAGCAAATAACAAGTAAATCTGCAGTCACATTTGGGGCCAGCAAAATAAGGTAATAAATAAAAGAAAACTTGATCGGATAACCATATACACATCAACATGCGTTGCTACCAATCCCCAGTAGTTGTACCATGAATATATGTAGTCCGATATTTAATGCTCAAAAAATTATAAAACCATTAAATTTACATTGTTCTGTACTTTTGTTTGGTCAGATATACTTTTAGTGATAAGTCACTACAGGCGAGTATAAAAACACTGAGTAGTATCTAATATACATGCATGATGTTTGAATTTGGTATCTGAATAAGCAGGCAGCAATATCACATACTTGGCAGTCCTGACAAAAATTATCATTCAACCATTCTGGTCCATTCCTAAGACATTAAGAATTACTCACAAAATTACTCAAGACCCAATCTTTTGTAAATACTTTTGAGCTTTTCTGAAAAGGGATCACCATCAACAGTGTCAACTAATCAGAGATGACCTTCTCATAATTTTGACAAAATAAATGAACCAAACAAACAGTGAATAAATGATTCAAACAAGCAATCTTTTGCGGGCCCCTTTGGCAATGACTTATTTTAAAACGACTTGTAAATAAAAATTTAAAATGAATTATAAGTCATTTTCAGTTGTGACTCGTACAAAAAACTGTTTGATACCATTTTGACTTATAAGTTAAAATAAGTTGATAAGGTGTTTGGCTGATAGCAAGTTACAAGTTAAAATAAATTGGAAATATATGTAAACCTGGCCCCTGAACTGGGCTGGGCTCAACTTAAGTCCACCATCCTGAGGTTAAATTTATAATACTAACAAACTGTAACCCCAAAAAGAAAAAGAAAAACAAATTAACTCAGTCATCTGGACTGACATAAGATCCAATACAGACTGTACAGCCGTCTTTGAAACAAAGTCCCATCTCAAAAGTTAAAATTAGTAGATTTGTTAGCAAGTACAATGGTCACGTGCACATGTTTAATGGCACGTGGGTAGTAGTGCTATGACCAACGGCCAAAGCCCAAAGTAATTAGTCAGGGTTAAAAAAGACATTTTCCGTTCTTGGGCTAACAAGATTCAAGTCAACAGTTGCAGACACACAAACCAGATCTAGGAATTTCATCAACCTTGGGCTTCAATGAAATCTAAATCACAAGCCCAGAAAACTAAAAATAAAATTAAAACACCAAATAATCGCAGCTCGAGAAACAGAGAACCATAACTGCATTCAAAATCAAAATAACAAAGGCAAATATAAAACTTAAATATTCAAAATTAATCCTACGAACCACCATACATAACTCTATAGATCTTAATTAAAGTACCTTAAAGTATCACATAAATCTTCAATAAAAAAACATAACGAACTAATATAGAGACCAAGACGATCAAGAGAAAAAGAATAAAAGATCCAACCTTGATAGGAAAAAATTAGAGTTAGGATTTTAACCTGTAGAATAGTTGAATCCAAAATATCCAGCACCAATAACGGTATACCGCACATAAACAGAACCTCGCTCCCCAGCTCTCCACAACCAGCCGAGATCTAGGGTTTCGCCAACGACAGAGAGAGAGAGAGAGAGAGGAGGGAGGAGAGAGAGAATTGGGCTTGAACCCGATAAATCTAATTGGACCCTTATGTGGCTTGGGACTATTAGGGTAGTTGAACCTGTGCTATAAGTGAGAAAGAAGATAAGATTTTTTTTGCTAGGGGCAAAAAATAAATCGTATTGGATATGGACTTTCAGGTCCATTTAATAAAATGTGCGCGTCTGTTGTGTATAATTTAATTTTCAACATTGAAGTTTATATTTTTGGGACGGACGGACCACAGCCCACCTTTACCTTTTAGGGTTTTGTTTCGTCTAGTACTTTTTTTTAATTTTTAGAGAGAGAAAGTGATAAGAGGAGAGAGAAAGAAAAAAAAGAGTATGTGTAGCCCACCGATGGGCATCTGGGTGGACAATGTTGATGGACTTGGAGAGGGCCTACACGGTTGCTTTTCTTTTTTCTTTCTCTTGTGACTCATATCATACTAGCCCAATGATGTGGCCATAAATTCAGTTCAGTTCAATTCAATATTTTGTAGCACCATAGACCATTTTGGGTCATCTCTCCTCTTGGGAAACTGAATGGTTGGTTGGTTGGTTGGTCTTAATTTTGTGAGGCCTTTTTTAGCACCAGGATATGAATAAAGTATATAGGTCCATTATTTTAATGGAGGAGAAATCAAATTAATTGGTTATTTATTTATGTTTGTTTATTAATTTTGTAGGTAAATTTAGATTTGTTAAATTTGGATTGTGAGTTTGTTTTCATTGTATGAATTTGATAGGCTCTGAATAACCTATTTTTATTCTCTGACTTGTTCAGAAAATAAAAATCATTTGCTTTCTTGAAAAAAATAATCACTTACATTATCTTTTAACTTTCATTTTTTATGTAAATTGTGAAGGATGATGTCAAGGGTCTTAACTTTTTTGTCTGTCATTATTATAACATTAATTCGATAAATTTTATGTGTTTGACAATGTCATAAATTATAAATAAAATATTTAACATCATGTCATGTCATTTGAGACTCCTAATATTAATCGGTTAAGAATTATGTATATATGGTAGATTAGATATTACAACATGGTTTTGCTGGCCTAAAAGAAGTTGTATATAGAAGATGAGATTTGTAACTTTTTACTAGTATAATTTTCATATTGTAGCTATGAGTTTATGAGTTAGGTATGAGTTGACGATTAATGCATTGTGATACTAATTGTATATTATCTTTTCCGTTTTAAAATATAATATCAAATTTAATATTTCAAAATCAATTTAGATTTTTATATACTTTAAATTAATGAGATTAATTTAAGTTTTTAAAAAATAGGTCAAATTAATAATATTTTTTAGATAATTTATAATATTTATAATTGTAATGTATAATATTAAATAAATTTATTTAATTTTGAGTATAAAATATCTCAAATTACATATGAAAAAATTTTAAAATTGATTCTATTTTTGGGAGAGAGGGAAGTATAAAATTAAATAAGAAAAATAGCTAGGTTGTTGCAAAAATAATACTATTATTACTATGTTATTAAAATAGGAAAATAGCTAGGTTGTCCTTCCTATCCCCCAACATGAAAGTCAATTATTTTGGTCCCCCTAAAAGTATAATGGGCTAACCCTTTGGTTGATGGATCAATAATAATGAACCATTGATCCAGAACTGTTTCCAGATCCACCCTATATTAAATCATTGGAGGTGAAATAACTCGGTTGTATTCTCCAATATATGTTATGGGTGTTGGTGGTGGATGCACATGCACCAAATTAATAATAATAAGAATATGTATTGCGATAAATTTATGTTGAATTATAATTATAATTTTATTAGTATATGAAATTAATAAAAATTACCTTAACATGTGGACAATAATTTGTAATTCAGTAAATATGCACAGGTGTTTAAACTAAAAGTGATAAACGGTGAAATTTTTTTAAAATTTTCTGCTACAGGTTTAATTTAGACAGCTACACCTGTCTGCTTTACTGTCTGCTTTAACTTATGTTCTTCGTTCAATATTATCAGACAACTATACTTGTCTGCTTTAGTGTCTGGATTCGTATAACTTCAAATGAATAAAACAAAATACCCAGAATTTAAACAAAAAGAAAGGAGAGATGTAGAAACGTAAAGACACCAAAATTTTTACGTGGTTCAGCCCCTATTCTCTACCTAGTGGCGTAATCCACGTCTAATCCCAACTAGAATTAAAGACTCTTTTTATTATAATTTAAACCTTAATATAAAAAAATAACTCTCTGTTACAAAGAAACCTCAATTCTGATGTTGGACACCAATGCTCCCTTTGTACCTCTGCAACTTGTACACCTCTGCACCTGTTCTCACCTCTGAGACCTTTGAAGCTTCTTTTGAACAGACCTACTAAACTCTAGAAACTCTATACCACCAAAGCTAACAGTTGCTTATTTTTCAGATTACAATTATGGTGATTCCAATGGAATATCAACTTTTTAGCTTAAGGATAACATGATATTAATTGCTAGAAAGACTATTAGAAAGTTATAAGAATTAAAAAGAATGAATTGCTGCTTTTCAATCGTTGGGTCCCTCCATAACCGAGCATGGTGAAGCTTTTTATATAACATGAAGGTCAACGCCTATATTTGTTAGCAAGAAATCAGATTATTTAAATCTCATAATTAAAGCTACTAATATTGACCAACGAATATAAACAGAATCTAGAATAGGAACCACATATCACAATTGATATACCCCATGATTTTAGTATTTAAAGAGTCCAACATATTTGGTGAATCAAGGATATAATAAGAGTCCAAATAAAATAAGTAGTCATACAAATTAGTCCAGTTGGATTCTAACAAACTGAATTATCCAAGATATATATATTACTTGACAGCTATAAAAATCCCACAATATAAGGAGTCATAAATCTTTATATATCCAAACTTTATGAAAGGAGATTGATATGATTTGTTAATACGTGTTTCCTTAATAGATGGACATTTTAAAACCAAAACAGATTACTTAGAATACCAACTTTCTTTAATAAACTCCGATTCAAATCTTCCTTAAACTCCAATTCAAATCTTCCTTAATAAACTCCAATTCAAATTTGAATTGATTTTAAACCATTCCAACATACCCACTAAAGGAAATCAGCAACAAGTATTCATGTAATAACCATAAATCATGCATATTAATTATAATATTATAAATCATAATTTATGCATATTTAATAATATTATAACAAATCATGATCCATGCACACATCTAATATACTTAAACCAGTCATCATTCAAAACATCATAAAATAAAAATCTAACATAATTCTCTTTACAAAAAATATAAATCTCATCCCAACTAAAGAATAATGCTAAAAATAGAACCTTAATCACTTCGAAGCTGCCATCATAATCATGTGTTGCAGATTTGATTTGGTTTAGAGGAGCATGTAGTTCATCAATTTCTCTGCACAAAGATGGAAGTACCAAATAATATTATGTGAACTGCAAGAAAAGGTTGTTCCATATTAAAAAAAGATAAACAAAATAAGTTCCAGACATGGAAACTTTATATAATGAAAAGGACTGTTACCTGTTGAGTTTTGCGTTGTTCTCTAAGCAAGAATTTAGGTCCTCTAACTCACCGAGTGTCATCTTTAACTAAATCCAAAGAAGAAGATGTGAGAGAAGAAGCTTAAGGCAAAAGAGAAAAATCACAATTTAATAGAATACAAATAAGCAACCTCCTGATGAAGACGAGCATTTTCTTTATTGATATCAGCTTCCTGTTCAACGGAGAAGAGCCTGGATTGGCATAAGGTTGCAAAATCAAAAGTCCAAAATTTTAGATTAATTGGAAAAGGAAAGTCACAAATATTACCTTAGGATGCAAATTTATACTCGGACGACTATGCTGTTGTAAATTTCCATCAAGAAACAGAACCAGCTGTAAACAGATGAACTTGATTTAGATAATTACATATATGAAAACATGCTATGTCTTAGAAAATCAGTTCTACTATAATTTATTCGATATAGACAGGTATTCAAGGAAATGGATAAGTCAGGTTACACAGAAGTAAGCTAGCTTTGGTAATTTTTCTTACATCTCCCTCTCCCGGAGCCCAAGTATTATATAGGCCTCAGCCGCTTAGCACGCCTACTTGACTTGGTTATAAGGTCCCGAGACTGACAGACCGTGGCAGCAATTAGGCAAGTGATAGATACCATATATAAGTCCAGACAAGATAATAAAATCATCAGTAAAAGCATGAGACTTTTTGGAATCATTAGACTTGTTCAAATCCCTTGTCCCCTGCAAATATAGATTGTAAAGGGGGTAGGGGGTATTAACATTGATGCATAATTAGTACATTCATGCCCCCATTTAATTTCTTCCAAAAATAAAAATAGAACTCCATCATATCGTCCCTCTTCCGAGAGTGCTTCCATTGCAGAACATGGTACTCTATCTGTTCCAAACTGAATTAAACAACACATTATGTAGTAATCCATGCATTTTACTTAATTCTTTTTCTAATGAATCCGATTTTCCTTTTAGGCAAAGGCCCAAGAACTTGTGTTAATATCGGATACGAAGAGGAGAAATGGTCTTAATTCCACGGCTGGCCTTGGCCAAAGAATATGTGGCAGCTTCACATTTCTTCAATTACAAGAGCTTCAACATCAGATGCTAATCTACAAGTACATGGAGACTGGACTTCCTGTTCCTTATCATCTCCTCATTCCTATTTGTAAGAGTCTTGCTAATTCTTTCCCTGCTCTCAAAGGTATGCATGCTATCTAGCTTCTTCTTCTGATTTTATTTTCCTTCAGACCGAGCTTTTGTTCCACAAAAAGCTTATTTTCAAAATTTATAAATGTTTAGTTTATTCCGAAGAATTATAAATTGTTTGTTTAATAATATTGATGCAAGGACAGTGTGTAATTTATACAACTATCAATAAAAAGATGATTATTTTGCACACAGCATTACTAAGTTCTTAGTTATCTTCTTCAGGTTTGGGATTTGTGGGTCCATTGAATTACTGCGAGTACATAAACAACAGCATGGAGTAAAGTTTTTTTTTTAAATGAATAAAGTTTTATAAAATATAAATTTAATCTTAATTTTCAGAAAAAAAATTAGAAATAATTAAGAGTGAATCCCTAAAGTTCTTAATTATTTCTAAATTTTTTTCTGAAAATAATAATTATTTTTTTAAAAAATTATTTATTTAAAAAATATTGAATTAGTTTTTTATTTATCTTTTACTATTTTTTGTATTTTAATTTCTATTTCTATTTTTTATTTTTTAAAATTCCAATATTAAGAATACATATAATAATGGTAAAGATATTAACTTTTTTTTTCTGAAAATAAATTTTTACATAAAAAGTGAAAAAAATCTACTTTATTTTTTAAAAAGTAAAGTTTTATTTTGTTATGTAATTTTTTTGAATCTATATTTTATGAAACTTTACTCATTTTTGAAAAAAATAAAAATTTCTAATATTTTTTCCTTATAATAATAATAATTATCTTTATAACTTTTTTAAAATAATAATTTATTTTAAATATAAAAAATAAATATTATTTTAAAATATTAAATATATTAAATATTATTTTAAAATTATTTTAAACAAATATTTTATTTTAAAATATTAAACTTAATTATTATTTTAAAATTAATATTTTCCTTTAAAATATTAACAATAATATTAAAATATTCAATTTTTAAAAAGCTTTACTCAATTTTTAAATATTAAGAATAACTATTTTTAGAATAATTATTTTATTTTAAAATATTAAAATAATTATTATTTTAAAAAGGTAATTTATTTTAAAATATTAAATATATATATTTTACATGTTAAATATAATTATTATTTTAAACTTATTTTAAAAATAATTTTATTTTTAAAATATTAAAATTTTTGGTTGGGTCAAACTGGGTCAGTTTGGGTAAAAATTGGTCGGATTGAGTTTAAATTGGGCTGAAAGAACGGAAATGCCAACAAAATGTCTATTTAAGGATTTAACCGACAAAAATTAAACTTTAAGTACGACTTTGAAAGTGAATGACAACTTAGAAGTATAAAATTGTCATTCAACCAATTAAAAATAAATGTAAGGCCGGTTCTAACTGTTACCAAACTTTCATACATCTCGTTACTTTTTTTTTTAATTTGCATGTACAAAATAAATTAAAAAACATTGTAAGGTTTCATTTTTCAAATGTTGTCTAACTTGCATGAATCTTGTTTAGCGGCAACACAAGCACCTACAAGATCAAAGATGGTGGTTGGTGTAGCGTAGGAGAGCAGATCTTCTGTTCTTATTTTTTCTGTGTCTTTGTGTCTTTTTATTTACAATTTGATATATATCTTTTTATTTAATACTAATTAATTCTTACATTAAATAAGAGACTAGGTGTCAAAATTTAAATAACAAAAAAATGAAAACAAAAGATCTGCTCCCGTAGCGTAGTTGAGCCCAACAATAAAAGGAAAGACAGTAGTAGTAGGTGTAAAATCCAACTTTTTTTAATATTTTTTTAGTGTAATGAAGTCAAATCAACGTAACAACCAGCATTATAAGCTTATAGTGAAAGTGCTTAATGATAAGATAATGCTAAATTATTAAGCATATAAGTGATTGCCAGCTAATTGTACCACTAATCCACTATCGTCCATCAAAGGGGTTGCAATACGTCTATAAGTTTAATAAATAAACGTTTAAATATTTTCCCCATCCTAAAAAGAAAATAAAAAAATCACACACTCTATATATATATATATATATATATATATATATATATATATTCTCTCGGTCTTTAAAAGAATGATTAAAGATATAAATTTTTTTATTCATTCGTATAAATATAATCTTGTGAGACCACTTAAAATAATTATAAATTTTTTTTACACTTTTTTTTTTTTTATTTTTTATAATGCGTGTAAAAATTATACTCTGATCATTTATTCTGGGATGGAGGGAGTATTTATATGGGACCTAGGAGCGTGCAACAGCAGCGCAGAGGAGGAGGGTGGGAAAGCGTCTGAAAAAAAAAACAAAAGGAAAGAAAAACCGGGTGAGACCAAGGTCCGGCAAAAACGGGGTGCATGTCATTTTTACACAACTTCATTTCCTACAGTGGGCCATCGCCTCACATGCCTCCATGTGAATTGTGGTCCCACCAAATACCAATCCCAACCTCCGTTCTTTCCTTTCCTTAATTGTTCTTGCATTTTCCATAACCCCATTCAATCCCTTCCTCACCCTCACCTAACATACGTGAATTCCACTAATAATTTCTACTCCCATCACTCAATTTGTAAATAATGCCAGTCAAGACAGTTTTGACTTGTCAAGTTCAAGTAAAATTTAAATAAAAAAATATTAAATTATCTAAAATTCATACTTGCTTGGTAAAATTATTTAATACCCCTTTGTAGATATTAAATAACTTTAAGAATAAAAAACAAGAGTACATAGGATTATCCAAAATTCATACTTGCAAACTACAGTAGAACTTGTATAAATTAATACTTGATAAATTAATAATCTCTCTAAAATAATGTTTTTTTTCAATCCTGACTTGGGCTAATGGGATAAACTAATAATTTCGATAAACTAATAAAATAATAATTTTTAAAAAGACTCTTATATAAATATATGGTCCCATCAAAATCATAAATTAATAATTCTTTTAAATTACAAATATATCTAGGGCAATCTTGAAAAATATGATTTTATTCTCGTTTATTTCGTCTTGAATTTCAAATCTATCTTAATTTCATCCTTATTTTTTCTTGAAATTCAAATTTAATTGAATTTCATCATTAATATATGGTCCCATCAAAAAAATGATTTGTCTTAAAATTCAAATCTAATTGAATATAATTTTTTTTGAAATAAAATGTGAATGCAATTTAAAAAGTGGATACAATGAACATTATTTAATTATTAAAAATAATTAATATTACTTTCAATGAATTCTATTATTACATTAATTTAATAAGTATGATACATTGCATCAAAAAAATATGATATAAACATCAATAAAATGCAATAATTTTAATATAATTAAATTTATGTTCACCGAATAGAAAAACACTCTTTAAATTAATAAATTATTAACTTATCGATTAAATAATAACTCTCTAAATTAATAAAAAATTTCTGTCCCAACAATATTAATTTATAAAAGTGCTACTGTAGTATATAAACTTTTGGTGTAATTTAATTACAAGCTTAATAACTTGTGCATAGTACGAATAAGTTTAAAAATTACTTATCGAGTATCTTTTTAATTTTATGCAAAGTATTATATATAACTTTAATTAGTATCCATAGTAATTTGTTGCTCTAATTGTATGCGTAAGATAAGATATAAGTTGTTTGTTATTTGATTGTATTTATATGTTTATATAAGATATCAGAAGTTTGGTAGGTATTTTTGTGGCTTTTTAATGAATTAAAAGTCACTACACATATACTTTTATATAAAAAAATGTGAAAGAATTGGTAAAATAGGAAATAAAACATATGCATTATAATTTATAATTAATTAAAATAAGAAAAAAAACAAAATACAATGTATTTAATTTATGTATTTGAGAAGTATAATATGAATCTATACCACAAAAAAAAAAACATAATAATCAAAAATACCCTTGAACGGTTCGATATTTGTCTTGTTATATTTTGATATTGACTTTATACTTTTTTTCTCTTTAAAATGACACCATTATAAAGTGATACTAATAAAGTACATTGAATTATATAATCAATTTTACCAATCCTTTAGAATTATCAATATTATTAAGGGAGATCAAAAGAGCCGTTATTTTTTTTGACTATTAATATCTCATATATATATATATATATATATATATATATATATATATATATATATTTTTTACCTAATGTATGTATCTCAATTTTTTTCTCCACCTTCATTATCTCCTAGTTTCTCTCACGCACTAGATTATATATTTTTAATTTTTAAATTACGCACATAATTGTGTGTAATTAGTATATTAAATAAATTTCTTACACTTTATGAATGAGAATACAAGTACTACAAATTAATAAAGAGGAAATAAACTCTCATTTTAAAAAAAATTTAATGAATATAACCCCAGGATAAAAGAAATTGATATTTTTAAAATATTTTTAAATAAAAAGTGTCGATATAAAAGTATAGTGACGATGAAAATTGTCGCTATAGAATCTATAACGACAATTTTTATATAAAAATATTATTTTCTATTGAGAATTTATCAATTTCGCAAGATAAAATATAATATAAAATATCACAATTTCAACTTTCAATCAATCAATCAAAAAGTTAAATTGGACGGCAAAAAAAGAACACTAATTAATTGGTTTCAAAATTAGCTGTGCACATCAATTGTGGGCGCGTGGCGATGGGAATTTCTTCCTTGTAAACTGACAGATTGCGGGATGGGGACGATCCTTTTGAGCCCCACTAGGGTTACCAATACCTTCCGATCCGGTAGGCTGTATCAGTCGTACGTATATGTATGACTTATTCATACGTCCTTTATATGGGGGTACGTTTTATAAAATTATGTTTTTATTTTTATTTTAAAATTATAAAATAACATTATTAAAATTTGACATCAAAAAATCAATCACAACTAATTTTTTAATTAATTTTAAGAGTAGATATGAAAATATAAAATTATTCTTAATTTTTTATTACTAATTAAGAAATGTACATAAAATTTTGGAATAGAAGGATTGAAGTTAATGTTGATATAATTTTAAATTAATATGAGTTAATTTCTTTTTATATAGTCCATACAAATTTAATATTATAAGAAAGTACTATACCTGATCCCTTTGCCAAGGGAAAAAAAGGTCTCATTAAAGATATATTTTTATTTCACATGATATGTCTTTAAAAATTTAAAATTATTAGTTGTAATATAATAGGATAATAAAGTTATAATGATATATTTTATTATTAATATTTGTTGAAACAAATTTTTTATCAAATACAATTTCTTTATGGAAAATACCAGACTCATTACAATTTTTGTTATTAAAAATAAGCATCAATTTATAATTTTAAATAATTTAAGTTAACATTAAAAAATCAGAACTATTATTAAATTTTATAACATAAAATAATATGAAATATATATTAAATTATTAATGGTATAGTCCAATAGGTTTAGTAGCAGTAGTAATTAGTAAAAGAGTAGTGGGATCATACAAAATGTAGGCAGCTTTTTAATATGAAAGCTAGGTAGGGTAGAAAAAGGTGGGGTTTCTGTTACTTATAATACTACGACTGCCCAATATTCTTCTTGGGATTGGTGGTAAAAAGACCTCAATTCAACTATAAATAATCCCTCTTCCTCTTCCTCTAAACCTACACTTCTCTCTCCCTCTCTCTCTCCACATATATATATATATATATATATATATATCATAAAAACCCTAGTAGGTTTAGATGGGGGTACACTAATAGGTTTAGACGGGGTTGTAAGTACAGAAGCATCAAGTCGTCGTCCTCTACAAAATAAAAAATGGTTGTCTTTGTATTTTTCCACGGCTTTCTTGAACTGCATCGATCTGTCTGTCAGTCAGTTTAATTAGGCCGATGCCATTGCCACAGTTCAATAAAGCTGTGGGAAGATACAGAGAGGATCAAAAAAGATTATATATGGTGCTACCTAGCTCGATCAACAATATTGCATGGTATTTATCTTGATCTCGATCCCCTTTTTTACTATTACTTCATTTAATTTACAGATCTATATATATACTTTTCATTTTATTTTTTTCCTGATGGATGATGCATCTATGTAACTTTAGTAATTAAATTTGATGGTTAATTCATGTGAATTCTAAAGGATAAAAATTCTTTGACCCTGGTGTTTTAATTATTTTGGAAATTTAAACAAGAGGGGATTCAGTTTTTTGGTGTGTTTTTTAATTTTACTATTAATCCAATTCAGTGATTGATCTCATCCTCTCGTAAAAGTCTTCGATAATTATTATTAAATTTAAAATTAATATTTCAAATTAACTCTAAAGATTCAAATCGTAGATTTTGGAACATACCAAGTTACAAATGGCAGGATTGCAGTTAATCAATTTTTACTTGATTTGGTGAAGACAATTCAGTCTCTCTTTTCTATCTCACTCACACGCAAAGAGAAAACTTTTAATTTCTATTGTACGTGTCCTTTGATTTTTATGCACCAATGAATACCGAAAACATATGGATGGAAAGATAGATCCAACATCTATGATTGATAAGGAATGTTAGCTTCTACCTACAAATTATAATAATTTATTTTCTGTAAAAAATTCTAACAGCAATGCATGATATGCTTTATTAGGTAATGTTTCCTGGCAATTGATCGATACGCCTTTTATGAGTAATTACCCTGCTGTATTAATTACTAAGGTAACAATTACTTCTTTCAAAGTTCTTTTACATAAACTAATATGATTATACATCATCATTATCGTATTTCATAGTCCCATATTAGGGTTAGATTACTCAATTCCTCATTGTAATACATGGAAAAGAAAAGGACCTTTTTACTCCACCAACATTGGGGCTTATATATATGTTATGTATATACAAATTTATTGTGAATAGTTATAAAATACGAAAAACATGGACCACAAGCTTGGCATTGCCCTATTCATATGGAACCTCCACCTTCAATTAAACTTAACTGTACAAGTTTTAAAGCCCTAATCTTATTTGTCTAATTAATTCACATTATTAAGGCAACCCTACTAATGGATTAGTATATCATATATTTTGCAAATTGTCATTTCTTTGCTGTAAGATTCTTTAGTTAGTTAAAATAATTGGACGTATGACCTACGACTCCCTAATGTTATTGCTTCTTTTCTATCTCGAGTGTAAATGGTTGGATGGATTAGTGCTTCCTATTTAATTATGCTTTGCTTTAGTGGGTCAAGTTCTTTAATTAATTATTTTCTGGTTTAAAGTTAAACATAAGGGATAATTATATGTTTAAATTAACCTTTGAAATTGTCAAAAAGGCTGGCATTTGTTTGTTCTGATTTGTTTAAACTTCATTAGGATGGAAAAGGTATATATAAAAAGTTATTTGCCTGCCCTTTGTTTGTTCATTATGTGTTTATATAAATCTATAGGAGTATTATTTAGTTTTGCTTACATAAAGTAGTGGTAAAAGTGAAAATTTGAGAGAATGTGGATCCATCCATCGACCACAAATCTGTACGTTAATTGATTTTGTTGTCTTAACTACTGTGTTAAAGTCTTTGTTTATGACATGATGATATGTTGCAAGTGATCAGAACTTGGGTACACGAGTTAACATTGCCAGCAATTTTTGTGTGCATTTATATGTACACGTGTGTGTATATATATTTATATATAAATACTTCATGAAAATTTCAAAAAATCACAACGAATAATTTATAAATAGATGCATGTTGCGTGTATGTATATATATGTTTTGTTTCCTGTTGGAATGCCAAAATTAGGTTGTAATTCAGCAGTTGAGACTTCCTTGGGATGTGGTAATTAGTACGGGGAAGAAGATAATTTGACCATAAAAATTGTTGTTCATAACTTTCTTAATGTTTGAATTCAAAGCAAGGTCGAATGGAAGATCCAATGTTCTTTAATTCATCCTGCCTCAAATTTTACATCACTAATAAAAATCTTGTGAATGATGTATGTATGTATGTTTGAAAATGATATATCCGCAGATTTTTTTTTGTGCAAACTTAATTTATGTCTCTTGCAATATGCAAACTAGGCTTATATATATATACCAGGGCTAGCTCTTAATTTTGAAGCAATTGCATGCGAAAATATGTATATGTATATAAAAATGTGTTTGTGTGTGTGCGTGTGTTTATTAGTGATGAATTATAATTACTCCATTCTGTTTCTCTATATTTGATGGACCTGTGCATAGTAAGTTGTCTTGTTGTGTCCATAAAGGCAAAGAGCCATTAATTTCATCAATAGTCTGTTTCATGGTCGACCAAGTAGCCAAGAACTTTGTTGGGGGCATTTTCACTTCACTTTAAGAGGTTAAAGAACATGATTTTTGCAGTGTGATCTTATTATATGTATGTATATATTCATATACTTGATGTTAGTTTTAACCAAAGTAGTTGGTGGCAACGTATTAATCAAATAGCGACACATGTTGTTTTATACACTATATGCCACCAGCTAGCTAACGACGTGACTTTTCTTTTATCAATGGATCCAACATTTTTGGACTTACTGAATTATTACATATTCATCCCTGTCCTTCTCTCTCACGTCACAAGCTTTCTTCTAGACCCACTAGCCAACTTGTTTCTTAAATTACAGATACATGGTAGCATCAGGGCATGTCTATATATATATATATATTTATGTGTGTATGTAATCATCCGCTACAAACGCAACCTGTTATTTGTTATTAATAATAACACACGTATACGTTTTATACATATGTCTAACTAAGTAACAAGCTTTTTATAGTTTATAATATTTACGTATACTGTACATAGCTGTCAAAAATACCTATAGGTCATGTGACAATATATTTTTGTATATATAGTCTAACATTCACCGTATGAATATTCTCAACTGTCTGAAGTGCTGTAAATTGCCGGATAATATTCTTAAATTAAAGCATGAAAGATCTAATTTTTGATAGCAAGTTTGGTAAATATATTTGAGAGCTTGATAATGTTGCCCAACCTATATAATTTTGATTGCATGTCTTGCAAATTTTGGCTTGCGTCTCATGTTATCGACACATAGTTTGGCAGCGTTATAAAATTCGAAGTTAGAGATTATTTGTATCAAAACCTTGAAACATAATTGTGATTATAATTATACCGACATTAGATATATAGCACAGAAAAAGGACTAGTGAAAAAGGTAAAAATAATACTCTTTCCGTTCTAAATTATAAGATTATTATTAACTTTTTAAAAGTCAATTTGAGAATTTTTCGAGCCTAAATTTGAGGTGATTCACCAAAAATTATGAAATAATAAATTTTATAATAAGTGTTAACGCCAAGATATTCTCCTGCGACCCAATCACGTAAGACGCTCTGATCCTGCACAGTTCAACAGGTCAACACCAAAAGCTTGACGGCCTGACCGTCGGGGGATAGCTCCGGCGTGAGAGTCAGTACACGCGATCACAAGGTTAACAATGGAGGAAAAATATTGACTAGTGTCTGAGCCAGAAAGAAAGAAAGAAAAGATGATAATATGATTGTGTGTGTTGTGTTTTGTTACCTCCCCCTTTTCCCCTGTGTGATCTTTGCCCTATACGTCATCGAAACCCGGTTTACCGTGCCACCCACTATCTCCTGACACCTCCCCTCACCCCCGGTCATCTCAGCCGAAAGTATGTAGTTTACTTTCCTACCTGCTACCACTGTTTTCTCTCGCCGGTAATCGGAGTCCTATCCTCATTAATGCCATGCAGAAAGGTGGCAGACATAACAGTCAACTACTACTTTTTGTGATGATTACCGGTCAAAGATATGATAAGAGACGGTCTGCATAATGGACCAATCCAACGACTAAGCCCAATAACATAATCAAATAGCGGGGCCCAAATCATATGACCCAATATGACAAAAGTAACATAGTCCAAAGGATGGGCCCATTCGGCCTGACCCAATATGAAAAGTATTAGGGCCCAATATTGCCCCCCAGTCTTTTATTAAACAGGATGTTTAGTGGAAGACTGTAAATAATATAAGTCCATAGCGAAAGAGATGTGCCTCTTCTAGTAATTCACCGACTGTCTTTGAATGTCTGTAGGCAAATGCTGTCTTCGGGAGGCTCCTTCCCAGGTATAAAGAAATCGAAGCCGAAGAAGACGCAGCCAGACGAGAGAACGATATTCTGACGTCGGCTCTGAGCAAAGAGAGAAGGGACCATGGTACCGCTCTCTTTAATAAAGAAATGCCTCCAAAAGGATGTGAATAAGTTAAAAGAAAAACTGGAGACAGCCGAAGCCACACACCGAATCACCGTTAGTACGAACGTAGATCTGGTTCGTAGAAATGAAGTTCTTGTGGGAAAGAACGAAACAATGGTGAAAACTAACAAGAACCTGGCGCTGCAAGTGAATGAATTCGAAGCTAGGGACTTGAGACATCTGAAGGAACGACCAAAGCTCGAAGATTTGGGTCCCCCTCTGACCGAAGATCTTCGGAGAGAAGTTCAACAAGACTACCGAAAATCAGCTGAGTTGAATGAGGAGATTGTCCAAATGTTCTCGGATGGGTATGACGAGTGTCGAAGCAAAGACAAGGCAAGACTCGACTCTTCGGAAGACGAAGCTGAATCCTGAAGATGATTTTCTTTCCCCCTAGCTGTAGGATTTCTGTAAAAGCTTCTATTGTTTTGTAAACAATATTATGTAAATGAAATATCGACTTTCTTCCTTATGACTTTGGTGCATTTACTGGTTATCAATACTTCAATATCGATTCAACTTGAAAAATGTACAAGCTCTTTCGTGGACTTAACTTAAACTATTAATTAACAACTAGGCAAGTCATATAACAGACAAGATGAAGTTAAAGAATGTGGCCTTACGAACTCAACACTTAGAAAAATTTAGGTAATAAAGTAAAGGAATACTTATTCGTTACCGAAGCGTGAGGTAGATCTGCTTCATTAGGGATTTATTTACCGTGGATGGCCTGAAGAAGTCTGAAGGATGACACTTGCCTACCACGAAGGGCCTGACAAGGTCTAAAGGTTGATAATTGCCTACCACGCAGGGCCTGACAACGTCTTAGAAATGACACTTGCCTACCACGAAGGGCCGGACAAGGTCATTAGGATGACACTTGTCTACCACGAAGGGCCTGACAAGGTCTAAAGGTCGACAATTGCCTACCACCCAGGGCCTGACAACGTCTTAGGGATGACACTTGCCTACCACGAAGGGCCTGACAAGGTCATAAGGTCGACAATTGCCTATCACGCAGGGCCTGACAACATCTTAGGGATGGCACTTGTCTACCCCGAAGGGCCTGCCAAGGTCATAAGGCCACCTGCCGATGAGGCTACCATCAAATGGTCAGCGAGTCCACCTAAACCTCCTTACACCGATGATGTTAACAGCAACGCATACAAAACTTGTTTGAGAAAAAGGGAACTTTTATTGATGACGACTGAAACATTTACAGACTTCTGGTGTACTGAAATTGTATCTACTGAAAATATTACCTAAGCCTGTTGGCATGCCAAGTATTTTTTATTACTGACCCGTCCAATGCCCTCAACCGATAAGTCCCCGGCTTCGGTACTTCTATGACTTCATACGGTCCTTCCCAATTTGGCATCAGCTTTCCCAAATTCTGGGGTGTAGATGCTTCGACTTCTTTGAGAACGAAATCTCCTACTTCGAATCTGCGAAGCTTTACCCCTTTGTTATAATGCTTAGCTACTCTTCGCTGATAGGCTGCTAGTTTGATCAAGGCTGTTTCTTTGACTTCTTCAAGTAAATCAAGATTGGCTTTTAGCCTTTCGTCATTGTATATCTCTTTGAACTGAGTAACTCGAAGACTTGGAGATCCAATTTCAATTGGGACTAAGGCATCAGTACCATAGGCCAGCTTGAAAGGTGAATCCCCTGTTGTGGTCCTCGGAGTGGTCCGATAAGCCCATAACACGCTGAGCAGCTCTTCTGGCCATCTTCCTTTAGCTTCGTCCAATCTGCGCTTGATTCCATTCAGCAGCGTTCTGTTGGTCACTTCGACTTGTCCATTAGACTGAGGATGAGCTACCGAAGTCTTTCTGTGCTGGATCCCCAGTTCTTTCAAAAATGCTTCGAATTTTGATCCCACAAATTGACGTCCATTGTCCGAAATCACCACCTTAGGAATTCCAAACCGAAATACTACCGACTCATTGATGAACTTTAAGCATTCCTGTTCCGTTATTAACCTAAGCGGTTTTGCTTCTACCCACTTGGTCATGTAGTCGATGGTAACTATAACAAAGCTGACCTGACCTTTTGCTTTCGGTAGTGGACCTAGTATATCAACCCCCCAGACAGTAAAGGGTATGGGAGATAAGATTGAGTATAGCTCTTCTGGTGACTGATGTGGGATCGAACTGTTGAGCTGACATTTCTCGCACTTCTTGACGTATTCAGTTGCTTCCTTGAAGATGGTAGGCCAGTAATACCCCTGGCGAAGTACTTTGTATGCTAATGATTTAGCAGCCATATGGTCGCCACAAATGTCTTCATGTACTTTCCGGAGAGCGTATTCAGCTTCGGATGGAGTCAAACATTTCAACAGTGGAGACGAGAATGCTCTTCGGAACAGATCTCCATCTATCAGAACGAAATTAGCACTCTTGTACTTGATTTTCTTGGCTAATATCTGATCCGAAGGTAAGACGCCATCTGCCAGATACTCCAGATATGGAGTCAACCAGCAGTTGGTTCGATCAGCACACATTACCAATTCATGATGAACACTAGGATGTTGCAGAATTTCCAAGTAAACCGACCCACCGAAGACGTTAATATCCGTAGTGGCTAATTTAGAGAGTGCATCGGCAATGGAATTGTCGTTACGTTCGACCCTCTAAAATTCGTAGAACTGGAAATACTGAAGCCGTTCTTTCAATTCCGCCAAATACTTGATCATTCTATGACCTCGGGCTTCGTATTTCCCGAAGACTTGTTTAACGACTAACTGAGAGTCGCTGAAGATAACTATTCTTTGCACTTCGAAACTCTTAGCTAGTCGCAATTCCGCCAACACTGCCTCATACTCCGTCTCATTGTTCGTTGCTTTAAACTGAAATCTGATGGCCTGTTGCACCTTGAATCCCTCCGGACTGGTCAGAATAATCCCTGCTCCGCTGACGTCCGTGGTAGAGGACCCATCTGCATACAGTGTCCACGGACTCTCCTTCTGCTGAAGAACTGCGACTATGCTGTCAGACCCTTCAGCTTCTGCTACAACTTTATCAGCTTCAGAAAATGAACATTCGACCACAAAATCTGCCAAGGCCTGCCCCTTGATGGCGGTTCGGGGATGATATTCAACGAAAAATTGAGATAACTCCATCATCCATGCAGCTAATCTCCCCGATACCTCAGGTTTGCCCATAATTTTTTTCAAAGGCTGATCTGTGTAGACTATTACCAATCTACCCTAGAAATACTGCCTAAGCTTTCGACTAGCAGTTATTAAAGCAAAAGCAAACTTTTCAATATTTGGGTACCTTGTTTCGGCATCCCGAAGGACATGGCTTACATAATAAATCGGGTGCTGCTTACCCCCAACCTCTCACACCAAAACTGTTCCTACTGCCAACGAACTAGCTGCTAAGTACAAATACAAAGGCTCGACAGGAGCGGGCTTCACCAACAAAGGCGCCGAAGATAAGTAGGACTTGATGCTCTGAAAGGCGTCTTCGCATTCCGAAGTCCATTGGAACGTCTTGGCATTCTTCGGCCCTTTCAACGTATCAAAAAACAGCAAACACCTTTCTGTCGATTTGGACATAAACCTCCTCAAAGCTGCAATCCTCCCAGTCAGACGTTGAACATCTTTAAATGACTGAGGAGTCTTCATGTTCAGGATCGCTTGAATCTTTTCTGAATTTGCTTCAATTCATCTTTGACTGACCAGATAACCCAGAAACTTGCCAGCCCCTAATCCGAAGGTGCACTTAACAGGGTTTAGTCTCAATTTGTGATGACGGACTGTCTGAAAGCATTCTTCCAAGTCATCCAGATGTTTATGTACCAACATGCTCTTAACAATCATGTCATCCATATACACCTCCATATTTTTGCCCAACTGATACCTGAAGACGTAGTTCATCATCTTATGGTAAGTGGCTCCGGCGTTGATGAGACCGAAGGTCGTTTTCTTGTAGGCATATACCGAACGATGCCTAATGAACGCCGTCTTCGGTATATCCTCTTTACACATTGAGATTTGATGATAGCCAGAGAATGCATCCATGAAGCTCAACAAAGCATACCCCGAAGTTGCGTCGATGAGCTGGTCAATGTGGGGTAACGGGTAGAAATCCTTTGGACAAGCTTTATTCAGATCTGTATAGTCGATACAGACTCACCATTTCCCATTCTGCTTCTGGACCAGCACCCCATTTGCCATCCACTGCGGATAGTCGATCTCGAAGATGAAGTCAGCGGCTAGCAGCTTCGCAATTTCTTCATCGATGATTCGTTGGCGCTCAGGCGCAAAGATCCTCCTCTTTTGCCGAACTGGCTTCTTTGACGGGTCCACTTCCAACCGATGCTCTGCAATATCCCTGCTCACCTCCGGCATATCTTGAGGTTCCCATGCCAAGATGTCAACATAACACCGCAGAAGTTCAATGAGGTTCGTCTGGAGAGGTTCCGGCATACCCGAACCTATTTTCACCGTTTTGTTAGCCTTGCCCGGGATGAGCTCTATCTCTTCTGTTTCTTCAGCTGGCATGACCAACGGCTCTGAGCTGCTATCTGTGAAGGGTTCGATCTCTATTGTCATGGTCTGTTTTTGCTTTGATACCCCCACTCCCGAAGTGATATCGACATTTCTATAGCATCTTTTGGCCAGATCCAGATCTCCTTTCACCTCCCCAACCCCATGAGCCGTAGGGAATTTAATTTTGAAGTGAGGGATTGAGGTTACAGCTTGTAAAACAGTTAAAGTGGGCTTCCCCAAAATAGCATTATAAGCGGAATCTATATGTACGACATAAAATTTGCAAATAATTTCTACCTGCTGGGGGGCCGTCCCGAAGATAACCGACAGTTCGATGGTTCCAGCCACTTTGACTGGATCGTTACTGAAGCCGTATAAAGGGGTCTCCTGCCCGATCTCCATCTTCTGCCCATCAAGATTCATCCTCTGATAAGCATGGGCATATAGGATATCTACAGAAGACCCATTGTCGATCATCATTCGTTTCATGTCCACCGAACCCACTTGTGCCGTTACCACCAATGATCCCTCATGCGGTTCGATGGTTTTCGAAGGGTAATCCTCATCTGTAAAGAAAATTACCGTACCTGAGAAGGGTCTGTCAGTCTTCGAGAGGGTACCCGCCGCCGACATGACCGAATCCAGATAACTTCGGCGCTTCTTTCCAACAAACTTGCCAGAAGTACCCCCAGTGATGACATCTATCACTTGCCTTGCTGGCGGCCCAGGAGCGGGGAACACTTGCTGAACTGGTTGGGCTGCCTGAACAGGTCCTCTATCTTGCTGTTGATTCGTTCTGGCAGCCACATAATGAACTAAAGCCCCGTCTTGTACCTTTTTCTCAATAAAATCTTTCAAACTAGCACAGTCGTTTGTATCGTGGCCCGAAGCTTGATGATAGTCAAAATACTTACGAGAATTCCCTTTTTCGGGCTTAATGTTATCTCGAGGTGGCTCGAAGATAGGTTGATTCTTAATCTGATCCAAGATAACAGCCCTGTCAGTGTTGAGTGCAGTATACGTCCTATTTACCCTCTGAGCGGGAGCGGACGAGCGTCCTCCACTCTGTCTCCAATTATTATTGTATTTCTTCGATCCGCCATCATGACGACCTTTATTTCCTTCATTCTTACTCTGGTCCCCTTCTGTTCTGTCCCGATCTGTCTCCTTAAGCCGATCTGAAGAAGGACGTTTGAGGCTATTCATGGCTTCCTCTACCACGATATAACTTTTCGCTTTGTCGAAGGCTTCTGCGAGACTCTTCGGGTGGTGAAACATTAATTTCTTCACCAACTTCTCTGATTTGACCAGATCTAACCCATTCTGAAACAGTCCCACGACTTGTAGATCGTTCAGGTCTGTCACTTGGCCGACTGCTTCACGGAATCGCTTTACGTATTAGCCCAAAGACTCATTCGAATACTGTCGAACCTGAGCCAATGAGCCAGTTGGTTTCCCCCTCCTTTTGTTGCCCCCGAAGCGAGCGTGGAACTTATTGCACATGTTCGCCCAAGATGAAATCGAATCCGAAGGCAAAGTCCCCATCCACTGCCGGGCATCCTTTCGGAGTGTCGTGACAAAAGTATGACACTTAGCAGCATCACTAAAGTCATAATAATCTATCAGTCGGTCGAACGCCTGACTATGGTCATAGGGATCCCCCGATCCGTCATAGCTTTCAATGTGTGGCAACTTCTTGGTGGGGTCAGCTTTTTCTTTTAGAATTTCCGCGAAAAAAGGGGATGCCCTCTTTCCCGAAGTATCTTTAGTTTTCTGTACCTCGGCAAGCTGCCTCCGAAGCTCCTTCACCTCTTTAACCAGATACTCCACGCCTTCTGGTTGGGATGATGCTTCTTTTTCCGGTGACTCCTCCCCCTTCTGAGTGGACCGGTATCTTACAATAGAACCCCCAACTTTCGAGGGGCTTTTATGACGACGATGGTCCACAGAGCGGAATGCCCTCGGTGGACTTTTTGGTGTATGACTCCTAGATCTGTTTCGTCTTTGGACTCGGCTGCCGTGGTGGGAATGTGCAACAACGAGTGTCTTCTTTGTATTCTCAGGAGTACGATCTCTGGATCGACCTCTTCGTTCGCTTCGACCCTGCTCCTTAGAATCGACAGGGTGATGTGCCCTCTTTGATCTTTAAGGAGTAGGGTTTCTGGATCTTTTTCTTTCTCGAGGTTGACCCCGAGACTCATGCCCTGAATGAGCAGGTTCTTTCCCACTTCGATGCCCATATTTTTCAGATTGGACATAGCTGGACGCTTCATCCCTCAAATCTGCCATTCGAGACATCTGCTCAGCTATATCCTGTCGTTGCTTCACAAGTGCCTCCATGGCCCTATTTGCTTCGTCTGCCATTTTAGCCAGCCGGGAGGCCTTTTCGTCTCGGTCATCCCGATATCGAGTTCTAGGCGAGGTGCCTTCTACTCGTTTCCGATTATGACCAGACCCTTTCTCTACTGTGAAAACTAGCTTTCTCTTGGCCTTGCTCACAACCCTCGGACGAGAATCTCCATGCGAACGTTTGGACGCTGTGCTGGCATGAACACTTAGTGCAGGTCCCAAACGATCCTTGACAGACACTCGCGGTATTGACTCACTGGCAGCCATTGGCTGCCCCTCAGGTGTAGATGTTCTACTCTTCCCCATAAATACCGACGTAGAACGACCACAATGTGTGATTGAAAAATACTCAGGACACTAGAACTCACCCCTCCTTCTAGCGTCAATGTTAACGCCAAGATCTTCTCCCGCGTCCCAATCACGTAAGACGCTCTGATCCTGCACAGTTCAACAAGTCAACACCAAAAGCTTGACGGCCTGACCGTCGGGGGATAGCTCCGACGTGAGAGTCAGTACAGACGATCACAAGGTTAACAATAGAGGAAAAATATTGACTAGTGTCTGAGCCAGAAAGAAAGAAAGAAAAGATGATAATATAATTATTTGTGTTGTGTTTTGTTACCTCCTCCTTTTCCCCTGTGTGATCCTTGCCCTATACGTCATCGAAACCCGGTTTACCGTGCCACCCACTATCTCCTGACACCTCCCCTCACCCCCGGTCATCTCAGCCGAAAGTATGTAGCTTACTTCCCTACCTGCTACCACTGTTTCCTCTCGCCGGTAATCGGAGTCTCATCCTCATTAATGTCATGTAGAAAGGTGGCAGACATAACAGTCAACTACTACCTTTTGTGATGATTACCGGTCAAAGATATGATAAGAGACGGTCTGCATAATGGACCAATCCAACGACTAAGCCCAATAACATAATCAAATAGCGGGGCCCAAATCATATGACCCAATATGACAAAAGTAACATAGTCCAAAAGATGGACCCATTCGGCCTAGCCCAATATAAAAAGTATTAGGGCCCAACAATAAGTAATACTTATTAATTTTAAGTTTAAAAATATATTAAATTGACTTTAAAAAGCCAATAAACAAATAAAGTACAGAACCAATAGCATCAATTGATTTTCGACAGAGTTTAAAATTGACGGAGACTACACAAGGACCATGGGTGATCAGTGGAAGCTTAAATAATTATACTGGTACTTCACAAAAGAGTCCCCCCATCAATTAATTTATGATGCCTCAACCTAGTTGCCAAAAGCATTAAAAGTGCAAGTAGTTAAAAGCTGTGAAATCAATCAAATAGTTGGAGTTTGATTTGTATTTTGTTCGACTAAAAATTTGATTCGAGCTTAATTTGAAATATAAATGATTCAAATATAAATAAATTTTAAACTTCGATTAATTATTCAAATCTCTTCAAATTATAATTTTTTATTGAAATTCGAATCATATTCGCTCAAAAAGTTCAAATTATTCGGGCTCGATTCGAGATCGTGCTCGATTCGGTAGCTAAATTTTTATTTCATACTCGATAAATTTTTATGAATTAAATCTAAGCAAATCAATACTCAATTCGACTCGATTCATTTACACTCCCTACAAGCTGTAGCTCAGCCAAAACCAAAACTAGCTAGTGAAGCATACCATATATGATAAGATTTCAGCTTGTTCAAGTTATTTAAACAACCGTATATTAATACTCCATCCTTATTACTATTTTAAGTATTTCTAAGTTAAATATTTATTTACTTTAAACAATTTATTTTTTAATAATAATTTGTCTATAATATACTAAATATTAATTGTTATATTTTTTTATGCATATTTATGAAATATCATTAGTCATGTACATAAAACTATGCAATTAAATGAGAAGTTAAATATGAATAATTTTATTATTTTATTTTCTATCTTAATAAACTTAAAAAATCAATTAAAATTTTTATCTTGGGACGTGAGTAATAATTTAAAATAAAAAGAGGAGTATAAGTTTTTACAATCATTTGTAGTCAAGAGTACAATAAAGGTGTTTCCTTTTTAAGTTGGTGCAGTGAACAGCCATGCATCTAATGTGTATTTTCTCTTAATTTCCCTTTTTCTTTATTTTTTTTTGATGAAATCATAATATATGCAGATTTGTTAAGAAAACTTGAAGTGAGGTTAATGATACATTTTTTTAAAAAAAAGTTCAGCGTTAAATCAATCAAATCTCACTAAAACAGAAATAAATAAATAAGTCTCATAAAAATAAAAAACAAGCTGAGTGAAACAAAACAAAAGGTAAGAGATCAAAACAACGTTTTTCTTTAGCTTATACATTAATTATATACTGATTAATTAGAACGAGGTCCCTTAAAACAAGTTATTTTTAAAAAAAACTTTAATTTTATTTTACACTCTCTCCGTGTACATATATTTTTGTCTTCAAAAAGATGAGATAAAGTACAGTTAGAGAAAGGTAATTATTTTATTTATTGGGATCCATTAGTATAAAAAAATAAAATTATTTGTCACTTCATGAATTTTATGGAAACACTAAAAAGAAATTTGAAACTTTATTTATTTTATTTCTTTTATTTTTAATATATATAAAATTTATATTTTACTCTTCTTTTGAGAGTGAGTAAAAAATAAATAGAACATGAAATGAGCGCATATTGATTTTCTGAATTGGAAGCGATTTGAAAGAAACATAGAAGAGTGAGTTAGTGTTGTGCGTGTTAAAAAGATGCACCTTTGTTAAATTTACGATACTTTTTATTATTTTCACAATAAAAATATTGTTATAAATGTATAAAGACGATTTTCACAGTCGCTATACGATCTATAACGATATTTTTATTGTGAAAATAATATCTTATATCTTTTCATATATTTTGGTGCCTACCCATGTCTTCTCAACCTTCAATTTTTTATTAAAATATACTTTAATTTATCACTTTTTTAAGTTTAGATTGGTAAAAGTAAATTTTGTTTTGATGGGAGGGTTGAAGAAAATGAGGTTGACTTCCGCTAGAGACGAGTGAGTCTTTGTAAAACAACAGAGAAAATGTAGAGACGATAGATACAGTGGGAGTGGGAGTGGTAACGTGGGGGACGGAGGTGTCGAAATTCAGAATTAAAAATCTGAACTTGCTAGAATTATTATCAAGTGGCAACAATTAACAATAAGATAAGAGGTTATTTGATTATCATTGAATGGTTGAATGGTTCAGTCATTCGGTGCATTTATTTCGAATAAAAATTGTCTGAATAGCTGAATCAGTCAGTCATTCAGACTATTTGGGCTGAATGATCAAGTTTTATTTTTTTGACTGAATGAATTTTTTATTTTATAATATTAATTATTATATTAAGTAATATTAAATAAATTTATAATAATTTTGAATTTTTTTCAGAGGGATAAAATAATAAAAATCTATTATTAAGATGTTTCAGACATGTCAATTATTAAATAACTTTTAACATTCAAATTCAAATTCATATTCGGCTCATTCAAATTCAAAATTAAATTCATTCAATTCTTATCAAACAACACCAAGAAAATGAGAATGAAGAAACAAACTCTAGCCTGTTATCGTACAAGGTCAATGTCAAACAGGCTGTTGACAGTCAAGCCCAATTCCTCTTCAATAATTACTAGTACTACTAAATTAGAACTACAACAATCTGTTCACTTTCAAACAAAAACTAGAAAAAGAGAGAAGTTGGGACTTGGGATGACAAAACGAGAGAAATGATTGGAAAATAACTCCCACTTTCTATCCTATTCTATTCTTTCCAACCGAAGTTTAGAATATATAACTTAAAATACAGGCGAAAAATATCAGCAGACAAACAATTTTCTTGTTACTACTTGTTTAAACTTTCCTCCTCTGTTGGGGAGCTGAATACACTCCCTTCTCATTTAAAAAAAGGTCTATAAAATTATTCTACTTGAATTAAAAGCTTAATGATATGCAATAATTAAAATGTGGGTCACACCTACTTCAATTCACAAAAGCATGGCTTCGTACAAAAAAATTGTCTATAAAAAGATGTCTAAGATACAAAAATTAAATATAAAATATGTATAAATACTTGTTTACTATTAAAAGTATTCTTAAATAGGGTTCACTAAATTTAAAAAAGACAAAGTTCATTAGTAAGTTAATAAGTTTTATGGGGTCCACTATGGATAAAAGTGATTTTAATTTGTGTGAAATATGTACATCTTTTGATAACAATAGATTATTCTTTAGTTGCTTAACAGCGAAATTAAGACTCAATAAAAAAACGGATAAAATCGAATAACCGAATTGAATCGAATTTTTTTAACCAATTTTTTTTCAATTATTCGGTTATTTTTTTAAATTCGATTATATCCGATTTATTATTCGATTTCGGGATTGGTTTTAAAATTTTTGTAATTCGGTTAACCGAATTGTCTAGAAAAAAAAATTAACCCTTAAAAGTTAAAACGGACAAACTGTAACCTCTCATCAGTCTATCTTACTCTCAAATCTCTCATCTCTTACTAGGCGATACGTGATATCCTCACTCCTTAAATCTCTCATCTCTCATCTAAGATCTCTCAATTTCTCATCTCACACTCTCTGCCCTAGTACCCTAACCCAAAACTTCAGTCCCAAAATCGCGAGTCGCGAGTCTGCTTCGCCTCCGGGCTCCAGGCTGTTTGTGATTAATTTTCTCCTTTTTTGATTTGATTACATCATATACATACTTACTTTGTGTTGTAGTTTTTGAGTGATTCTGAAACTTGAATTTGTGAATTTTAGTTGCTTTATGTCTGATATGAGGCGATTGATTTAATGTTCGTGAAGATTATGTAATTTTTAGGTATTTCAAATTGTCTTGCTTTGTGGATTTATGGAGTTTAGATATGGTTTCAAAGATCTTAAGCAATTTTGATTAACATTCTTTGAATTGAATTGGTGATTTGAAATTTTGGATTGGTATCACAATTGGTGTTTTGTTACTCAACAGTGAACCAGAGTCTTTTATTATTATTGTTTTTTTAATATAAAAATTATCTTTTATTGAGCTGACCGTTTGATCGATGAGAATTGTTAATCTTTGTATATTTAATTAGCATTATATATATATAAGGCATTTTAATTTTATGAATATTATTTAATTAGAATTGCATTATAATTTCATACTTCTATTCTAATTCCATATGCCAATCAAAGTATTTTCTTTTGCTTCATCTACATTTTCATGGTTTATGTGCCACAATATTAATGCATCTTTGCTTTGTTAAGCCTAACACATCAAAGTATTCTTTATGCCCAACACTACCACACGATTCTCCAGTTATTGCTACAATACTCATCATCACTCAATTATGCTGTGCTGCAGTCTGCATGTTGCTGCCCAAGTGTTGTGTATATTTCTTCTGCTTTGTCTACCGAGTGTTGGCTACTACAGTGTTTCATGCTTCTGCTATTAATTTTGGTTGTTAACTGAATAACAAATTCGATTATTCGGTTATCTTACAAATCGGATTGTTGTTCAGATATTCAAAAATGGAGAATTTCAGTTAAAACCGAATACCTTATTCGGTTTGGTTCGATTATAATCAAATGCTCAAGCCTAAGTGGAACACAATGTTTTCAAAAAATAAAAGGAAACAGTAGAACACGATTACTAAAATTGGTCCCTACAGCTCAATAAAGGGATCCAAACCATTTGTCTTAATACTCGTTTTCTAATGTCTTCAACTAAATATGGCCCAGCTCATTTTCAGGCCCAATAGGGAACATCCCATTTCAACTAGACACTAAGGTGGTGTTTGATAAAAATTGAATAAATCTGAATTTGAATGAGCCGAATCTGAATCTAAATAAAAAAAATTATTTGATAATTGACATGTATGAAATATCTAAATAACATATTTTTATTATTTTAGCCATCTGAAAAAAATTCAAAATTGTTGTAAATTTATTTAATTTTACTTAATATTGTATAAAAAATCATTCAGCCGTCATAAGACATAATCATTCAGTCCAAATCGTCTGAATGACTAAATTTAAATAATTGACCGAGTCAACCATTCAGACGACTGAATAGCTGAATTGGTCAGTCATTCAGTGTTAATCAAACAACCCCTAAATAGTACCATAATTAGCATTACCCTAAAATATGCTCCGTAAAATTATTCAGATGTAATATGATTATACATAAATATTACGTTCCGTCGTCCAATCCGAAAATGGGCTTACATTTGGGAGTTTCAGAAGTTTTGTGGGCCAAAAACTCCTAATCCCAAACACCAAATACCAACATCTATACATTTGTAGAGAAAAATTGAAAAACCGAACCAGAGAAAGGCCCACATTTTTGTGGAAATTTGAAGGATATGAGGGATTTTTCCTATATAGCCTTCTGTATATAAGATGGTTAGAACACTTCAAAGGCCAAAAAATGTAAAAAAAAAGAATGAGTGAGTTCCATTTTTTATTTTTATTTTTGAATTTGAAAATGTATACTCATGTATATTTTATTTTTTGAGAAAAAGGGAATATACACACGTGTGTGTATATATTTCAACAGCATTATTGAAGCTAAAGCAAAGTGTGCTTTAGTCAGAGGATTAGCTTTTATATATAAAACGTTAGGAATAAATTGAAATAGTCGCAGCAATGCAAATATATATAATATCAATGGCACTAATTTTTTTATACAATTTTTTGATATTTGAATTTGAACATTTTTAATGGTTAAGATTAAAATTATTTTTAATTTATAACTAAATAAAAATAAAAACTTAGATTATGGTAACATCAGTGGCGGAACCAGAACGTTTTCATAGGGGGGTCAAAAAACATCAGTAAAAAAAATTTATTTATTAAAGCTTGAAGTGCTTCTTTCAAACATTTCATCATAATTTCATCAATTAACCTAATTTAATAATTTCAATTAACCTAATGAAATTATGATGCTCTATAAATATATAGATAAAAATATGATAATTAATACTAAATGTATTGTGGACAAAATATTATAAAAATAAATTATTTAATGTAAATAGACATTTAATTTGAAATTAGTTAAAATAGTAATAAATTTTTTTATTTTTTCTCATTTAAACTCAATAACTAATCAAGTTCATGCATTGTCGGTAAAGAACATGAGAATAAATTCAGTTGAAACTTTATAACTCTGTACTTTAAGAAAAAATTTGATCGTGTTATAAATAATTAAATAACATTTTTACGATAAATAATTCTGCATATCTGTTAAAAAAATTAAAATTTCTGAATTTTTTAAAAATATAAGGTCGACAGATTTTTTTATTAAATAGTGTCGAAAAAGTAATAATTTTGCATGCAATATAGAATTATTATTTTTAATAATAATTTATAAATAAAACATTTTTTATAAAAGGGGAGAAGTGCATCAATCAGTGTTCAAAAACAATAATAAAAAGGAGTACAAAAAATTACAGCATCTCAAGCTTACGTAATTAAGACAACGTGTCAAATGCCCACTGGCCAGATAGCCCAAATGGACTTTAACTTTTTAGACCCTAAAACTAGAACTACAAATGCTTGACAGCTCCTCCCTCTACTATACTTCTCCGAATCTGATATCCCCCACTATTTGAACCTTGAAGATTGATCAAACTATCACTCTAATTAAATAACTAACCACGGTTAAATACCCTCTTTGCAGCCTTTGCTTACACCTGTGTTGCAGACTCGCCGGAAGGCCAGGAGGCTGGAGCAATGGTTGGCTGGCCACCCCCCGCCCCCGCCCCCGCCCCCGCCCCGCCTGGACCGCCGCTGCTACCGGGGGCAGATGTCCCCCACCCGCCCCCCTTAGTTCCGCCTCTGGGTAACATACTGGAGATATGTGACAGTTGGATGATACATCTTGGGCTTCTTTCATTTGACAGTTTGACAGTTCCAGGTTGAAATTTTAGACATGAAAAAGATAAAGACGAAAAACTCCATGTTTTGTTTTTATTTTTATTTGATTATAAATTAAAAATCAGCTTTAATTTTAGCCATTAAGAATGTTCAAATCTAAGAGTCGAAAAATTATATAAAAAATTTAGTGTCATTGATACGCCTCCTCTATATATATATATATATATATATATATATATATATATATATATATATATATATATACACGAAATCCTTCTAGAGCGAAACTAAAAAAGCTAACTGAAAACGAATTGGGCCAAAAACACGCGGGTCGAGTGGTACCGGTTAAATTGGGGGAAAAATATGCGGGATCAAAATTGGGCAAGCAAAATAGAACTCTGCTCCAGTGCTCTGAGAAAAAGCTACGACTGTTTCTCTCTTCTGCTTCCATCCCTCTCTCCTCAAACTGCTTCCATCTCTCTCGCACGAAGGTCTGAGCTCGAAACCATAGCAAACGGAAGGGAAGGTAAAGCTCCATAACTTTATTGTGCTTGCAATTTTTGGCCGTCAGACATTTCAAAATCTAGGGTTTGTTCTTTAAAAATTCTTCTTTGTATATTTGAGATGGGTATTACTAATTGTTTGAGAAGTTGAATATTTTTTGGGAAAAGTTGAAAAACCCAGAAAGTGAAGCTCGCAAGATTGTGCTAGAAAAACTATCAATTTCTCTCTCTTGTAAGTTCCTGAAAATCTCTACAATATTTCTCTGTATAATTACATTTTGTGGGGGGTTTTTTTTAAACACATTTCTTTCTATGAATTATTACATGAATTTGTAATTTGGGTACTTATACTTTGAAGAAGAACATTTATGCTTCAATTTTTCTGGGGAAAGCAGAGAAAAATGGAAGTCTGACAAAACAAGAACTTTCATTTGTTTTGGTAAAAGGGTAATGAATACATTTTTGATTTGCCACTGAAAATGTTATTTTTATGCTATAATTATGTGGGCATGGTGTCTGACACTCTCAGGAGTACAATTTCCCAAGGCTATGGTATATTGTCAAGTTAGGGAAGCCAAACAGTCTTTGCTCAATTACTTTTATACACAAATTGGAAGGAAAGAGGTACCTAGTCCTTTCTGTATTTCATATTCATTTGCACGTAGGAACATATAGATTTTGCTAACAAAATATGAGCTTTAGCATTAATTTTTACCCTATGGAAAATGCAAAACAATGAAAGGTTTTTGTTTTGTTTTTTGTTTTTTCTTCTTCTGGAAATTAGACCAAAGACATGATAAATTTAACATATATTGCTGATATGGAAATATATACATGTGTCGCATTTAAACAATGTTGAGTACAACAAATGGAGTGTGAGATTCATGAAGATGTTTCCGCACTGCATTGCGAATTTTGTGGATTCTAGTTCGTAGCGGTAATAAATTAGTATAAGTACTCATTATCCCACCTATCATTTTTGCAAACAAATGTAGCACATGGGTTTACAAGATATCATTCTGTTAGTATACAGACCACATGTTGACATACTCCATGGTTTTGTCCAATATTTCAGGGAAAGAAGCTTAGAGAGATGTTAGATGAAGATCCAGCACTGATGGAGAAAAGAGTACAATGTGCAAAGAGGCTTGAACTGTACAAGTCAGCAAGGGATGAAATTGATTCTGTAGCATGGGCTTGGTGAATTGTTGATGATATTGAAGATTCTTTATATGAAATAATGGTTGAGATGATTTCCGGTTGTTGCTGATTATTAGATTATTTGGCAGCTTATATTCTTTAATGTCATTGTTGTGACATGTGCCTTTGGGTGCTAGATTTTGTTGTGTATTACATGGGTGCTAGATTTTGTTGTGACATAGAAGGTGTGGTTGATTCAAATAAGTTTTGTCCTACACGTCTAGTACTGGGTCCTAGTTAGTCATATTTTTGAAGCTGAGTTGTATTTCATTTTTCTCTATTATCAATACCATCTTCTTGTTCACTATTCCTTCAAAAATTGGAATGAGCCTGGTTACATGAGACAAGCAAAGATAAAAATGAATCAAAAATCAGAAGGTAATATGACTTAGACCACATCCTTCCATTAAGAAGGCAACAAATTAAATAAAGTGGATCGTTAATAAACTTGCAAAGTAATGCTCCTAAAACAGCAAATTCAACACCTTTGATAATATTTAAACCTTAAATGGAAATATTAACTAATAAACATGAAATCACATTAACTAGATACTTAATTACCAAATTTAGAAGCCAAAATATATACCTGACTTTTTATTTACTTGACCAATACCAAATGAAATAGAAAAAGTGAATTATTAGAAGAACACGAGTCCAACAAAAAAAAAACCTGCTAGTCATAATTTATGTTACTTCATCAAACTAGTAACAGTTGCAAGTCATCATTCATTGCTACAACAACGATCAGCTCATAACTACTTAAAACTAGTAACAGGAGCATGAAAACAAGGTTCCATAATTACTTAAAACAATATTCAGTCATAACAGCAGCAGGTTCTCCTTTTCCTACAACAACGATCAGCTCCTTCTCAAATCTGTAAAAAAAAAGGATTGCAACTAAGAAATCAGAAGGTAATAATGAATTTGAGATCAATAAGACAATTAACAACCAATGAAACACTATCTACAAGTCACATTTGAAAGGGAGAATGTAAGACCCCAACTTTTATAAATAAAGATGAATTTTTTTATAAATATCATTTTTGAATATTATGGAGTTAATTTGATATAATGTTATAGTTGTGGGTAATATTTATAAATTTTGTAAAGTACGCAATTTGTTATATAATATTCGATTGGTCGGGGAATATTCGTTTTAATAGGAAATATTCGTACAACGGCACAATCATTGGTGGACCCCACAACAGAATTATTGTCGGATTGAGAAAACGACAAAAATACTTTATGAAAATAACGGCGGAAGCTTTACCGTTAACTGTTGAAACACCCGGTGTTAAATGTACAGTAATACGCGTGGTTGCATAGTAGCACACGGTATTAATTATTGATTCTTACGTGAGAAGTCACTCAGTCTTATTTATTATTTGGATTCCTATTTACCCATTTTTCATAATTATCGGAAGAAAGTCATAAAGTATATATATATATATATATATATATATATATATTTGACAGGTGTGTGTGTGTGTGTTTTCGTGTGTGTAGGAGTGTGTGTGTGTGATAGGGATTTTGGTGGGTGGTGGTGAGTATTTTATATTTGTAAGACATGAATTGATTTTGGTGGGGGAAATGATGTTACGGGAAGGTGGAGTCTAAAATGGGAAGATATATATATATATATATATATATATATATATATATATATATATATATATATAATAGAAGTGGCCAACATATTATTTTATATAATATATATATATAAGTTGTCGTTGAATTAAAGGATTTCACATGTGGGATAATTACGTTGCGTCTGAAAACAAAAGAAGAAAGATTCTCTTTCGTCCGTGACTCTGCAAAATTGTTTCGTTCATGAACAGTGCCCTTCCATTTTTCTATAAATAGCAGCTCATTCTTTCATTATTTCTTACGAATTCACTAAACTCTAAAGAGAAACTATAGAGAGAGAGAAGAAAAGTATTCTGCTACTTAACTACTCCCTTATTTCAGTTCTTCTTTAAAACGGTAATGAGTGTTATTCTTTCTTATTCATGAAGAAAACTTTTGCTATTCCATTTCTTATTATTCTGTTGGAATAACCTGTATACGCGGTCTACCCTATACTTGGTGATATTCTTCTATTATTCTGTTGGAACATCCTGTCTGTGTGTTTTACACCGGACCTTGTTCCGTTTTTATTATTATTCTGTTGGAACATCCTGTCTGTGTGTTTTACACCGGACCTGGTTCCGTTTTTATTATTATTCTGTTAGAACATCCTGTCTGTGTATTTTACACCGGACCTGGTTCCATTATTTATTATTCTGTCGGAATATCCTGTCTGTGCGTTTACGCCGGACCTGGTTCCATTATTTATTATTCTGTTGGAATAACCTGTCTGTGCGGTCTATCGCATGCCGGGTGATTTCTTTTGTTATTCCATTCTTTATTATACTCAGTTGGTTAAGTTTGAACTTCTATACTCCATGAAATTAGTGGAATATCCTTGATAATTACGGTTCATCCAGTATCTTTTCATGAAAATATTCTTCTAAGCATTCTTGAATTTTACTCCACAAAGCAGTATCATGTTGACAATTTGGACGTTGTTAGTTCTTGGATAAATTAATTCTTGAACTTGTTTTATTGAATTCTTATATCATTGTCATCATCCTCATGTTTATAAAATGTTGAAAGTCATCTGTGGCCTGTAGTGCATAGATGGACTTAGTATGATTATGACCAGGGATTATTCAGTATAATCATGACCGTAATGTTATAAATGATGTGGTAAAAGTCTTCATTGGCCCGTAGTGCATTGATGGACAGTTGTTGGCATGATCATGACCATTAATGAATACACGAATATCCTTGGCCGTAGTGCAGAGGTGATTCGATGATGTGGATTATTTTATTAAACTGAGTCCCAGCGATAACAGTGTTGAAAAACTTTTTAAATCATAGAAGATAGTAGATTTTATTCTCTACTTGACTCTTTTAATGGATTGCTTATTCCGCTGCAGTTAAACTTGATGTTCGTTATATTCTATCAGTTTAACACTGTTGAAGGCTAATGATAATTTATTCTGTATTATCTTAGTCATAATATTTCTTACTGGGCTAGTTGAGCTCACCCTTTCTTTCACTGTTCTCTTCAGGAAATGAGAATATAGGTGGGACGAGTCGGGGAACGAAGTGATGGACCAGATGATAGTATTAGTAGTCTTCACTATTCTATTAAATAGTGTGACAATAATTATTTTGAGGACTCCTTTTGAGTTTGTATAGTCTCTAGTAGACAATAATTGTATTCAAACTCACAGTTATGTTTTGTCGTATTGTACACGACAGTTGTATTAGTAAGTTGTATTTGTTTTCTGTACCATATATCTGACGACCCAAGATGGGTGATGCATACCTAATTTTGGGGGCGTCACAGTTGGTATCAGAGCTTAGGGATATGATCCCTGGCTAAGATGTGAGAATAGAACTAGGAGGGGAGAGACGGGAAATTCCTTCGCTAGTATGACCTACCTAAGTTTATTTGCATGGTATTTAATTGGTCGGTCATAATATAAGGATAATATATGACATATAAATTAACTTTTGTTTTGTGGCAGTATCTGAAAATGGCATCTGAGAATGTTGAGAATAGCAATGGAGCATAGGCGATTGTTGATTCACCACATATCAATAATCAGGATAATGTGCATCAGGAAGGTGACAATTCTCATGCAAATAACAACACTGACCAGATGATGAATGATGGAATGTTCAGAAGCTTTATGCAGTTCATGCAACAGCAGGCGAGAGCGTCTCCTGTCCAAAATATAGGTGAAAACACTGAAAACTCTCGGACGGTCACCGCTAAACAGTTCAAGGAGCTAGGACCACCGGAGTTTAAGGGAGAGCCAAAACCACTTATAGCGAAAGCATGGATAAAGCAGATCACCAAGATATTTGATGTCTTGGGATGCTCCAAGGTACAAAAGGTTCCCTTTGCCGCCTTTATGTTGCGCGGAGAGGCAGATTACTGGTGGGAATCGATTAAGTGTACTCAACCTGCCGTACTGAAGATGTCTTGGGAGAAGTTCCAAGAGCTGTTCAACGACAAATACTTTTCCGAGAGTGTTCGTCACATGAAGGAGGTGGAGTTTATCAAATTAGAGCAAAATAATATGACCGTGTCGCAATATGAGGTAAAATTTGCGGAGTTATCCCGGTTTGCGTCCCACTTGGTGGATAATAAAGAAAGAATGACGCGGATATTTTTAAGAGGTTTGAAGCCGGAGATATGTCAACATCTTATTTCTCATAAACTGTGTTTGTATTCAGATGTTGTAAATAGGACTCAGTTGGTGGAGCGCGAAAACGAGACAATGCAGAGCAGCCGGCAAAATGATAGTACCAGTGAGAGCAGTCATCGAAGCGGTGACAACAAGCGTGGAGGGAATCAACAAGCCAGAAATGGTAACCACTTCTGTGGTAAACAAGGCCAAAATAATAAGAATGGGCAATTCAAGAAGAGGAGATTCAACAATGATGGAAAGACGTCAACACCAGCACCTATCGTTAAGGAAAGAGAACGACCACCTATCATATGCTTCAAATGTGGAGGGGAGGGACACATCAGTCCATACTGCGCGATGCCGTCCAAAGCATGTTATAATTGTGGAAGAGAATGTCACTTAGCCCGATTTTGTCGTTTACCGAAGACAAGTTTAGCCAAGATGCAGACACCAAAGGCCGTCCCAGAAAAGTCAAAACCGGTAGTGCAATGGAGAACGTTTGTTGTGACCTCCCAGAAAGCAAGGAACCCGAATAAGGTCATCACGGGTATTCAAGGAATATTTGGATCACTTTGTGGTCGTCTTTATTGATGACATCCTTATTTATTCCAAAAGCCGTGAAGATCATGAGCAACACTTGAGGCTGGTACTCCAAAAGCTTCGTGAATACAAGCTTTATGCCAAGTTGAAGAAATGCGAGTTCTGGCTGGAGGAGGTAGCATTCCTTGGGCACGTAGTATCAAGTCGTGGAATATCGGTTGACCCGACAAAGATTGAAGCTATTCAAAGCTGGGAGCAACCTAAATCAGTGACCGAAGTACGTAGCTTTCTTTTAGCTAGTTATTATCGGAGATTCGTGGAAGGATTTTCTCGAATCGCTACTCCATTAACTCAGCTGACTCGAAAAGATACAAAGTTCGGTTGGAGCGAAGAATGTGAGAAGAGTTTTCAAGAACTCAAAAGGAAACTCATTTCAGTACTTGTTCTAACAATACCATCTGGCTCGGAGGGATTTGTCATCTATAGTGATGCTTCGAGAAAAGGGTTGGAATGCGTTCTCATGCAACATGGAAAAGTCATAGCCTATGCATCAAGACAACTCAAGAAATATGAGAGGAATTATCCTACTCATGATCTAGATTTGGCAGCTGTTGTCTTTTTACTTAAAATTTCGAGGCATTACTTGTATGGGGAGAAGGTGGAGATCTTTACGGAACATAAAAGCCTCAAATATTTCTTCACTCAAAAGGAACTCAACATGCGACAACGACGTTGGCTTGAACTATTGAAAGATTATGATCATACTGTGACGCCCCCAAAATTAGGTATACATCACCCATCTTGGGTCGTCAGATACATAGTACAGAATACAAATACAACCGATTAATACATCTGTCGTGTACAATACGACAAAACATAAACTGTGAGTTTGAATACAAATATTATCTTCTAGAGAGTATTCATACTCAAAAGGAGTCCTCATTACATTTATTAACACACCATTACATAGAATAGTGAGGACTACTAACTAATACTATCATTCGGACCATCACTCCGTACCCCGACTTGTCCCAGCTACGTTCTCATTTCCTGAAGAGAACAGTGAAAGAAAGGGTGAGCTCAACTAGCCCAGTAAGAAATATTATGACTAAGATAATGCAGAATAAATTATCATTAGCCTTCAACAATGTTAAACTGATAAAATATAATAGACATCAAGTTTAACTGTAGCGGAACAAGCAATCCATTAAAAGAGTCAAGTAGAAAATAAACTCTACTATCTTTTATGATTTAAAAAGTTTTTCAACACTGTAATCGCTGAGACTCAGCTTAATAAAATAATTCACATCATCGAATCACCCCTGCACTACGGCCAAGGATATTCGTATATTCATTAATGGTCATGATCATGCCAACAACTGTCCATCAATGCACTACGGGCCAATGATGACTTTTACCACATCATTTGCAACATTACGGTCATGATTATACCGAATAATCCCTGGTCATAATCATACCAAGTCCATCTATGCACTACATGCCACAGATGACTTTCAACATTTTATAAACATGAGGATGATGACAATGATATAAGAATTTAATAAAAAAAGTTCAAGAATTAATTTATCCAGGAATTAACAACGTCCAAATTGTCAACATGATACTGCATTGTGGAGTAAAATTCAAGAATGCTTAGAAGAATATTTTCTTGAAAAGATACTGGATGAAACGCAACTATCAAGGATATTCCACAAATTTCATGGAGTATAGAAGTCAAAACTTAACCAACTGAGTATAATAAAGAATGGAATAACAAAAGAAATCATCATGCATGCGATAGACTGCACAGACAGGTTATTCCAACAGAATAATAAATAATGGAACCAGGTCCGGCGTAAACGCACAGACAGGATATTCCGACAGAATAATAAATAATGGAACCAGGTCCGGTGTAAAACACACAGACAGGATGCTCCAACAGAATAATAATAAAAACGAAACCAGGTCCGGTGTAAAACACACAGACAGGATGTTCCAACAGAATAATAAACGGAACCAGGTCCGGTGTAAAACACACAGACAGGATGTTCCAACAGAATAATAAACGGAACCAGGTCCGGTGTAAAACACACAGACAGGATGTTCCAACAGAATAATAGAAGAATGTCACCAAGTATAGGGTAGACCGCGTATACTGGTTATTCCAACAGAACAATAACAAATGGAATAACAGAAGTTCTCTTCATGAATATAAAAGAAATAATATTCCCTACTTTAAAAGAACTGGATATTAGAAAAGTGATGTAGCAGAATACTTTTATTCTCTCTCTCTTATTCTCTCTATACTTTTTCTCTCTATAGCTTGAATGAATTCGTGAAAAATAATGAAGCCCTAGGCCTCTATTTATAGAAAAACTGAGGGTGGCTCTTGGTCTTAACGAAGGGTCAAATGACTCTTGGTCTTAACGAAGGGTCAAATGACTCTTGGTCTTAACGAAGGGTCAAATGACTCTTGGTAATATTGAAGGGACAACTACTATTGACGAAAGTAATTACTATTGACCAAGGTAAATACTATTGACGAAGGTAATTACTATTGACTAAGGTAAATACTATTGACGACGGTAATTACTATTGACGACGGTAATTACTATTGACGACGGTAATTACTATTGACGACGGTAATTACTATTGACGAAGAGACTCTTAGATGATGACATATGGCCCCCCATAAAATAACCAAACTTACCACAACGTCTCAATAATATAACATATTATACAGATGATACTATGACAATAATTTAAGAGATATGATGCAGCAATTACTGTAGCAATAATTGAGTATAGCTGAGTGACTTCTCACGTAAGCATCAATAATCAATACCGTGTGCTACTATGCAACCACGCGTATTACTGTACTTTTACTACCGAGTAGTTCAACAGTTTTAACGGTTTTAACGGTAACACCTCAGCCGTTATTTTTATAGAAAGATAATTATGTCGTTTTCTCAATCCTACAATAATTCCGTTGTGGGGTCCACCAATGATTGTGCCGTCGTACGAATATTCCCCGACAAAAAGAATATTCTCCGACCAAACGAATATTTTATAACAACTTGCTTACTTTGCAAAATTTATAAATATTACCCACAACTATAACATTATATCAAATTAACTCCATAATATTCAAAAATGATATTTATAGAAAATTCATCTTTATTTATAAAAATTGGGGTCTTACACATACCATTCAATACCATCCTGAAAAAACGAACGTGGTAGCTGACGCATTGAGTAGAAGATCATATACAAGTACGAGTGCGATATTGTCAACACAAAGGCCCATTTTGTGTGACTTGCAAAGGATGAAGATAGAGTTAAAGACTCCAGGAACCCATGTGATGATGGCGAATATACGAGTAGAACCAACTTTAATCGATAAAGTTAAAGCTGCTCAAGCTACAGACCTGGAGCTGATGCGTGTGAGGAAGAAAGTGCAAGAAGGTGCTATGCCGGAAGCAAGAATCGATGAAGAAGGAATACTTCGAGTCAACTCCAGACTTTGTGTTCCTAACAACCCTTATTTAAAGTATGAAATCATGATGGAGGCGCACAGCACACCGTTTGCAATCCATCCTGGAAGTATCAAAATGTATCATGGTCTTCGTCATACATTTTGGTGGAGCAATATGAAGAGAGAGATAGCGCTGTTTATCTCAAGGTGTCTAACTTGTCAACGAGTCAAAGAGAAGCATCAAGTACCAAAAGGTCCATTACAACCACTTGAAATTCCAGAATGGAAGTGGGAGCACATTACCATGGATTTCGTTACCGGTCTTCCTAAGGTTTCTCAAGGTATAGATGCGATTTGGGTCATTGTTGATAGATTGACCAAGTCTGCTCATTTCTTACCGATACGAGAAACTTATACACTTGAACGTCTTGCTTGTATGTATATAAACGAGATTGTAAGACTGTATGGTATGCCAGTATCCATAGTTTCTGATCGAGACCCAAGATTCACTTCACGATTTTGGGTTAGTTTACAAAAAGCTATGGGCACGGATTTACGATATAGTTCGACATATCATCCTCAAACGAACGAACAATCAGAGAGGACTATTCAAACTCTACAAGATTTATTAAGACTCTGTGTCCTTGACTTCAAGGGAAGTTGGGACAAGTTCGTACCATTGGTGGAGTTTTCCTACAACAATAGTTATCAAACAAGTATTGGCATGGCTCCATTCGAAGCATTGTATGGAAGAAAATGTCGTTCTCCAGTATGCTTGGATGAGGTGGGTGAAGCAACGTTGTTGGGACCAGAGTTGGTACGTATTACTACAGAAAAAATTCAAACGATCCGACAACGTATAAAAACCTCACAAGATCGACAAAAGAGTTATGTTGATCTTCATCGAAAGGACGTGAAATTTGATATAGGAGATCATGTGTTCTTACGTGTTGCTCTATGGAAAGGAGTTAAGAGATTTGGAAAGAGAGGAAAGCTCAATCCTCGATTCATCGGTCCATTTTTAATCCTCGATCGAGTAGGAACTGTGGCTTATAGACTCGCTTTACCGCCAAGTATGTCTCGTGTTCATAACGTTTTTCACATATCCATGTTACGTAAATATGTGGAAGACCCGAACCACATTATTGAGTTAGAACTGGATGAAATAGCAGAAGATTTGACGTATGAAGAAGTTCCTGTTCAAATCTTGGATAAGAAGGAACATATTCTATGCTCCAAGGTTATACCTCAAGTCAAAGTTTTGTGGAGAAACCACGATGTTGAGGAAATGACTTGGGAGTTAGAATCTGAAATGAAATCAAGGTATCCTAACATCTTCGATATACCAGGTACATACCCTAATTTCGAGGGCGAAATTTCATAAGAAGGGGAGGTTGTAAGACCCCAACTTTTATAAATAAAGATGAATTTTTTTATAAATATCATTTTTGAATATTATGGAGTTAATTTGATATAATGTTATAGTTGTGGGTAATATTTATAAATTTTACAAAGTACGCAAGTTGTTATATAATATTCGATTGGTCGGAAAATATTCGTTTTAATAGGGAATATTCGTACAACGGCACAATCATTGGTGGACCCCACAACAGAATTATTGTCGGATTGAGAAAACGACAAAAATACTTTATGAAAATAACGGCGAAAGCTTTACCGTTAACTGTTGAAACACTCGGTGTTAAAAGTACAGTAATACGCGTGGTTGCATAGTAGCACACGGTATTGATTATTGATGCTTACGTGAGAAGTCACTCAGTTTTATTTATTATTTGGATCCCTATTTACCCATTTTTCATAATTATCGGAAGAAAGTCATAAAGTATATATATATATATATATATATATATATATATTTGACAGGTGTGTGTGTTTTCGTGCGTGTAGGAGTGTGTGTGTGTGTGATAGGGATTTTGGTGGGTGGTGGTGAGTATTTTATATTTGTAAGACATGAATTGATTTTGGTGGGGGAAATGATGTTACGGGAAGGTGGAGTCTAAAATATATATATATATATATATATATATATATATATATATATATATATATATATATATATATATATATAAGTTGTCGTTGAATTAAAGGATTTCACATGTGGGATAATTACGTTGCGTCTGAAAACAAAAGAAGAAAGATTATCTTTCGTCCGTGACTCTGCAAAATTATTTCGTTCATGAACAGTGCCCTTCTATTTTTCTATAAATAGCAGCTCATTCCTTCATTATTTCTTACGAATTCACTGAATTCTAGAGAGAGAAGAAAAGTATTCTGCTACTTAACTACTCCCTTATTTCAGTTCTTCTTTAAAACGGTAAGGGGTGTTATTCTTTGTTATTCATGAAGAGAACTTTTGTTATTCCATTTCTTATTATTCTGTTGGAATAACCTGTATACGCGGTCTACCCTATACTTGGTGACATTCTTCTATTATTCTGTTGGAGCATTCTGTCTGTGTGTTTTACACCGGACCTGGTTCCGTTTTTATTATTATTCTGTTGGAACATCCTGCCTGTGTGTTTTACACCGGACCTGATTCCATTATTTATTATTTTGTCGGAATATCCTGTCTGTGCGTTTACGCCGGACCTGGTTCCATTATTTATTATTCTGTCGGAATATCCTGTCTGTGCGTTTACGCCGGACCTGGTTCCATTATTTATTATTCTGTTAGAATAACCTGTCTGTGCGGTCTATCGCATGCCGGGTGATTTCTTTTGTTATTCCATTCTTTATTATACTCAGTTGGTTAAGTTTGAACTTCTATACTCCATGAAATTAGTGGAATATCCTTGATAATTACGGTTCATCCAGTATCTTTTCATGTAAATATTCTTCTAAGCATTATTGAATTTTACTCCACAAAGCAGTATCATGTTGACAATTTGGACGTTGTTAGTTCTTGGATAAATTAATTCTTGAACTTGTTTTATTGAATTCTTATATCATTGTCATCATCCTCATGTTTATAAAATGTTGAAAGTCATCTGTGGCCTGTAGTGCATAGATGGACTTGATATGATTATGACCAGGGATTATTCGGTATAATCATGACCGTAATGTTATAAATGATGTGGTAAAAGTCCTCATTGGCCCGTAGTGCATTAATGGACAGTTGTTGGCATGATCATGACCATTAATGAATACACGAATATCCTTGGCCGTAGTGCAGGGGTGATTCGATGATGTGGATTATTTTATTAAGTTGAGTCACAGCGATAACAGTGTTGAAAAACCTTTTAAATCATAGAAGATAGTAGATTTTATTCTCTACTTGACTCTTTTAATGGATTGCTTGTTCCGCTGCAGTTAAACTTGATGTTCTTTATATTCTATCAGTTTAACACTGTTGAAGGCTAATGATAATTTATTCTGTATTATCTTAGTCATAATATTTCTTACTGGACTAGTTGAGCTCACCCTTTCTTTCACTGTTCTCTTCAGGAAATGAGAATATAGCTGAGACGAGTCGGGGAACAGAGTGATGGACCAGATGATAGTATTAGTAGTCCTCACTATTCTATTAAATAGTGTGACAATAATTATTTTCAGGACTCCTTTTGAGTTTGTATAGTCTCTAGTAGACAATAATTGTATTCAAACTCACAGTTATGTTTTGTCGTATTATACAAAACAATTGTATTAGTAAGTTGTATTTGTTTTCTGTACCATGTATCTGACGACCCAAGATGGGTGATGTATACCTAATTTTGGGGGCGTCACAGAGAAGCATCATCATTAACTAATGAAACACTGCTATACAAGGATGCAGCATGATTGTAATGTTGATAAAAAACATTAGTAAAATGTAACTGCAACCAAACGAACCTGAACGGTACAAAACCGAACAAACTAAACGTTTTGTTGCGGTGGCTCTTGATTTTGGGGATAATTTCCATAACCAACATCATCTTGCATCTCTAAACCTGTAAATAAAATAAAATATATGTATATTAGATTTATTGAGATGTAACTCATAATATTGAATAAAAGAAATGATCAAACCTTGGACTGTATGACTATCATCCTCTGAACTTGAAGATGATGTTCCACCTTCATTGTTGGGAGAATCTCTACATAAAAGCCAAAATAATACTCATAATTTAAAGATTGAGATATCTAAAAACTTTTACTATTACTTAAATATTACTTACTGATGTGCAACTATTGGACAATTCCTTTTGTCATGTGTTTGTCCAACTTTCCCATAACCATAACAACGTCTACCTTTTGAGTTCTTTGCCTTTCTTAATGCCCTTTCTTTCCCTCCTTTAAGTCTTTTGCCACATCCTTTTGCCCTCACTTGATTTGGTTCATTGTACATATGGTCTTTATTGCAACTCATCTTCCCAAAGACTACACTTGCACCAGTTCCACATTGTGAACTTTTACCACTATCTGCAACAAGATAGATTGATTCGAGTGCACGAGCCAAAGCATCTTTATAAATATTAATTCCTTCTTAGCTTGTGAGGGCGTTATTAATAACATCCAAAAAACATTGAATTAATTCACTCCTCTTGATTAAATATTCTTTGTCATTATTTATCATTATGCCACTTTCATTATCGACCACTATCATGGAGTTTGCTTTCTTAGTCCACCTCTTCAAGATGTATTGTTGGGGTAATTCATCAAAATCATGCATTTTGAGCAAGTAACCAAGCACATGTCTACATGGTATCCCCATACTCTCAAACGTGTGGCAACTACATGAAGCAAAACCCAATCCTTTGTCATAAACAAGTTGTCGCACTCTACGTGTGGACAATTTTTTTCTATGAACTTGAAACATGCATTGATTGTCACTCTCCTTGATAAGCTCAAAACGGTAATTCAAGCATTCCCATATCTCATCTTCAAATTTATAAAACATTTCCCGAGTGTAAATTGCAGCCATTTGGAACACAAAGTCATGATTCATCTTTACTTTAGGCTTCTCAATCAAATCTTTGTGATCGGCCAACAACTCTTCTTGACGTTGGCGTACTAGCCCCCTATTAAATTGGATCATGAAATCAACTAATGAATTATTCTTAGAAACATATCTTTTGAAAAAAGCGTGAGAGCTTTCCGCTCGTTGACTACTTGACATATTGGCTAAGAAAACATGATTACAATAAGCTGGCACCCAATTTGTACGAATGTCATACATTGTTTGTAACCATTTGTTGTCATGTAACCCGCTCCTCCCAACAAGCTCCGTCCATGTCAAATCAAAATCTTCTTTATACTCTGAATTCAAAATACAATCGGCAAATTCATTATAGTGAGCATTATACTTCACCGAGTCTAATTTTTTTGAAAATTTCGTCAATATGTGCCAACTACAGAATCTATGAAAAGTATCTGGAAGAGTTTCTAATATTGCTTTGGACATCGCGGGATCTTGATCAGTAATGATCATTTTAGGGGCATCACCTGGCATAGCCTCTAAAAATTGGTTGAATAGCCAAACAAATGAATCTGAGGTCTCGTCACTTAAGAATGCACATGCAAAAATTATGGTTTGACCATGTTTGTTAACTCCCATCAGTGGTGCAAAAATCAGCCCATATCGATTGGTGTTGTATGTAGTATCGAAGACGACTACATCACCATAAAATCTATATGCCCTTCTAGAGGTAGCATCAGCCCAAAAATAATGTGTTATCCTCTGTTCATTATCCCCTTCAATTCTCTTATTATCTACTTCCATTTCACTATTGTCAACATTATCACCACATTCGTCACTACCCCGTACTTCATCCTCTAAATTAGCATCCATCCCTGCAATTAAAAAAAACAAACAACATTTAAGTCCAAACAACAACATTAGAAGAACATTGAGAATTTTGCCCAAATATTTTCATCTGAAGATAAAAGTCATATAAAAACTTTGGTTAATAAGCTACCTTTGCAAATCAATCACTTAGCTAATAAGGATTCTTAAGTTTATGAATTTTAACTGATTGTTTGATTTAGTCAACTGATCTCTTATTCAGAAACTGCCACAACTAGCTACAAGATTCAGTAGTAAATGATTCACTTGTCCAGTTATACACAACCAATTGCACTTACCACAACACTAAAGGGGAATCTAATTCAAAAATGTATTCATTACCTTTTTACCAAAACAAATGAAAGTTTTCATGTAATAATTCATAGAAAGAAATGTGTTTAAAAAAAAACCCCACAAAATGTAATTATACAGAGAAATATTGTAGAGAATTTCAGGAACTTACAAGAGAGAGAAATTGATAGTTTTTCTAGCACAATCTGGACAAAAATTTGCGAGCTTCACTTTCTGGGTTTTTCAACTTTTCCCAAAAAATATTCAACTTCTCAAACAATTAGTAATACCCATCTCAAATATACAAAGAAGAATTTTTAAAGAACAAACCCTAGATTTTGAAATGTCTGACGGCCAAAAATTGCAAGCACAATAAAGTTATGGAGCTTTACCTTCCCTTCCGTTTGCTATGGTTTCGAGCTCAGACCTTCGTGCGAGAGAGATGGAAGCAGTTTGAGGAGAGAGAAAGGAGTCTTTCGTTTGATATCTGATAATCGTGTGAGAGAGGGATGGAAGCAGAAGAGAGAAAGAGTCGTAGCTTTTTCTCTGAGCACTGGAGCAGAGTTCTATTTTGCTTGCCCAATTTTGATCCCGCGTATTTTCCCCCCAATTTAACCGGTACCGCTCGACCCGCGTGTTTTTGGCCCAATTCGTTTTTAGTTCGCTTTTTTAGTTCGCTTTAGAAGGATTTCGATATATATATATATATATATATATATATATATATATATATATATATATATATATATATCATTGGATTTGGTACCAACATGCAATGCATTATATTCTTATGAACAGTGTATTTTTGGTGTGTAAAGCTTAATTGTGTTGGAAGCAACTTTATGAAAGCTCAACGACTCTAGAAAACTTGACATAGATGTGTTTCAACTTTCTTTAGAAATTGGAAGCAGTGTCGCGTGTTGTGTATTTTAATTGGCAAAATTAATGAATTATTTTACGTTTTATTGATTATATTTTTAATTTTTTAAATTATCACAGTAAATTAATTACTCCCTCCGTCCTAGCATAAAAATTCTGGTAGACTTTTCACGTATATTGTGACGCCCCCAAAATTAGGTATACATCACCCATCTTGGGTCGTCAGATACATGGTGCAGAATATAAATACAACTTACTAATACAATTGTCGTGTACAATACGACAAAATATAACTGTGAGTTTGAATACAATTATTGTCTACTAGAGACTATACAAACTCAAAAGGAGTCCTCATTACAATTATTGTCACACTATTTAATAGAATTGTGAGGACTACTAATACTATCATCTGGTCCATCACTCCGTTTCCCGACTCGTCCCAGCTATATTCTCATTTCCTAAAGAGAACAGTGAAAGAAAGGGTGAGCTCAACTAGCCTAGTAAGAAATATTATGACTAAGATAATGCAGAATAAATTATCATTAGCCTTCAACAGTGTTCAACTGATAAAATATAACGAACATCAAGTTTAACTGCAGCGGGACAAGCAATCCATTAAAAGAGTCAAGTAGAGAATAAAATCTACTATCTTCTATGATTTAAAAGGTTTTTCAACACTGTTATCGCTGTGACTCAACTTAATAAAATAATTCACATCATCGAATCACCCCTGCACTACGGCCAAGGATATTTGTGTATTCATTAATGGTCATGATCATGCCAACAACTGTCCATCAATGCACTACGGGCCAATGAGGACTTTTACCACATCATTTATAACATTACGGTCATGATTATACCGAATAATCCCTGGTCATAATCATACCAAGTCCATCTATGCACTATGTGACGACCCCAAAACAGGTTCATTCCACCCAACCCATTCTGAGTCGTCAAATACATGGTACAGAAAACAACTACAACTTTATTACAACAATTGTCGTGCAAAATACAACAACACATATGCTGTGAGTTTGGATACAAATATATACCAAATGTGACATTGGACACCATCATGTATCAGCACCTCACAAAGGTACCTTACATAAAGGTACAGTCAAAAACTGTTTTAGAAACTAGAATCTTTGGGAAGTGCTCAAGGAAACCTTCGTACATGGGAGGTCATGCGTCTAGGTTATGATAGATATCATATGGCCACAGAATTATCCTTGGTTGACCCAATAGACCCCAAAAAAAATGAGAAGATTACTATCATATTCTTCCCAATGGTGAGTCTTCTCTTGACTTATCATTATCTCCACTGTATCTAACTGAGAATTATACTTCAAACAAACACCAAGATTATATAGGTAGTGCTTGTAGATATACTCGGCAAGCGGATGTGCACAATCATGTCTTATGATGACACGAGGTTGTATGTCGTTAGACATCTTGTATTATAGTGGCAAAACACCCTTCCAACGTTGGGTTCGCCTCACCCTATTTTCTTCACCAAATATAACTACTAAATGATGACCACCGTTCTATTCCCTTGTTACCCTCGCTCGACCCAGCTACACTCTTATTACCTGAAAGGAATTGTGAAGCAAATGGGTGAGCACAACTAGCTCAGTAAATAATATCATGACTAAAGATAAATAAATTATCAATAGTTTTCATCAATAATAAATCAGAGATTTAGAACAGATGGTAGATGATAAAAAATTTCAACTATAGTTGCAGCGGAACATGCAATCCATTAGAAGAGTCAAATAGACCATAAAATCCATTATCTCTTCCATGTTAAAAATCCACCAACAATGTTTTATCCATGTAACATCACTCAATAGTTCCTTTCCACAATCATATGAATAACTCATAATCATAATTGTGACTCTAAATTTTTCTTCGCACCCAGGACGAATAATATTTTCATCACCTGTCTTTACCTGAAACATCAAAGATCATGGTTATACCAAATCACATTTCCTGTTCATAATCATACTAATAAATCCATCTTTGCACTACGGCCAAAGATATTCATTTGTATCACCAGTTGGTCATGTTTATCTCAACATCTGTTCATCTTTGCACTACTGGCCAAAGATATTCAACAACATGTCATCTTTGCACTACGGGCCAAAGATATTCATCAACAATTCATCTTTGCACTACAGGCCAAAGATATTCCTCAACAGTTCATATTTGCACTACGGCCAAATATATTCATCAACAGTTCATATTTGCACTACAGGCCAAATATATTAATATCTCAAAGAAATATATAATCATTTCAGAATTTATATAAACAATAATTATAACCATGTTAATCAATTCACCTTTGCACTTAAGCTAAAGATATTCACTTATAAATTCAATGATCATGATCATACCAGTCAACAATTCAACTTTGCACTACTGGCCAAAGAGAACCCATAGTCATGATCATACCAATAATTTACCCATCTTTACACTCAAGCGAAAGAGAATTTCAACATCAAGGTTATAAAAATGTTATATATGATAATAAAAAAAATATGATCAACATATAGATTTAATCTCAAGAGTAATATTCATAAATCAACTATAATTTGGTTAGAAAAAAAAAACTAATTTTGTCGTGAATAGTAACTCGTGAATAGTAACTCATGAATAGTAACTCGTGAATAGTAACTCATGAATAGTAACTCGTGAATAGTAACCCTTACATGAAAAAGGTAGAAATTCCACAATAATATACATACCAATATTTCGGTATAATGATATTGAAAGAATAATATTCTTAAGCTTATAAACAATTTATTTAAATTATTTACACTTTACTAATTAATGCATTTAATCATCATAAAATGCCAACTCTTAAGATTTCATCATCAATAACCAAAACCCTCATCAAAAATCTGCATATACCTCATATATAGGATTCTCAAGCCATAAAATCCTATTTTCTAATTTTCTTACTTCACATAACATATTTAATTCATTTTTTCATAACTAGACTATTTTCATGAAAAATACCAAATCCGTTCCAAAAATATTTCTTTTCTGGAATTTAGCATAATATAGTCCCATAGTGAACATATATTTTTCTCAGAATTTTTAAAAGTCATTTACTATTTTTCATATGGCCAAAATAGCCGAATATTTAGACATTTATCAAAAATTGTACTTTTGTCTAAAAATTCTGAAATCAGAGTATACTTCTATCATATACATGTACTCACAACAAAAATTTCATCAATTTTGGAGTTAACCACAAGGAATTATAAGCGATTACTTTTAAAATAGTCTTTTCTCATAAAATTCATAACTCTCAATCTATACATCCAAAAATCACCATTTTTGGACACAATCAAGAAAACTCATCAAAATATCATTTCAAATTTTTCCAGAATTTTTGAAGTTCAGAAAAATTACGAAACTGAAAATCATAACAACCCTTAAAATCCCTTACTATCCCTTACCTCAAAAGAGCAGTACTTCTGACTGGATATCGGATATGATGCTGAAGGAAACTTGCACTGATGAATAGCAACTCACCAAGTATCTAAAAACTCACAAAATATGCTTCATAATATAGAGAGAGAAAGAGAGAAAGCTTATGTTTTTGGTGTGATTTTCAATTCTAACTTAGCCCTCTATTTATAGAAAAATTTTGGTAGGTTTGACCTGCAACCTGATGGCTTTACCTGCTACTATTCCCACCCACCACATTTGAAATATAATTCAGCACATTTTTTCACCAACCACAAGTGGGGCCCACCAATTCTAGAATTTTCCACCAAAATGATAAACTCCGAAAATTCAACAATTTCTGAACCAGTCATCTTGTAAAATTCATAATAAATCATACGTTCATTTTTAACGGTTCAAAATTTGTGGGCATATACTCAACTTATATATGTATAACATATCCAAAAATTACCACGATCCAACGGTCGGATTAAAAATTATAACCCCCGCAAAATATCTCAAAAACCCTGATTTTTAATACCTCCATTCCGACAAAAATACGGATAAAAATCTCAACATTAACTCCTTCATTTTTTAACCACAAAAATATATCCCTCATTTATATCCCCATAAATAAATATTTTCTTATCACATGAATCAATAATTAATTATTCACAAATAATATTACAGAATCACATTTATGACAACCAGGCCGTTCCCAGGAAAGAGGGGGCTTTCCAATAAGGATTTCTCCTTACTGGCGCGCAATTAGATGACCAAACCTCTCCTTAGACAAAACTTTCTAGACATTGCCAATAATGCTATCTAATATTACTATTCAAATAATATGAATTATTGATCTGATAATGGAAAATACTGTGCAGCAACAATTATTGAACAACAATAATACAAAATTTCAACGTAGCAATTATTGAATCAATAAAATAAAATATTGAACAGTAATTACTGTAACAATTATTGAGTAGTGCCTTCTTACGTAAGAATCAATAATTTCAAAAATACTATGTAATACCGTGTGCTACTGTGCAATAACGCGTATTACTGTATTTTAACCACCGGGTATTCCAACAGTGTTAACGGTAACAACTACGCCGTTATTTGTAAAAACTCAAATTTGTCATTTTCTTCACCCGACAGTTATTCGTTATGGGGCCCACAAATAGCTGCGCCGTCGTACGAATATTCCCCGACAGAAAGAATATTCCACGACCAAACGAATATTCTCGACAACAATGATTATTTTATAACCACTTGTGTATTTTGAAAAAAAATCATATATCACCCTTAACTTTAACATTTATCAATTTAACCATTTACTGAATAGTAATTATAAGAAAAATTGAATACTTTTATTTCATAAAATTCGGGGTCTTACACACTACAGGCCACAGATGACTTTCAACATTTTATAAACATGAGGATGATGACAATGATATAAGAATTCAATAAAACAAGTTCAAGAATTAATTTATCCAAGAACTAACAACGTCCAAATTGTCAACATGATACTGCTTTGTGGAGTAAAATTCAAGAATGCTTAGAAGAATATTTTCATGAAAAGATACTGGATGAACCGTAATTATCAAGGATATTTCACTAATTTTATGGAGTATAGAAGTTCAAACTTAACCAACTGAGTATAATAAAAAATGGAATAACAAAAGAAATCACCCGGCATGCGATAGACCGCACAGACAGGTTATTCTAACAGAATAATAAATAATGGAACCAGGTCCGGCGTAAACGCACGGACAGGATATTCCGACAGAATAATAAATAATGGAACCAGGTCCGGTGTAAGACCCCGAATTTTATGAAATAAAAGTATTCAATTTTTCTTATAATTACTATTCAGTAAATGGTTAAATTGATAAATGTTAAAGTTAAGGGTGATATATGATTTTTTTTCAAAATACACAAGTGGTTATAAAATAATCATTGTTGTCGAGAATATTCGTTTGGTCGTGGAATATTCTTTCTGTCGGGGAATATTCGTACGACGGCGCAGCTATTTGTGGGCCCCATAACGAATAACTGTCGGGTGAAGAAAACGACAAATTTGAGTTTTTACAAATAACGACGTAGTTGTTACCGTTAACACTGTTGGAATACCCGGTGGTTAAAATACAGTAATACGCGTTATTGCACAGTAGCACACGGTATTGCATAGTATTTTTGAAATTATTGATTCTTACGTAAAAAGACACTACTCAATAATTGTTACAGTAGTTATTGTTCAATATTTTATTTTATTGATTCAATAATTATTGCGTTGATATTTTATATTATTGTTGTTTCAATAATTGTTGTTGCACAGTATTTTCTTTTATCAGATCAATAATTCATATTATTTGAATAATATTATTAGATAACATTATTGGCAATGTCTAGAAAGTTCTGTCTAAGGAGAGGTTTGGTCATCTAATTGCGCGCCAGTAAGGAGAAATTCTTATTGGAAAGCCCCCTCTTTCCTGGGAACGGCCTGGTTGTCATAAATGTGATTCTGTAATATTATTTGTGAATAATTAATTATTGATTCATATGATAAGAAAATATTTATTTTATGTGGATATAAATGAGGGATATATTTTTGTGGTTAAAAAATGAAGGAGTTAATGTTGAGATTTTTATCCGTATTTTTGTCGGAATGGAGGTATTAAAAATCAGGGTTTTTGAGATATTTTGCGGGGGTTATAATTTTTAATCCGACCGTTGGATCGTGGTAATTTTTGGATATGTTATACATATATAAGTTGAGTATATGTCCACAAATTTTGAACCGTTAAAAATAAACGTATGATTTATTATGAATTTTACGAGATGACTGGTTCAGAAATTGTTGAATTTTCGGAGTTTATCATTTTGGTGGAAAATTCTAGAATTGGTGGGCCCCACTTGTAGTTGGTGAAAAAATATGCTGAATTATATTTCAAATGTGGTGGGTGGGAATAGTAGCAGGTAAAGCCATCAGGTTGCAGGTCAAACCTACCAAAATTTTCCTATAAATAGAGGGCTAAGTTAGAATTGAAAATCACACCAGAAACATAAGCTTTCTCTCTTTCTCTCTCTATATTATGAAGCATATTTTGTGAGTTTTTAGATACTTAGTGAGTTGCTATTCATCAGTGCAAGTTTCTTTCAGCATCATATCCGATATCCAGTCAGAAGTACTGCTCTTTTGAGGTAAGGGATAGTAAGGGATAGTAATGGATTTTAAGGGTTGTTATGATTTTCAGTTTCGTAATTTTTCTGATCTTCAAAAATTATGGAAAAATTTGAAATGATATTTTGATGAGTTTTCTTGATTGTGTCCAAAAATGGTGATTTTTGGATGTATAGATTAAGAGTTATGAATCTTACAGGAAAAGACTATTTTAAAAGTAACCGCTTATAATTCCTTGTGATTAACTCCAAAATTGATGAAATTTTTATTGGGAGTACATGTGTATGATAGAAGTATACTCTGTAAATTTCAGAATTTTTGGACAAAAGTACAATTTTTGATAAATGTCTAAATATTCGGTGGTTTTGGCCATATGAAAAATAGTAAATGAGTTTTAAAAATTTTGAGAAAAATATATGTTCAATATGGGACTATATTATGCTAAATCCCAGAAAAGAAATATTTTTAGAACTGATTTGGTATTTTTCATGAAAATAGACTAGTTATGAGTAAATGAATTAAATATGTTATGTGAAGTAAGAAAATTGAAAAATAGGATTTTATGGCTTGAGAATCCTATATGAGGTATATGCAGATTTTTGATGAGGGTTTTGGTTATTGATGATGAAATTGTAAGAGTTGGCATTTTATGATGATTAAATGCATTAATTAGTAAAGTGTAAACAATTAAAATAAATTGTTTATAAATTTAAGTAATGTTATTCTTTCAATATCATTATACCGAAATATTGGTATGAATTTTATTGTGGAATTTCTATCTTTTGTGTCGGGGTTACTATTCATGAGTTACTATTCACGATTTACTATTCATGAGTTACGAATATTACTCTTGAGATTAAAACTATATGTTGATCATATTATTTTTATCATCATATATAACATTTTTATAACCCTGATGTTGAAATTCTCTTTCACTGGAGTGTAAAGATGGGTAGATTATTGGTATGATCATGACTAGGGTTCTCTTTGGCCTGTAGTGCAAAGTTGAATTGTGACTGGTATGATCATGACCATTGAATTTATAATTGAATATCTTAAGCTTAAGTGCAAAGGTGAATTGATCAACATGGTTATAATTATTGTTTATATAAATTCTAAAATGATTATAATTCTTTGAGATATTAATATATTTGGCATGTAGTGCAAATATGAACTGTTGATGAATATATTTAGCCTGTAGTGCAAATATGAACTATTGATGAATATCTTTGGCCTGTAGTGCAAAGATGATATGTTGTTGAATATCTTTGGCCTGTAGTGCAAAGATGAACTGTTGTTGAATATCTTTGGCCAGTAGTGCAAAGATAAACTGTTGACGAATATCTTTGGCCCGTAGTACAAAGATGAAATTATTAGTATGATTATGAACAAGAATTGTGATTTGGTATAACCATGATCTTTGATGTTTCAGGTAAAGACAAGTGATAAAAATTATCTTTGTCCTGGATGAGAAGAGGAATTTAGAATCATAATTATGATTATGAGTTATTTATATGATTGTGGACCAGAACTGTTGATTGATGTTACAGGGATAAAACATTGTTGGTGGATTTTTAACATGGAGAAGATAATAGACTTTATAGTCTATTTGACTCTTCTAATGGATTGCATGTTCCGCTGCAACTATGGTTGAAATTTTTTTATCATCTACCATATGTTCTAAATCTCTGATTTATTATTGATGAAGACTATTGATAATTTATTTATCTTTAGTCATGATATTCTTTACTGGGCTAGTTGTGCTCACCCTTCTGTTCACAATTCCTTTCAGGTAATAAGAGTGTAGCTGGGTCGAGCGGGGGTAACAAGGAAATAGAACGGTGGTTATCATTTAGTAGTTATATTTGGTGAAGAAAATAGGGTGAGGCGAACCCAACGTTGGAAGGGTGTTTTGTCACTATCATACAAGATGTCTAATGACATACAACCTCGTGTCATCATAAGACAGGGTTGTGCTCATCCACTTGCTGAGTATATCTATGGGCACTATCTATATAATCTTGGTGTTTGTTTGAAGTATAATTCTCAATTAGAGACAGTGGAGATAATGATAAGTCAAGAGAAGACTCACCATTGGGAAGAATATGATAGTAATCTTCTCGTTTTTCTTTGGGGTCTATTGGGTCAACCAAGGATAATTCTGTGGCCATATGATATCTATCATAACCTAGACGCGTGGCCTCCCATGTACGAAGGTTTCCTTGAGCACTTCCCAAAGATTCTAATTTCTAAAACATTTTTTGACTATACCTTTATGTAAGGTGTTATTGTGAGGTGATGTCCACGGTTGGAACATGAGTCACATTTGGTATATATTTGTATCCAAACTCACAGCATATGTGTTGTTGTATTTTGCACGACAATTGTTGTAATAAAGTTGTAGTTGTTTTCTGTACCATGTATTTGACGACTCAGAATGGGTTGGGTGGAATGGACCTATTTTGGGGTTGTCACAGGTGGTATCAGAGCTTAGGGATATGATCTCTGGCGGAGATCGGGGAATACAACTAGGAGGGGAGAGATGAGTAAATCCTTCGCTAGTGTGTCCTACCTAAGCTTATTTGTTGGTCAGTCATAATATTGGGATATTATGTGATATGTTAATTTGTTAAATTAACACTTGTTTTGAAGCTGTATTCTAGAATGTTATTTGAAATACAGGAGATGAGCAATGGAGAAATTATGATGACAGAGAAGATGGAATTTGAAATGAAAGGAAGGTATTCTCAACTCTTTGAAATACCAGGTACGTAAATTTCGGGGACGAAATTTCATAAGGAGGGGAGATTGTAAGACCCCGAATTTTATGAAATAAAAGTATTCAATTTTTCTTATAATTACTATTCAGTAAATGGTTAAATTGATAAATGTTAAAGTTAAGGGTGATATATAATTTTTTTTCAAAATACACAAGTGGTTATAAAATAATCATTGTTGTCGGGAAATATTCGTTTGGTCGTGGAACATTCTTTCTGTCGGGGAATATTCGTACGACGGCGCAGCTATTTGTGGGCCCCATAACGAATAACTGTCGGGTGAAGAAAACGACAAATTTGAGTTTTTACAAATAACAACGTAGTTGTTACCGTTAACACTGTTGGAATACCTGGTGGTTAAAATACAGTAATACGCGTTATTGCACAGTAGCACACGGTATTGCAAAGTATTTTTGAAATTATTGATTCTTACGTAAGAAGGCACTACTCAATAATTGTTACAGTAGTTATTGTTCAATATTTTATTTTATTGATTCAATAATTATTGCGTTGATATTTTATATTATTGTTGTTTCAATAATTGTTGTTGCACAGTATTTTCCTTTATCAGATCAATAATTCATATTATTTGAATAATATTATTAGATAACATTATTGGCAATGTCTAGAAAGTTCTGTCTAAGGAGAGGTTTGGTCATCTAATTGCGCGCCAGTAAGGAGAAATTCTTATTGAAAAGCCCCCTCTTTCTTGGGAACGGCCTGGTTGTCATAAATGTGATTCTGTAATATTATTTGTGAATAATTAATTATTGATTCATATGATAAGAAAATATTTATTTTATGTGGATATAAATGAGGGATATATTTTTGTGGTTAAAAAATGAAGGAGTTAATGTTGAGATTTTTATCCGTATTTTTGTCGGAATGGAGGTATTAAAAATCAGGGTTTTTGAGATATTTTGCGGGGGTTATAATTTTTAATCCGACCGTTGGATCGTGGTAATTTTTGGATATGTTATACATATATAAGTTGAGTATATGTCCACAAATTTTGAACCGTTAAAAATAAACGTATGATTTATTATGAATTTTACGAGATGACTGGTTCAGAAATTGTTGAATTTTCGGAGTTTATCATTTTGGTGGAAAATTCTAGAATTGGTGGGCCCCACTTGTCGTTGGTGAAAAAATATGCTGAATTATATTTCAAATGTGGTGGGTGGGAATAGTAGCAGGTAAAGCCATCAGGTTGCAGGTCAAACCTACCAAAATTTTCCTATAAATAGAGGGCTAAGTTAGAATTGAAAATCACACCAGAAACATAAGCTTTCTCTCTTTCTCTCTCTATATTATGAAGCATATTTTGTGAGTTTTTAGATACTTAGTGAGTTGCTATTCATCAGTGCAAGTTTCTTTCAGCATCATATCCGATATCCAGTCAGAAGTACTGCTCTTTTGAGGTAAGGGATAGTAAGGGATAGTAATGGATTTTAAGGGTTGTTATGATTTTCAGTTTCGTAATTTTTCTGATCTTCAAAAATTATGGAAAAATTTGAAATGATATTTTGATGAGTTTTCTTGATTGTGTCCAAAAATGGTGATTTTTGGATGTATAGATTAAGAGTTATGAATCTTACAGGAAAAGACTATTTTAAAAGTAACCGCTTATAATTCCTTGTGATTAACTCCAAAATTGATGAAATTTTTATTGGGAGTACATGTGTATGATAGAAGTATACTCTGTAAATTTCAGAATTTTTGGACAAAAGTACAATTTTTGATAAATGTCTAAATATTCGGTGGTTTTGGCCATATGAAAAATAGTAAATGAGTTTTAAAAATTTTGAGAAAAATATATGTTCAATATGGGACTATATTATGCTAAATCCCAGAAAAGAAATATTTTTAGAACTGATTTGGTATTTTTCATGAAAATAGACTAGTTATGAGTAAATGAATTAAATATGTTATGTGAAGTAAGAAAATTGAAAAATAGGATTTTATGGCTTGAGAATCCTATATGAGGTATATGCAGATTTTTGATGAGGGTTTTGGTTATTGATGATGAAATTGTAAGAGTTGGCATTTTATGATGATTAAATGCATTAATTAGTAAAGTGTAAACAATTAAAATAAATTGTTTATAAATTTAAGTAATGTTATTCTTTCAATATCATTATACCGAAATATTGGTATGAATTTTATTGTGGAATTTCTATCTTTTGTGTCGGGGTTACTATTCATGAGTTACTATTCACGATTTACTATTCATGAGTTACGAATATTACTCTTGAGATTAAAACTATATGTTGATCATATTATTTTTATCATCATATATAACATTTTTATAACCCTGATGTTGAAATTCTCTTTCACTGGAGTGTAAAGATGGGTAGATTATTGGTATGATCATGACTAGGGTTCTCTTTGGCCTGTAGTGCAAAGTTGAATTGTGACTGGTATGATCATGACCATTGAATTTATAATTGAATATCTTAAGCTTAAGTGCAAAGGTGAATTGATCAACATGGTTATAATTATTGTTTATATAAATTCTAAAATGATTATAATTCTTTGAGATATTAATATATTTGGCATGTAGTGCAAATATGAACTGTTGATGAATATATTTAGCCTGTAGTGCAAATATGAACTATTGATGAATATCTTTGGCCTGTAGTGCAAAGATGATATGTTGTTGAATATCTTTGGCCTGTAGTGCAAAGATGAACTGTTGTTGAATATCTTTGGCCAGTAGTGCAAAGATAAACTGTTGACGAATATCTTTGGCCCGTAGTACAAAGATGAAATTATTAGTATGATTATGAACAAGAATTGTGATTTGGTATAACCATGATCTTTGATGTTTCAGGTAAAGACAAGTGATAAAAATTATCTTTGTCCTGGATGAGAAGAGGAATTTAGAATCATAATTATGATTATGAGTTATTTATATGATTGTGGACCAGAACTGTTGATTGATGTTACAGGGATAAAACATTGTTGGTGGATTTTTAACATGGAGAAGATAATAGACTTTATAGTCTATTTGACTCTTCTAATGGATTGCATGTTCCGCTGCAACTATGGTTGAAATTTTTTTATCATCTACCATATGTTCTAAATCTCTGATTTATTATTGATGAAGACTATTGATAATTTATTTATCTTTAGTCATGATATTCTTTACTGGGCTAGTTGTGCTCACCCTTCTGTTCACAATTCCTTTCAGGTAATAAGAGTGTAGCTGGGTCGAGCGGGGGTAACAAGGAAATAGAACGGTGGTTATCATTTAGTAGTTATATTTGGTGAAGAAAATAGGGTGAGGCGAACCCAACGTTGGAAGGGTGTTTTGTCACTATCATACAAGATGTCTAATGACATACAACCTCGTGTCATCATAAGACAGGGTTGTGCTCATCCACTTGCTGAGTATATCTATGGGCACTATCTATATAATCTTGGTGTTTGTTTGAAGTATAATTCTCAATTAGAGACAGTGGAGATAATGATAAGTCAAGAGAAGACTCACCATTGGGAAGAATATGATAGTAATCTTCTCGTTTTTCTTTGGGGTCTATTGGGTCAACCAAGGATAATTCTGTGGCCATATGATATCTATCATAACCTAGACGCGTGGCCTCCCATGTACGAAGGTTTCCTTGAGCACTTCCCAAAGATTCTAATTTCTAAAACATTTTTTGACTATACCTTTATGTAAGGTGTTATTGTGAGGTGATGTCCACGGTTGGAACATGAGTCACATTTGGTATATATTTGTATCCAAACTCACAGCATATGTGTTGTTGTATTTTGCACGACAATTGTTGTAATAAAGTTGTAGTTGTTTTCTGTACCATGTATTTGACGACTCAGAATGGGTTGGGTGGAATGGACCTATTTTGGGATTGTCACATCCGGCGTAAACGCACAGACAGGATATTCTGACAAAATAATAAATAATGGAATCCGGTCCGGTGTAAAATACACAGACAGGATGTTCCAACAGAATAATAACAAGACGGAACCAGGTCCGGTGTAAAACACACAGACAGGATGTTCCAACAGAATAATAATAAAAACGGAATCAGGTCCGGTGTAAAACACACAGACAGGATGTTCCAACAGAATAACAGAAGAATGTCACCAAGTATAGGGTAGACCGCGTATACAGGTTATTCCAACAGAATAATAAGAAATGGAATAACAATAGTTCTTTTCATGAATAAGAAAGAATAACACCCCTTACCGTTTTAAAGAAGAACTGAAATAAGAAAATTGTTAATTAGCAGAATACTTTTCTTCTCTCTCTATAGTTTCTCTCTCTAGAGTTCAGTGAATTCGTAAGAAATAATGAAGGAATGAGCTGCTATTTATAAAAAAATAGAATGCATAGTAACTAATCCATGAACGGTCCAGATTGATTACTTTAATCTGACGGTCCATATTTAAAGAAAAATCTTTTAAAAAAAATATAATATATTCTATTTATAGAATAACTTTAATAAAGCATTCTGTTTTATATAAAAAGATGTTTCTGTTTTATTACGTTAATAATACGAATAAAATAAAACTTCATTATCGCTAAATAATTCATATTATTATCTGACAATAATTGAATCAAACTGAGTGACTTCTCACATAAGTATTAATAATCAATACCGTGTGCTACTATGCAACCACACGTATTACTGTATTTTTACTACCGAGTAGTTCAACAGTATCAATGGTAAAACTTTCGCCGTTATTTTTAATAAAATATTTTTGTCGTTTTCTCAATCCGACAATAATTCTGTTGTGGGGTCCACCAATGATTGTGCCGTTGTACGAATATTCTCTGTTAAAACGAATATTTCCCGACCAATCGAATATTATATAACAACTTGCGTACTTTATAAAATTTATAAATATTACCCACAACTATAACATTATATCAAATTAATTCCATAATATTCAAAAATGATATTTATAAAAAATTCATCTTTATTTATAAAAGTTGGGGTCTTACATATATTAATAAGAGGAATGAAATGACAAAATTGCCCATAATAATGTCATTAATTATTTTCAATGTTGGTGAGAGAGTGACTTTCTAGCTATTCAATTCAAAATATATTCTCTCCGTACTTATTAAATATGGAGAGAGAATTAGAATAAGAAAAGTATGAGATATTTAATGCTACGGGCATAATAGGAAAAAATATATAAAAGTTTGATTATTAAGGAAAGTGGGCATTTAACATGGGACTAACCAAAATAGTAATAAGAACTTTTATCATAGGACGGAGGGAGTATTATTTTGAAATTAGATCATTCCGTTAAAAAAATTAAACGGGCGTTAATTTTTTATCAACAAAATTAATGAATTACCACTGTAGTTGACACGTTTTACTGATTACACTATTGAAGTTTTAATTTTTCAAATTAATAAACTAATTATTATTTTGAAATTAGGTCATTCTGTTAAAAAATTAAGCAAAAGTTAATTTTTTATCTATGTGGCTATGGAAAAGAAATTCAAAAATCAAAAATATTACTTATGTAACAAAAAAATAATAAAAAACTTGAAAATGAAAGTAAAAAAATTAAAACATTTTGGGTACTTTAATCTCAAATATTTATCAATAGAAGTGAAAGAGTGGACATTGTGGAGGCGATCGAGAGTGAAGGAAAGGAGTTCAGAGACACAAGGTTGTTGAGAGTGTGAGGTGAGAGTGAGGAAACCTACTGCAACACCATTTATTTTATCTGTTGTTGTTGGGGATTCGGACTCCATTGTTATATTTAATGCTGAAATTTGAAGCTCAATTAAATATTTAAAATATTTTTTTTACAACTTTTGAGATAATTTAAAATATTCATCAATGTATTGATTAAAATTAAACAAATACATATCAATTTTTAATTTTAAAAAATTAATTATAATCTTATATTTTAAAACGAATAAAATATTTTTCTCTCTCTTAAACAAACACAAAAAAAAAACATAGAAAAAATTGACCTTTCTTTATAGTCAAAATATGGAGAGTGATGATTGAAGTATGTGGAAGAAACTAAATAAAGTGGTAAAGTGTGTTTTGTGTGGTGTGCATGTAATGGCCCATATATGAAGTAACATCATTATTGGTAATCCTACAAGGCTGGAAATGCTTTTCTACCCTATCCTAGAGCTTTTATACACACACACACACACACACACACACACACACACACATATATATATATATATATATATATATCCAAATTTCCAAACATTTATATTCTCTTGTCTTCTTGATTCTTTTAGTATACTTTAATATCCGTCCCAATATAAAAACCCAAAATGGGAGTTTTACTCAACAATTTGTTGTTGTTTATGTACACATGCTAGATTTTCATTGACATATGGACATGAATTTATCAATTTCATTTTTCAAAATAATATTTCAGGATTGAAATTTATACGCAGTAAATAAAATTTATCTCGTAAAAACCACTGTCCATGACAAATATCAGAAACGGAAAGGCCAATCTGCTTTAAAAATTTGGATATAATTACTTTACAAGTACACCTATTTGTATTTTAACAGATAAAATTGTAAAACATGTTCAATTATCAATCTTGCATGGTGTTAATGATGAAAATCTTAAATGAGACCAACCACCAATATAAAAGTAGTAATAATATTGTTTGTATCAGAATTCGGCCGTTATAGAATAGAATATATGAATATGATTTTATATATACCCACTAGTCCTCAGATTTAACTTAAAATACGCCCCAAGAAAAAAGTCATACAGTTAATACAGAAGATTCACGCGTTTTGTGGGATCAAAGCACCAAACAACGCGTAAAGCTCAACAATACAATTTTCTGACTCCTGTCTGTCTGTCTCATTCTTACTTTTTTCTGCCATTTCTTCTCCTTCTCTGTGTTAAACAACATTGAAGAAGAAGAAGAAGAAGAAGAAATGTTGATGATGATACCCTACGTCTTGCTTGTATTTCTCTTCGTTGTTGGCCTCATCGGTACTGGTATATTTCTCAAGTTCCCCACAAACAATAAATTCACAGCTTTGGTTCAGGCTCTGTCTCTGCAAAATACGACTACTTCAAATAAGCAGGTACAAACTCCTTCAAATATTGTCATCACCAAAGCTGAGAAGTCGTCGGCCATGAAGAGTAGTAATACTAGTGGCCAATTCAAGGCTGAACTGAGGAGTGTTTTCGCGACTTTCGACAAGAACAACGATGGACACATAACGCAGCAAGAGCTCAAGGAGTCGCTCAAGAACATCGGAATCACGATGAGTGACAAAGATGTGAAGGAGATGGTGGAAAAGGTTGATTCTAATGGAGATGGGTTGATAGATCTTGATGAGTTCTGTGAATTGTTCGAGTCAATGATGATGAGTACTAGAGAGGAAGCTATGAACGAGGAGGACGAAAACAGGAAAGAAAAAGAAGAAGATGGTGGATCAGGGTACTTAAAGGAGGCTTTTGATGTGTTTGATGGGGATGGAGATGGAACAATTACGGTAGAGGAATTGGGACTGGTTTTGTCTTCTTTAGGGTTTAAGGAAGGGAAGTTGTTGGAGAATTGCAAGGAGATGATTCGGAAGGTTGATATGGATGGAGATGGTAAGATTAATTTTGATGAATTCAAGAAGATGATGATGAAAGCTGGTACAAGGTTTCTTCCAGTTTCCTAATTAATTAAACCTGTATCTTAATTTCGGTCTACTATAATACTAGTTTATACATTCTCTCTCTCTCTCTCTTCTCCCCTTAGGTAGGTCTTATTATTCTCCATGTATGTATAATGTATGTATGATTGTGGATTTTCAGTTCAGAATTTGCTTACTTGAAAATGAAAAGTAGAAGAAAAAAAACAAGTTTTATCTGTTTATGGAATCAATCATCGACGCAGGAAAATCATTGATTTTATATTTCTCTCCTTCTTTCTTTAATTCAACATCAGGGTGGATGAAGTAAAGTCGTGGGTTTGGTGAATGTTATGTTTGTGTTGTGACTTCTCAAGCCTGGTGGGGAAACCAATGACTTTGTAAACTGTATATTAATTTGATCATAAAATTTCTTTGGAACTTAGGAACATGAGAAGAGGACAAGAAAGGCAAAAATAAATATAAAAAAGTATTCAATCTCAATATATTAAAGTCAAAGCAATGTCGGGACAACAGAAATTAGTTAGTTAGTAAAAATCTTGAAACAAAAGTACTACTTAGTGTACTGTACTTGCTTTGCACACTCAAATCTTGGAGACAACAAAACTCTTTAAAGTTGCACAATACTACCAACTGTCGGTATTTATTTTGAACCAATCAGTGCAGCTTCATCCTCTCCTCTCCGATTACCTCCCCCATGTCAACTCCTGCTAAAACTCATACCAAACCCTAGTCGCAATTTCAACATCTTATCCACCCGCGGCTTCCAAATCGTTTAGATTGCCCAGGGTTGCAGAAACATCTACTACGCACAGTACGAAGCCATTAAGTCTCTGCCAACCTTAAACGGCCTACAATCAGTCCGACTGTTTGTTCTCTTCATTGGTTTAGTTATTCTAAATCAAGTAATAAACAAAAAAATACTGTAATTTTTGTTCTTGTGGTATTTGGATTTTTAATTTTGTTGTTGGGTTTTGGTGGTTGAGGAGAACGAAGTTAGAAAAGAAGAGGAGAGACATTACGAGGAGATAGAGTAGTTTGAATTATTATTTCTCTAGGTTTAATATAATTGGGAGAGGAGGATATGAGATTGTATTTAGCAAATGTTTTTATTTCTTGCTTGTATGAATTGTTTTTAGTAAATAACCGTATACTCTAATAGTCATATTCAGTCAAACCGTATACAACAGCCCAACATTCAATTATGAATATCTTTATTCCTGAACAAGAAACTATACCTACCAAATTTTACTTTTTATTCGGAATGGCATAAAAATATTTATTTAGTTAATTGTAAATATCAATATATATGCTTAATATGAATTTAGTTTCTCAGAAGAAAGTCCTTCCATTTGCCAAATACAGCTTAGACGAGGACAAATCCACTAGGAAATAAAGATATTGCAAAATATAGTAAATTGATACACAAATCTCCAATATATATACAGTAACATTAAGAATGCCTTGAGACATTGATGGCTTATTAGATTCAAATTCAAAAGCCAGAAATGGCATAATATAAACATGCATATTTTATTTTATTTTTATTAAAGCTTACTACAGACATAAGGGGGATGACAACTGGATTGCCTTAAGCCATATGCCACAGTAGATTCAGACTAAAAACAATAGAGACACTAAAAAACATCAGGATGGAAACGCCCTGGAAGGGGGTTGCTTTGATGAGCCTGCTTGAGGTGCAATGTCAAAGCATAATTGTTGACCTGATGAGCATAAAAGGTCAAACATTTACTGTCCGAATCCACAACTATAGAGAAGGTATACGGCAAATAATTAATTCCCAAGGATTCAAAATAAAAGATATAGCCATTTGAGGTATCATCAACTACATAAACACACAATGTTATAAATAAAAGAAAATCAAAAGATTGCTGTTACTCTTGACATCTGTTACTCGCATATGCATACTCTCTATCTTCAGAGTTTCTCATTTCCTTGTTAAATCATTCAGAGTCTACTGAAGAAACACATTTTTAAGTTTGCAAGTAAAATATTAAAATCAAACAAAGGTTTTCCAATTTGTTTCGTTTGCAAAAGAACAAAAAACATAAGAAAGCAATGCGCAAGTTTAATGCAGTTCGCTCAAGTGCCCACAACGTCACTTTAATAAGAAAGAAAAGAATCAAATAAAATAACATGTTTAACTATCATTTGATAAAGAAACCTTCAAAAAGAAATAGACTCATTGCCATAGTGAACTTGTTTTGTTTTTTTGTTTTTTGTTTTTTTTTTTTTTTGGGGGGGGGGGAGGGGGATAGCTACATAGATTCACTATAAGAGCCAACATGGGGGAAAAGCCAAGTACAGACACGCAGTATACAAGCTAAGGGAAAATAAAAGGCACAGGTATGTCCTATGTCCCAAAACACTAAAACCCAAACCTAAACAAGTAAACTACAAAAAATATACATTAGATTCCTAAAGCAAACTCTCTAAAAAATCTACAAAATGCTCGGGGAAACCTAATGCACCTAATGAAGCAAAAAGAAGAGCAGGCTTATAAAGAGAGATCTAATATGAACCAAAGGTCTCCTTCACAGTAATGGGCATTTAGTTATTGCAAAAGCATTTAATAAAACTGGTGACAGAAGTAATTGCTTTAACAAAATCTAGTATTGCTTTTAGCAAAATATCACTCGCAAAATCAAAACCTGTTACAGTAAAATTCAATCATGGTAACAAATTCCTGTCTCCGCTACCTGGAAGTTATAAGAAACTGTTCACCTTATTCAAGAAGCTAACCAGAAGTTAATTTCATCATTTTGTGTTGGATTACAAGGTATGCCTACTTTCCCAAATATTGCAGCATATACATATATATATATATATATATATATATATATATATATATATATTGTGTGTGTGTGTGTGCATGCTTTTCAAAAACTTTTAAAATAGGTAGCTTGACCTCAAGACGTCTCAGCTGCTCCTGATACTGGGACACCATCTGCCTCAAGTAATGCAACTCCTGGCTCTTATCCTCAAAGTCCTTTTGACGCTCATGTTGAATCGAGACTGCACGCTTCAAAATATTATTCTCCTGAATCAAGGCTTGGAGTTGTTCCTTCAGAATAATATTTTCCTACACCATGACAAGTCAAAATTACAGACTTAAACAACACTTCAGAAGCAAAAGCCATTCCCTGCTCCCTCCAAAACCAACAACAAGGGGGCGAAACATTTTTGCTTTTTGTAATTAAAAAGGGGGGGGGAGAAATGAAAATATAGGGAAAAAGAACTAACAAAAGGATCAACCCAAACATAAATGACATTTGAACTGATTGGAAAGATACAATCTGCATTAAACATGGTATTCATGCAAACAGGGATAATAGAAAGCGCCTTCATGTAACCACCACCTGCTGCAGCCCCCAAGCTGCCTCTGCAGTTGCACGCACAGATATAGATTTCTCTAAGAACTCCAGTGCTCTAGATGCACGGTTTCTAGCATCATCCATGTTGGTGGCACTCAAAATCTCTCTAACAAAAAGCTCCACCCAGTCTGCACCATCCATGGGAATGTTTTGGGGAGCTGATGGATCCTCAGAAGTCGCATCGTCAACAGTTGTTGTCAGCGTACCTGCAACATAAATTTATGAGTACCAATGTTCCTATTCTGACACTGCAAGCAGTACTCATTTAAACTTCCTCGTCCTTAACAAATAAAATAAGTTCTACTCCCTCCATCTCAATTTAAGTGAAATCTTTTCTAATTTAGGATGTCTTAAACAAGTGGGCTCATTCTATCATAAACATTCATCTATTTATTCAATTAGTGTAATATCACTGTGCGATAGTTGTACGAAAAAGAAAAGCACTCAATACACTCGTAAAACTATGAAATTTTATTGTTGACTTTTTGCGTGCGAGTGATATTAGCGTTTAAATAGAACACACTAATAAAAAATTATGTCGAAGTCTGACCTATGCAAAACCTTAATGTTCGGGGGGGGGGGGAGATACCCTTTTTTAGAACAACGATACAGTATAAAATCCTTATAAATTCCCTTTTTCAATATGACAGTGTAAAATAAACCGTTAAAACTGGTATGACGCAGTCCAATTCAAAATAATCTTTAAATAAAGATGAGCTAATTCAAAACCCCAAAGCATGTGGAAAATGGGTACATGCGTCAGAGAAAATTGTAACGAATAATATTTAGCTCAGATTACAAAGTCTTTCTCTTTTAATGGAATTCAATTAGTAAGTAGGCGCTTTTACTCGGCCCATGGCTAACACAGCTAAACCTAACAGTACAAATTGCAATAAGTAATTAAGTAGCTTTCATAGCAGGAAGAGACTGATGGCTTGTGATGCATAACCTTGAATTACTTTTTGAAGAATAATGTATGTCAGGTACATAAAAGAAAATTTGATATATGCAGGATTAACCACAATTCAGTATACAAGTTCTGCATAGTCATGAAATACTCATTATATGAAAATATAATCAATGCTTAAGAGATAATCCTTCAAAACATTTACAATATATTTCTTCTATCATCAGGCAATTTTTCACTGTGGGACTATGTATACGATAAATATTCAACGCAGCTCTAATACCTTTTATCACTCTTCTAGAGAGCACAAATATGGGGAAAAACTAAATGCACTCAACCAAACCATTAACTCCAACATTTACAATACATGTATTCTAGGAAAGGAAGAAAAAACAAAAAGAAAAAAGAAAAAAGAAACACCAAATACAGGAATATATATTACAAGGTATCAAGATGCACCTGGAGATTGTATTTTAACTTTTGCTTCCTGTGCAGCATCAGATTTTCCTACAGAGCCCAGGTTCTCAGCAGTTCCCATACGTAGCTTAGTTAGACTTCTGATAGCTGAATCGAAATCATCACCACATTCTTCAAGCACTCTTTCAAGAAGCTATCGATAAAAGAATTCTCATGGTTAGTGGCATGCTGTATTATGACAGCAAAAGCGATCACAATCTGATACCTTATTTTGATAATTAGAATGCCTCTGGCCTAAATTTAGCTAAATACAAAAGGCTCAAGCATGGGTATTTAAGCAAGGTTAAAACATGATTCTAATGCAATCTTATTCTTGTGCACAAATGTTTTCACAATCAGGTACAGTAAGTATATCATCAAAATGAAATTAGTGTCTCAAGTTAGTTAACCAGTATAGTGAGAAATACAAATCCCCAAATTCAAAAAACCAAAACCAAGATTAAAATTGAAGACAGATTAAGTCTATAGGTATTATTCAATTATATCAGAAAGTCAGACATTCATTAAAAGTTCGTCATACAAAACAAATACATAATTATATTCATCCTCAACAAAAGAAGTGCAATCTCATTATAGTATTCAAAGAAACCTGTTTGTCCGTGTCAGGAAAGAGAGCAGCGAGATGATCCAAACGTGACAACGAAGAAGACGATAAATTAAACGGATACTGGGAAGAAGAAGTAGAAGACAAAGAAGCGTTACTGGTTCTTGGTGGTGACAATCGAACAGGAGATGTAGAAGAATAACGAATCTTTTTGGAAACAGGTGGCGATGAAGGTGTATCTTCAAAATAATTTGATCTCTTTCCGCACACTACGGCAGACATGTTGAGTTTTCTCTCTCCACTACCAACTTTCAATGATACATCTAATGCGAAACGAATCGGGAAAGAATGACGGTTGTTCTATGTGAATTGCCCTTGATCAAAACGATGAGGATATGGATATGCCAACAAATGAAGACTAGGGTTTAATAATATCAAGGGCAATGAAGGGTTAGGGTTTTGTATCGGATCTTTCTTTAATTTCATATATCTGTGACTAAAGTTTTTATTAGTTTAGAAGCATCTGCAAAGGAGGAGAGGCGATCGATTTTTTCAAGGACCAATTTGGAAACAAACTTTTCTAGTAGACAGTAGGAGTATATATGAAACGAAACGTGGATATCAAAAATCAGGACAATGATTCCATTTAAACTCTGATTTCATTGGCTTCATATAAGTTTCGTTTTAAAAATCTTCTGAGATTACATATAACAATTTATTTAGAAAATAATTATCATATAGTAATTATATTTATTTATTTCATATACATATGATGTGATTGTGAACTTTCTTCTTATTATTATTAATATTTTCACACATCTGCATATTAAATGAGAAAATATTGAACAGATAATAGTGTGATAATAAATGAGTGAGGAGGCAAAAGATGAAAGTTTTTGAGTTTTAAAAAGGAGAACAGATCCTATATCTCCATTCTCTATGTCTCCCGTTTAAATTTTGACACTTAGTCTCTTACTTAACACTAATTAATTTTAAAATTAAATAAAAGGCCAGATATCAAAATTTAAGTGGAGGACACAAGAAGACGGGAAAAATAGGGACAGAGGATCTGCTCTCTTTAAAAAGTAACTAATACTACTCGGAAAGAAGAAAACATGAGTAAAATTATTTATGTTTCCTTTTCTAAAATAAAAATTAAGAGTAAAATAGTAAAATTTTTAGTGACTTTTTAAAGTCAATTTAGGGACATTTTTAAATTCAAAATTGACATAATTTTTTTTTTAATTATAGTCAATATAGTGATGAATAATGTAAATCATCTAAAAAATATTATTTATTGTTCATAATTTTTATGAATCATCCCAATTCTAAGTTTAAAAATATTTTATGATCTTATTATTTGAAACAAAATTAGTATTAAGGATAAATTTAATTTAATTATAATATTTAAATAGTCTAGTCTCTAATTTTTGAAATAAAATGAAAGAGTTTTAGTTGTTTTTGGTACAAACTTGTTACAATGGCATGTATATTCTTGGGCCTTATAGGGCCATGCAAAAGATAATTGGGCTTCAAGTAAATAGCATGAGGGTGTGTTGTTTCCTAAGTAGGAATCAGGTGTAAGGTCCACATTCAACAGACGTTGACGTTCCTATTGTTTGTCTAGAAGTTTATGTGTACCTGTCAATTTTTCAGTAGTGGAGGAGGAGGGGCAGTTGTACTCGCTCGAGAAAATTACAGTTGTTTGTACTCACTTCCTCTAATTGTATATTAACTCTGTAAATTAAGAAATTTTAATTGCACTAATATTATAAATAAATATAAAAAAGAGTTTTAATTTTGTAATTATTTTATGGATGCACTATTATTATAATTATTTCTAAAAATGTACTAAAATATATAATTAACCCAAAAAATAATTTCCTGAGGCCCATAAATTAATATTTGTGTATAGTCCGGGAGTAAATTAGAAAGCATAAAAGGTCCGATATTCTCGACGGCAAACCAATGAGATAATATAAGAAAGGGAATGAAAAAAATGATCATCACCATCGAAGCAGGGTTTAAGATATAAGACTCACTCTCGACGGTGATCCCATCGATAATGAGTCCCACTGATAATGAGTCACTCCCGACAGCATTCTCGTCGATGTTTAAAATTATCCTTGTAGCCAATGAGCTTTTCCTTTATCGGGAAAGTCTGACACCAAATAATAAGATCATTATCGACAACATACATTGGTGACAGCTAACTCGTCGACATTGACCTTATTTTCAATCAGAATTTTGCTGTCGGTTATAATCTCGTCGCCAATAACCTTTATTTTTGTAGTGCAACGTATGTTTATCATGAGGCTGGAGATTCAAGTTGTGGGGGTGTGTTCACACTAGAAAAAAAAATTGCATAAACATTCCAGACAAATAATTCCACTCTCTTCCCCGTTTATTCTCTTCCCTTTGATTGTATCAGGCAACAAATTACTTGTACCTCCATTCTCACCATCCTTCTATGTAACATACCATACCATAGTAGTCCATAATATATTGAAAATTTGCTAATATTTTTGTATTAAACCCAGCTTTTGACTTTCCAGGCCAAAGTGGTAGTTGGTCAACAAGACAAGAAGCATCTCTACATCAATCACTAGATATTCCCGCGGCATGCCAATATCCAGTCTACGAATGGGATCTCATATTCATATCTCATGAGACATAAATACTTCTAATTAAGCACGGTAATGATACTTGAGCCCATGTTGCACAAATGATTCACTGCTACTCACATACCACATATAGTTAGGGAATCTGTATTTGCAACAATTATAATTTCAGAAATAAAGTTTTGAATTATAATTTTAAGACTATTAATTTTAAGATTAAATAATTTTAGTCGTATAATTATGTTTTATAAAATTATTTATGGAATAATTTAAAATAATATCATATTATTTTTATTTTGCTCAGAATTATTTAAAGGATTAGATAAAAACTTATCGTTTAGACTATCATATCCTTATTACTAATAAAAAAAATTATAATATTCTGATTAGTTTAAGTAAAGATAGATAGGATAACAACAAATTTTTAGTCACAAATGGTAGGGATTATAATACCTAGTTGAATATTGTATTAAATAGTCCTTCCTTTCAAGTCATTTTATTATTTCGGAACTAATAGTCTAATTTTATTTTTAAAAATAAACAAGAAACTTGACATTAATATTTTAATCCCAAATATAATTCTTACAAACAAACATATATTTAGTTTTCTTAATATGCTCATGTCTTTCGACTCCATTCATTTTATTCATTCCTAAAATTTATAAACGCAAAATATATTTTTATTTCATATTTATTTTTAAAACTAAAAGGTTAGTGTTTAATAATGGTGACGTAATAATAAAATTATGTTGACAATCTAAAGATATAGTGTCATTTTATATTATTATCAATAAAAAGAAAATTATTTTATTTTTAAAATAATTTCTATTTTTACAAGTGAGATTTTTTTAATGGAACAAAAAGTCTATGTATATACTTTTATGATCATGATTTTAATTAAGACTGTAAAATGAACCAAACGGTTCGGCCTAGATTTGAACTCGTTTGACTGAAAGTTTGATTCGAGTTCGTCTTGAAATATAAACAATTCAAACATGAGTAAATTTTAAAATTCGATAAATTACTCAAACTTTTTAAAATTATAATTATCTATTGATAATCAAATCATATTCACTTGAAAAGTTTAAATTGCTCATGCTCGATTCGAAATCGGACTCGACTCGATAGTTAAACAAGCCCCAATCAATTTTTATTTTAAACTCTCTGGGAACTAAATGTTAACAACTCAATATTCGACTTTTCTCATTAATTTACTCACCTAATTTTAATATACCAATAGTAAAAGATAACTGTTCCATTTCATTTATTTATCGATCCTTTAAAGATCAACCAACATATGCAAGGACAAACAAGAGTAATACAGTGCATTATATGTTAAATATCTATGTATAAAATAAAATTAGTTAAGGGTCTATTGCATATTTTAAAAACTATATATATATATATATATATATATATATATATATATATAAGGGCAAAGGTGTAAAAATATCCCTATGTTTATTCTGAAATTTTATTTTCACATTAATTTTATTTTTTTGGTTCCAAAAGTACCCATAACGTTACAAAAATCAGCTCACCAAAGTCTCACCTGTTGACAAACATGACATATAGACAAACGAGGTTAGAACCTCTATGACGTGGCCGACACGTGACATGATTTGCTGAACACCCATTAAAACCAATTAAAACCTTTGAGGGACCTTCTATCGTGAACGGGAAAGAGAGAGAGAAAGACTGTGAGTTTCCAATCACGTTCTGACAGAGTACGAAGGAGTGAGTGAAGCAGAAATGGAAGAAGGGGATGAATCACATGATTCACAGAGCAGGGAACAGATTAGACTTTGCTTCGACGATTTCTTCTCTTCGTTTTCTTTCTCTTCGATTTATCAGTTGGTTAGGGTATTTCTCCCTTTTGGAATCTGGACCAAGCTGCCTAGTCATCAATATTTGTTTAGGTGTAGCTTTCGTTTGTCTATTTAACATGTCTGTCAACAAGAGAAGCTTTGGTGAATTGATTTTTATAACGTTAAAGATACTTTTAAAAGAAAAAAATAATTCATATTGAAAGTAGTATTTCAGCGTAAAAACATTTTTATACCTTTGCACATATAATATATATTATAAAAAGTAAACATAATTAAGGAGCTTTTTTCATGCCCCAATTATATGGAGTGATAACTTTATGCCTCACAAAACAGGATATCTTGTTTGCCATATGATGCACTTTAGTGGTTCCTCTCTCTCTCTCTCTCAATATAAATATATAATTGATTACTTACATTACATGTATATAAATATGTGGCGTGTGAGTTTATAAAAATTATTAATATAAAAATATTAAAAATTTAAGTGGGGGCACAGGCCCTTTCCAACAAGGCATAGTCAAGTTGCAGGGCAGTGTGTAGAAAAAGGAATAGGATCTCATATTGCTTTGCTCGACACACAGCATCACAGAGCATACATTTTATGTATGGTGCTTGTTGATGGAATGATCTCTCACCATGCCCTCCCATGTCCCATGCCCCTTTGATTTTCCTCCTTTATTTTTTTTAAATTTGAGAGCCTAGAATAATTACTTCAAATAACTTGATGACATAAATAATATCTCACAAATCATCTTGATTACTTTTTGATTGTGCACTTAATAAATAAACTATTTCTATGGCCAATTATTTTATTGTCCATAAAAAGGAGTTGATATTTTCAACTTAAATTAGGTAATATATATAATTATATACAGTAAAAGTTGTAAATTAGGAGTATTATATATGTTGATACAACTTTTACTTGTAATGTAGATTACGAAAGTGGTTAGCATGAAGTTTATTTTTGGATAAGTTAATAATAAAATATTGATATATAAGCGAGTCTCTGTATGTATCAATATTCTATTGACCAATTGACCAACGTACAAAAAAAATAAAAAATTCCTGACTGAATACGTAAATTACGCTACAAATATGCCCTTGACTATCTTTGTACAGGCCTTGACAACACAATGATGCTGCCAACTATTGGCTTGTTTAATGGAAGTTATATATTACTCTTAATTAATCAGTTTCTAAACTTTACGGTACACAAATTGTTATTTATCTCTCATCTAATATTCTTTTTTCCAGTTTTATCTAATGCATCAAGTATAGGATCTGTTTATCATAAATTTAACTTAATAGTAAGTTAGTTATTGATTAATATAGTGCTGACACGCAAAAAAATATTGCCTTTCACTTGCGTGTCGACACTGTATTAATCAATTAATTAAAAATAATTTCATGTTAACTACTTACTCAAGTATTCATATTTTTTGGATTCTATAATTGAAATCCTCATCAATCATTTAATTAGTGTTATGAGCTTTGGAATTTTTTCACCATTTTATGATCATGTACATATTTTATAAAAAAAAAATAATGATTAAAATTTTTAATATTAGTTTTTAACGAATAAAATACTTTCAATTAATGATTCTAATTTTTTTTATCATAATTGTTTATTGTAAACTATTTATTAATATATCTAAAATATTATAACAAAGTTGACATGAATTTATTTTTAATATAATAACTAAAATTAAAGTAAAAAAATATGCGAAGCTCGTTCATAGAAGTATAGAGTATATAAATAAATTTTAGTTCGTTCAAGTTAAAGTAACCAAAGAGACTTAATAATTTTATCTATTATTTTGAAATTATAAATTTTTACAAGGCATGCTTAAATATTAATTAATAATCTTCTTAATACTCATAATAAGAATATGTCAAAATGTATCATGTACGTACTTAATAATCTTACCGTATTAAATATAATAACATTTGCCTTTAAATTTTATAAACACGAGTGGGTTTGTATTTAATTTTAGAATAAATAGGACACTCATTTATATATAGATAAACTATTCTTAAAATTTTAGTGTTTTACTTTTTTACCATCCTACACCATAAGTCAAGTGAAAATGGTATGTTTATTTAGTTAGAATAATTAAGTGCTTAAGCTGGTAATTACTTTCTTATCCAGCTCAGCACTTAGCTAACCAAATTGGAAAAGTTGCCAAAAATGCAAGGATGATGAAAAGCTTCTAGAAATATGCCATGCTTTTTTCTTTCTTTTTTTTATAACTTTGTATGCCCATATTATTATTCAAATAATAATGACTGAAGGTATTCTAAAAAATAAATAAAACGAAGTTCCACTGCACCCTATATTATTAATTACAAATTTAAATATATATTGTGAAATTATATTGTATAATTTTATAATAAATATTTAAATATTATAATGTTCAGTACACATGTACTAAGAAGAATTACACTTTAATTTATTATATCTTAACACATATATTGTTACGTTCGTCGCAATCCAACTTTATTAAATATTTGTCGATATCTATATCATTTTCTAATTACTAATGAAGTTTTATTATCATATATATACATTGTTAGTGTATCAAATACAAATTAAAATATATTTTTTTCAAAATATAAAATGATTATTAATTTTTTGAAGATAACTTGAGATATTTTAAAAGTTACAGAAAATTTTAATCAATGAAATAATGAATATTAACATTATTTAAAAATATTATTAATTATAAAACTTATTATATTATGTTTTTAGTAAATTTTATAATTTTTAATATTTTAATTTAAAATTTAAAAATAAATAATTATTTTATAATTTAGAATGAAAAAAGGGAACTTTTCCCCTAAATAAAGTACTCTCTCTATTCTATAACAATAATAGACTTTTAACAAAAAATAATTTGTTCTAATTTATTTGTCCTTTATAACTTTTTCATTCCTAACTTTTTTATTATTTTAAAAAATTATCTCTTGTATTAATAATTTTTAACTTTTTATAAAAGGGTAATAATAAAATTTTACACAGTATTTTAATTATTAGATCATAATATTAAATATATTTTTTAATTCATATGTACGAAAATAAAAAGATTATTATTGTGGAATATGAGTGAGTATTAAAATATTCAACGAGCAGTACTCTGGTGTCCCTTTTAGTAATTTCATTCAACCGTTAAGAGGGACGATGGAGACCAGGGAAGAGAGAGTGGGTATTGCCTAATGCCTCCCTTACAGAAAAGGTGGCGAAAAAGTTCTTTTTGTACACACTGTGATGATGATGGTGAATTGGTGATGATGGATGCTGCTGCCTACAATACAATCGCTCACACCACCAACAAACACTCAAATAATTCCTCTCCCTTTATCTCTCCTCTTCAATTAATCTCTCTGTGTCTAAAAAACATGGTGAATCTCCTATTGTTCTCACCTTTTTTTTTCAACAGGATCATTAATTAATTCTTAACGACTCGCCTAGGCTGAGACGGTGAAGATCAGGAGGGTATTGTCAAATAAAATTGAGGAGAGATTATATAGGGAGAGAGTGCAGGTATGGAGAATAAGTGTGGGTGCTGGGCAGTTCTCAGGCGCAGTGTTAGTGGTGTCAACTGTAAATCCTCTGATTCCACTAATTCACCCAACTCTATCCCGAGAACCAGTCTTGTTTACGATGCAGGTAAAATTAAACACCTTCTTTTTAGTTCTTCAATTTTCTTTTTCTGGGTTTTCTTAGTTTTCTTCATTTTTGTGACTTGATTGATTCATATAATCTAATGTTTATTGGTAACTGGTCGATATTATTTTTGGGTCATTGTGTATAATTACCTGTTGATTTAGTTTCCACTGATTATTGAAAACATTGATTCCCCACCCCCTCTGTCTCTACACATCTGAATGTGTATTTCTTACAAGGTCAAATTTGTTTTTATTTTTGTCTTTATTGCAAGAAAATTATATCCATATTTGTTTCTTACCCTTGTCTTTATTATCTAAAAAGAAACAAAATAATTTGCTCTCTTTGTATTTGTCCTCTTTTCCTCAGCACCCCTAGTATCTTAATTGCATTGGTAACTAGGTCACCTCTTTTTGTAGTACTCCAGTTGATAACAGAATTTACTTTTCTCCTTTGTTCAAGTTTTCCACTGCTTATTGACAATATTGATTTCCCCCCCCCCCCCCCCCCCCATTCTCTCTATACTTAACTGAATGTGTTTTTCTTACAAGGTCAAATTTGTTTTTATTTGGTATTTATTGCAAAAATTTTGATTCCCCGTCCCTCTCTCTCTCTACACACACCTGGATGTGTATTTCTTGCAAGGTCAATTTTTTATTTATTTTGTATTTATTATAAAAAAGTTATATCTATATTTGTTTCTTACCCTTGTCTTTATTCTCCAAAGAAGCAAAATAATTTGCTATCTTTGTATTTGTCACCCCAAGTATCTTAATTGCATTGGTTAATAGGTCTCCTCTTTTTATAGTAGTAGTTGATAACAGAATTTACTTTTCTTGTTTGTTTAAGAATTCTATAAAATTATTGTTGGCAACCTTTGAACTTGTTTTCTCTCCGTCTGTCACAATTTTCCAACAATCCAATGAAGGCTTTGTAAACTTTGGAAGTTGCTTAGCCCTCAATTTCCATTTTTTCTTGGCACTTGCAATTGAGATGAGTAAATTTTGAGATTTTGTAAATAATAGTACTAAATTAGAGGTCAGTCTCTTAAATCATGCCAAAAAGAAGCTCAACAATTTTCTGTCTTGATTTACTTGTTCATCGTCGAAGTAAAAACAGTAAATAAATTTAAGATATCTACTATTCAAATACACTTCATGTCACTACTTTCCTTCTCTGGTAGAAATGGATTTCATGGCAATAAAAATTATATAATTCCACGAAAATTTTAGTTATGTTCTCCATGGAAATTAACATTAAGCTAATGTGGCTATTGTAATTTCTTGAAAGAGTTTTGATAAGGACGATATTTAGCTATCAAGATTGTGTAAATGCAGTTACAGAGACACGATACCTAAATGCCAGCAATCGTGAGATGTGTGCTCCAAATGATGATCGAAACTCTTCGGATAATCCCAATTCAATTTTGCAACCAGCAGAAAACAAAGCTCCATGCCAGCTACTTCAGTTTAGTTTTCAGGAGTTAAAATCAGCAACCGGAAATTTCAGGCCAGATAGTATTCTTGGGGAGGGTGGTTTTGGGTATGTCTTCAAAGGATGGATTGAAGAGAATGGCACAGCACCAGCCAAACCCGGATCTGGGATTACAGTTGCGGTCAAGAGTTTGAAGCCTGACGGTCTTCAAGGCCATAGAGAATGGGTGGTTAGTAGATTATATGCTCGTGGTTAGTAGGTTGATGTCAAGGAAGAATGTCATTATGATGATAAAATGGTATATATAACATATGACATACTGCTTTGTGCAGGCGGAAGTGGACTTCCTCGGACAGCTTCATCATCTTAATCTCGTTAAGCTAATTGGATACTGTATTGAAGATGATCAGAGACTGCTTGTTTACGAATTTATGACTCGTGGGAGCCTTGAAAATCATCTTTTTAGAAGTGAGTGTTGGCATTGTTTTTGCTTATCATTCTGTGAATTTTTTATGCATGAATTCAAATTGGCAACTAAACATTACTGACTCGCGTGCCTTACATTATAAATGCACGCCTTGTGTGAACTTGATGTCAATGATATCAGAATATGGTAAATGTATTCCTTATTTTGATAATGTGTTTCCAATGTGAGTTTGCTCTGAATTTAACTTGTTTCTAGAAACACTTGTATAATTTGATATTGCTTTCCAAAAAACTTATTAGCTTTTTGCTTAAATTGGAAATGCATTGACCATAATTTCTGTTGTAACAAAAGTCAATTGAATTATTAAACAGATGCTGATACTCTTTAAATTTTTGAAGGAAACATACCTCTTCCATGGTCCAACAGGATAAAAATTGCACTTGGTGCAGCCAAAGGCTTAGCTTTTCTTCATGCAGGCTCTGAACCTGTCATTTACCGAGATTTCAAGACATCAAATATTTTACTTGATTCGGTATGTAGTTAATTGATGAATTGCAATGTTGTTTTGCGATTAATCCATACCATTAATAAAAACTTTTCTTCTTCAGGAATATAACGCAAAGCTTTCAGACTTTGGTCTGGCAAAAGCAGGACCTCAAGGGGACAAAACTCATGTTTCTACCCGGGTTGTTGGAACATACGGCTATGCTGCTCCAGAATATGTGATGACAGGTTTGTGGTCCTATTTATACAGCTGGTTTTGTTAAATTAAATCTTTTTCTTTGATGATATGATATGCTAACCATTTCATGTTCAAAGTAGCTACAAAATTATACTGTAAAGCACATTATAAAGGGCAGAACGGATAAGAGTAAGTTTTAGGAGAGTAGGCATTTGACAACCCATTTTATGTTTCTAGAAGTTCATAAAGTTGTCCAGTTTGAAGACTATCCTCTGTATCTTGGGTTTGGATGTTGTGTACTCTTTTGCTTACCCTAGTGACACAGAACAAAGAAATTATGTTGTTTTTTTTCATGCAAAAGGTTTCAAATTTTGGACAAAAATGGAACAAAAAGTGTCAGGGTTTTGTTTTGAGCCAGAAAATACGAGAGAAAAAACAAAAGAGGGGTATGTCAAAAAAAAATGTGTTTCTGTTTCCTAATTGCATTTTCTTTTCTCCCCCAATAACAAGAAAGAATGCTAACTGACAAAAGTGATGCATTGTTATTTCGCTAATATGAAATCTGAGTTGAAAGTGGCTATTTTGTCAGGACACTTGACTTCTAAGAGTGATGTTTTTAGCTTTGGGGTTGTGTTATTGGAGATATTAACTGGTAGGAGGTCCATGGACAAAAAACGCCCAAGTGGGGAACAAAATCTTGTTGCGTGGGCTCGACCATATCTAGCTGATAAGCGAAAAATTTATCAACTAGTTGATCCTCGCTTGGAATTGAATTACTCTCTTAAAGGGGTGCAGAAAATCTCCCAGCTAGCTTACAACTGCTTAAGCAGGGATCCAAAATCCCGTCCTTCCATGGATGAAGTTGTGAAGGTTCTTACTCCGTTGCAAGGTCTTAATGACCTCGCGATATTGTCTTATCACTCTCGATTATCTCAACAAGGGAGGCGCAAGAAAAAGCCAGATGGACCACACCAACTTAGCTATAACCAATCCAAGAGCATTAGAAATTCTCCTTGGAATCCTGGTAAGCAGCATTCAAAATGAAAGGATATTAAATTCCGCTCTATTAATTAGTTGGCTCAATCTTCGGTTGAAACCAAGGGGTAGGACATGGCCTATGAAGAAATCCGTTGTTTGTAGACATGAATCGAGTTTATTGTATAATTATGGGTGTTTGAGATTTAACAAAGCCGCGAGGATCATGTTAGAGGGCTTTGAATTTTCGTGTACTGTAATTAGATAAAACCTTCCATTTCATAATTGTTACTTGCAACTTTCTGATTGCTAATTTCTTGGAGAAAGGCTAGTTGCATGCTTGTAATTTTTTCCCAGAGGTTATTATTATATTTATATATGTAGTGCTATAAAACCTCATAATTAATCTCACTTGGTGAGTGATGTGTCAAATTTAAGCATAGAATCTGGAGTAGCTTTAATTAAATTATTCTGTGAATCAGTTGTGGAAATTACCCAGCTAGTATATATACTAGCAATTGGGTATTTGGGTATTGAATATATTATGTGGCAATGATGTCATATAAAGTAAGCTAAATTAAGACTTAAAAATTAGTTTTTGTCAAGATTTGAACTCAAAACCTCAACCTAATAACTTTGATTATTTATTTAATTAAACTACTAGATATAATTGTAATTAAGACAACATGAATTTTATTTATACAAGTTTTTCCATTATAAATTAAGTGCGTGCAATTAACATTTTTATTGCAATTAAAAAAGAAAAGGTTAATATTGGATATTTTAAATAAACATTTTCAACTTTATTTGGTCAATAATAGCACTTTATTTTTATAATAATTAAGATGCTTTATTAAACGTCAAATAATATTCTCCGAATTGAAGAATAAAAAGTGTAAACTAAACTAGTAAATAAGTTAAAATTTGCATTATAATAAACTGCAACTTAATATACAAAATTTTGAAGCAATTTGACTTAAGACAGAGAATATGGGATGTAGCTATATATCACCTTTAATCTTATAAAATTCTTTGTGTCAATGGAAATACATAGTCTTATAGTATAATTCCTAATCAAATAAATAAATTAGATAAATATAGATTTGGTTGATGTCTCGCTTGTTTTAGTATGTTAATAAATATCAAAATATACAGTTCATTATAGGATTATGCATTTATTTATTTTTAAAATCTTATGATTATCAAAATAAACTTAAAACTCCCCTTATAAATCAATATTACACAAAACTTATTTATCAACTTATTTTTTATTATTATTTAAATAAAAAAACTTGTATAAATAAAATTTATGTTGTCTGTTGAATAGTTGCATATAAACATATAAAAAAATTCCAATGCCTAGCTGTATCAGAGAACTTTCACACAATCACACCTTAAATAAACATATGAAAAGAGATTCTTCACGTATTCTTCCATCATGCATGCACAAGGAATTGATGCTCCGTTTGGTTTGGAGGGCCAATTAAGCAAGGATCCACGTACAAATCATTCATCATTCCTAGCTCATATATCTTTGAACAACTTCCCTACAATCCATAAAAAGTGTTCCCATATGTATACTAGCTACTACTACTCCTTATAAACAAGAGTCTTAATTCCATAAGTTACATTGAAGTTTTGATAGAGAGAATTAACTTACCGAGTTCAATTTAACAGAACTTTTTATCCAGAAGTGAGTAGTCCAAACGTTAAAAAAAAAAAAAAAAAAAATTCTAATCCCATGCCCAGGAGAAATTAAGGAGCTAGGAAAAAAAATTTAAGTGCCGCGGCAAAAGGCAGAGATGTACGTATGTAAAATTAAGCATATATACGTGCATGCATTAAATATATAGTCGTTCCATGCATGCGGATTGTACTATAAGTAATTAAAACAAGTGTCCGTACTCCGTCAGAAGAATAGAATAAAATTTATCGGATAATTATTAGTACGTACGTTTCAGGAGGAGGGGTTAAGTTGTTGTAACTAAATTAATTGATGTGCAGGTCTATATATATATATATATATATATATATATATATATATATATATATATATATATATATATATATATATATATATATATTGATCAAAGTGATATTGGCGCGGCTCAATCTGAGATCGTCCCTTACGAGAAACATTGCGTAAATCCGTCTTCGGATTGAACCTCACCAATATCGCTTTCTTGATTTGATCTGCCTAGCAATTCCCAAAGAAACACCATGAACACGACCATATACTAGTATTAATAAAGTATCACAAACAAGTAATTAAGCATGCATGTCCACTAAGGAGTTCTGTAAATGCCTATCGGAAAGACTTCAAAACTAAGGAGGAGATGAATCATATATATATATATATATATATATATATATATATATATATATATATATATATATATATATATATATATATATAGGTATCCTAGGTAGGGACACATACAATACCTTGGAGGAGATGAAGTTGTGTACATATTTGTTGCTGGGTGGGGGTGATTATTATATTGAAGTGGGATCTGATCAAAATCATAGTTTATATTCCGTTAATATATCAAGCTTATATCAAGTTTCATTCCATCGGTAGTGAATTAATTGAATGATGATGAGAGGGAGAGCTAATTAAAACACTGGCAACTAAATAGATATATACAAATTAACTCAGGTATACACTAAAATTTTAGACTATACACCACTGGATACGATTAAAAATTATTAAAATTACAACTTGTGGTAGCCCAGAAATTAACTTAATACTCATGCTAGGTAGAATTAATTAAATTAAAGTGGCAAATTAAGAGTAATAACATGTGAGGAAAAAAGAATGATATCTAGCTAGCTAACAGCTGCACAGGAACATATATAGTAGGTACAAAAAAAACAAAGTAGTGTTGATATATAGCTGCAAAAGTGTTTACTACTATTAATTGAGGATCCATGTAACAATTAGGACATATAAGAAAGAACATGTATATAGATAGTGTCTTCAGTAGTGAACACAATTAGAGGTTGAAAGGACATACTGTTTAAATAAGTAAAACAACATCATAATATATACTACTCGCATATATATATATATATATATATATATATATATATATATATGTGTGTGTGTGTGTGTGTGTGTGTGTGTGTGTGTGTGTGTGTGTGTGTGAATGGATGGGCTAGAATTAAGAGAAACGGTCAATAAAAGAGTACTGATGATGCTTGGTGATCGATCAGGAAATTAATGTACGTAGTAAACTAAGAAGATAAATAGATGTATAGACATAGATATAGAGATCGATCGAGAGATAATATATGCATGGTGATCGATCGAGAGAAGATAAATAGATGTAGATATATATATATATATATATATATATATATATATATATATATATATATATATATATATAGATACAGAGATCGATGGAGAGAATTTTGATGGAAGTGAGTAGTAGTGATTAATGGTATAGAAGGGGAGCGGAGGGAGAAGCTGGTTATATACTTATATATGTATGTATAATGGGAGGGGATATTGCATGCCTCGGGTGGGAAGGAGAAGATCAGAAGAAGGTGAGGGAAATGATGTCAAGGGGGAGCAAAACTTACTTTAGGATTTGTCATGCTTAGGGTCTACTCAAATACTACTTCAAATATGAAAACACTTGCTCTCCTTCCTCTTTGCGCATGCATCTGATCAGATATTCTCCATCAATAAAGCCCCAAATTAAACAACCCCTTTTCTTTTCCCCTCTCTCTCTTTATTATTGATCATTGTTACTTTAAGCTACCTTTCTTTTTATATCATGCTTGCATTTGATTAATCAAGTACTCAGAGAGAATATATGAGATAGTTACATTGGCTTTATTTGTAACCTATATAGCTCTGCCTCATTAATTATAATATAACCAAATGATGGCTCAAATACACCTCAAGAGTTGCTTCGCTTAATTTATTACTATAACTTTAAAGTGGTCATTCAAAATTTAATTTGACTCAACAGTTTGATTGATTCTTAATTTGTCCACATCATACAATAACTAGCTAATAAAGAGTTTCACTTCAAATTAATTAAAATTAGGATATATATGGCCGTGAGTGTGGTTGGACAGCACGTTGATATCTTTATAATTTGTCGTAGTAGAACCGTTTTCTACACAGTTAACATAGTAAGATCAAATGGGTACTGACAAAACTTAGGAATTAACTGAGCCACCTAACAAAAGCACTGGTAACTAGCTAGTACTAAAACCACTATATTTATAGCTACTAATGACGTGAGAAAATATGGATTTGAGTTGGTTTTGGTTTATAAAATTTAGTTATGATTTTATTTAAAAATTAAAATCACATCACTTATTTTTAATATGAGTTGTGTGGGTTGGAACCATATAGACATATAATTATGGACAAAATATGGGTCAACCCATATTTCAAATTTCAAGCTTACTATTATTATGGTCCAATTAAATAAATTATTTACTATATTTAATTTCTATAATCGTTCACCTCCTATGTTAAATGTTTTATACATTTTTTCTCTCTAAATTTGTTTATACACGCACTCTAAAATTTTTAGATTTTCTCCCTAAAAATTTTTAGACACTTTAATTTATCTCTAATATTCTTTAAACTTTTTCGCTCTAAAATCTGTAATATTTTCCCCCTCTAATTACAATTCTTCTCTCTAAAATATGTACACGCTCTGTCTGTCTCTCAAATAGAAAGAATGAAAACAAAGTTTGTAGGCTCAAAAGTCAAAACCAATATGCTTATAATTCTGCACTAAATATAAAATTTTGATTAAATTTCAGTTTTTTCAAGCTAAAATATGTTTAATTTTCTCTGTATTCAACAAAGACAAATTTTTGTTTAGGATTTGTCAATAATTTATATATATATATATATATATATATATATATATATATATATATATATATATATATATATATATATATATATATATATATCCTATGATCCTCCTCACGTGGCGTATGTGTGCTCTTTCTTTCTCATGGTTCCTCTCGTTGTGAAGACGATGATGAAAAAAAATAAAAATGGGTCAAAATCAATTAACTAGTTTGAGTCTGTTTTTCTTTTAAAAAAATATGAGTTTAAACTTTAACCGATTCAAAAAATTTAAAATAGTTAACCAACTCAAATAGTTCTAATTAATATAGGTTAATTCATCCGTTTATAAACCAAATTGTCGGATCTACTATTTATCTATGTTGGTAACATTTTTATTTCTCGAGTATGGGGTTGATATGAAAATTTTAACATACTATTATTTTGTTATTGGCTGAATTTTTAACTAACCTTATAAATAAAATTAAAAAATAATATTTTTTTTGTTAAAAGTTGTCATTTTATAAATATACTAGATGTGTCTTGTGTCTCCGACACTACATGGACGGTGTTATTTATCCCTAAGATAATTTATTAGGGTGAGCGAAAAATTCAAAATTTGTTAGATAAATACTAAATCAAAGGGAGTAGATCAATACATGAATGAACCCTAATATACGAATATAAGGATCGGTCATAGCTAGTACTTACTCTTGATAAGTACTCACTTCTTTTTAAAATAAAAATAATTTTAATTGCATGCATGCTCGTAGATTAAGAAGTTATTTAATACCATTGCTTAATAATTAAAATTAGTGTAAATTAAGATAATTTTTTCTTTAAAAATGACTATTATTAGGAACGAAGAAGTTCATAATTTAAGTATACCAATATTTATCATCAAGAATTAACGTCTATCTATATGTAAAAGTAATTGGAACAAGAAAATATGGTCAATAAGTAAATTAGAGAAGGAGAAAGAACATTGGGAACAGGAGTGCAGAATGTCGGCGAACATAAAAGAAGTTTCCGAAGCAGAAGTACTAGTATTATACGAGAGCAGATCATCTATCCCCAAATTTCCTGTCCCCTTGTGTCCCTCCACTTAAATCTTGACACATAATCTCTTACTTAACACTAATTAATTCTAACATTAAATAAAAGGACATGTGTTAAGATTTAAGTGGAGGGACACAAGGGGGACAGGAAATTTGGAGACAGAGGATCTGCTCTCGTATTATACTACTACTTCTTTCTTCCTATATGGAGTATAATATATGACATTTTAGATTATTTAATTTGTCTTAAATTATTTGACTGATGAGAGAGTATGGTAATAAATAAAAATTTAAAAATATTATAGACAATTAATATTATTGGACGGAGAGAGCACGTACTTAAAAAGTTTCTCTCTCACACACTGATACTGATGGTAGTACGAATAAGCCGTAGTGACAGGCAAACACACGCACCCTTAAGTTGCAAAGTTATGAGGAAAAAAACCCCTAAAGGCGGGGACATCGGCGCTAAAAGAGCCCCGCCCTGGGCCTGCATTAGGCGACAATCTACTTGGGGTTTGCTACTTATTTCACCCCCCTACTACGCTCCTTTACTTTGTAAATTTTTAGAAAAACCCAAAAGCCCCTCTCTCTCTCTCTCATGATTTTGGGCGAGAAGTTGGCGTGCCACTACCAAAACAGATTCTCCCATGCCTTAAATCCATTTTTACTTCACTTAATTACCATTCTTCTTTCTCCACCATCAGATCCTATATTTGACTACCAATTTGACCCTTAATCATTTTCCTGTGTGAATGAATAGATGGAGAAAGATCAAATTTCGAATTCGGAACAAAATCCATTCAAATAAGGCCTAACAAACAGTGGAATTGGCAATGCTTATATATGTATGCCTCCATCGGTACACGTTGATTACAAACCTTTAAATTGCCACAAATTGTTTGCATAATGCTGAATTTACTCTATCAAAATTGAGGATAAGTTTTATTTTTTTAGTAACTTTATCAGTGATAAATATTGATTATTTAAACTACTCAAAGAAATAGGTCTACAAGTACAAAGTTGTTATTTTAAAAATTAAAATAGTAGTTGATAATGTCAGAATAATATTTATGTTATCAGAGTAAATATGTATTTAACGATAATTTTATACTTATTTAATTGACTACACTTTAAATATTCAAATTAATTAAGATCAAAATTGAATATGACTCTTAATTTCTACATAAAGATTGAAATTTATATATATATATATATATATATATATATATATATATATATATATATATATAGATGATATTAAATGTAAAAATAGAATGGAAAGATCCAACAAAACGTTTCTCAATTTAAACATTAGAATCTGATTATAAAACAATCCACAGGCTAGATACAAAACAATTAAATGTTTGAACTAATGACAAGTCATGTTTACTTTTTAATCTTTCTCAAAAAAAAAAAATGAGTGGTAAATATGACAATAAATTTAGGAAATTGATTTTTTCACATGATTTTTTGATATTTTCACTTGAAAAGTGTCGCTATAAATGCATAACGACAGTAAAAACTGTCGCTATAGAATCTATAGTGACGATTTTCATGTGAAAATATCAAAAAGTAATGTAAAAATATCAATTTTCTAAATTTATATTGACAATGAATATTAATGTACTTGAATATATGAAATATGAACACATTAATAAGATAGTTATTATCGACAAATAATTGTTGTCAGATATGATAAAACTTATCGGTGAGTGATACTATAAATATTAGTGTGTTTAGTTCGACTTTTAATTGACCCTGTCAAGATGACACTATAGTGAAATTGAACGATCACCAATGCAGCAAATACTCGTATAAACTGGTCTAACCATGTTTCCTTACCTAAAAGTTAACCTATTAAAAGGTTAATCTATTAGATTGAGACTCCATCAAACTTATTAACCATTTACATTTTTAAATTTATCAAATGTGAGATTCATGTGAGTCACCAACGCGTGAGTGATCCCCTCTTATTCTCCACCCGACTCAACTCTATTTGCTTCATGCGTGTGAAATTGAATGATATATTTATCACCAATGCAGCGAACACTTGTAAATTGGGACAATTTGCATGTTGGACCACCTACTTACCTAAAAGATTAATTTATTAGGTTGAGATTCTATCATACTTATTAACACTTTTAAATTTATTTGATGTGGGATTCATGTGCAATATCACAACAGACACATATATTAAGAAATTGCATATCATTTTAAAATAATGTTCGAAGATTTTTTTTATATTATTATTATTAATCTTCAAGTTTTCCTTGTTTTGGTATAATTTCGTTTTCTCTTCAAGTTTGAATTTTATGAACTATGGAATTTGAATCGTACCAATAGGCAATAGTATTCTCAGAACTCTTATGAATTGGGGAAAAAATTAACCAAACTCAGCAACTCAGCAAGCCAAATCTGCGACTGTAGATCGCGAAAGAAACACATTGAAAAAGATATTACCAGCTCATGAGGAAGAAAAACCTCAACTTGACAAATATCTTTCAACTACAGATCTGCGACTGTAGCTCATGAAATCGACTGTAGATCGGCAACATTTAATCGGTAAGAAACACATTGAAAAACCTTTACTTGATAAATTTCTTTCGACTGCCAATCTAAAACTAATTGATGTTGTCCTCGTAGAGCAATTATTACGAAAAATATTAACGACTCGACAAATGGAGCCATCCTTGTTTTTCTTCATGGGTGGGATGATATAAAGAGAACAAGAGAGAAATTACAGAATAACTCCTTGACTACCCTTTAAGGATTCTTCCAAGTTTGTTATATTAGCACTTCATTCTATGGTCCCTTAATTAGAGCAAAAGAGGGTTTTTAAGAGGCCTCCTCCAGGTTGACGCAAAATCATTCTTTCAACTAACATTGTTGAGACGGCTATAACCATTGACGATGTTGTTTATGTTCTAGACAGTGGACGGATGAAAGAGAAAAGTTATGACCCTTATAATAATGTATCAACTCTTCATTCTTCTTGGATTTCAAAACCTAGTGCGATAACTTCGCTGCAACTTCTAGCGGACGCATTAATTACCTACGGGGGTATAATCTGAGGGCATAATGGACTTAAACTTTTGTTAATCATGAGGGCATAATGGACTTAAACTTTTGTTAATAATGTCCGCTAGAAGTTCTAATGGACGACGAGTAAGCTTAGAATATTTGTTCAGCGAAAAACGGATCAATATTTTATTAATTTTGTCGTTTTTTCATTAGTTTAACTTAAACCGTTTATTTAATAAATTGGAATATTTTTTATAATAGTACTGACGTGAACACAAGATAGCCACAAAAAATAAGTACAAAATAATGTGTTGGATTATAATTAGGAACAATTATATATTATAGTATATTTTTAAAAGTAATTATAAAAATCATACATTCATAAAATAATTACAAAAATATAACACTTCATCATATATATTTACAATACTAATACAATTAAGAGTCTTTAAATTAAGGGATTAATATTAATGAGCTGACATAATAAATTAGTTTCCATCTTCTTTCGGTCTCTCTCTATACGCCCTTACTATTTCTCCCTCTTCTCCCTTACTAGTTCTTTCTCTCCTCTCGAAGTCACTCGTCGTCGTCCTCTTCCGCCGCCGCCGCAACACTATAGTCTCTCAACTCTGACAGAAAATTGAATACGTGACTTTCAGGCTATGTTTTCAGGCTAATACGTGATTTTCTCTCTCCAACTCTCTCACAACTGAAAGGATTCTGGTCTCTCTCTAAGGTATGCTTCTAATTTCTGTTAATTCTCATTCTACTAATTAATTGTCAATATGATCATATATATATACGCTATGTTTCTAACAGAATGGGGTATTGATTGTTTGAATTTGTGTTGTTTTTATGTTTTGTATAGAATGGTTGATACAAGGAAGAAAGATGAAAAGAGGAAAAGAATCACAGAGGGTGATTCTATTAAGGACTTGAATAAATTTATTTGGATTTGTGCAGTTGGATTCTGATTTTGATGTTCTTGTAGTTAAGACAGAAGCTTAAGTTCATAGCCAGAAGATATTTTCAACCCAAAATTTTTTAAAGGTTTGCTAATTTAAATTTTGTTATTGTTACTATCATATAACTGTTTGGTTACTTCTGCATTATGTTTTGGTTACTGTTAGCTTGTGATTCAGATACCATTTTTGTTACCTTGATTTAGTATTTTGGTTACTTTTTTATGTTGTTATGGTTACCATGTATTTGCTTAGTATACATGGTTGACTAAACTAGTTTTGGTGTACATGTTGTTTATGTATTGGTTACCATTAAAACATGTTTTGATTACTATCATATAAATATTTGGTTATTTCTTTAGTATATTTTTTGTTATTGTTAATTTCTGATTTGGATTCTATTTTTATTTTCTTGAGTTGGTATTTTTGTTATTATTTTTTGTTGTTCTGGTTACAATGTATTTGCTTAGTATATATGGGTTGACTAAATTGTGTTTGGTCTATATGTTGTTTATGTATTGGTTACCATTAATATATGTTTTGGTTACTAACATATAACTATTTGGTTACTTCATTAGTATATTTTTTTGTTGTTGTTGGCTTATGATTTGGACACCATTTTTTTTCTCAATTGGGATTTTGGTTACTTTTATATGTTGTTTTGGTTCCAATATATTTGCTTAGTATACATTGGTTGACTAAACTGGGTTTGGTATACATATTATTTATGTGTTGGTTACCATTAAAACATGGTTTGATTACTATCATATAACTGTTTGGTTACTTCTTTAGTATATTTTTTGGTATGCATGTTTTTATTTTGGTGACCTTTAAATTATGTTTTGGTTAATATTATATATAACTATTTGTTTACTGCATAAAATGGTCTGTACTACATGTTTATATTTTTGTCACCATTAGATTATATAATATAGCTTTTTGGTTACTGCTTTATTAGGGTATGGTTAATGTTATATTATGATATGATAACTATTATTGTGCAGTCAATGTGGGATGTTGGTTATTTGTTATAGTTTATTTTGACTACTGTGTAATTGTTATATTATGTTTTGGTTAGTATGCTTTTATTTGTTGGCCACTACGTAACTGTTTATGTTATAAATATTGTTTATATCTGGTTACTAATGACTGTGTAAATCTGATTTTGTTTATTTGCAGTTATGGGATCTTTACTATGAGGAATGCAACAGAAAATTCACTAGAAAAGTTATATATTGGTGTGACATGGAAGTCTCCAGCATTATTACCAAGAAATTGAACCCAAGTCAGTTGGAGAAGTTTAAGGCATCATTAGTTTGTGGATGTTTTATTTTTGTAAATAATAAACTCAAGTCATAATAAACTATGTATTTGCTTAGTATACATTGATGTATTATTTTTGTAAATTCCTTCAAATATGTTCTACAAGGGTTATGCTCTTCTAAAAAATTCATTGAAAAAGTTATGGTTAAATGTATATGTGAGAGTATACATGGGTTGCCTAAATTTGGTTGGACATACAGGTTGTTTCTGTTTTGGTTACCATTAAAACATGTTCTGGTTACTTTCATATAACTATTTGGTTACTTCTTTATTATGTTTTGGTTACTGTTACTTATGGTTTGGCTATTATTATTGTGTCCTCAATGTGGAATTTCAGATACTTTTATTTTTTATTCTGGTTAATATGTAATTGTTTAGTATACATGGATTGTCTAATTTGGGTTTCATTACATGATATTTCTGTTTTGGTTACCATTAAAACCTGTTATGGTTACTATCATATAATTATGTGGTTACTATTTTATTATGTTACATTATGGTTACTGTTATTAGTAACCAGATAGTTACAAACTTGTATCAGGACAAACATCAATTGTTAAATGTACACGTGTGAGTGTCCTATTTATCTACAAGCTTGTTACTAACCAGATAATTATCATAGATATAGTTACAAATTAGTATACTAACTGTGTGACCAATCAAAGAGCGAAAAACTTAAGAAAGGTAACCAATATACAAGTATATAGTAACCACGGGGTAACCAAATAAACATTAATTTAAAGTATACAACAACCAAATAAATATTATACAGTAACCAAATCAATAATAAATAGTAGCCAATTTATATGTACTTAATTACCAGAATATAAAACATATTTTTACATGCATTTTACAATCAAAACAGTCAGTATACTGACTTTGTGACCAATTAAAAAGCGAAAAATTTAAAAAAGGTAACCAATATACGAGTATATAGTAACCACGGGGTAACCAAATAAAAATTTAAAGTATACAGCAACCAAATAAATATTATATAATAACCAAATCAATAATAAACAGTAACCAATTTATATGTACTTAGTAACCAGAATATAAAACATATTTTTACATGCATTTTGAAATTAAAACAGTCAGTATACTGAAGAGAATTTGTAGAAAAAGAAGTTTGGGCAGCTTTCTGAAGAAAATTTGTAGAAAAAAAGTTGGGTATCGAGTCATCTTCTGTAATCATTCACGTTCTATATATATATATATATATATATATATATATATATATATATATATATATATATAATCCAAGAAGTTGTATACTTCAATTCTGATCATTGCATGCATTATTTTGATCTTCTGTTGATCTTGAAGTTGCTGTTGATATTGGAGTTGTTGTTGATCTTGGAGTTGTTGTTAAACTTGAAGTTGTTGTTGTTGTTGATCTTGAAGTTGTTGATCTTCTCCTCTATTATCCTATCTCAGAGTTGCATCTCGTCTTCTCCGATCTTTCGTTGCTCTGTTTTTTCTGATCTCAAAGTTGTCTTTTTTCTTCATTAGCGTGATTTTAGGACGGGTCAGTTAGAAATTTGAAAGTCGGTAACTGACGTGTAAGGAGTTAATAACGCGTAATTTTAACAAGGTAATATTGTATTGCGTTATTTTTGTAATTATTTTGTGGATGTTTTATTTTTATAATTACTTTCTAATTGTTGTATATTAGTGTTAAGGACCCTTATAATTAATAGATGTTCCATGAATCCAATAGTTTTAATCAACAACTACCATCCAAATCATTTTATATCATGTTTTTGTTTTCAATCTTTTGTCATCAAAGTATTATTGTATTTTTTTAATGCAACTTCTTTAAAACAACTTATTAGAAAAATAAAGTTTTATATACTCTTTTCTTTTCAAAAATAAAATTTGGCTTTTGATGTGATTAATCTAACTTTTGAAAATAATAAGTTTTATAATTAGTAATATCATTTAGATTGTTTAGAATAAATTAATTTGTACAAATTTTGAATTTAAAAATATTTTAAATTAATTTTAAGAAGTTAATATGGCTTTGTATTATAAAGCAGATAAAACATTTGATAAATAAGTTAAGAATCTATAATAATAAAACACAACCCGATTCAAATTTTATCATTTGAGAAACTACAACAATGGCTCAGATTTCGTCTCACTTAATCTAATGGCTTATATTCCATCTTAGGCTAAAAAAAATCCCGCCCAAACTCACCCTTCACCTACACGCTAACCCTCCCTAATTTTTTCTTCTCTCCATCCCGCCCAAATCTTTTCTTCTCTATCTTCTCTCTGGAATTTGGCCAAACCCTCCCTAATTTTTTCTTTTCTCCCTTACATATTATCCCGCCCAAATCTTTTCTTCTATATCTTCTCTCTGGAATTTGGCAAAATTTGGATAAATGAATAGAGAGAGCACTTCCGTTGGAAGAGGGAGAGGTCAGTAATGGCCGTCGACAACATTCGTATCGTCACCTCCCGAGTCCTCTGCTGCCCCCCAGGTTTGTTTATTCCATTTTATGAAGCGGGTTTTCAAGTTTATTCAATTTTATTCAAGATTCTCATGTTTTACTCTTGAGTGATATGAAATTTTTAGCTTTCTTTAGTTGCACAGTTGACACTTTACAGTAAAAATCTGCATATTTGCTCATTTTGTTTGCACAGTTGTATATTGCATATTTGTTTTCTTTTCAATTTTTTTTAACATTATTACTTCTGTAAGACCCCAAATTATTAATAAATAAAATTTAATTTCCTCTATTTATTATTTGAAATAGTAAAGATTAAATTGATTAATGAGGTTAGTTAAAGGTAAAATGCGCAAATATTTTAAATAAGCAGGTGGTTATAAAATATTCATTGTTGTCGGGGAATATTCGTTTGGTCGTGGAATATTCTTCCTGTCGGAAAATATTCGTACGACGGCGCAGCCTTGTGTGGGCCCCATAACGGAAAGCGATTGGATGAAGAAAACGACAAAAATAAGTTGTTTATAAATAACGGCGTAGTTGTTACCGTTAATACTGTTAGAATACCCGGTGGTTAAAACACAGTAATACGCGTTGTTGCACAGTAGCACACGGTATTGCACCAATTATTGATTTTTACGTAAGAAGGCATTACTCAATAATTGTTACAGTAATTACTGTTCAGTATTTTATTGATTCAATAATTGCTGCGTTGATATTTTATATTACTGTTGTTTTAATAATTGTCACTACACAGTATTTTCTATTATCGGAGCAATAATTCATATTATCTGAATAATATTATTAGATAACATAATTGGCAATGTCTAGAAAGTTCTGTCTAAGGAGAAGTTTGGTCATCTAATTGCGCGCCAATAAGGAGAGATCCTTATTGGAAATCCCCCTCTTTCCTGGGAACTGCCTGGTAGTCAGTATTGTGATTCTGTAACATTATATGTGAATAATTAATTATTAATTTATATGATGAGGAAAATATTGATTTTATGTGGATATAGATGGAGAAAATTTTTAATGTAACAATTGTTGAAAATTTATATTTTATCTTTTCTAATAAAATAATATTTTATTATAATGGTGATATTTTTACAATGAATGTGGGATATATGAGTATATGAGGAGGAATAATATTTTGTGGCATTAAATGATTAACACATGTTTGGTGTGTCGGTGGACCCCAATAATTGACCGAAATTTGATTATAGCCTGTAAAATTGTCTGTTTATGAATTTCGGTCAATTTTTATTTTAAATTTGAAAAAACTTTCTTCTGCAAAGTTGTAGATAATGGAATTTCCTATAGAAAGTCTCGAGTTTCGAATTTTTCTGATAAAAGAGCTATTTATTGTGAATTATTGAAGTTTCGGTATATCGGGTTTGAATTGATTTTTGGAGTTTTAAGTACTTTTTGTTAGAAAAACGTTTTTGTTGCTTTTGGCACATGTGTGGCTGATTTTTTTGGTCAAAATGGTGGGCTAAGGAAAATTATATAAATATATTAATATTATATTCAATTTTCTACTTTAGTATTCTAAGCATTTTCTTATAAATAGGGTGCTTATGTTAGAATTGAAAATCACACCAGAAACTGAAATCTTCTCTCTCTTTCTCTCTCGATATATTGAGCGTATTCTTGTGAGTATTTTAATACTTTGAGTGTTGCTATACGGTGCAAGTTCAAGTCATAGCCTATATCCGGTTTTTCCACTAGAAGTACTATCTTTACGACGTAAGGGATGTTATTTTATTCGAAAATGATATTATTTCTTCAATATCATTATGCCGAAATATTGGTTAGAAATTTTTATCAAATTTGGAACTTTTCATGTCGGGGTTAGTATTCACGAGTTACTATTCATGAGTTACTATTCACGAGTTACTATTCACCGAAAAATAAAATTTTTTTCTTTTTATCCAAAATATCTATTATGAATACTAGCTTTGATTGTATCCATGTTTTGATCATTCTTGAATTTTACTCCACTATGATTGTTTATGAGGTATTTTTGGACATGGATAAACTGTAATACGAATCTCTAATATTTGTTCTTTTGCTTCACTGGATTCGTTTTCTTTATAATATTTTTCATCATCATTAGTCCTAAATGATGATATTAATGAATATCTTTGGCCTGTAGTGCAAAGATGAATGATTTATGATGAATATCTTTGGCCTGTAGTGCAAAGATGAATATTTGATTTCCAGATATATGTTGATTGATGTTACAGGGATAAAATATTGATGATGGACTTTTAAATTCATATATAGAAGATAGTAGATTTCATTATCTACTTAATTCTTCTAATGAATTATTATTTTCGCTGCGAATATTGATGTAAAACTTGTTGTCTATTGTATTCTATTAAATTTTTCCCTGTTAAAGACTAACGATAATTTGTTCTATATTATCTTAGTCATAATATTCTTTACTAGGCTAGTTGAGCTCACCCTTTTCCTTTTTATTCCATTTTTCTCAGGAGGCGAGAATGTAGCGAGTACTAGTCGGGGTATGGAATGATGGTTCTATAAGTTATTTTAGTAGTTCTCACCATTTTTGTGAAATAATGTATCAATAATTGTAATGAGGACTTATTTGAGTGTGGATATTGTCTAGATGACAATATTTGTATTTAAACTCACAGTTCTTATGTTGTAATAATAAATATGTAGTTGTTTCTGTACCATGTATTTTGACGACTCATAATGGGTGTTGTATACCTATTTTGGGGGCGTCACAACTTCTTTCTTTTTGGGGGGGGTTTATTTGCTCATTTTATTTTAATTGAAGGTAAAATTAAAAAGGAAAAAGTCAGTTTGTATGTATATAATTTTGAAAATCAGTTGCTCATATTATATGTTAGAGTTATTTTATTCTAGCAACAATTATTTCATTAACATTGTGTTTGTGAATTTGGGAGGAGGAGAAAGAAATAAATTTAAAACTTAGAGAAGATAGTGAATGAAAAGAAATTTACTTTCTTTTTATGTTTGGTCATAATATTATTTACTTTCTTTTTATGTTTGGTGTTTTAGAATACCAGCCAAGTTTAAAAAATCTTTTCAAGTTTGAAAGAGACCGTCCAATTTTTAATACACACTGTACACGAGTACTAGAGAAAAGTTGAATCTTGGCTGGCTTGAGACCCACCATTTTTCTCGAATTGCATCAAAGATGGAGGTCGCCTTCGATTCCAAATGCAATTGTAATAGTAATTTTATACGTTATGTTTATCATGTTCAAAAAGGGATGTAATCCAAGATATGAGTTAGAAATTTAACTTGATCAATGTGACTAAAAAATTGAGTTTAATGTGTTGTGTTGTAGCAGCAATGGGCTGCAGCAGTTCGCATCAGGGCAGCGTTTATGTTTCCATTATTGACCTTTTCAATTAATCATGTTTTAAGGATGTGTGAAAGTTTCTTTAATTGTTATTCTTCAGTTTGTGGTGGTTTATATTATGGTTTATTAATTAGGTCGTTTGTTGAATGTATAATTGAAATGTTTTTGTGACTTAGCTGAGGCTATCATTAACTAATCTGTGTATTTATTCCAAGAAGTTTGGAAGGTATGATTACATTGTAGTTCACCTAAGTAAAAATCTAATTACATCAAATTTTGTTGTAGGAACGCCTTATCCGAGCGATGATCCTTTCAAACCTCCTAAGGTATGTTAACCTTCTGAGAAACATAGTTTTCTTAAATTGTAGCGGATTCAGGAGTTTCTGAACTGTTGAAACTTTAATTGTTGGTTTTTACAGCTCACTTTTCGATTGGTCTGTTTTTGTTCATTTTTTTGTATGTGTGGATTTGTATGTCTGAAATAACTCTTATTCAGGTCACTTTTTTTTGAGACATAAAGATCGATTTTTGTGTTGGTATAGGTTTAAAATAGTTTTTGTTTTAAAAATATTTTTTGTTTTGAGCAGTACTTTTGTTACTTGATTGGTTGTAGAAATTGTGGGGCAAATGATAGAAATAAAAACTATTTTATGCTTCTTTTATATGCGACTTGAGAAAGCTGAAATGTGCACTTTAGCTTAGCTAATTACATAGCCTTTGCTTAGTTGGAATGAGTTTTTGAAAGAAACCTAGACCACATGAACTTTATGTCCAAACTCATGATTTGGTCCCATCCTAGCTAGATTGGGGTTTTTTCTTTAAAATTATAATTGTTTGTTGGGAGTTTGTTTTAAAAATGAGAATTAACTTGAATATATATTTATTCCTTGCATACTTTAACTTCTTTGGATACATATTTGTTCCATGTGTACTTTAACTTGAAATAATTTTTTATGTATTGGTGAAACTACTTCTTATGTATTAGAAGTCTTTGTCAATGACTGTCGTTTTACTTAACTGATTATGATTGGTGGTATGAAGGTTTGAAATCGATACTCTTTTACTGTTCATTTTGATGCTTTCCAGAAGGACTCTATATTCTTATCTATATCTATTTTATCATAGCTTGAAATCTTTAACTGAAGTTGTCGAATATTTAAAGTCTTCTTATAAAATAATCAATACAAATAATATTTAAAGTCGACGAAAGCTTCGATTTTTGAATGTTTGTGTTTAATTTGTGTGTTTTAAAACAGACAAATTTGGGTGTTTAGATTTGTTTTAAATTTGTGTTTTCACTCTTTTTCTCTCTCTCTCTCTCTCTCTTTCACAACAGTCGCACACACACACACACAACAACACATATTTGGGTGTCTTTTAATTTGACTGTTTTTATTTTTATTATGAAATAGGTTTATAGTTATGATGACATAGATTTGTGTATTATGCATGTTAGGATGGAATGGATGTTGAGTTGGTTATTATTGAGTGTTCATTTTGTGAAATTTGTAGGCTAATTTAGGTTGTCCTTTTCCTTAATTTAGGTTGTCCTTTTCCTTAATTTTGGTTCTGAAATTTATGTTCGATTAAATGCATGTTAATTGTATGAAATTTATTGTGTAGCTACAACCGTTTCAACTCCACAATCATCGACCAATGGATGAAGTTGTTATATTTGGTAGTGTAAGTTTATCATCTGATTAACTCTATCTAAATATATCTTATTGATTTTTTTAATAGCTTATTTGTTTTAATTTATTGTCATTAATGTCGTGACAGATGGATGACGACTTAGAAAATACAGTATGATAAGTTTTTTTTACTCATCATTTTCTTACCGTTTATCTAATCTTTTTACCCGCTTATTTACTATTCATTATTTTTTTGTCTATAGGTTCGAAGATTTCGTCATAATAATGTAGGAGTGGTAATTCGCAATGAGTATGAACTAAATTGTCTCCGTATACGTGAGGTAGTGTATCCTCACACCTAATTCTCATTCATTTTTTCTTTTTTCTTTTTTTGCTTTTAAGTATCATTTTCTTACACAGAAGGAGAAAAAAAGGTCTAGTACTTTGTCGAATGCCAAATTTAAGGGGGGAAAATAGCAACCTCTTCTAGCCAAGGAACAAAAAATAAAGATTGCCAACTGGTATCACTTTTAATCCTATTATTTTATTTAAAACGTTTGCTTTGTCAATATGTTTTTGGTTTGCCTCATTTATAGATGATTTTTTATCGTGTTATTCTGCGTATACTCCTGAATTACTGGGTAACTATGATTTTTTTTACCAGTTTTGTAGTTGAGAATAAAAGTTTCTTATTCTTAATGTTGATTTGTAGCCTTTAAGCTTTTGTTATGACATATAATTTGAATCTTTTGTTGGGTCCCATTTTTTTAAACTCAAAATTCTTTTGAACATTCCATAATTTGAAGCATCGATCAATAGTGAAACCTCAACCCTTCTCAGTAGTTTAAAGCATATTTTGATCTTATTTATAGCATACCTTTCAAGTTGTTAAATTCAATATGCTATTGATCGAGTATATTACTATAGAACATTAGTAAACAATATGATCGAGTATATTACTATAGAACATTAGTAAATAATATGTTGGAACATTAGTAAATTCAATATGTTGTTTTTATTTTTGCATCAAACAAAACTTTTATTATAATTATAATGTTCATAGATGGTTAGGTAGATAGTTTTGTTAATGCAACACTTTATTGTCATGTCAATTAGGACAACTAGGACAACTTGCACATTAAAGCAGCAAAATAATAATTACTTTTTTATGAGTTTGTGGTTTAGGTACCAAACTATAATGTTATATCAAAATCAACATTGCCGCAATGTGTAAGCCTTGCTGCACAAATGCGTAATGCTGGGAAAGAAAATAAGTGCTCCAAACGTCAATTGGGACAACTTGCACGTCACGAAAGAGAGCGATCAAAACATTGTGTCCCTGCTCAGCCAAAATTTTTTTCTTCTTTACCACCGAGTCGTCGTCGCCGAGTATGCCTAGAACGAGAATCAAATTAAAGGTCCCGTCTTCAACCAATGACTTTGACTACCAAAATTTCCCATCCTATACCAGACAGTATAGTGACAACAAATGTTTTAGAGTCATCGTCAACCACATTGCTTCAAAATCTTAATGAAGACACTACAACAAATGTTTCACGGTGGTTGTCTGTGGCCATCATGAATCTAGAAAATCCTCCTCAAAATTTTGAAGAAAGCACACCAACAAATATCTCAAGGGTATTGCCTGTGACTACCATGCTCCAAAACTTGTCTCAAAACCTATACAAAAGCACAACAACAGTCTTGGAACCATTCTCCCTATGTTCCCCAATGGGATCGTATTACTGTTCTCCTTCCGGAAGATGGGTCGAATTGCACCACAAATATTATTTACCCATAAATTTTGTTATGATATTCTTACGACAAGTAAATGGTATAGTTTAAACAAGTTTATTTCTACTGAATTATGTAATCTTTTCAACATTTCGACATTTAATTTTACAATGAGGTTCATTCTTTGTAGGATTGGAGTGAATTTGTCAACGAGAACAATAGAGTATATACAATGGACCTTTGTGGATGGGGCTGGCGTAATCAGGTAAATCTACTTTTATGTCACTACATCAAAATAACTTTACTATTCCTATAATATAAATAGTGTTAATTTTATTGTTTATGTAAATAATATATGTGACGCCCCCAAAACAGGTATACAACACCCATTCTGAGTCGTCAATAACATGGTACAAAAATAACTACAACTTTATTAATACAACATAAAAATTGTGAGTGTAAATACAAATATTGTCATCTAGACAATATCCACACTCAAATAAGTCCTCATTACAATTATTGGTACAATATTTTACAAAAAAAAATGGTGAGGACTACTAAAACAACTTCCTAGAACATTCATTCCATTCCCCGACTAGTACTTGCTACATTCTAGCCTCCTGAGAAGAAAATGGAACAACAAGGAAAAGGGTGAGCTCAACTAGCCCAGTAAAGAACATTATAACTAAGATAATATAAAACAAATTATCGTTAGTCTTCAACAGGGAAAAAATATAATAGAATACAATAGACAACAAGTTTTAAATCAATATTCGCAGCGAAAAATAATAATTCATAGAAGAGTTGCGTAGAGAATGAAATCTACTATTATCTATGAATTTAAAAGTCCATCATCAATATTTTATCCCTGTAACATCAATCAATATTCATCTTTGCACTACAAGCCAAAGATATTCATCAATTGGTCATGTACATCTCAACACCTGTTCATCTTTGCACTACGGGCCAAAGATATTCATCAGAAATCATTAATCTTTGCACTACAGGCCAAAGATATTCAATTATATCATCATTTAGGACTGAGGATGATGAACAATATTTTAAAGGAAACGAATCCAGTGAAACAAAATAATAAATATTAAGGATTCGTATTTCAGCTATTCCATGTCCAAAAATACCTCATAAATAATCATAGTGGAGTAAAATTAAAGAATGATCAAAACATGGATACAATCAAAGCTAGTATCCAGAATAGATATTTTGTACAAAAAGAAGAAAATTTCATTTTTTGGTGAATAGTAACTCGTGAATAGTAACTCGTAAACAGTAACTCATGAATAGTAACCCCGACATGAAAAGTTCTAAATTTGATAAAAAGTTCAGATCAATACTTCGGCATAATGATATTAAAGAAAATAATATCATTTAAGAAGAAATAACGTCCCTTACCTCGGAAAGACGGTACTTCTGACTGGAATACTAGATATAGTGCTGAAGAAAACTTGCACCGTATAGCAACACTCAAAGTATCAAATACTCACAAGAATACGCTCGATATAGAGAGAGAAATAGAGAGAAACTTGTGTTTCTGGTGTGATTTTTAATTCTAACCTAAGCACCCTATTTATAGAAAAATGCTTAGAACACCAAAGCAGAAAATTTAATATAATAATAATATATTTGTCAAATTTTCTTTAGCCCACCTCTAGACATCTGATCTCATCCCATTTATATCACATGTTAGCCCACTTAAATGCCAAAAAATGTTTTTCTTCAAAATAATAAATAAAACTTCTAAAAATCAATTATTTCGGAACTTCAGAACTTCAGAACTTCAATAATTTATAATAAATAGCCCTTTTATCAGAAAATTCGAATCTCGCGAGTTTTTATAGGAAATTCAATTCTCTACAACTTTGCAGAAGAAAGTTTTTCTAAATTCCAAACAGAAATTGACCGAAATCCACAAACGGGCAATTTTACAGTCAATAATAAATTTTCGGTCAAGAATTGTGTCCACCAACACACAAAACATGTGTTAATCATTTAATGTCACAAAAATACTCTTCCTCCTCATATACTCATATATCCCACATTCATTATAAAAATATCACCATCAATATATTATTAAAATAATATATTTAAATGAATTATTTTATCGAAAAAATATAAAATATTAATTTTCAACAATTGTCACATTAAAAATTTTCTCCATCTATATCCACATAAAATTCAATATTTTTCTCATCATATAAATCAATAATTAATTATACACAAATAATATTACAGAATCACAGTACTGGCAACCAGGCCGTTCCCAAGAAAGAGGGGGCTTTCTAATAAGGATTTCTCCTTACTGGCGCGCAATTAGATGACCAAACCTCTCATTAGACAGAACTTTCTAGACATTGTCAATAATGTTATCTAATAATATTATTCAGATAATATGAATTATTGCTCCGATAATGGAAAATACTGCGTAGTGACAATTATAAAATATCAACGTAGCAATTATTTAATCAATAAAATAAAATATTGAACAGTAATTACTGTAACCATTATTGAGTAGTGCCTTCTTACGTAAGAATCAATAATTGGTGCAATACCGTGTGCTACTGTGAAACAACGCGTATTACCGTGTTTTAACCACCGGGTATTCCAACAGTATTAACGGTAACAACTACGCCGTTATTTATAAACAACTTATTTTTGTCGTTTTCTTCATCCAATCGCTTTTCGTTATGGGGCCTACAAAAGACTGCGCTGTCTTACGAATATTCTCCGACAGTAAGAATATTCCACGACCAAGCGAATATTCCCCGACAACAATTAATATTTTATAACCACTTGCTTATTTAAAATATTTGCGCATTTTACCCATAACTAACCACATTAATCAAATCAACCCTTACTATTTCAGAATAATAAATAGAGGAAATTAAATTTTATTTTATTAATAATTTGGGGTCTTACAATATAGGTGGTTGTGCATTCTCCTCATTGGGCAAAATGTGTTCGTATTGATACGAGGACATTAAGGATGAAGAGAAGGTTTAAAGTGATGAAGAAGACATTTAAGAGAGTTAAAAGTGATGAAGAGAAGGTTTAAAGTAATGCAATCCAGTACCGATATGTCCACCTTTGACGATTACTAACCCACCACTGACCAAACAATTGTTGTGAGACCCCGAATTTTATGAAATAAAAGTATTCAATTTTTTTATTTTGGTAAATGGTTAAATTGATAAAAGGTTAAAGCTAAGGGTGATATGTGATTTTTTTTTTAAAATAAACAAGTTGTCATAAAATACATGGTCACTATTCACGAGTTACTATTCACGGGTTACTATTCACCCAAATTACTATTCACTCTAGTATCGTTCACTCGAGTATTTGGGACACTTTTTGTGTCGGAGTACTATTCATGAGTTACTATTCACGAATTACTATTCACAGGTTACTATTCACCCAAATTACTATTCACTCTAGTATTGTTCACTCGGGTATTTAGGACACTTTTTGTGTCGGAGTTACTATTTATGAGTTACTATTCACGAGTTACTATTCACGGGTTACTATTCATCTAAATTACTATTCACTCTAGTATTATTCACTCGAGTATTTGAGACACTTTTTGTGTCGGAGTTACTATTCAGGAGTTACTATTCACGAGTTACTATTCACGGGTTACTATTCACCTAAATTACTATTCACTCTAGTATTGTTCACTCGAGTATTTGGGACACTTTTTGTGTCGAAGTACTATTCACGAGTTACTATTTACGGGGAATATTCGTACGACGGTACAATCATTGGTGGACCCCACAACGGAATTATTGTCAGATTGAGAAAACGACAAAAATATTTTATTAAAAATAACGGCAGAAGTTTTACCGTTTATACTGTTGAACTACTCGGTAGTAAAAGTACAGTAATACGTGTGATTGCATAGTAGCACACGGTATTGATGCTTATGTGAGAAGTCACTCAGTTTGATTCAATTATTGTCAATTAATAATATGAATTATTTAGCGATAATGAAGTTTTGTTTTATTCGTATTATTAACGTAATAAAACAGAAACATCTTTTTATATAAAACAGAATACTTTATTAAAGTTATTCTATAAATAAAATATATTATATTCTATTGTGCATAGTATTTTGCATAGTAAAATCTTTTTATATAAAACAGAATACTTTATTAAAGTTATTCTATAAATAGAATATATTATATTTTATTTAAAAGATTTTTCTTTAAATATGGACCGTCAGATTAAAGTAAATCAATCTGGACCGTTCATGGATTAGTTACTATGCATTCCATTTTCCTATAAATAGAAGCTCATTCCTTCATTATTTTCTTACGAATTCACTGAACTCTAGAGAGAGAAACTATAGAGAGAAAGAAGAAGAGTATTCTGCCACTTAACTCCTTCTTTATTTCAGTTCTTCTTTAAAATGGTAAGGGGTGTTATTCTTTATTATTCATGAAGAGAACTTATGTTATTCTATTGTTTATTATTCTGTTGGAATAACCTGTATGCGTGGTTTACCCTATACTTGGTGGAATGACCTGTATATGCGGTTTACCCAATACTTGGTGATCTTCTTCTGTTATTCCATTCTTTATTATTATGTTGGAATAACCTGTTTATGCGAAGTACCGCATACTTGGTGAAATTCTTTTATTATTCCGTTCTTTACGATTCTGTCGGAATATCCTGTCGGTGTGAATTTCACCTGACCTGGTTCCATCATTTATTATTCCGCATTTATTATTCTGTCGGAATATCCTGTCGGTGTAAATTTCACTTGACCTGGTTCCATATTTATTATTCCGTTCTGTTGGGAATAACCTGTCTGTGCGGTCTCTATCGCATGCATGGTGAATCCTTCTGTTATTCCATTCTTTATTATTCTGTTAGAATAACCTGTCTATGTGGATTGCCACATGCATGGTGAATGATCCTTTATATTCATTTCTTATTAAATTGTGGAAATGATCTGTATACGTGGATTACCGCATGGCTGGTGAAAATCCAATTGCAGTTTCATATATTCTATATTATACTCATTTGGTTAAAGTTTTGATTTCTATACTCCATGAAATTAGTGAAATATCCTTGATATTTGCGCTTCATCCAGTATCTTTTCATGAAAATATTCTTCTGAGCATTCTTGACTGTTACTTTACAAAGAAGTATCATGTTGACAATTTAGATATTATTAGTTCCTGGATAAACTAATTCTTGAACTTGTTTAATTGAATTCTTATAACATTGTCATCATCCTCATGTTTATTTTATGTTAAAAGTCATCTTTAGCTTACGTGCATAGATGGACTTAGTATGATTATGACCAGGGATCATTCGGTATAATCATGAACTGTGATGTTATAAGTGGTGTGGTAAAAGTCCTCAGTGGCTTGTAATGCATTGATAGACAGTTTGTGGTATGATTATGACCAGGGATTTTTCGGTATAGTCATGATCATTGATGATTTAATGAATATCCTTGGCCCGTAATACAAGGATGATTAGAAGATTTGGTTTATTTATTAAGCTGAGTCTCAGTGATAAAAGTTGATGAAAATATTTTTAAATCATAGAAGATAGTAGGTTTTATTCTCTACTGACTCTTCTAATGGATTGCTTATTCCGCTGCAGTTAAACTTGATGTCTATTGTATTTTATCAGTTTAACATTGTTGAAGACTATTGATAATTTATTCTTCATTATCTTAGTCATAATATTTCTTACTGGGCTAGTTGAGCTCACCCTTTCTTTCAATGATCTCTTCAGGAAATGAGAATATAGCTGGGACGAGTCAGGGAAAGGAGTAATGGTCCGAATGATAGTATTAGTTAGTAGTCCTCACTATTCTATGTAATGGTGTGTTAATAAATGTAATGAGGACTCCTTTTGAGTATGAATACTCACTAGAAGATAATATTTGTATTCAAACTCACAGTTTATGTTTTGTCGTATTGTACACGACAGTTGTATTAGTAAGTTGTATTTGTATTCTGTACTATGTATCTGACGACCCAAGATGGGTGATGTATACCTAATTTTGGGGGCGTCACAGTTGGTATCAGAGCTTAGGGATATGATCCCTGGCTAAGATGTAAGATAAGAACTAGGAGGGGGGAGACGGGGAATTCCTTCGCTAGTATGACCTACCTAAGTTTATTTGGTATTTAATTGGTCGGTCAGAGTATAGGGATAATATGTGATATGTTAATTAACCCTTGTTTTGTGGCAGTGTTTGAAAATGGCATCTAATAATGTTGAGATAAGCATTGGAGCAAAATAATATGACCATATCGCAGTACGAGGTTAAGTTTGCGGAGTTATCCCGGTTTGCATCCCATTTGGTCGATAATGAGGAGCGAATGACGCGAAAGTTTCTAAGAGGTTTGAAACCCTATATACGTCAATACCTCATTCTCATGTTGATATTTTGTTGAAGGTCATCTGTGGCCTGTAGTGCACAGATGGACTTGGTATGATTATGACCAGGGATTATTCGGTATAATCATGACCGTAATATTACAAATGATGTGAAAAAAGTCCTCATTGGCCCGTAATGCATTGATGGACAGTTTTTGGTATGATTATGGCTATGGATTCTCTTTGGCCGTAGTGCAAAGACTAATTGTTTTATGGCATGATCAGGACCATTGATGAAAACACGATTATCTTTAGCCGTAGTGCATGCATAATTCGTGGTCGTGATACTAAAGAATATCCTTAGCCGGAGTGCAAGGGTGATTCGATGATGTGGATTAATTATTGAGCTGAGACTCAGCAGTGAAATATTAATTCATAGATGTGGTAAAAGTCATATGTGGCTTACGTGCATAGATGGACTTGGTATGATTATGACCAGGGATTGTTCGGTATAATCATTACCGTAATTGAAAACACGATTATTTTTGGCACGTAGTGCATGGATAATTTGTGGTCGTGATACTAAAGAATATCCTTGGCCTGTAGTGCAGGGATGATTCGATGATGTGGATTAATTATTGAGCTGAGTCTCAGCAATGAAATATTAATTCATAGATGTGGTAAAAGTCATCTGTGGCTTACGTGCATAGATGGACTTAGTATGATTATGACCAGGGATTGTTTGGTATAATCATGACCGTAAATGAAAATACGATTATCTTTGGCACGTAGTGCATGGATAATTCGTGGTCGTGATACTATTAAGCTGAGTCTCAGCATTATTGATTTTACAGTTGTATATCCTTGGCCTGTAGTGCGAAGATTAACTGTTGATTATTGGTTATACAGTTGTAAATCTTTAGCCGTAGTGCAAAGATGAATTTATTAGTATGATTATGAGCAGGAATTGTGATTTGGTATAACAATAATTTTTGATGTTTCAGGTGAAGATAGGTGATGTAAATTTTCTTCTTCATAGGTGCGAAAAGTAATTCAGAATCACAATTATGATTATGAGTTATTCATATGATTGTGGACAGAAATTGTTGATTGATGTTACAGGGATATGGTCACTGACGGAGATATTAGTCTAGAAGACGAGTAATATACTTCGCTAGGGTGTGACTTACCTAAGCTGAAATTGTTTACTTAATAAGTGGATAAATTGTGGTATGTCGATTAACCTTTGTTTTGAAGGTATATTCTAGAATGATATTCGAAATACAAGAGATGAGAAATGGAAAAATCATGATAGAGCGGAATTATCCGGAAATGTACAATCCGAAAAGAAAGTAAGGTATTCTCATCTCTTCGAATATCAGGTACGTACGTTAATTTCGAGGGCGAAATTTCATAAGGAGGGGAGATTGTGAGACCCCGAATTTTATGAAATAAAAGTATTCAATTTTTTTATTTTGGTAAATGGTTAAATTGATAAAAGGTTAAAGCTAAGGGTGATATGTGAATTTTTTTTAAAGTAAATAAGTTGTCATAAAATACATGGTCACTATTCACGAGTTACTATTCACCCAAATTACTATTCACTCTAGTATCGTTCACTCGAGTATTTGGGACACTTTTTGTGTCGGAGTACTATTCATGAGTTACTATTCACGAATTACTATTCACAGGTTACTATTCACCCAAATTACTATTCACTCTAGTATTGTTCACTCGAGTATTTAGGACACTTTTTGTGTCGGAGTTACTATTCATGAGTTACTATTCACGAGTTACTATTCACGGGTTACTATTCATCTAAATTACTATTCATTCTAGTATTATTCACTCGAGTATTTGAGACACTTTTTGTGTCGGAGTTACTATTCAGGAGTTACTATTCACGAGTTACTATTCACGGGTTACTATTCACCTAAATTACTATTCACTCTAGTATTGTTCACTCGAGTATTTGGGACACTTTTTGTGTCGAAGTACTATTTACGAGTTACTATTTACGGGGAATATTCGTACGACGGTACAATCATTGGTGGACCCCACAACGGAATTATTGTCAGATTGAGAAAACGACAAAAATATTTTATTAAAAATAACGGCAGAAGTTTTACCGTCTATACTGTTGAACTACTCGGTAGTAAAAGTACAGTAATACGTGTGATTGCATAGTAGTAGCACACGGTATTGATGCTTATGTGAGAAGTCACTCAGTTTGATTCAATTATTGTCAATTAATAATATGAATTATTTAGCGATAATGAAGTTTTGTTTTATTCGTATTATTAACGTAATAAAACAGAAACATCTTTTTATATAAAACAGAATACTTTATTAAAGTTATTCTATAAATAGAATATATTATATTTTATTTAAAAGATTTTTCTTTAAATATGGACCGTCAGATTAAAGTAAATCAATCTGGACCGTTCATGGATTAGTTACTATGCATTCCATTTTCCTATAAATAGAAGCTCATTCTTTCATTATTTTCTTACGAATTCACTGAACTCTAGAGAGAGAAACTATAGAGAGAAAGAAGAAGTGTATTCTGCCACTTAACTCCTTCTTTATTCCAGTTCTTCTTTAAAATGGTAAGGGGTGTTATTCTTTATTATTCATGAAGAGAACTTATGTTATTCCATTCTTTATTATTCTGTTGGAATAACCTGTATGCGTGGTTTACCCTATACTTGGTGGAATGACCTGTATATGCGGTTTACCCAATACTTGGTGATCTTCTTCTGTTATTCCATTCTTTATTATTATGTTGGAATAACCTGTTTATGCGAAGTACCGCATACTTGGTGAAATTCTTTTATTATTCCGTTCTTTACGATTCTGTCGGAATATCCTGTCGGTGTGAATTTCACCTGACCTGGTTCCATCATTTATTATTCCGCATTTATTATTCTGTCGGAATATCCCGTCGGTGTGAATTTCACCTGACCTGGTTCCATATTTATTATTCCGTTCTGTTGGGAATAACCTGTCTGTGCGGTCTCTATCGCATGCATGGTGAATCCTTCTGTTATTCCATTCTTTATTATTCTGTTGGAATAACCTGTCTATGTGGATTGCCACATGCATGGTGAATGATCATTTATATTCATTTCTTATTAAATTGTGGAAATGATCTGTATACGTGGATTACCGCATGGCTGATGAAAATCCAATTGCAGTTTCATATATTCTTTATTATACTCATTTGGTTAAAGTTTTGATTTCTATACTCCATGAAATTAGTGAAATATCCTTTATATTTGCGCTTCATCCAGTATCTTTTCATGAAAATATTCTTCTGAGCATTCTTGACTGTTACTTTACAAAGAAGTATCATGTTGACAATTTAGATATTATTAGTTCCTGGATAAACTAATTCTTGAACTTGTTTAATTGAATTCTTATAACATTGTCATCATCCTAATGTTTATTTTATGTTAAAAGTCATCTTTAGCTTACGTGCATAGATGGACTTAGTATGATTATGACCAGGGATCATTCGGTATAATCATGAACTGTGATGTTATAAGTGGTGTGGTAAAAGTCCTCAGTGGCTTGTAATGCATTGATAGACAGTTTGTGGTATGATTATGACCAGGGATTTTTCGGTATAGTCATGATCATTGATGATTTATTGAATATCCTTGGCCCGTAATACAAGGATGATTAGAAGATTTGGTTTATTTATTAAGCTGAGTCTCAGTGATAAAAGTTGATGAAAATATTTTTAAATCATAGAAGATAGTAGGTTTTATTCTCTACTGACTCTTCTAATGGATTGCTTATTCCGCTGCAGTTAAACTTGATGTCTATTGTATTTTATCAGTTTAACATTGTTGAAGACTATTGATAATTTATTCTTCATTATCTTAGTCATAATATTTCTTACTGGGCTAGTTGAGCTCACCCTTTCTTTCAATGATCTCTTCAGGAAATGAGAATATAGTTGGGATGAGTCAGGGAAAGGAGTGATGGTCCGAATGATAGTATTAGTTAGTAGTCCTCACTATTCTATGTAATGGTGTGTTAATAAATGTAATGAGGACTCCTTTTGAGTATGAATACTCTCTAGAAGATAATATTTGTATTCAAACTCACAGTTTATGTTTTGTCGTATTGTACACGACAGTTGTATTAGTAAGTTGTATTTGTATTCTGTACTATGTATCTGACGACCCAAGATGGGTGATGTATACCTAATTTTGGGGGCGTCACAATTGTCTAGGTGTAAAAGTCTCTCTTACTAAGACTATATTTCTCTGCTTCTCATGCAGAAACACAACACACATAATACATGCACAAAGACACACACATAACTGTAACTAATCAAACACTCGCAAATCAAACTCACACACCATTATACTACCACCAATACATATTTATGATTTAAATCATTAAGCAAATGAACCGTTTGTTGAAATGGTACTAAGAAAACATTATTTGACTGTAAGTTCATATCTTTTCCTAAATAAGTTGATTATTTATTATAATCTCTCTAAATTCTTACTTATATCAATCTAAATCATTCTCCCCCCCACTACATACAAATATGTGCGATCATTTATTTTTTAGATAATTCAAGGTAAAGTAAGGTTTTATGTTTCGGATTTACAATTATTTTATTTTGACTCACATATTTCGATAAATTTTAAATTTTAAATATTTTCAGGTATATATTGAAGGATGCTTGGTGTAAACTGTAAAGAATATACTTGTAAGTTTCTTAAACAGGTTAAAAATTTTCTGTATATCTATTTTTAAAAGAATCTCTGCCGAATTTTTTTGAAATTAGTAGCGACTAGCATGATGTTTTGGTGGTTGGATATCTGTTGATGATTTAGTGTGTATTAATTTATGCATGTATGTATTTTATGTGGTTCGTATTTTGTAAAGTCAACTAATTATACATGGCTATGATGATTTTGGTTATGAAATGATGGTTTTTTTGGTGGTTTGAATATGTATGGATGACTGTAAATTTTGTAGACAAGCTTAGATTTATTTGGATATCTATTTTTTAAGGAAATTCTGTCGAATTTTTTTGAAATTAGTAGCGACTAATTTTATGTTTTGGTGGTTGGATATGTGTTGATGATTGAGTATGTATTAATTTATGCATGTATGTACTTTCTGTGGTTCATATTTTGTAAAGTTGACTAATTATACATGGCTATGATGATTTTGACTATGAAATGATGGTTTTTTTGGTGGTTTGGATATGTATGGATGATTGTAAGTTTTGTAGATAAGTTTAGATTTGTCTGGATATCTATTTTTAAAGAAAATTCTGTCAAATTTTTTTAAAATTAGTAGCGACTAGCTTGATGTTTTGGTGGTTAGATGCGTTGATGATTGAGTATGTATTAATTTCTGCATGTGTGTATTTTTTGTGTTCCGTATTTTGTAAAGTTAACTAATTATACATGGTTATGATTATTTTGGGTATGGAATGATGATTGTTTTGGTGGTTTGAATATGTATTGATGATTGCAAGTTTTGTAGACAAGTTTAGATTTTTGTAGAAATCTATTTTCGAAAATATCTATTTTTGATGTTTTGGTGGTTGGATGTGTTGAGGATTGAGTATATATTCATTATTGCGGCGGTAATTGTTATGATAATTGTTTTGGTGGTTAGATTATAATAATTGTTATGTCTGATTATAAATTATTTTAGGTTGTAAAGATATAATATTTTTTAAATTTTAATTTAATTTTTCGTTACGTCTGAAAGCAATTATTAATATTTAATAAATTATAAACGGAAACAGTATATAGATATGTATGTAGATATTAGCCTTTCCTTTTGTGCCAGGTCGTAATCAATTTCAGGCCAATTTGTTAACGTTTCTCATTGTCCCTTCCAGAACAAAACCAAAACCAACATTTGGGGATTTCACGCACAGTTAAACTAATTTTTTTAAGTAAATTGATAAATTTATAATAAAAATAATATTTTATTAATAAAATCACCGCTATAAATTTTATAATTTTTATTGTAAAAATATCAAAAATGTTCTAAAAATATCAATTTTAACGACATGTAAAAAACACCTGTATTACGCGGCGGCTTACTACGCCAAATTCTCTCTCTCCTCTCATCCTTCGTCCCGAAGAAAAGAAAATCAGCTTCTCTGTCTATTGCATCGGCGATGCATGAAACGGAGTTGCACGATTTATCCGACGATGCCGATTACGCTGCTTCTCTACAGCAAGTAAGCGATCACACCAATACATATATGTTTGTTAGAACTGCAATCTCACTTGATTTATTCATTATCAATAATTCAATTTGACTGTGTTATGTGATTGATTTGGATTATGAGTTCGTTAATTTTCTTAATGGAATGTCTTTGATGGTGAATTTCCTTTTGATCGTCATACGCGTGTTAGGGTTCAGCGAGCATGACTCGTAGTGATAGTAGTAAAATGAGTTCGTCCAGCGAACCAGAGTTTACTGAATTGGTGTATTTGAAGGATAATGTGAGTATTCATCCGACTCAGTATGCGTCTGAAAGGATAAGCGGCCGATTGAAGTTGATTAAGCAAGGATCTTTGATATTTATGGTATTTTTTGTTGTTTTACTTACCAGAATTATATATATATATATATATATATATATATATATATATATATATATAACCTAATATGATTTGAGGAACTAATTGGGTTTAATTTTGGTAGACATGGATTCCCTATAAAGGACAAAGCTCAAATGCTAGGCTCTCTGAGAGAGGTTAAAATCTAGATAATTATATTGTCTGTAGTATTGTATTTATATACTCCATTACACACCACCTGCACGTGCACACAAACAAATACATATTAATTATCATTAATTCATTGCAGATAAGAATCTTTATACGATACGGTCAGTGCCTCTTACTGAAATTAGGTCAATTCGAAGGCACACTCCAACACTTGGGTGGCAATATGTTATAGTTGTTCTGTCATCAGGTATGACCATACAAATAATTTTATGTACATTTTTGTCGGTAAAAATTGCACTTAGTCTGGTGATTAATGAATTAATATCTAATGTCTTCCATTTTCATTAAAAGCTTTGTCATAATATACTTCTCAGTTTACATGCAACATACTTTGTGTTTGTGTTGTTGCTACTTGTTAAGCTTATTTTGCGTGCTTTGGGTAATTTTCAAGTTTTATGATGGTATGAGAAAATTAGAAATACATTTTTTTAAAGTGCAATTTATTTTACTAACTTCTTATTGGATGTTAAAGAGCTTCAAACACCCTTTCATTATATATAAAAAGATTAAAAATAATTTATTTGTTTCATTTTTTCCTTTTATGTAATCTTTTAAAGCTGCATGATCCTAGTTTTCATGTCATACTAAGCATAGCATCTCAATGCAATTGGTTTGATGGCTCATTAGGTACTGTTGTGTAGTAATATTTCCTTATTATTTTTCGCTTTCGCTTCCAAAAGTTATTTTTTCCTCCTGAATTTATTGTAATTCCATAATCTTTTGCAGGTCTTGCGTTTCCTCCTCTTTATTTCTACAATGGAGGAGTCCGGGAGTTTCTTGCTACAATAAAGCAACATGTTTTTCTCGTTAGGTATGTTATTCTTTTTTATGGTTGAAATTGTTTCCATTGCTATGACAATCGATGTTTTTCCATTGCTATAGTTTGATTATATCTTAATGCATCTTAAAATCTCACCTATTAATGCATCTTAAAATCTCACCTCTTAATGCATCTTAATGTTTGAAATTGGGATAAAAAATTTCCCTCTGAATGCCTCTAAATCATTAAGATACAAATATGAGTCTAAACTATTCAGAAAACTTTTTAATACAAAGATGTGAGCTGTTAAGATGCATTAAAAGGTGGCCTGTTAAGATGCATTAAGACTTCTGATAATAGACATTTTATTTTGGTGAAGTAAACCTGAAATCTGGCTAGAGATGTAATGGATTGAGCCAATTGGAGATAGGATGAACTTATTAAGTAACCCCAGGTGGTGGTATTAGGGTTTGTTTTGTTTGAAAGAAGAAACTTAACAGAATGAGACATACTTCATTCATATCAAAGTGCATCTGTCATTCTTCTTGGGTGCTCCGCTACTTAATAATTAACAATCGAGGGAAATAATTAATTATTCAGTTTAGTTAAGAGTATTTTATTGGCTCAAAACTTTGTCGGTATTCTGTATTGACCTAATCCCTCAGAGGCAATGAATTATACACAAAGAAGAGGTCTCACAAAAATCATTTTAATTCCAACACAAAAATCTCCTTTTTTAAGTTGCCCTTCCCAATGAGACGGGGTGGGGATTTGTCAGTCTTATTAGCTGAAAACTGGGACAACCCTTAACTTCATCGATAAGTGCTTGGGTTGTCAAGCACGAGTGTTTTGGTTTGACCAAGCAAGCAATCACTTTTTGCATTTATGTCAAAAGTATATCCATTATACTTCTCCCAGTATCTTGTATATATACTTCAATTGGTGGTGTCTTACATTTGAAGAATATCTCTTATGTGGGAGTATATGATGGCAAAGATGCGTTTAGTTTCAAGTGCAAGTTGAGTACATTATATAACATATCATATACGTAACTTTTGCTATCATAGTGTGTTATGACTAATTCATCATGTTTAGCTTGGTGTCAATTGGAGTCTTACTTTGTTTGACATCACTTCTGATTTTGACTTTTGCTGATTAGTTAATATATTAGTCACATACTGCTGTTTCAAAAATCACCTGTCAGATTGTTGCTTTATCCTCATTTGACGGTATTGTGTTTCCAGATCAGCAGAAGATGCAAATGTATTTCTTGTGAATAATTTTCAAGATCCTCTCCAGGTGCACAATGGTTTTGAATTATTCTTTTTCTTCTGCAGCTGTAACAACTTTTGCTAATTGCCGGGAACTGAATGTTTTTTAACTTTACTGAAACAATATATTACAGATGTATAACTCATCTATATATCCTTCATTTTCCTTGCTTACAATGATCAGTAAAGTAGAACCTGAGTTTTTGAATTTCATTTAATACAGTACAGTCTAAACAAATTTCATGTGCTAATACATAATGAATTGGGTTAGAAACAATTAATACGTGTACGTACATTAAAATATTAAATCACCTTTTAATCGCACCAACTATGGAGCAAGGCGTAGAATCTAGGATTGTTAATTTTCTTCTATCAGTTTAAGGATTTTGACCTATTCGTAAGTTAGACCATTGGCTTAACTAAGTAGTAGTAATTACTAAACTAGAACTGTTGGTAGATGCTCTACCACATGAAAAAATTGAGTAGAAAAGTGAGGCGTAATTTGATCGTAAAGCTACGTTTACAACTAGCAATAATCAGGATTAGAACTAGAGTCAACTTACTCGACAACACGGTAGCGAAGGGCAAAAGGTGTCAGGACTTTCTTTCTCAAGAGTGGGATGTGTGCCAATCCACTGATAGATGTGGCGAAGCGCATAGCGTGCATTAGTGAATTTTTAGAAACTGTGTCTGTAATGATTTATCTAAATAAATAAATAAACGATTCTCATCTGAATGTTATGAAATATTCTCTTTTGTTGATTTAATTTTTTCCCTCTTGAAGACAACAAGACTGAATAATCATTGCTTAAAAATTGTTTCTGACACTTATAGAACCAAATTTCTGGATCTAAGTTGACTTTTAAACTGAATGTTATTAAGTGTGTATTTCTGTAAATGCTATTGAACCCCTCCTCAACCTTGGAAGCATTCACCTGGAGGTGCAAAGCTTTTTTTTTGCGCATTAAATGATTTTGTTTCTTTTTTCTATTATGTGATCAACTGTTAAAACAGTTGCTCTGATTTCTTGTTGTTTTCTATGGCAAATTAGCTAATTATTTTTTTAGTTTTATTTGGTATGATTTCTGTCTGCAGAGAACTTTGTCTTCTTTAGAGCTTCCTAGGGCTGTTGCTGCTGCAAATGGACCATCTCCATCTGTTTCGACTAGTGAGAAGACCAATAATGAGAAGACAAATGGGAGTGTGTTTGATGGAAGTTTGAGTAGTCTTCAACAAAATGGGAGGCAGAAGCAAAAAAGCCATGATCCTGCTCGAGATCTTTCAATTCATGTTTTGGAGAAATTCTCTCTTGTGACCAGATTTGCTCGGGAAACAACATCCCAGCTCTTCCGTGAAAATAGTGATGGCTTTGGAACAAGTGAGAAAAGGAAACATAACCAGTCTTCACATGATCACCCTCGCAACACAGCATCCATTGATGTTAAGGTTCCTGATGAAATTCCAGTTGTTCCAGATCCACTGGAGGTAACCTCTTTTCTATAAGTAGTAAAAGATTCGATCATGGATAAATATGTTGCAAGTAATATGTTGTGTTCTAGATTATGTGAAATTGGCTGATGAGTTCGCGGAGAACTAAAAGGAGGCTAGTGGGCATGAGTTTGAGTATGGACTGCTGTTCTATAATAAAACAATCAATAATTAAAATTTGTTTATTTTAGAGGTTTTCTGATCGTTAAAAATTTGGTAGGTCCCACATGGTATCAAGCTCTGTTAAAGGAACCTAGTTTGATGTTTAGTGCTTGCCAGGGTTACGCAGCCTTAAACAACTCTTGCCTTAGATTGAGATTTTAATTTTAGCGTAGTAGTTGCGCAATTTAGCTTGTAGAGGTGCCTGAATAAAGGCTTGAGGAATTGATCATGTATCTTGGTTTTGGCTCTCTTTGAGATTTGATTCTTAAATTTATTCAAAACTGTTATTCAGCTTATTCCATAAGGTTAAAGCTCACATAAGCAAGGAATTAAGAGATCTTACTACTGTGGCATCCATCTTGTAGTATTTTGATGCATTTCGTACGTGGATATAAATAATGGAACAGTGGAATTTTGTGTTATAGAAGGTACTTGTAGAGCTCTTTCTCTGCTATTATGCTGAAAAGAAGAGGAGATATACTTCTCTTAAAAGGGAGAAGATAAAGAAAGAGTAGGGGTGTTTTGCCACTGTACCTTAAAATATTAACAAGAGGGTGCCTCTTCTCTTTGATTCTTTTTCTCCCCTTCCCTCTTTCTCAAGACATCTATTCATTTAATTTTTATTTTTTATATTCATTTGGTTTTAGTATTTAACTTTTATTAATTTAATGGGGAAGATATTCATTTAAGTATAAGTTTGAACGCGAGGCAGCCCTTCCTCTCATTCACTTCAATTGTATTGCGAAAGATGTTTTATTTGAAGAAAAATTTAAATGCAAGGGCAGTGAGGAAGCTGTTCCTCTCAGTTACTTCAGTTGATTGCCTGTGATTTATAACAGTTTAGTAGGGGTAACATATGTTTAATTAAAATCATTACTGATTTGTAGTTTAGTTTAAATTTTTGTAGATTATTTTGGGAATTCATGTGCTGTATTACGCCATTGCTTTCTTTTTGTTCCCCCCCCCCAAATATCATAATGCATAGTTCATCATCTTATGCTTCTTAATTTTATTCCTTTGTCGGCAGGTTGATAAATTAACACTGATGTGGGGAAAACCACGTCAGCCTCCCTTGGGCCCTGAAGAGGTAAGGACTGCCACTACCTTTATTTATTTATATTTCTATGCTATTGCACTCAATTACTTAGATGATCAGGCGTGAATGAGAACACAAGTAAATGATTATCAGACCTTTTCTTTTTACTGACGCATTGGGGTTTGCTTGTTTTGTTCAAATCACGAATTTTGGGCTTTCCCATCTCTTTAAGCTTATTCTTATCCAGTTCCTCTCAAAGCTGTGTGAGGAACGCAGAGTGTATATTCTGTAATAGATATGCATCTGAAGTTACCCTTTAGGAGTTCTTTAAAGTAAAATGTATTTGGATTGAGGGTTTCATCCGCCTTCTTGATTTTGTCCTGTTTAATTGTCTTGATTTGGTATCACATGGGATCTACAGATAAAGTAGTTTTTGTAATTCTATGCATTTTAATATATCCTTCAGAGTCCAATTCCTCTTTTTAAAATGTACTTCAATTGGTGGATTCCTCCACCTCCTTGATTTATTCCTGTTTTACTGTTTTTCTTAGGTGTCACATGGGATCTACAAAAATCCTATACTTTTTGGCCTTAAACTTAGCTTTTGGTGGTGTGGGATGTGAATTAGATTAGTGATATGAATAGAATGTAGAATAACTGGCCAAAATTTTTGAATTATAACCTTGATCATATGAAGGTCTATGAAACTAAAAAGAAAGATTTTTTTATCCCATCCTCCTTTGACCCTTCTACCACTCTAAAAAGAATAAAAACGTTTTTTGAAACAATGTTCATGAATCCATTTTATGATTTCTGAATGGACTTTTTTGCAGTGGTCGACTTTTTTGGATTCTGAAGGGCGAGTAGTGGACGCAAAAGCTTTGAGAAAGAGAATATTTTATGGAGGACTGGAGCATAGTTTGAGGAAAGAGGTTCGTATGTTATAGTTTGACTGTCTTTCCTTTTGGGTGGTTGAGCATGAAGATCACTTCTTAAGGTTTTAATTTATGACTGCAGGTCTGGACATTCTTGTTGGGATACCACGTACATGATTCCACGTATGCAGAGAGGGATTATCTTGTGTTAGTCAAGAAGTCAGCGTACATGACTATAAAAAACCAGTGGCAGGTTTGTGATTAAGCTTTCGTCTCCTATTGACTGAGTGCTTGGTACATATGCGCATTTGAATCGAAGCTTTCACGTGTTTCCTTTCATGTGAAATTTGATATAATCATTTGTTTTATTGACTTAAAAAAAATAATTATTTGTTATTGCAAGGTCTCTCTCTCTCTCTCTCTCCCAATGAGGCATTTCCTTTAACTGCATCTGTTATCTGTGACAGCTTGCTTTCTCCCCTCTTTCTTTCCTAACAGCAAGTGATAGTGGGCGTATTGTCTTGCACTTCTTGTTCGTATTTATAATTTCTTATTTGGATATGTACTTCGTTAAGCTAAAACCAGTTGCTTTAGAGCATGGTGTATGAGCTTAGGAAACCAGTTTTTCTGGTGGAAATACTTGCATCTGTGTCCCCATGAAAGGTCGTTCTGCTAAGTGCTAACATGTATGAATTTGCCCTTGGGTGACATAGGACGTCAACCACCCGTTCACTCCTCTTTATGTTACAAGTCAACCTTCCTTAGTTTGTAATCAACTGTAAAATTCCAAAAGTTTTCGTGTGCCTCTTGGTTGAGAATTTTGTGCATTTTTATACACTATACCAGTGACTAAATGGGGGATGTCAAAATTGGTACAGCTAACTTTTTAAGGGATTTATCACTGCTAAGTTGGAGTTTTGACAGCTTTATTTTCTCTCTACAACATGAATTAGAAGAACGTGCTGAACCACCGAATTAGAACCTAAATTTAGATAAAACCAAAGGTTTTTAATTCTGCATTTTTATGTGTAAAATACTTATATGTTGTTAAGGGACAAGCATTGGTATAATATAAGAATTCAGTCCAATTTTCCTTAATTTCTTCTCTAAATATGATGTAGCCAAGCTGTAGTTCCATAGAGTAGAACCTACAAGAGTGTATTGAAAATGATGATTCATGCTGAAACGTTTTTCTAATTAGAAAATTGATCATATTATTTGATGATAAACAGAAATGCATATTTTGGCGTTTTTTGATTTACTGTTGTTTTTTCAAGATTTTTTTTGGCAAATTTAAATGTGATATTTCCTCTGGAGAATCCTGGCTTGTATTTTTTTCCTTGTCTTTTCCATAATGTTTCTCTCATTATTTAACAAACAAATTTATTCAATAAGCTTAACATTAAAGAATTAAAATGCATAAAATGCATTTATATAAAAGAATAAAAATATATTTTCATTATTTTATTTTATTACTCATTTTTGTCATTTTCATCTGTTTTATCCTTTATTTTCTTTTTGTCTTTCTACTTTTGCAATTTCATATGGATTTATTTTCTGCCTATCCCAACTAGTTTGGGATAAAAGACGATGAATTGAGTTGAAGCTTAATTAATGTGCTCATGGTTTTTCCTCCAGAGCATCTCTGAAGAACAGGCAAAAAGATTTACGAAATTTAGGGAGAGGAAAGGACTTATCGAGAAAGATGTGGTATCAAAAGAATTAACACACCCTTCTAATTTCGGTGAAGTTTAAAAAATAAGTTGACGGACTAAGTTAACATTCAAACTTGTCATATTTATTGTGTTCTTGTTTCAAGGTAAGGACTGACAGGTCGCTCTCATTCTACGAAGGGGACGACAATCCAAATGTGAATCTTCTACGTGATATACTGCTGACATACTCATTCTACAACTTTGATCTCGGTTATTGTCAGGTAATAGGCTCCACTATCATTGACCGCCAAGTACTCAGTATTTAAGGGCTTAATGATGTTGTAGTTGGACTATAACTTTCAAAAACATTTCAAATAGTGCAATAATACTGCATTTATAACTTGCAATATTTCACGTCCTGTGCTATTCATTTTATAGATACTTGAATGACAACATTCATAAATAGTTCTAATAAAAAAGTTAAGTTATTATTGAATTTGTTAAAAAATATAAGTTATATTCTTTAGATGATTTACAAAATCAAAACATGTTTGCTTATGTTCGGATGTGGCACCTTCTCACGCTGATTCGCTGAAAAATACAAGTGAGGAAAGATTGATATTCTATTACGTGAAAAGTTGAAACAAATTGACCTAAATATCTCTCATTAATTTGAGCAGCTAACTTGGTCTATGAAGTAGCACGATCCCTCACCACTGTGGCAGTAGGCCAAGATGGTTTAAAGGTAATGGGACGTCATCACTAGTTCAAGAAGAAAAATTAGTGGTGGCATATTTCCATCCTCTAGCGGGAGCATCCATGTTTGCATGTCTTACAAGATCAAAAAAGACTTGCTTAATGGATCTAGCCATTTTCTAGCTCATGAGTATACCTTACAATATGCTTTAGAGGTCAGATGGTACACTTCCCAACTTTACTAGATTTCATGACATTTCCTACTAAGAAGTATGGGCGTGGCACCCACATGCCGCAGTGCGCAGGGAGTATGTGGAGGGTGCAGGTGTGCGATGGCTGCTGCTTCAGCCGCATCCTCACAATTTGGCCTAAGGGTGTACCAGAAAAAATAATAAGAGAGAGGAGACTTATGGCTCATATGTCATCGCCGATGTGCTGTTCTATTAGGTATTATCCTCATTCTTCTTTCTCTTTCATCTCTCTTCTTTCTCTGCCTTCAGTCTTCTTTTTCTATATTCCTTCTTTCTCTCCCTTCATTTTCATTTTTGTTTTTTTTTCTCTACCGACGTTTTGATCGAGTAGGTTGAGTGAGAACTGAGATACAACAACAATAAGGGATTGGACATGTTTAATTAAAGATACAACAACAATAAGGGTCTGTGCCTGTTTTGTATTTAACTAAATATACAACAACAATGAGGGTCTGTTTGGCTCTTTAGAACATCAAAACACAATTAAACTATTTGGTACTTAAATACTTTGGCAAAGTAACTTAATTTCAGCATGTTTCACAATTGAACTCCCTACTTTGCATTTAACTTGAAGTATTTTACTTTTCTGATTTATTTTTAATTATATATGTAATACTCTAGTTATATAAATACATATATATATATATATAATATTTAATAAATAAATATATGTCGTATACCCGACGCACTCAAATTCCCATTTTTTAAAAATTTACGAATATCGATATCTCCATGTCGCGCACTCGAATCCTTCTTAGATTTCGAACAAACATAGAGCAACAAAGAAGTGATCACTTCATGATATTTTTAGGGACCTATTTAGTCTGCTCATGGTTTGGTTTCATTTTAGTCCTTATAAGTGTTTTTTTAAAAAAATCTCCCTACTCTATTTTTTAGAGTATTACTTTTAGTCCTCAACGTTGCCACCTCATTAAAAATTATGACATGACATTAAAAAATGAAAAAAATGTTGAGATGTAATTCTTTTAAGCCCATGCATATGAGATTAAGGACAAGTCTTTTACCTATATTTTAGTTTTAAAAAATAAAAATATAATTTACTTTTTTTCCTTGTTAATTTGCAAAATTTTAAATTCTCAAAATTGATATTAATTTTGTTTTATTTTAATTAGTGCAATAGTCTATAATGAAAACTACTTAAGAATTATTACTAACTGTAAAAATGTTATTTTAAAAATTAAATAAACTTGTGCAAGAATTTAAAATTTATTTTTTTCAAAGCAACTATGATAATCTTTATTGATTAACCTGAGAAACCTGAATTTCAAGGAGATTAATAGCCGTTTAAGAATGATAATGTCGTAACGGATATTATTGTCTTTAGTTTCACATATTTGGAGTTAAAAAACTACACCTAAACATATTTTTTCTCTTTTTTAGTACCATGTCAGCTTTCTCACGAGGTGGCATCGTTTGAGAACTAAAGTAATACTCAAAATTAGTGTGAGAAAAAAAACGTACATGGACGAAAATGAAACCAAACCATGAGTATGAGGAGCAAATTGGTCGTTTTGCCTATTTTTAGTTTACTTTATCATTTGTATTACTCAGAACATAGTCATTATACTATATTTGTTTCCAGATCTGTGACAAGGCATGAAGTGGAGAAAAATTCAGGCATAAAAGGAAGCTTTAAGAACGTAGAAGTTAAATATTATATCTTCAAAGTTGATATTATGTTGTTGCACAACAGAAGCAGTATGTTGTATTTGTAGTTTTGTACTACTATACAGGGAGCTTTGGTTTTTACACTTTTACTAAGCTCTACATTAAAGGTAGCAAATGGGTTAATTTAATGGGTAGTGGATAAATTTTAATGGTTTGGGGGTCGTCTAGATTGGGTCACTAATTGGTAATTTTAAATGGAATGAATATGGTTAATTTTAAATGGATATGGGTCAAGCCCATTGACCCACATTCAACCCATTAAAACTTTACCTTTGACAAAACATTGAATCTTACAATTTTTAAGGTCAGACCATCCGGGTTGAGACACGATTCTTGGGTTGGATGGGTCAACTAATTTTTATGCTCAGTTTCTCCTCCGAAGTCTAGATAAAAAAAATGAATATATATATGTGTGTGTGTGTGTGTGTGTGAGTGTGTGTGTGTGTGTGTGTTTGTGTGTGTTGAGAGAGGAGAGAAACTGGTCAAATAAAATGCACATGAGATTGAGAGAGGACATATGAAGGCAAAGCTTATTCCTGCAGAGAAACTGGTCAAATAAAATGCACATGAGATTGAGAGAGGACATATGAAGGCAAAGCTTATTCCTGCATCATGCTTGGTAGCAAATGCACAACTCATAAGCTGTCAATGTCCCCGACATGGTTGAAATTACTGATTTTTATTCCTCTATTTGACTCTAGATCCGCTTCCTAAATCTCATGGAAGTCGTCATCAACTCAATTTGTTTCCATATTTTGGGGGTTTTAATTCTATTTTCTTACTTTTAATTATTCGGAGCAGATAGCCGATGAAAGTGTTGTTTTGTAGACCCAAAGCTGGAGATCAAAAGAGAGGATTAATAAAAGAGTTTGATAGTTGGCCTTTTATTTACCCACTATCAACCCATGAGGTTACCCGATTAACCATTGTTACTCGTCTAACCAAACCCAATTAAGACCTGTTAACATAAGTTAGTCAACCAACCCATTAAATCATGGGTTAATTGGATGGGTTGATGGGTCATGTTTCAATTTGGCCACCTCTTCTCTACATGATGTCTTCTTTACCATTACGTCTATCAAACGGGGTAATCCCATTATATGCTTTATAGAATAAAAAAAATGATGGTATAACATTTTCATGATTTGCATCACCGAACCAAGTCAACAAACTGAGTTCCACTAGGACAAGCTGGGCTAATAATAGTAGTTGTGGCATCTTTTGTTCATAAAGTTCATACATATAACAATTTATCTTACGTTGCGCATGTATACAGTTATTTGTTAATTGAACTTTCTAGCCTCTTGTCTTTTAGGGAATGAGTGATCTTCTGTCGCCAATATTGTTTGTTATGAAAGATGAATCAGAAGCATTTTGGTGTTTTGTTTCTCTGATGAAAAGACTTGGGCCAAATTTTAATCGTGACCAAAATGGCATGCACTCTCAACTTTTTGCATTGTCAAAGGTTCTCTTTCTATCTCTCCCTGTGTGTGTTAGTGTGTATATAATTCATCTTTGCTTTATGTTGACAAATTCTCAACTGGACTATCATATTCTCTAAATTCAGCATTTTTTCCCTGTAAAATTTTGGTTCCTTGTGTTGGAGTTTTTTTACAATTTTAAGACCAGTTTTAGATCATGATGCTAGTGATAAGAGCACAAATTTTGGATGTGAAGAAAGAATACATAGGATCACTGCCAAAGACAGTTTTGCTGTTATATGTATCTATGTATATATTGCCGCTTTGCTTTAAGGAAACAATAAAAGAACAGAAATTCCAAGTTTTTTTGCTGAAGACTTAGCTGGGAAGAAAAAATAGTTTATATTTTTGACTTCTTTCTGTAGGGACTAGTAATTTTTTTATGCATATTAATAACAGTTGGTGTTTTGTATTTGCTAGTTTTTATTTATTTATTTTTTGTTTAGTGATAATTTGGTTGTAGCTGATGTAATTAAGATTAGCCGTATATCTATTTTAGTTGTCTAGGTATTTTAGACATATATTAGGGTAATTTTAGTCTCTTTATTACTCCATCTCTTTATTATTGCCAGTATCCCTTGTGAGGATAGGAAAATCAACATCTTCCTCTACATCTCTCCGTGTTCAGCTTTGCACTTTTTTTTATTCTTTTTTTTAAATGCCTTGCACTCTCTTCATGGTACATAATTTCTCCACATCTCCATGACTATAGGATCTTGTAGGCATATACAGGTACAAATTATATTGTAGGGATTCGTTTGACTTTTAGGCTCTGTTTGTTTCCTTGATACTTTCTACTAAAAAAAATCTCTTTTTATCAAATAGTAATTTCTTTTCTCTTCATGTTTTAAAAAACCCTACTAGAACTTGTACACATGTTCCTGTGATATTAACCATTTTCTGTAAAAGTTAAGTTTATCTGTGTAGCTGCCTATGCAGTTAAATTTTGCATTAGCAGGTAAAATTTCTTTGAATATACAGAAAGGAGGTTTAAGAGTAGAACTAGAATTCTGCCTGGCCTATGTGACGCTTTCTGTTCGCTGAAAGTGATCTATGACACTAGGGATATAGTCTTTCTTGTTATAATACCAGATTTAATTATTTCATAGGAATATGAAGTTTGACTTGGAGAAGCCTTGAGGTTTTCTCACAAATTTGCTTTAATGTTTTGTAACATATTCTTTTACAGTTCAGAGTATCACTATGTACATTTAAGTAATTTCTTTGATCATCGATCTGTGTGTGCTTAGAGACATCGTTCTTGGTTGGCATACAGTCGTTGTTTATATTGTACTTCAAAAATCCACTCATTCGTTTTCTCTCCATCTCCAATCAACCCCAAAAAACACCTGAACTAAGGTAGCTTTCACTTTTTCCAGTGGACAACAGTAGACTTCCAATTAATAACAGAAAAATTATACATTAATTAGTGTGATTAGTTGCATGGGTAAGGTTTACCTCTTGATCTCGTTTAAAGATTCAACTACTGCTAATCAGTATAAGCAGCTGTAAATAGACATTACTTTAGTAATTCAAAATTTATTTTTTTTGCTTTCAAAATTTCCTTTGAAGAGCTTCTTTTGTTGAGGGTGTGAATGGTTTTGATGTCTCCTTCATTAAAAACCTTACGGTTTTATTTATTGTTGAAGTATTGATTAGTTCAAAAGAGAGGGAAATAAAAATGATAATGTATTTTTATTGTGGCAGTTGGTGGAATTGTTAGACAGCCCCTTGCACAACTACTTTCAGCAAAATGACTGCTTGAACTATTTCTTTTGTTTCCGCTGGGTTCTTATACAATTTAAAAGGTAAGTGAGGTTGTCTCCATATTTTGTTAGTATGTTTCAGTTCTTCTCCTCACCTGTTATCGTGTATTTCATTTTGCTTCATCTCCCTGTATTGAAGAAGATGATTGTGTCATGTGAATGCTTATAACATTATTTAACCTCTAATCTGATCATGTTTCTCAGGGAATTTGAATACGAGAGAACATTGCGTTTGTGGGAAGTATTGTGGACGCATTATTTGAGCGAGCACCTGCACTTATACGTGTGTGTGGCAATCCTGAAGAAACATCGCAGCAAGATAATGGGGGAGCAGATGGATTTTGACACGCTCTTGAAATTTATCAATGAGCTGAGTGGTCAAATAGACCTCGATGCAATCCTCCGGGATGCAGAGGCTTTGTGTATATGTGCAGGTGAGAATGGCGCAGCTTCCATCCCTCCTGGAACTCCGCCTTCCTTGCCCATTGAGGATGGTTCATTATTACCTCAACAAGATGATGATGATGTATTGTAAACACAATTGTTGAATGGGGAATTTTTTTTATAGCTTATTCATATGTTCAGATTATGGGGAAGCAGAATTATTTACTTTATGTAATTATTGATTTTTTAAATCAGTCCAAAAGATGGGCGAGACTTGCATATATTCTATGTGAAATCTTGTCTTAATGCAGCAAACAAAATCCTGAAGTATTATGAATAGAATAGCTTATTCAGATAAGATTAGTTTTTCTTGGGCTTGGGATTTTTGATGGCAAAATGTATGCCCAAAAAATGTGTGCCAAACATTCTCAATTTGGCAAAACGTATACCCAAAAAATGGTTGTACCAAGTAAAACCCGAAAACTAAAAGTAGTTCAAAAGTTTTTAACCTTTGTTTTGTTTTAGTTTTCAGCGTCAATTTAGATCAAGTAAATTTCTGAGATTGTGCAGGATTCGAAGGAGAGTGTAATGATTATTTTGGTTACTCCCCCCTCCCATTTATAAGAAAATTTGTTTTACAAAGAGTTGGTATATAGTTTTATTGATAATTGTACAAATGACAACAAGTTTTCTAGTTTCACAATACAATATGTTTCGGAGATAAGGGTAAGGATAAAAAGGAAAAGTTTTTCATTCTAATTAGTATTTTAGAAAGAAGAATTTTTTTTCCCTGTAAATAAAACTCACAAACAAACAAACCAGGAGTTAAGTTGACAGTTTTGGAAAGTTGTCAATATATTATACTAGGGTTTTATAAATACTTGCTAGTAATTTTTAGTGTAACATGTCAGCAACTCAACATGCATGCGAGGAGACATACCTACCTATCTACCTATATGAAATGACGTACAGGGGAGCTCCCAAATTTGGGGTCTGTTCGAGAGACAATGATTTAAAGACTACACCTGTACAGCCATACTTTGATTGACAATTACTGATGCTTAAAAACACAGTAGCCACTTATGGACTACTCCATAAAAATCAAACCGACCAAAAAGTTTTTCTTATTCTACATTTGGAGTACTAGTAGTAATGAATTTAATCCACATTATATGGAGTACTAGTAATTATTGATAAATTGAAATATTGTGGGTTTCACGCGATCGACAGCTCCTGCAGACTTGCGGCCCATGGGCCGAGTGGCCTTGTTAGGGACACGTGATTTTGCTTGTTCCGTCTCTACCTTTCTCTCATTTGATGATGAGGCTTAGTAAAGTTTATGAATTGAGAAAATAAAATTATTAAGTAGTAGTAACATTTTTGTCATTACACCACAGATGGTTCAACTAACTTAGTCTCGGACCTCCGATTTAGTTTGTGTTTTCAGGGAAATATTGCGTATGTTTTTTGATTCTCAGTTACTTAAATAAATATTAATGATAATTCTTTTGAAAAGATATATATAATTAATTAATGAGATTCTTTTATAATTTTATTTAATCTCACGTGTCGATGTATTTTGTACTCCATATAATTCGGCATAAATTATTCACAACACAATATATAAAAGCAATGATTTAAATATGAATTATTTAACGACACAACATAAACAAAACAAAAGCACATTGGGAACATATACAGGTAGATGCTCTGTCTTTTGAGTTCTCTTGTTCGTATCCTTGTCTTGTGGTTAAGACGCAGTAGTATTTTGTTTTGTTGCACTATTTTTTATTAGGATACTGTCGCCTACATAAAGGAGAGTTTATAGGTAAATATATATTACTAGTATTTTTTTTTTAAAAGATAAGAGTGTAAAACAATGAAACGATTAGATAAACGATTAAATTCAAAAGCTACACTGCTCTTGTTAGACTGTTAGTTTAGTAAAGTTAATAATCATTTTAATAATGCACATGCAATGGAGCATAAATATATCTTACACTTGTATATATCCCCCCACGACACCCCCCCCCCCAAAAAAAAAAAAAAAAACTTTTTTTATACTATATAATAGTAGGATAAACTAATCATTTGTGAACCGCATCATATATAATTATATAATGAATAATTAAAAATATTTAATTAATTTATTCTGTTTAAAAGGGAAGAACAAATTAAATAATAGACGCGCGTGTAAATATATGCATGGAAATCTTAGCATCATTCGGCATTTTAGGCTGGCTAATATTGGAGATTTGGTTTGTGCATGAACATTGCTAGTTAGTAGAAACACAAAAATCAATGCATGTCCAGGTCTCAATCTAAAAAGCCTCTTTTTTTTTTCTTTTTCTTTTTTTTTGCTAAATCATCGAAAAGTCTTTGAGCTTCGGCTATCCTTAAATTAAGTGTACCATGCCTTGATTTGTCCATTTGGGTTTTAGGTTAGTCTCACGCTCCTCTAATTTTGGATGAAATGCATCCTGCTACTGTCATATGATATACATAAGCATAGGACCCAAAACAAAACAAAACAAAAAAAAGCAACAAACAATTAATATATATTAATTAGGGATGCCAGACTTAATTGATATTTAATCGGCCTAATATTGGAGTGACCTCAATAAACTTTGTACCGATATCATCAACCTCAATTCATAAATTTATATTACCAATATCGTAATGACTAGTTCATTATTTGAATTGCTTTGCTTGGTCTAAAAATAAAAAAAAGTACAAGTAAATACTCCCTCCGTCCCAAATTAATTGTTCAGTTTTGACTTTTTTAAGTCAAATTGACTATTTTTAGAATTAATAATTAAGCATATATAAATATATTTCTAAAATTATAAAAATTAGGATTAGTAATAAATTGTATATACTTTCTTTTGGTTATAATCACTTCACCTATATTTTAGCAAAAATAGTAAAAATATTAGTTTTAAAAATGGTCAATTTGACTTTAAAAAGTCAAAACTGAGCAGTTAATTTGGGACGGAGGGAGTAAAAAGTAAATCAATTTTGACTATAAAGTAGTAACACAAAACAAATTAAGTACTCCCCCCGTCTCATGATAAAAGTCATTATTATTATTTTGGGTAGTCCCATGTTAAATATCCACTTTCCTTTAATAACTAATTTTTTACATATTTTTTCCTATTATGCTCATAGAATTAAATATCTCATACTTTTCTTATTCTAATTCTCTCTCCATATTTAATAAGTATGGAGAGAGAATATTTTGAATTGAATAGCTAAAAAATCACTCTTTTACCGAGATTTTTATCTTGAAACAGAGGGAGCAGTCAATTATAATGGGATAACTTAACAACAAAGAATGTAGTGGTAGCACGCGCGGATAAGTGGGAGTGAAGAAGTTTGAAAGGAAAACAAAAGAGAAACAAGTGAAATAAAGAAGAGAAGAAGGTGTCGGGTGAGGAATGGAAACAGCATGGCAATTGGGTCGGCTAAATGTGTAGCACTGATACGGACCCCTGTTTTGTAGTAATTGCTATTTTTGTCTCCCCACAAACACTTAATTCCCTAATTGTCTACTACCGCCCTAACTCCCCGGGTGCTTATTATACTACTACTCCTTTTTATTCTCTCTCTCATATATATATATATATATATATATATATATTTTCCATCAAACAACATACCCAAATCCTTTTAAACCCATAAATTTCTCAACATACCCAAATCCTTTCAAACCCATAAATTTCTCTCTTGCTACTTGAATATATATATATATATATATATATATATATATTATTTGTATTGGGTTGTGTGATTTGTGTTTGTATATATAGTTGGTGCATGCTTTTGTTGGTTGGAGTAATTTGTATATATATATATATATATGATATGGAGCTTCAACTGGGACTCGCTCTTATTCCAAATACTATTAAGCAATTTGACCTCAATTCCTCTGGTTACGATCTTAAGGACGTGTTTGGCTCTAACACACATCATGAACAAGACTACTCTACTTCCAACAATTTGAAGAAAAAGCGTAGTTTTGATGAAGCATTTGATCGTGATGATTTTCTTGCTATAGACGTTCCCCAAACACTGCCTCTTTTCCCCCGGGAGGATAACCATACCAGCAAAGACCTTGATCAGGAAAACTCCTTCACCATTAACAAGTAATTCCCCCCCCCCTCTCTCTCTCTATACATATATAACATAATTTTTTTTGGGTGATTATCAATTTGGATAGATTTGATTAAATTTTGTTGTTTTTGGTTGAATTATTTGATTGGACAGAAGTGATGGGGATGAAAATGGTGTAATTGGGTGGCCACCCATTAAATCTTGCAGGAAGAAGCTTTGCCACCACAAGTACGGCGGTGCCGGCGGTGGATCAAAGTCATTGTACGTGAAGGTGAAGATGGAGGGAGTGGCAATAGCAAGAAAGGTTGACTTAAGTCTCCATCACTCTTATGAAACACTGACCCACACTTTGCTGGGGATGTTTGACAAACGTAAGTACGTAGTCTATACTCTTTGAAATTAATTATTGAGTTGGAATAGGTACTGTAATAATTTAGTTGGACTGAAACATTTATATAAGGGCTTGTTTGGTTACAGGCCTAGAAGAAGATATGAAGGCGGCTTACAAGCTCACCTATCAAGACAAAGAGGGAGACTGGTTGCTTGCTGGAGATTTACCTTGGGGGTAAGTTGCATATATAGTAGTAGTAATATATTAAATACTCCATATATATATATATATTTTATTTTTTTTTGATCTGAAGGGAGTAGTAATTTTGTAAAGACTTAAAAATTAACGGGGACAACTAAATTGTGACATTGGGAGCTAGAATATCAAATACTATGATATGATCAGTCAGTATTTTATAGAAATTAATTGTTTTAATATTTTAATTTGTTAATTCTTGGATTTGCAGTACTAATTTCATGAGGTCAGTGCAACGTTTGAAGCTGATCATAAAGAAGGCCTAGATGGCTGGAGGTGCTTTTGATTGGTGATCTTGCGAGAGAGATTAACATTGAGTGATCACTAGTGACTAGTGACGTTTTTGATCGGATATATCATATCCCTTGGAGTAGCATATATATATATATATATGCATGCGGCATCTCTTTCTCTATATATGTTTTGGGTTCTTAATTAAATCCTCCTCACCAGAATATTTATGCCAAACTGTTTTTATGTAACAGTACTGCTGAATTAGTAGATGTATAGATTATGGAAATATGGAACTCAAAAGTGGCAATATTTAACACTAGTAGTAGTATCATCTTTTAATTCCTTACTATATATTCCCTCTCTTCATTTTTCTTTATCTCTGCCTTTTTTTATCTATCATTTGTAGATTTCAACCAGGGGTGACAATATATAGTGCAATGTGATTCTGATTTTTCAGTAATTTGGTTTAAAAAATCTTAAATTTGAACCGCACGCACCGACACCCGTTCAAGTTTTTTCTATACCAAAATCGCACCGGCCAGACGTTGTAGCGGCTAAAAACTAATAATATATTTGACTTAATTTTTATTAAATTAGATAAATATATTTTACGACACACATTATAATAACATTCAAAAAATAGAAATAAAAAAGTATATGTGAGATAACATCATTATAATTTTAACATTATTATAGTTTTAATATATATCAACTATATATAAAATATTCATAAATTAACTTTTGATATGCAAAAGTAAAACATAGAAAGTATATGTTTGAGTATTAACAATATGATTATATATAATATTATCAAAAATGGGGATATAATTAAAATACAAATATATATATATATATATATATAGTGGTTCAAGGATTGATGCACCACCCGTTTAAGAAGCAATGCAGTGTGGTGCGGTGCACTGCCGGTTCAAAGGCAAATACCAAAATCGCATCGCATTGGTCTCGCTTTTTAATTTTTTTTCAACAAAAACGTATTAGCAAAATAAAAATCGTCCAAATGCAATTCAATCGGTTTGAATTTAAATATTTGCCATCCCTAATTTCAAATAATCATGCATTAATGACTTTATATTCCTAATAATAAATACTAATTTATTAATTTATTATTGTTTTAATACATTTTTAAAAGAATAATATTGAAATTGTATATCCAACTTGATCAATTGGACTTGAAATCTACAAAAAAGAAAAGAAAAAAGAAGAAGATATTCTCTACCTCATTCCATAAGACCATAACAGGTACTATTTATGAACTTATGCTTAAAAATATAGTCCCCAGCTCCGATTTGATTAGCAAGCTACGTAAAGCTTTTTGAATGATGCTTGCTAGGGCCCAGGTAGGTTGGGCTCTTAATCCTATTTTTCCAGACTACTGTTTGTAAGGCTAGAGGAGCCCCTTACCTGTCAATGTATGGATTTGGTTGAAACTCTCCAAATCCCACAAATAGTCTAATATATGTATCACTAATTATTTTTATTGAAAATAATCTTCATTAAAGTCATTTTTTTTTATAAATGTATCATTAATTCAAATTTATTCCCAACATCTACTTTAATGAAATGTAGCACTATAATAGTACTCAATAAATATAAAAGTAATATATTAAAATTTTCATGTCATTTTATAATTTAAAATAAAAAATATCTCTAATTTTTTTTAAAATATATATATTTAATTTTGAAACGACAATAAAGAGAGATTATCATTTGTCATTGCAATCTTAACCCGGACCACTATTTATGTTGTGCAACCCAACTTAAGGGAACCATTGCAGGAACCAACCTAACCACTCCTTTACTTAAATTTGAGCCAAAAAAATTTAACCAAATTATTTCGGTTATTCGATTTTTTTATAATTTCGGTTATATCTAATTTTTTGTTCAATATTCGGGTTCGAGTTTGGTTTTTAATTTTTTGTTATTCGGTTAACCGATTAAGTGAATTAGAAATAGAAATTGCCAACTATTTAAGGGGTACTTTCGTTGAGTAAAGAATAGCTATAGGTGGTAGTTTACTTCCGAGTCCTTCTAAGGGGATATTTTTTGTTGACATTGTTAGCGACATTTTTTTTTTAGTTTTTTTTTTTTGTAGTACCTCTTAAAAAATGTATGGTATTTATTCTAGCGGGAATTTTTGTAAAAACAGTATTTTAGGTGTAATTTGGATATAGGGAAGAAACAGAGTTGTACAGACTGTACCGATCTTATTTATTGTATGTATCTAAATTACATCTAAAATACTATTTTTTATAAAAAATTTAGTTAAAATAAATACTATATATTTTTCGAAAGATATTAAAAATAAATAAATTATATGACTAACAATATCAACAAAAAATATCCCCTAGAATTAATCTTTACTTCCTCATCCCGCTGCAACCCGGATTTCTGCAAAAAGTCGTCCCATAAATTGACCTTCAACTTTTAGTTCCCAAATTAGATTCAAGTATTTAAAAGAGTGAGAGATAAAAAGGAGACAAAAAATAGTGAAGAAAATCCATTAGCATATGACAGATAGACGTGTATAAGTTGGCTGGCGTATTAAATACGCTATAGGTTGATGGAGTTATCAAGTGATACGTCCAGTACAAAAGCCCTTCTACTAACTGTTAATTTCTCTCTCAAATCTCATCCAATCCAGGTCCGAGCTTACCTTTTCTCTCTCTAAGCGTTTATACAATTATATATATATATATATGTATGTATAAATTCAGTATCCATGTGGTTGTAGTTTAGGTTTTCATGAAATGAAGGGAATGAGGAGTCTCTTCTGTTTTTAGGGAAGTTGGTTAAAGTTTAGTTTATGCATATATTGTGTTCGACTATCGGTTTCTGAGGGTTTGATTTTGATGGATATTACTGATTTGCAGTTAATGTAAATACAAAAATGTCTGAAACAAAGACAAAGAACTTTTGTTTCTTATACTTCAGTTTCTTGATGAAGCAAAATTTGTCAGACACTTTGCACCTGTTCGAACGGCTGAATTTCATTTGTTTCTTTATCTTAATTTCTGATTCTTTTGTTAATTCCGATGGAATTAATAAAGAATTACGCCATATAAACACAAACTAATTGATGGCTTAATTCTCCTTTTGTTGAGTGATTAATTAATTATTTGGTGTGAATTTGTTTCTTTTTTACTTGTTTGGTGAAGATTGGAACAAGAATCAGCTTTTCTTCAGCATGCCATATTTTGAGAAATTGGTGAGAGATGGGGAATGGGATGATGTTGAGAAATATTTAGGTGGATTCACAGAGGTTAATGATAGCGCTTACTCAGTGGAAACCTTCTTCGAGATTCGAAAGCAGAAATACCTAGAAGCCCTAGATAAGTATGTCGTTGTCTTGATGAACTTGAATATTTTTATCTTTTTATATATACACTAGTTTTTCTTATATATGGATTCTTTGAAACTGAATGTATCATTTAATTATTGTACTCATTCTTAATTTGTAGGAATGATCATGATAAGACTTTTGAAATTTTAAATAAGGATTTGAATGGGTTTTCAGATTTCGATGAAGATGTTTTTATGGAACTGACAAATCTATTGACTCTAGAGAATATCAGGTTCTGTTTTGGAGATTATTTTGTCAGTGCTTTATTATATATTGAAGTTTTGTAGATTTATTCTTTTAATGGCCTGTTATGTAAACATACTAAATTGCAGAGATGATGAGGAACTATCTGAATTTGGGGACACTAATCTGCAAGGGATAAACTGTTTACTAAAATCAAAAGGATAATTGAAGCAAACCCCAAGATCCACCATACGCTAAAGCTCCCCAGTTTGGAGAACTCTAGACCGTGGGAGCTAATCTAGCAGAAGTAAAAAAAAATCCTGAATTTGTAGAGCTAAAGCATATTGTAGTAAACTATTGTGTTATGCTGAATTTGTAGAACTCTATGTTGTTTTGCAGTTTGCGGAGGCAACATCAGTTTTGTGAAAATAAGCCTATTCCTGAATTAAAAAAACCCTCTTCATAAACCATTCTTGTGGGCAGTCACAACCAAGACCAGCTAGGTTCCCTCCTTTGGTTGCTCATGTTGTAAGTAAAAGTAAAATATATACGGAGTGTGTATAAATATATTTAGTGTATGTATATTTATATATTCTCTGTAATATTAAGACATCTGAAACTTTGAATGTTTAAAAGCTTGACTTGTTTTGTTCATCAAGCCATTTTGGCGAGCTCCAGGTCCTTTGCCTCCACCGCTTGCTGGCTGGAAGGAAAATCCATATCTAGTGGCCCCTTCATATCCAATGATCGAACCATTTGCTTCTGCTTGGCCTATTGGTGTTCAAGTGAACTGCTCTCTACTTAACTAACTGGAGTGGTTTTGATTTTTGTAACTTAGTAGTAAATTTGAAAGATATGACGTTATCTTTGTAAAGGGTCTTCATGATATGACTTGCACTTTTTATTCTGTTTCCAATTAATTGCTCTTTCTTATAGCCTTTTGCTCATAGTACTTTTTTAATCATGTCACAATTTTAGTCCAGCGGCCGAGGACTGTTACGAACATGCCAGCCATTGACTATCAGACAGCTGTTGGTTATACCAGTAAGAGCCATGGTCAGAGTTTATTCTTTTATGGTGATTTGCCCAAGGCTGTTGTGAGGACTCTAACTCTAAGCTCAGCAGTCGAGAGTGGATTTCCATCCAGTACAACAACCTCTACTTCTTCTTGGTTAGCTTCTACTTACTCTAGCTAGTATATTTTTCTTTGACTGGATTTAATTTCCTTATTTGTCTTTTCTTTAACTCCAATTTTAATAAGTATTAACTAATTTTAGTTGGAACAAACACGGTAGAGATCATGGTATGGGAACTAAGAACTTGTGAAAGGCTTGCTCAACAAAATTTCAAGGTTTGGGAACTTGGATCATGTTCGGTGCCATTGCTGGTTGGGTTCCTTTTCTTATAATTGCTATATCCCCCTCCAAAAGAAAGTACGCTTGTGCTTATAAGGGCCACCATATGAATTGTATCAGGAATCTATAGCCAATGACTATATCACATCAGTTAACCGTGTGATTTGGAGATGGCACACTTTTTTGGTATGTTAGTATAGCTTTTTAAAGTTTAATAACTTGTTCGACTGGTTTTATGTTTGTTGAAACACAGTAGAAAGCATAGCATGTTTGCAGTATGAAATAAATATGGAAAAATAGTATCCAACATCGCTAGTTCTAAAGTATTTATTTTCTACTTCAGGTGTTGCATACTCCAAGCACATTGTGCACCTGTACGCCTACCAAGGCGGGGATGATCTACAAGAGAAGCTGGAGGTTTGTGCTTCCTGATCTTGTGAGACCCCTTACTGGTACTACTAGAATGTTCAATGTAGACTAACATTGACAACATACTATTTTTTTTAAATATATAGAGGCTCATGCTGGTAGTGTTAGTGATCTTGCTTTCTCTTATCCAAATGAACAACTTTGCGTCGTCACTTTTGGTGAGGACCACCTGATTAAGATAGGTTTGCCTTGTGCTATTACTTTCTATGGGTTGGCTAGAGTTGGAATCTCTCTTACACGTTGAAGTTTCTACAGGTGTGGGATGCAAACACGGGGGTTAAGAAGTATGCTTTTGAGGGTCATCAATCTTTGGTATATTATGTTTGTCCTCAACACGAGGTAAAACAGATTGAAGAAAAAAATTCTGGTATTACAAGTACAATTTTTTCAGATTGACGTTAATAAGAAAACTTCATGATTACCTCTTATGCGGTTTTTTTCATCATTCCTTTGATAAATAATGTGAGTTGGGTAACTTACTAATCAATCAAGTATTAGACTTGCACGCATTTAACATAACAGAGATAAATATCAACTGAAAGAGATTGTAAGGTGTAAAAATGTTGAAAGGCAAGATATAATCCTCTGTAGCCATCTCAGTATCCTTTCCCATAATCTGAATACCCAATATGAGCATGACCAACTATTGTCTATTTGTGAGACCTCCCTCCCTCTCCAGTCTCTACCCTCTTTCTCCTTTTTCTGCTCTTCTTCTCTTTATATGAGCTTACTTGATTTGGTTCAACCCTTTTCTTCTTGCACAGTATATATTTTCAACGGCAATTGATGGGAAAATAAAGGTTTGGGTTTCTGACAATGACAACAATTTGAAAAAGGACTACGATGCACCAGGTCATTTGTCAACCACTATGGCAAACAGCGCTGATGGAAAAAGGTTTATAAAACTTCATTTTCACTTTTTAGATGATCTAATTTGTAAGGGGCCTAAGTTTATGATAATTATCTTAATTAATTATCAGTTTCATGATATAATGGGCGACTCCTAGGTTGTTCTTATGTGGGACGAATAAAGAAGGAGATTCATACATTGTGGAATGGGATGACACTAAAGGAACCATTAAGCGTGCATATATAGGGCTTGGGAAGCAATCTGTGGGGGTTGTGCAATTCGATACTGCCAAAAACCGGGTTTTTGGCCGTTGGTGATGAGTGCATTTTAAAATTTTGGGATATGGACAATGTTAACCTATTGGCAACCACTGATGCAGAGGGTGGATTACTTGTAAGTTTTAGTTATGCCTGTTGATTAGATTTTCCTCTCCCGATGTCTGCCTTTCTAACTAACAATTCTGATCGTTGATGCATCTGCAGGCTTCCCTTGTATCCAATTTAACGAGGAAGGGATATTGCTGGCTGTTTCAACGAATGATAATGGTATTAAAATCCTAGCAAATACTGATGGGATTAGGCTACTACAAAGAGTTAAATGTCATTCCACTGATGCTTCTAGAATTGTCTCTGCCTCAATCATTAAGGTAATTTTATTTTTTTTAAGCTCGTCTTGCTTATGAAAATCATTCCAACTTTTTGTCACTCTCGCTCCTTTTATATAAATGGTTATCTTATCTGTGCACTCATGTTAATGTAATGTTTCATACTTCTACAGGCCCCTGCTATGGGCGCATTTGGTGCTTCTAATGCAACTGTTGAAGTGAGCCTTGTAGACCAGGCTGCGACAGTGTCATCCACGGTTTCATTTGTGAGTAGTTTTTTATCCACAAAGTGGAATCAAGATACTTTGTGGAGCACTTATATATATTGATGTTATATTCCCTCAGTCCTGAAACGAAAGTTTACTTTCTATTTTTGTGACATCCTAAAATGAGAGTTCACTTTTAAGTTTAGTGTACCAAATCTTATTTATTTTATTCAATTGTGATCTTGACCACTAATTATGTTTAAAGCTATTTTTTTTAAAGCTTCCAAATCTAAGGAGGACTGTCATTTGGACTGAAGGAGTATATATAATTTAAGCATATGCTATTCATTTGATTATGACTTTTGTATGTACTCATATGTTATTGCTGGGACTACTTAAAACTCTTTTTGTGCTTGTAGTAGATAATATTTCCCTTTTGAGTTCTTGTAGGATGATGATAGTCGGAGTGCGGCAGATGAGTCCGTTGACAAATATAGAACCTGGAAACTAACTGAAATCAATGAACCATCACAATGCCGCTCTCTGCGGCTCTCTGACAATATACCAGCAATGAGGGTAAGGTTCCTTCTTTTACAAAAAGAAGTTTGAATTTACTGAATAAGATTTGGCCTATTTAGTGCTTTATTTAATACTTGAAGCTTTACTGTTTGTTGGCTGTCAATTATAAGATTTATTGTAATGATTTGCATTCTGTCTCACCCTCTTGCTCTGTGTGTGAGTAGGATACACAATTATAATACGTTTGATTGATTAATTCCTTGTATTTTCTGTTGTCCTTTAATAGTTTGATTTAGGGCTAACTGCAAAATTATCCCTAGAAGTTCCACCTTTTCCCAATTTTGGTGGTGTTAAAAAACTAGCAATTGTGTTCCTTTTAACTATCAATATTTTTTCAGTTATGTTCCTTTTGAACATCTGGTTAAAAAAATTCACCTGAATTGGTGACATGTTTTGCATATGATAGATTTAATACGCTTTGCACATGTTTTGCAGAGGTGGCATGGCATTTTGCAAGCTGCTATTAGTTGCTGACAGCGCCGTCACCTTTTGGCATGGGGATGCCAGCAAAACATTTCTTTAAAGTTGGTTAATTGGAGCTGAAATATTTTATCTACTTGTTGCATAAGTTGCAGCATTATCTCTATCTAAGCTTATAGGAGTTAATAATGCAAGAACTTTTTGTAGTTTTATGTTTTCTTTTTGAACTCGAGTTAACTTATTTTTCTATCCTTTTCGTTTTGTGCCTCCATGTTATTTACATTTCCGGTTTCAGGATTGTTATATTCAAACTCAGGGTTTTCTATATGGGCTCTAGCAGCCAATGCCATGCACAAGCTCTGGTTGTGACAGAGAAACGACGAGCGTAACACTTCCGGGAAGGTATTGCATCATCAGTGGAAAACTTTTCATAGCCATGATCTGAAGCTAATAATACTCATAAGCTTCCTGCTTATATTCACTATATAGGCAACTGCTAGTGTTGTACCTGACTAATACATCCATCAAGTGGAGAACTCATGACCAACGATATTAGCACAACAAACCCTGAGGAGGTTGTTCCATGCTTTGCATTGTCAGAGGTAACCGACTTTTCAGTCACATGATTTATCTATCTTTGCTTATGAATATTATAATTGTTTGATGATTGTATCTTTTTCAAAAGTTGTTCCTTTGGGTCATCTTGTTGATTTAAGAATTATGTAACATTCTTGTCAGGTTACATACTACCACTTCTCTAAATTAATTCAGGATGTTGACTTGCTATGGTTTTGGTCTCTTACTTCTCTCTATTATCTTTCTGCCCTCTGTCTGTGTATCAGGGTTTTTCAAATCTTGAAGTGAATGAAAAATATATTGGTCAGAGGTCTCGGGTTAATTGACTTGACTATTGAAAGGATATTTGGTTTTTTGCCTTTCAACATTTTTACACCCTGCATTCTTTTCTTCAGTTGATTTTTATATTTATGTTCTGTTAAATGCAGCAGATGATGACAGCATCCATGCCACCTCTGTGTGTAGCATCGTTCCTAGCATTCCGTCCGCAAGACAACAATATTATTGCCATAGGCATGCACGTATGACTCTTCTACCCAAATTTATGAAATCCGGATTGATAAGGTTTTTCTTAGCCTAGTCTGAACGTCCCTAAGGCTTGAGATTCAAAATATTTGATAGATTAGCAATAAGCCAATGTGTTGATATAATTTTAGGTGAAAGCGAAGGTCAAAGGCTATCAGATATAATTTTCTAATGTTCTTAATGTTGTGCTTGTATGTAGTAGTGCTATGTACCCTCTGTCTCTGCTACCAGATATTTTGACTCTCAAGCCTTGGGCTATAATTAGTTGTAGTAGTAGTAATTCATAACCACAGTTGTAAGGATAGACATAGACTTGAGACAAATCCTTAATGTTTAAATTGTGATCTAATAGCTAGGGTGATCATCGGCTGCAATTTAGTTGTGCAGATGATTGAAATATTTGGCCATTGGATCAAATTTTGCATGGTGAAAGATGTATTGTAAATTTGTAAAAGGTAATTGTTAAATTCACAACATTTTTTGTTATTTTCACAATAAAAGTGTCGGTATAGATATATAGCGACGGTGAAAACCGTCGCTATAGGATCTATAGAAACACTTTTGTTGTGGAAATAACAATTTCTGTTGTGGATTTAACAATTTCCTTTGTAAAACTATGTTCATTTTCCTATATACATGTATTTGTTGGCTTCCGTGGATGCATTTGTTATATTTTGTTCCTGAACGGGTGTACACTTGGGAATTAATTAATTAATGCATGGTCTGTTGCAGTACGTTCAAGGGTGTAGCCAGTTCAAATCCATCTGAAGCTAATCAGTTTGCATTATGACATAGTGATGGGGGAATGTATAATAGAGCCACTTGAATCGCTAGGAAAATGTGGAGGGCACGAATACCATATATATATATATATATATATATACACGGTTCTCTTCTCTCACGAATTTTAAACCGTCGCTATAGTTATGTCATTGACTTTGTATGTTATAACGACGGAAAAATCGTCGCTATAGTCCATTCACTTTTGGTTCATTGGAGAAAAGGATCGTATATATATACGGTTCGGATCTTAAGCTCATTCCTTATTTAACATACCTTGCTCACCCCCCTTTAGTGACGGACCGGGCGACGATTTAGTCTTATATGTTGTTCGTCGCTAAAAGTTAAGACGACGGTTCTATAAATAGCGACGGACCGAATCGTCGCCCGGTCTGTCGCTAAAGGGGGATAAGGGGTGAACTTAAGATTCAGACCGATATATATACGATCCGGATCTTAAGCTCACTCCTTATCTAACATACTTTGCTCACCTCTGTTTAGTGACGGATCGGGCGACGATTCGGTCCTATATGTTATCCGTCGCTAAAAGCTAAGACGACGGTTCTATATATAGCGACGGACCGAATCGTCGCTCGATCTGTCGTTAAAAGGGGTGAGCAAAGTATGTTAGATAAGGGGTGAGCTTAAGATTCGGTCTGTATATATATATATATATATATATATATATATATATATATATATATATATATATATATATATATATATACGGGCAGGATCAAGAGCATTCTCCTTAAATAGCATTCTTTTATTAAAATTACGTCGTTTTGGAGGGACGCGGTGGCATTTTTGTAAATACGCGGTGGCATTGTATTTATAAAAATGCCACCGCGTCCCTCTAAAACGACGTAGTTTTAATAAAAGAATACTATTTAAGGAGGAATGCTCTTGATCCTTATCGTGTGTGTATATATATATATATATATATATATATATATATATATATATATATATATATATATATACGGTTTCTTTCAAAAACAAACCATTTATACGGACCAGGGACGGACCGAAGCAATTTCGGTCTGAAACAAAAAGAACACGCGGGTCAAAAATATATGGGTCAAAAATCCATTTGAAATCAGTTTTGAGAATACGCTCTCTCTCACTCTTCCCTCTATCTCTCAAAGCGACTCTGTCCCTCTCTCAAAGCGAGCCTGAAGTAGAGTAAAGATTCCTACTGAAGCGAGCCTGTTGCAAATCCGAAGGACAAGATTCCTACAAAGAGAATCGGAAGGTAAAGATTCTTATTTAATTTTGTAATTTCTATTTGATTTGAAAGAAATCTAGGGTTTTTGATATCTTTTCAGAAAAATTGTTTATCGGTTTTAGTTAGAAGATTATCCCCCAAAGTGTACTTGTAAATCGGTTGCTTCGGCTTCTTTTGGTAATATATACTTGCTTATGGCTTGATTTTTGCTAAAAGTCATTAGATACTTCTTTTGGCACTTGCTTTTGGTCTAATTTGAGTACTCCGATTAACACTTACTTGCTGAGGCTGAGGAGGGGAAATTTCGTAAGAACTGGTTTTTACTGCCATAAACCCAAAGTTCAAAGGAATATTTGGGCTGTCTATAAGGGAGGGAAGTCGTCAGTTTCTCCATAAAAATTGAAAACGGAATAATTTACGATAATATCTTTCATTAAATACAAGAATCGAAAAAATAGGGAGGCTCTGACTCCTGCACAATCTCGAATTATGCTCCTCCCCTCCTGCTCCTCGTTCAGCCTCTTCTTCCCAAGTAGTGCATAAGCATATAGTTTTGCTTATGGTAAGCATACGAAATAATTCAAATAAATTTAAAATTGCTTATGATAAGTTTTGGCTTGATTTTTGCTAAAAGTCATTAGATACATACTTGTTTATAACAAACAGAGTAGTATATAGACTTTTAAATGTTCTGCTTCATATTTGTTACTTTTGAACATAACTCAATAATGGTGATTTAGAGTTCTATTATATGGTGCTTCATATTTTTGCTAGAGGGTCACTTCGATTTTAGGAGGAGTCTATTATATGTATTTTTGTCGGCACTTTGTCATAAATGTGGAGTCTGTCAAATTTTGCTTGAGAATGTTAAGTGAAGTCTTATGGTTTGATCTAGGTGTTGAGTAACAGTTACCATAATAATTTATTTCTTTTTCGTAATTCATGAAATTTTAGTTGTTTATTGAAAGTAAAAATATTATATTTGAAAATGGCATTTGAGTTTGGAAAAGTTATCCATACTACTACCAACATTTCTAAATACTAGAAAATAGTCCAAAACTAGTAAATATACTTGTGCCAACAACATAATTTACCAAATGAAAGAAATAAAGATTAAAAAAAACATATACTGATTCTTGGAGCTGAACAATTACAAACTCCTCTTTTTCTGAACTCAAGTTAAAATTATGTATTCTATTCAGAGATACGTATGCAAAGTGCTCCCTAAATATGATGGTTCAAAGCAACATCATATTTGGACATATATTAGCACTTCAGCATGTACTTCAGGAACTGATATATGATGTTTTAATGGCTCAATTCCACAGATTGCACATCCATAATAGCACGGCAATAACCATATATGACAATTAAGTTTTCCAAATGTAAAAAATTGAACACTTTAGTGTAGTAGATGTGTACTCCTATTCATCAAATTAGATTCATAGGGTTTTTACATTCATTTTCTTGGTTGTATGAATAAAAGCTGGATCGGGACCTTGAAATCGTACAAATTTCACCAATTCAAATCATGACTTATTAACAGAAATAAGATCCAGTTATGTCAACAAACCAGAAACATTTCACTTGTGAATTGACATTATGTCGCACAACAGAACTAAACTATGTTTTCCATAAGGGTCTGGCGAATTTGAAAAAATACAGTATGTATACCTTGACAATAAGAAAAGTGCGCAAAAATTGTCAAAAGTAGCATAAGAAAAGGAGAGAAGCATATTACTATGGAGTGCTACCGGCATTAAGATATTTACCTTCTTTTTCAATGCTCGAATTCTTTTATCAATATCAGGAGCAGGAACTTGTGAATTCAGGCACTCTGTTGAATTTGAGGGAGGAGCATTAACTGTGGTAGAATTTGCAGAAATAGTAAACTCATTCAACTGGGTGGTAACCAGTTCAACAGGCACAACATGATTTACATCTTTAGCAGGTGAAACTGACGACTTCCCTCCCTTATAGACAGCCCAAATATCCCTTTGAACTTTAGGTTTTTGGCAGCAAAAACTAGTTCTTTCTAAATTTCCCCTCCTCAGCCTCGGCAAGTAAGTGTTAATCGGAGTACTCAAATTAGACTATAAGCAAGTGCCAAAAGGGAGAATCTTCTAACAAAAACCGATAAACAATTTTCCCCTAAAAGATCCCAGAAACCCTAGATTTCTTTCAAATCAAACAAAAATTACAAAATTAAGTAAGAATCTTTACATTCCGATTCTCTTTGTAAGAATCTTGTCCTTCGGATTTGCAACAGGCTCGTTTCAGTAGGAATCAGGATCGTTTTGAGAGAGAGAGAGGGACAGGGTAGCTTTGAGAGAGAGGGAGAGAGTATTCTCAAAACTGATTTCAAATGGGTTTTTGACCCGCGTGTTGTTTTTGTTTCGGACCGAAATTACTTCAGTTCGTCCTGGTCCGTATAAATGGTCCGTTTTTGAAAGAAACCGTATATATATATACTAAAAGTTTACTTCATATATCAAACCCAACTTATAAGCAATATCTAAGGTTTTAAAATTTGTTATTAGATTTTAAGTTTCGAATACACGTTACATGTAATCAATATAGATATGTTGAACTCAAAATATAAAATGCTCTTTTGGGATACACGCTTATCAGTGAAAGAATCCCGGTCAAAAATAAAAATGCATAATTTATTGCAAAAATATAGTATCAATATTAAAATTTTGAAATTAATTCAAAATATTTTTAACTTAAAAATTTATAAGAATTAATTTAATTTTATCTATTATAATTATAAACTATCTAAATAGTACTATTATAATTATAAGATTTATTGTTTTTTAAAAATTAAATAGCATCAATTTTGAATTTTGAATCAACTATATTTTGGACGGCGGAAGTATAATACAAAAAAAAATCATATTAGAGATGTAATGTTCTCGCTCAATTATCAATTAATGAAAAATATTTTATAATTGTAATTTTATTCTCAAACAGAATATGCAAAGGAAAGGAAATAATAAAGCAAAAATCCCGCACCCCAGAGAGTAGAAAAAGAGGTTTAAGAAACTTTGGCATTACTTACTGTTTTGACAAAGTAGACCGTAACCTTAAATGGTGGCATCATTCATATCATCATCCCTCCTCCATTCAACATTTGTCTATATATCCTCCTCTTTCTTTTTGATTCTCTTTCTTCTTTCTTGGTATAATTGTATGAATCTGATTAATTATAAGGACAAATATATAAATACAGAATTAATTACTACTATATCTGTCTATCTGTCTCTGCGTTATTATCAAGAACAACTCTGCCTGCTTTCCACTTGCAACTCCTACGTCCGATCATAAAACTGATCATATATCAACAGATCACTCAGATCGGCCTCTCATCTGCTTTTCATTCAAACGGTAGATTATTATTATTATTATATATATATATATATTTATGTATATATATATATATATATATATATATATATATATATATATGTATATATTGATGCATTCAATTCATCTGTATTTTGTATATCAAATACATTCCATCTCATATAGCAATCACAATCACCGATCATAAACTTAAGAACCAAATCAAAATTATATATATCTCCGTCTGTATGTATATACACACACACAGATCTCTATGCACATGTTGCCATATTAGTTTTTTTTTATGGACCTCATATACCCATCCTTTAGGACTAAACTATCTCTCTCTCAATATATGCAAATTATGTGTTTCTTTGTGTGTGAGGATTCATTTCCGTTATGTTTGCAACAATGGTTATTGCAGAGATAATCACCCATCGTAGTGTTACTTAAATTGCAATTTTCTTTTTTGATATGCTCTTACTTCTTATACAAGACTTGAGATATCACATTATATATTGGCATTAATTTAAACTATATTTTTTTCATCTACTTATGTTTATTATTATATATCTTACTGCCCTTTAATTCACACTTTTATGTGATCTTAATTACAGAATCGTATCTTTAATTGAAGGAACCAGTTGGTCATACTTGATTATATTATCAAAAAAGAGAATTCTACTGATACTCACCTGTGGCTGATGGCTCCTACCACCATCCGAAAGGCAATTGGAGCAGTCAAAGATCAAACAAGCATCAGCATTGCTAAAGTTGCCGGAAATGCTGCACCGGACCTTGAGGTTTTGATCGTCAAGGCAACTAGTCACGATGATGACCCTGCCAGTGAGAAATATATCAGGGAGATTTTAAATCTCACATCACATGCCAAAGGTTATGTAAATGCCTTTGTTTTTGCCATCTCGAAACGACTGAGTAAAACCCATGATTGGATTGTGGCAGTTAAAGCCTTAATGCTTGTACATAGATCCTTGGTTGATGGGGACCCAGTGTTGGGGCAAGAAATAATGTATGCGAGTCGAAAGGGGACAAGGGTTTTGAATATGTCTGATTTTCGCAATGAAGCACACTCAAATTCTTGGGATTATTCAGGTTTTGTGAAGAGTTATGCTTTGTACCTCGATCAAAAGCTTGAATTTACCGTGTATGAGAGAAACTTGAGCGGTGTTGATGACAGGAGACGATATGAGGATGGGTATCAAGATTTTCAAAATGAATCCAGTTACAGGATGAATCAAAACTCCAGGTCTTATGGTGATTTTAACGAATCAGTTGGGCGAGGGGACAAGAAAGAAGGCACGCCGCTTAGGGAAATGAAGCCTGAGAGGGTTTTAGAGAGGTTGAATCAGTTGCTTCGGCTTCTTGATCGATTTTTAGCATGTAGGCCAACTGGGGCTGCGAAGAATAGTAGGATAATCCTTGTTGCGTTATACTTGACTGTGAAGGAGAGTTTTAAGCTTTACATTGATATATGTGAGGTGTTGAATGTTTTGCAGGACCGGTTTATGGAGATGGAGTATGCAGACTGTGTCAAGGGTTTTCATGCTTATGTCGGAGCCGCGAAAATGATTGACGAGCTTGTGGGGTTTTATAGTTGGTGTAAGGACACAGGAGTTGCAAGATCATCAGAGTATCCGGAAGTGCAAAAGATTTCTGATAAGCTTTTGGGGACTCTAGAGGGGTTCCTGAGAGAAAGGGCAAATAAGCCAAAGAGCACTGAGAAAACCAGGGAAGATAGTTCATCAGTAACTAAAGAGGACGCCTTGCCAAATATGAATGAAATAAAAGCACTCCCTCCGCCAGAGAACTACATTCCTCCTCCCCCACCTCAGTCCCAGCCTGATCCCCAACCCAAGCCACTGAGTCAACGGGTTACTGAAGACCTAGTGAATTTGAAGGATGATGCAATGTCTGCTGAAGTTCAAGGCAACAAATTGGCATTAGATTTGTTTTCCGGACCTCCTACTGCAAATGGAAATGGCTCGTGGGAAGTGTTCCAATCAAATGGAGAGCCTGAAATGACTTCAGCATGGCGAACACCAGCTGCTGAGAGTGGTAAGGCTGATTGGGAGTTGGCTTTGGTGGAGACCTCTAGCAATCTGTCGAAGCAAAAGACTGATATGGGAGGCGGTCTTGATTCATTACTGTTGAATGGCATGTATGATCAAGGGGCAGTCAGGCAGCATGTGAGTAATGCTCATCAGAGTGGTGGGAGTGCGAGTAGTGTAGCACTGCCTGGAATGGGCAAGAGTGCAACACCAGTGCTGGCATTGCCCGCCCCTGATGGGACAGTCCAAACAGTTGGACATCAAGACCCTTTTGCAGCATCCCTTGTGGTGCCACCTCCTTCGTATGTTCAGATAGCAGATATGGAGAAGAAGCAGCATTTGCTTGTGCAGGAGCAGCATCTCTGGCAGCAGTATGGAAACAGTGGGATGCAAGGCCAAGTGGGTTTGGCTAATGGTGGTGGAGCTACTGGTTACCATGGCATGGGTCTTAACCCAAAGATGCCTTATGGAATGCCTTCAGTTAATGGCATGGGACAGCAAGGAGGATATTACCACGCACCCTATTGAATTGATTCTCTGAATGACTGATTTTGAAGCCATGATGTTTCTTTATTATCTTGGGCACGTCCTCACCTCACCATCACCCTTCCCACCTCCCAGCAAAACCGTAGAGGAAACTATCCGCTATGGTGATATGTTTTGAGGTAGTATTTACTACATCGCGTAAGAGTTAAAGAAATTACAGAGAACATCCCTACAGAATTTGAGAATTTGCTTTAATAATTGTTCTCGGTCAGGTTAATAATTGCTACTTATATTTTCATTTGGTTCAGTTTTTTGTTTAAGCATTTTTGGGTTGAATCTTAAAAGTACTATAGTGGGAAAATTTAAATGGGAAAACAAAAGTTTGTCTCATGCAGTTGGCAGACAGTTTTCAGTTGAACCGGCAACATCTAGCTCTGTATGTTTTATTTAGTCCTTCCGTAATGGGATATTGAAATTGTCTTTTGTCTAGAAACACCACCCAAATTATCCTAAAAATTTCCACGAAATATATTTCTTATTTGATTGGAATGGTTTATCCTCCAAAATCATCAGTATTATTATGTTATTCATTCATCTATTTTATTATCTCAATCCATAACATAACTAGCTTTCGTACCCATGCGTGCGAGCCATGGGGCACTATTCATTTTTATTTATTTATTTTTTAGTTACGGATTATTGTGGTGGTTAAATTGTTAAAATACAATGCCATGGAGGTTAAATTATTCTTCTCTTCTGCTTACTTTTTCTCTCATTCCCCAACTGAGTTTATCTAATTACCTCTGCTTTGTGATATACAATGAACATGCAAACCACAACTTGTTCAATTGATACCACACCTGAACATTTCCGGCAGATTTCGTTGCTCATTTTGATCCTTGCACTTTCATACGTTATTCAAAGGTAAGTAATTGTGTATTTTATTCAAAAAACACTGTAGAGAATAAAGAGAAAATGTCTATATTTGTATAAATGTGTGTATACATAGATACGTTCACGTGCACATTGTGATAAACATTCTCGTGTGTATAAATGTGTGTGTGTATATATATATATATATATATATATATATATATATATATATAGAATCAGGATCAGGTTAGAAACAAAAACTATATAATAAAAGCTAGTAAAGATAACAGACAAAAACTTTTATAAACAAAATAAATTAATATTATTATGAAAAATAGATATCATCATTATTATTAAGTTGTTTTGTTTACAAAAGTTTTCGCCGTGTTATCTTTAGAAAATGTCTCTCATGGCTCAATGGTAAAAAAATTATTGGCAAGAATGTCAAAGAATATAGCTAAAAAAATAAAAATAAATATCATTGCAATAAATTTTAATTTTTTAAACAGGAAATTTTAGATGAAAGAAGATAATTAAAAGACAATAAATTATTGAAAAAGAAAGAGCCTAACAAGAGTATTAAATCACAATTTTTTTTTTATTGTATTAGTATGACGCAGTTGTCATAACCATAACAACTTCCATTACGATTTACCATAACAACAAACTTAACTCTCATTATCCAAATTATTAGCAAACAAACAAATGAAATGATAGGTAGTATGAAAATGTTACATATTAAGGAAGAAGAAAGATTTTCGTATCTGTGGCATTCCATCAAACACCTAAAGTGCATGTTAAATTTCATTTCACTGACTAAAATCTTAGTATTAAGATCAAAAAGAGGTGGTGAAGAAAGGGGTAGTGAAACAGAAATCATATTATAAGTTAAATTAGTACCGGCAAGTGTTTGTTACTATAGGCTCAAACCCAATTTCCCTATTCATAATATTCCACTATGGTTGATATATACTTGGATCTCCTCATTTCCCTATTCATGAGGAAATTGGAATTTGAGCAACCTAACTGGGATTGCTTCCTGCACCGATCCATAGCCCCCATTCTAAACCCGACACGAACCAATTTTGGTTATGTTTTTATATTTAGTTGATACTCCCCCTCTGTCCCAGAGTTAAATGTATACTTACTTTAAATGATCTATTTTTTACAATAATTTACCTATAATACCCTTATTATTAATTGTTATATTTATATTCTGTGCAAAAAACAATGCCCTGTTTTGTCTGTGAAAAAGCCAAAAACACTATCATACAAAATCATTTCAGGTGCAATATGATATTAAACTTCCAGCAATACTGCTATAATCGGCTTGCAGCACTCAATCTGTTAAAAGATAAATCAATCCGCTGAATTCAGTCAACCCCTGTAAAGACCAGTGCTGCAACCCTCTTCAGTGATTCGTATGCTTTCATAACATCAGCTTCTGTATGGGCAGCAGAGACAAAAAGTCTAATTCCCACCGGCAAATTGCATTTATCGAGAATAGATCTTTTGGAAGTTGCTACAAAGAGGTTGTCTTCCTTCAGTAACTGCAAATGCACGTGTATTAGGTATTTGGAAGGACAGGCTACAATCGGGTGAAACAATTTCAAATACTACAAACTTACACGAATAGCAATATCTTCAAGTAACTGTAGATCACTCTTTGAGGAACCAGTTGACTTCTTTAATCTGAGATAGACGATGGGAGATTGTGGATCACTGGCAATCTCAAAACCCCGTAAATCCGACAATCCTGCAATTGCTAAAAACATGAGAACCAAAAGGGTAACACGAACCAAACCAATCGAAATTTTTGAAGTTCCGGTAGAAATAAGTAACTCCATAGCTTCAGAAATACTTTAAGGGAAAGCTACCAAAGAAGTGTATGACTTATTCTAAGACCTTTCCCCAGTTACAAATCTTGCATAATGACAAGACAAACCTTCACATAGCATGCTTATATTTTTCCTCAGGTTCGTAATCAGTTGAGGATTGTCTTCCAGCACATCAATAGCAGTAATTGCAGCACTAGCTAGGTATGGGGGCAAAGAAGCAGAGAAGACATAACCAGAACTACTTAGACGCTGCCACAAAGATAGAATGACATGAGCACAACAAAGCTAGAACCTCATCAACCATCAATTTCTATCCATCCATATATATATTGTCAAGAAAATTTGACTTGATAAAAAGTTCATCCAAAACAGTAGTCTTGTAAAAGAACTGGTAGTTCTATGAAGTACTTCTACATACTTGATGATCGATGACTCTGGCACTTCCTGTGCAGAATCCGCCTTCTGTTGCCAAAGCATGTCCCATGGCAGCAGTTACAATATCTATCTTCTCAATCTACAATATAACAACATCATAAAACAACATATACCCATTCAATAACAAATTAAACCCACAAACTCTTCAGAAACATACCGCAACCCCGTAGTGTTCTGTCAGACCTCTACCAGAACTGCCAAGCACACCAAGTGAGTTGCTCTCATCTAACAATACGCGGAAACGATATTTTTCCTTGAGTCTAATAATTTCATCTAATGGAGCAATCTGACCAGAATTCTGCAAATTGGAAAAATCAATCAAATAAGTGGAAATTCTCCATCCACCATAAAGTTCTCAGCAAAATCAACACCAGCAACAATTAAAGAAAACTAATACAAGATCTGAATTCCTTTATGCAATTTAATAAGAGCAGTAACGGAAATTTACATCACTTGCGTTAGGATTTAAATTTGTAGAGCTCGGGAAAAAGACATGACCTATGAATTTTTGTTATCTTCTTTCATTCTTGAAGTCCGACTAAATTTGTGTTACTGATAACTTATATAAGCCCTCTTAAGTATTAGGCTTGTTACGTAGCTCTGGTAGTCTGGTAGTAGTATGGTTACAAGGAGACCGGTATATAAAATATCTATATATTTTCTCCATATAATAGACTACAGAGCATGTCAGGAAATGTTTAAACAACTACTGAAGCTCTTGACCGTTGGCCGTTGCAATACAAAGGTAACCTATATACCCTAAAAGTCTTCCAATCCTTTCACCTCTAGCATTTTAGCGTACAAACTTCAGTGGCTTGATTTGAAATTCCTTCTAAATGCATTTGCAACTCCAAAACAAAGAACTCATGCACCATTCTAAATACTAACCTAATAACCTCAATTAGTGAATTTAGGCTTTCAATCTTAGCTCATAACATAACAATCATAACCAGCACTCCAAGATGGCCTCCACAGAAAAACTGAATCCTTCTTCTCCAATAATTAGGATGATACATGTTTTGATATGGAAAAATAAAAAAGAAGGAAATAGAAGGAAAAGGACCAGGAAAGGAATTTCAACACAATAACAAAATACAGATTGTTTGTATTATCCTGATATTATAACTTTAATGTAAGATTATCTGATGATGCAAACTAAACCATAATTGGCACAAGATACCTGATAGACGGCTTCAACAACTATGTAGCGCCTTAGCTTCTTAGCTCGCTTATTATCTTGAGTGACTTTCTCTAGAGTATTTCGCAGAGATTCCATATTGTTATGCTTGAAGTATATGATTGTACTTCTAGATAGATAAAGACCATTTTGTATTCCCCAGTGAACACCCTCATCCCTGGAAGGGGAAAACATTTGGTTTCAGAATAGTGTCAAAACTGTACCAGTAACTTTATGCTTAAAAATATTTATTTTAAATATAAAAAAAACATAGAGAGCCCTGTATCATGTCAGAACTGCTTAAATTTCACTCACGGGAAAATAATATAGCAAATCCCAGTAGATGTGTCAAGAAGAAGACCAATATGCGGATAAAATGAAATAGGGGCCAATCAGTCACGATAACAGCATCATTAGTAGAGACCAATTGTTCAATATAAGTTCAATTAATACGATAACACCAAAAGTATAAATTAGCATGATATTGCTTCTTTTCTCACTTTTTTTTAATAATGACACCTCATCTAGAATAAGATTAGCAGGGAAATAAAAGTTAACAAATATTCTTTCTTGATACACATGATATATATATATATATCTAAGGGATACTGATCCATAACCAACGTTGTAAGGATAAGAACAAATCTCAGCCGTCCATCCACGGATCGAACTGTAAGGAGGACCTCCCATCCGCAGTTTAATATGTAAGTGTACTGAGGATAGGATGATTGTCCAAAATTCCCCTCGTCAATCCGTAGTTTAATCATGCAGACGTTAGGCATGACATTTGTTAATTCTTGAAGACGACGTCGTTTTGGGTCATACGGCCCGTCCACATAACTAAATTGCGGACACTGAGTCCGTTAACGATATAATCTAAACGACACCATTTTTGGTGAACCACCAGTCCACAAAACTAAACTGCGGACTCTTAGAGTAATATAAAACGGTCAAGTACTATGCTCTATTTGTGTTTTTCATAGAATGCTTTTGGCTCTCATCTCATTTTGACAGTAGCGATCTGAAACTAGAAGAGTTCGATTTAAAGCTATCAAATTTTCTATTTCTTCTTGCATACTATTGTTCTTACCGATTCATGTGATCTTGGTTGATGAGAAACATGCATGGCTAAACATTTGTAAGGATATATACCGCAAAATGTTGTCTCTCATGCTTCATACTATGAGAAAACACTTCACCCCATTGCTAGATTTCATTTGTTTAGCCCCAGATAACATGAATCTGCAACAAGAATATGCAAAAATGACGGAATAGAATATTGATAGCATTAAATCGAACTTTTTTGGTTTAAGGCCTAATCCGCATAACTAAAGTGCGGACTGTAAAAAATATTATTTTACTCATCCGCAAAACTAAAGTACGGACAAATGGTGGAACAAATCTGGTTACCCTAATTGATCCCCTTTTCTCGTCTATTTTCTCGTAAAAGGTTCAATCAACTTGAGAGAGCAGAACAAGTATTGAGCATATCAGATAACTTTTATTTCTTCCTTTCTCACCTGCTCATACGATTGATAGACCATAACCTACTAGCAAGCATACTAAGAGGCAAGCATCAGCAAAAATCGATAATCTGTAATTTAATTTTTATAAGTGATTCATTTGTTTTGCCATGGATTTGTTTGTTGATGAATTATTTCATTCAATTTATTACTAAGGAAGAATTGCATGATAATAATGGGGTTAAATGTTTTTTTCATCATTATACTTTAGGTCAACTCACAAATGACTAACCATACTTTTTTTTTCTTACAATCAACTCACTAAACTTTAATTCTCTTACAAAATGTTACAAAATCTGCTAAATCATGACGACTTTAAACGGTTTGCCATATTTAATTCCACAGAAGATAGAGAACGCTGACATGGAGCTCCTATGTATGATGTGGCCATGCTTAAGTGGAAATGAAATGATATTAAGGAGAAACAAAAAGAAATTTATAAAAAAAAAATCTTAACAGAAAATTAGCAAAAAAACATAGAAGAAAATAAAGAAAAAATCAATAAAATAAAACTATAAAATTCAGGGATAACATGAAAGACTTCTAAAAAATTAAATAAAATTAAAAACTTTATGGGAAAATAGAAGGAAATTATGGGGAAAATTAAGAGACAAAATTTGAGGAAAATATTAAAGATGTTTTTTTTTTAAAAAAATTACCATTATGTAGTCCATCAATAACTATAAACAAATCTTTCCAAAACATTAAAAACTAATTAATCCATTTGACGGTAGACTTGAAACCCACATAAACAAAACATTGTATTTGTAGTAGAGGTTTAAAGTGAGAGGCGCAATGCGTTGGATCATCGACGGCGACGTGAAAAAATGAGTCTTGTTGTTCATCCAACAGTCAGAAGCTAGAAACACTTGGATTATACTTTCGTTTCCACTCATTATCTCTGTCCTCTGCAACTCGAGTGATAATAAGATAAAATGATGAGGAAATTTGCGAGGGAAATTGAAGTAAATTTTGACATAAATATAAGGGAAATTGTAAGGAAATCTAATTTTCCTCTTTGCAAACGTGGTTAGAGAAATTTTGCCGGCAACAAAGCTTGAATTTTTGTAACGCCATGGTAGTGGGATTCTTTAATTGTATTTGCCATGGTTGATTATTTTCATAAGTGCAATAGTAAAAGGAATAAATTTCCCTTTCCTTCTTTGAGTTGGAAGTTTAGATCTTGATCTAGATCTAAGGTAACATTCAAGACTTTGAATACAAAATTAAGCTCTTAATTTTTATTTTGAAAACCAAAATAAATTACATTGTTTCTTTTTAGCGGGTGGGTTATGGGTAGATTATATTCAATGCAGGTTGCTACTTAAATTGGGGCAAAAATGCAACATAGACTGAATGTTTTATATTGGAATAAATTAAGCCACGTCACGTTACAATGTCAATATTTCGCTAAATTTTTAACGCCCAAGACAGAATTTCAATTTTTATAAGAGAATTAAAGTTTAGAAAGTACTGTTAGAAAAAAAAACATAGTTAGTCATTTGTAAGTTGACATAAAGTACAATGACGAAAAAAACATTAAACCCGAGGGCGTTCGCAAGTACCATATTTTTCTTTGAAATTTTTTTATAGAGACGCCAAATCCGGAGGGCGTTCGCAACGAAATCACGTTGTACATTAAACAAACATAATATTATATTAGTAGGACACAATAACATAAATGTATTTGAAAAATTAAATAGTCAAAAGTGCGAACATACCGCATTCTATATCTAGTCGATATCGAGTATTGATTATGTGACTTGGTTCATCATTTTACAAAGAATCCATGAGTATAACCCTCCATTGCTTAATATCTATAACAAACAAAAAATATTGCTCGTTCTTTTGGTTAATCGGGAAAAATGCAAAATCACAATCCGATAAATTCGGTTGTTGTCCATGGTTGAAAAAAAATGGACACATCGAAAATGTCAAATTTATTCTTTTGCGACATCGACAGATTGGTGTAAGAATTGATATCAGGTTCCCTAGTTAAATATTACGTCCTTATGCTCCAATCTATACTCATCATCGGGACTTATACGAGGAAATTGTGATTGGTCCACCATATCCGAAAACCAATTAGCATTAAACCACTCCACCTTCTGTACCTTCAAACATAGACGACCAGTCCACCCGTAGCCACAAAGGAAGAATATTATACACACCATCCACCCCACTATATATAGGCTTAGAATGTGATTCAGTAACTATCGTTTCTTCCGAGTATTGGAGTCAAATGCATAGCCTGAATTTGTCTCATTTCTCAAAATCATTGGTATGACTCGGCTGATACATGTAAGGGGTAGGTGTTAACTGCATTTTGGGTTCCTTCCTAACTACAAATGGGAGCTCGGATCGATAGGGGGATCCTTGACTAAATGGATCACAATCGGAGAAGGGTATATCTTGGGGGTGAATTGATCTGGTGGAACGTTGGGGATGGTGTCATTGGGATCTTCAAAAAATCCCTAGTTTACTTCATTAAAAAGTACCGACCTTGCATATCACTCCTCATATACATGGCGAGGGTTGTGTACGGGTGGTACTCGCAAGATATTCCGCACGAATGCTCGAGTCGAATCAATCTATAATGAAAATTTACATATGAATAGATAATTATAAAAATATGTTGGTAAAGTTTTAAACAAAATTATCAACCTAACACTTATAAGGTTAAAGGTTGATAATACCCAAAACTCCATTGTTATAATAATTATTTTTGGGCATCATTTAAAACCCGCACATCCAAAGAACGTCCACTCATCAGTTCTTAAGGAACGCGTAAAATGAGGATTATTCCATACAATTATAGAAATATGGTTAGCTTGATCCCACATATTATCGATCGGTTTGGGAAAGAAATCCATTTTTTCAAACTAAAACAAAATAAAAAAAATTATATATCAACAATTTTTTTTTGATATTATTATTACAGCGATACACTACTGAAAACAAAAGACCCTAAATCAAACCAATATATTGAAGCATAATAAATGTAAGCAAACAATAATGAAACCTACCAAAACTAATTCATTGATGTATACAACAAATGTTTGTAGCTAGACCTGGCAAACGAGAGAGCTAAGCCCAAACGGGTCGGGCGAGTGGCGGGTCGGGCCAAAAAGGCCCGGGTTTTCCTGGACTAAAATTTTGCAGCCCAGCCCGTGGCGACCAGGCCGGGTCGAGACCAATTCGTGCCTATTTTATGCAAATTTTTTTTTGTTTGGCCCAAACGGGCCGGGCGGATGGCGGGCCAAAAACGCCCGAATTTTACGGGGCTAAAATTCTGCAACCCAAAACCCGGCCCGCGAGTTTGGGCCATGTTTTGCCAAGTCTATTTGTAGCCAACAAGTCTTTGTATACAATTACTTGGACTGTATTCAACAAAGAAGAATACAAGCATATATATATATATATGGGGATATATGACGGATGTAAAAGACTTACATAACTTCGATTTAGTAAATATGGAAGGAAGAAATGCTTGTATTGCTACTTGATCTGGTTGTTGTTAATAGACTCAGTGTTTGCAGATTAGTTCTGCAGACGGGCCGTATTACCCAAAATGGCGTCATCTTCGAGAATTAAGAATTGTCATACCTAACCTCCGCATGATTAAACAGCGGATTGACGAGGGGTATTTTGGATAATGATGTTATTCGCAGTATTAAACTGCAAGAACTTACATATTAAACTGCAAATGGGAGATCCTCCTTACTGTTCGATCCACGGATGAACAACTGAGATCTGTCGTAAGGATAACCTTTTCCTTACAACGTTGTCTATGAATCAGTCCTCATATATATATATATATAAGAATCAAATTATTCTCCTAATTTGGTACTTGCACTGATCTTATTTTTGTTGCATATAAACAACTATAGAGGTAAGGGAATGTCTTGCAGAACTTCCCAACAATGCTACATGGAGCTAAATGTTGGGTGATGAAAAAGTAACATTTGTGCAAGATAGTGGTTGTTGATATCAGAATATTAAGGTGTATGTGACCATACAAGATTAGATAGGATCAAAAACAAGGATATTATAAATAGGTTGGGTAAATATATTAAGAAGAATATTAGAGAATATCGGTTGAGATGATTCGATCATATCCAACATCAACCTATAGATACAAAGAGCGAGAGAGCATCTAAGGTTACTTGGAGAAAAAGTAGTTCAAAGAGACTTGAAAGAGCAGCACATAAGTGAGGACATTGCCTATGATGGGGCGAGTGGAGAAATGCAATACGCATATTAGAGGCTTAGTAGGGTGTTACACCCTTTTTGTGTTGTGTTACATGCTTTTCCTTCTTTTTATTTCTCTTTTTCTTTTGTTTTCATTTTTTGCTTTTTATCATCTACTCCCCTCTATCCCCAAAAAGGATGACAAAGGTCAATTTTGACACAATCAAAAAATTAGAAGAGAGTATAAATTTTCTTCTCAATCTATCATTGGGTTTTGGATTGGAGAGAGAGAATTAATATGAACCATTTTGTGATGTGACTGATGTGAGGTAGTAATATAAATTGATGTGAGTGATGTATAGTCAAGGTTAAATTAGTCCATGCAAGAATTTATATAGTTGACTTGTTTACTTTTCTCAGATCTTTTTACTGTACTATAATTGTTTTATTCGTTTTGTTTACCTTTTTGTTTACTATTATTGCTACGTTTTCTTCCTATTCTCTTTTATTAATTTTTTATTTATTTATTGCCTTTATGGTCTTTCTCCCTTTTCATTGTCATATGAGATTCATTTGCAGCCTACCCCAACCAACTTGGGGTAAAGGTCTTGTTGAGTTGAGTTAGAGTTATAATAACTCCAGAACATGGACAACAACTCCTAGTGAGTTTATGATATACACTATGTCAATGTATCCCCTCTCAATTAGTTAACGTTGTACTAAATCTGACTATTGAATAGATTGTGTGGCATGCTACTACAGTACTATGTAATATATACTTTCTTAAGGATTGGTCACTGATAATTAAACATTACAGATCACATATACTCACACAATCACGATGTCTCCTTTCTTACAAAATGCTGGAATTGCACTGAACATGGTGGAAAGTCCATATGAATAAAGTATGGAATCAGGAGTTCCCAAAAACTCTGCTATTCTGGCCTCACAGTCAAGGTGAACATCTATACAAACAAGAATTTTTGAATATTAGAACTTTCTCAGAGAAAGACAAGTAAAAACTCAATGCAATTCATTAAGAAGACTGCTACACCAAAATCATACCAATTGTTCCATAAAAGCCACGAGGACCACAAGAACCAACACCATATTTCTCCAGTGCCGAAGTACATGACTCCTGTTACAAGTCATTTCTATGAATGATCTACTAAACTGATAAACCATTACTATAAAAGAAAAATTAGAAAACTGGAGTAGGGTTTCTCACGAGTAGCTTTTCATGTCCAATAAGTCCAAGGTAATTTGCTGAAGCAAAGTTCACAACCGCTTTACCATTGATTACTGTATGTGGACCTGCAGCACTGCATAAGTAGCAACTTATGACTGTAAATGCCTTAATATAAAAACATTTACACGCATACTTGAGAACTTAAATATTTTTGCCAAGAAATTTAACAAGTACCAATAAGATTTCTCTGAACATTAAATATTCAAGTAGAACAGAGGATTACATTGATAAGTATAACAACACCCCGAACCCCCAAAATCCCAGAACAGGAACAACAAGAAAAATGGAGAATTAGAAAATAACAGCATGTACATGCTGAAAATGAGAACGCATATATATAGTTGCAAAAGAACAACCTATATCATCAGTTATATATGTATAATATAGATATGTGTGTGTGAGTGTGTGTGAGTGTGTGTGAGTGTGTGTGAGTTTGTGTGTGTGTGAGAGAGAGAGATTTCTTGTCAGTCCAAGTCTAAACTTAAGAAAGGAAGAAACTTTTGAGAGTAAGCTTTAGATTATTTGAAAAACATTCAACTAAGAAGCCTCATACTAGTCTAGATACCAATGAATGAGGGGTAAGACTAGGTACAGACACTTCGACATACTAAGAAATTACAGAAAATTGAAATAAAAGGGGAAGAACACTACTTTTACCTTTCCAGTACAGGAGGTTCACACTGCATATCTTCTGTTATAGGTGGAATAAGGGACTCCGGAACCCATTCATCACAAAGCTCATCAATTTCCTAAAAATATCAAGCACTGACTTCATAATATTGACTTACTACATCAAAAAAGAAGACAAAACTTGCAAAGTTAAAAATTAGCAATCCTCAACACCACAGTGGTGGTGGGGGCTGCCTGTGGTGAAATTTGTTATGTGAATCATAAAGGTGCTGTTTCAATTTTTCTTTCTATCAAAGTTCTGTTAGACATTTATACTTGAGAACTTCCAATTTGATGGAGTTGATACAAAGACTGCAGGCTCTAAAGTCAGCTGGTCTAGCTTGTCTCACTCTCACCATGTAGACAGAAAGGCGCAGTTGTACAGAAGTGAAAGAATTGAGGTGCTTTTATTAATGTGGCAACCAAATTTCTGTATCCATTTGTCTGTTCTCAGTGGTCAATTTTTTTGGACATTGACCCAACCTGTTGGTAAGTTTGAGAGATGCTTGTACAAACAAACATCATAATAACTAATAAGCAATTTCCGGATTTACTAATTTAATTTTATCCTTAAAATTTGTCCGGAATTGTTGGATTCAAGTACTACTCTAAACTCCAATTAGAGCTTCGAGTCTAAAATTCACATATCTTTAAGATAGTGGAAATTCAGTTGACAAATTATACTTTCAAAGCTTTGTAATCAATGCATAATTGCTACATTATGATTTGTATCATTCACTAGCCATCTCTACAACATATTCTCTTGAATCTCGGTAAGTAAAGATTTCATCTAACTTAAGGATACACCATCTACGTTTAAGCCATTATACCCATCCTCATTGCTTCCAATGCCAGCCTTTGCCATGCTAAGGTGTTATGATCCCATAAGAAATGCGTATTAAAAATAATATTAATTTTTTTCAAAGCTTTGTTTAAGTACGTTTCATAATCTATGTAACCCAATATTTGAAAGTTAATAGTCCAGTAGCATAACTTAGTCAGAAGATCAAGAGAACCTAAGAATATAATATTTTCCCTCCGTTCCAAAATTAGAGATACATTTCCTTTTTTGTTTGTTCTAAAATTAGAGATACATTTCTATTTTGAGACATAAAATACCATAAGATACCCAGTTTGCCCTTTTCTAAAAAATAGTTGAAACAAGGTAAAATGAATTTCAAGTATCTCTAATTTTAAGTTCCTGACATGATGGTGTACACATAAGTGGCATCTCATTTTCATGCAAAACAAAATCACCCAACGAATGTCCCTTATACCTCCTAAATCCAAGCTCATACATACGCATATATACATACGTATGTACATATATATACACAATACATTCATTAAACTCCCCAAAAATGTCGTAGCTAAAAGAACACAATGTCTCTCAGCCGCTTCAGCCGCCATTATTCCCTTCCACCATGGCGTCTCCAAGTTTTGGTAACCAACGAATAAGAAACAAAACAATGCAATACGTTTGCGTAATATGAATATTTTTTTAAAGGTAAAGCTGGAAGTGGAAAATTGTCTATAAAACCGTCATTTTTAAAATGTATCTCTAATTTTGGAATAGAGGGAGTTATAGAATTCTAAGTGATCTGGGGTAAAAATTAAATTAAAAAAAATACAAGTAACTGTGGCTAATTACAACCCCTTGCTTTGTAATTCTATACTCTCTTATTTGTATGTTATATTTACACCACTAACTCTCATATATTTAATGCCCCACTTGCAAATGTACATAAAAACAAACTCCATACAGAAAAAACAAAGATAAATTACATAACTGAATGTAAAAACACCATGAAACCTATTCAACAAGTCAACAACTATATGTGGAACTCATACCTTCTTTGTCAATGGACGTTTAGGTGGCTTATAACTTTTTTGGGAGAGTAGGAAGAGAATAACTACTAGGAGAAGACCCTCCACGAATAGGTGCCCTACAAGCAAAACAAATATGTAAAATAGTGTATCCAATATTATCAGCAAAAAGGAGAGCTAAATATTCCTTCAGATTCCTATGATATGGGAGCATACCTCCAATGTGCACTCCAAAAACAACAGCCCGAGCAGAAGGAGCATCAATTGCAAATGTCACCCAGTCAGATGCAGCATTAACCATATTCATAACAGATTCTGTCATTGTACTTAATATCTCAACTTGGCTTGCATCCAAGGCTTCAACCATAATATTCCACAGAACTCCTTTTAGTATATGTTTACTAGAATACCTGGATATAATGTGCATCACACAGCCCATATACAGAAAAAAAAAATAAAAAAAAAAGTAGTTTGAATAACAACATGCAAATATAATTAGCAATCGAAATAACCAAAGCAAGTTATTTCACTATTTAAAGCTAAATATTAAAGAACAAAATCATCAAAAAAAGAAGAAGATTCAAAAGCATAAAAACCTTAATATTTAAAAAAAATGTAGGACACTCTTTTTCTAGAATCCATTCGGTATAATCTCATGTCTACTTACCATAGTTTGTGTATGTAGCACTATTCAATTCAATTATTAAATCCATTCGGTATAATCTCATGTCTACTTACCATACATCAATACTATACGTTTCCGATTAACAAATGAATACAGCTCCCATCCATAATTGCAACGATACGAAGCAAATTACAGGGTCTGTGTAACAAGTTGTAATTTAGCACCTTCAAATTAGCAATCGTTGGGGAGTAGGGAAGCCAGAGATCAATGAAAGCGAATTTCAAAAGGAAAAAAATCAAAAAAAAATCCAGTATAATTAAGTTTGGAAGACAAATAAACAAAGAAAAGACGTGTATCTGAAAAAGATGTTCCGAGTTTTAATTGAGTGTCGAAGGAGGAGTTCCGGATCTGAGCTGAAGAATCGTTTTGAATGTTGAGGAGAAAGACGACGGATAAACGTACTCCAATTGCTAAAATACGACAATTTTATTTTCTGATTTTTTAATTAACAGTGATCACCGTTCCAATCTTCAAAGACAGCCAGACTGGTCGGTCACAATCGGGAAGTTTCAAACTTTTTAGGGTAAATTTCAGTTCTTGACATGAGGTTTTAACATTTTATGACTTAACTACTTGTTGTTTATCAATTTACACTTAAACACCTTGAATTTTGAGATGAAGGGAAAAAATTAGACATGCACAAACACGATGTCTGGCCTAGCCTGATCTAGGCTAGGTCAGGTCAGGCCAGGCCCAAATAGAAGAAGGCCAGGCTAGGCCGAATAATTGAGTTGGTCAGACCCAAGGACGATCCAATCTAGGTCCTTTCATTTGACTTTCAAGTTTTACTTTAAAATTTTAGCCTTGAACCTCTATTTATAAAACAAAAGGAGGGATAAGATAACATTGTTAAACAATGTGAGACTTTAAATGTCTAAATAGAATTCCTTCTCTTGCAGTGGATTCTTCTTGCTTCAATGCCCAAGCTAACCATTCTTTCTAATACCTCAATAGAGGCGTACTCAAATCATACGGTGTTTCAACAATTTCAGCTACCACATGCACTTTTTTGGTAAAGCTAATTTGCCCTTGGATATTAACTTACTTGCAGCTGATTTGTTCTTAATGTTGATTCTGGTGGACTGTGAACTTGACATAGGTTAAGAATAAATTAGTTGATCTACATACCTTGTGTGACGCCCCCAAAATTAGGTATACATCACCCATCTTGGGTCGTCAGATACATAGTACAGAATACAAATACAACTTAATAATACAACTGTCGTGTACAATACGACAAAACATAAACTGTGAGTTTGAATACAAATATTATCTTCTAGAGAGTATTCATACTAAAAAGGAGTCCTCATTACATTTATTAACACACCATTACATAGAATAGTGAGGACTACTAACTAATACTATCATTCGGACCATCACTCCGTACCCCGACTTGTCCCAGCTACGTTCTCATTTCCTGAAGAGAACAGTGAAAGAAAGGGTGAGCTCAACTAGCCCAGTAAGAAATATTATGACTAAGATAATGCAGAATAAATTATCATTAGCCTTCAACAATGTTAAACTGATAAAATATAATAGACATCAAGTTTAACTGTAGCGGAACAAGCAATCCATTAAGAGAGTCAAGTAGAAAATAAACTCTACTATCTTTTATGATTTAAAAGGTTTTTCAACACTGCGATCGCTGAGACTCAGCTTAATAAAATAATCCACATCATCGAATCACCCCTGCACTACGGCCAAGGATATTCGTGTATTCATTAATGGTCATGATCATGCCAACAACTGTCCATCAATGCACTACGGGCCAATGAGGACTTTTACCGCATCATTTGCAACATTACGGTCATGATTATACCGAATAATCCCTGGTCATAATCATACCAAGTCCATCTATGCACTACATGCCAAAGATGACTTTCAACATTTTATAAACATGAGGATGATGACAATGATATAAGAATTCAATAAAACAAGTTCAAGAATTAATTTATCCAGGAATTAACAACGTCCAAATTGTCAACATGATACTGCATTGTGGAGTAAAATTCAAGAACGCTTAGAAGAATATTTTCTTGAAAAGATACTGGATGAAACGCAACTATCAAGGATATTCCACAAATTTCATGGAGTATAGAAGTCAAAACTTAACCAACTGAGTACAATAAAGAATGGAATAAGAAAAGAAATCACCATGCATGCGATAGACCGCACAGACAGGTTATTCCAATAGAATAATAAATAATGGAACCAGGTCCGGCGTAAACGCACAGACAGGATATTCCGACAGAATAATAAATAATGGAACCAGGTCCGGTGTAAAACACACAGACAGGATATTCCAACAGAATAATAATAAAACGGAACCAGGTCCGGTGTAAAACACACAGACAGGATGTTCCAACAGAATAATAAACGGAACCAGGTCCGGTGTAAAACACACAGACAGGATGTTCCAACAGAATAATAGAAGAATGTCACCAAGTATAGGGTAGACCGCGTATACTGGTTATTCCAACAGAATAATAACAAATGGAATAACAGAAGTTCTCTTCATGAATATAAAAGAAATAATATTCCCTACCTTAAAAGAACTGGATATTGGAAAAGTGATGTAGCAGAATACTTTTATTCTCTCTCTCTTATTCTCTCTATACTTTCTCTCTCTATAGCTTGAATGAATTCGTGAAAAATAATGAAGCCCTAGGCCTCTATTTATAGAAAACTGAGGGTGGCTCTTGGTCTTAACGAAGGGTCAAATGACTCTTGGTCTTAACGAAGGGTCAAATGACTCTTGGTAATATTGAAGGGACAACTACTATTGACGAAAGTAATTACTATTGACCAAGGTAAATACTATTGACGAAGGTAATTACTATTGACCAAGGTAAATACTATTGACCAAGGTAAATACTATTGACGAAGGTAATTACTATTGACGACGGTAATTACTATTGACGACGGTAATTACTATTGACGAAGAGACTCTTAGATGATGGCATATGGCCCCCCATAAAATAACCAAACTTACCACAACGTCTCAATTATTGATTTAATAATATAACATATTATACAGACGATACTATGACAATAATTTAAGAGATATGATGCAGCAATTACTATAGCAATAATTGAGTATAGCTAAGTGACTTCTCACGTAAGCATCAATAATCAATACCGTGTGCTACTATGCAACCACGCGTATTACTGTACTTTTACTACCGAGTAGTTCAACAGTTTTAACGGTTTTAACGGTAACACTTCAGCCGTTATTTTTAATAAAATATTTTTGTCGTTTTCTCAATCCGACAATAATTCTGTTGTGGGGTCCACCAATGATTGTGCCGTCGTACGAATATTCCTCGACAAAAAGAATATTCTCCGACCAAACGAATCTTTTATAACAACTTGCTTACTTTGCAAAATTTATAAATATTACCCACAACTATAACATTATATCAAATTAACTCCATAATATTCAAAAATGATATTTATAGAAAATTCATCTTTATTTATAAAAAATTGGGGTCTTACAACCTCCCCTTCTTATGAAATTTCGCCCTCGAAATTAGGTTACGTACCTGGTATGTCGAAGAGGTAAGGATACCTTGATTTCATTTCTGATTCTAACTCCCAAGTCATTTCCTCAACATCGTGGTTTCTCCACAAAACTTTGACTTGAGGTATAACCTTGGAGCGTAGAATATGTTCCTTCTTATCCAAGATTTGAACAGGAATTTCTTCATACGTCAAATCCTCCGCTATTTCGTCCGGTTCTAACTCAATAATGTGGTTCGGGTCTTCCACATATTTGCGTAACATGGAAATGTGGAAAACGTTATAAACACGAGACATACTTGGCGGTAAAGCGAGTCTATAAGCCACAGTTCCTACTCGATCGAGGATTAAAAATGGACCGATGAATCGAGGATTTAGCTTTCCTCTCTTTCCAAATCTTGTAACTCCTTTCCATGGAGCAACACGTAAGAACACATGATCTCCTACATCAAATTCCACGTCCTTTCGATGAAGATCAGCATAACTCTTTTGTCGATCTTGTGAGGTTTTTATACGTTGTCGGATCGTTTGAATCTTTTCTGTAGTATTACGTACCAACTCCGGTCCCAACAACGTTGCTTCGCCCACCTCATCCCAGCATACTGGAGAACGACATTTTCTTCCATACAATGCTTCGAATGGAGCCATGCCAATACTTGCTTGATAACTGTTGTTGTAGAAAAACTCCACCAATGGTAAGAACTTGTCCCAACTTCCCTTGAAGTCAAAGACACAGAGTCTTAATAGATCTTCAAGAGTTTGAATAGTCCTCTCTGATTGTCCGTCCGTCTGAGGATGATATGCTGAACTAAATCGTAACTCCGTGCCCATAGCTTTTTGTAAACTAACCCAAAATCGTGAAGTGAATCTTGGGTCTCGATCAGAAATTATGGATACTGGCATACCATGCAGTCTTACAATCTCGTTTATGTACATACGAGCAAGACGTTCAAGTGTATAAGTTTCTCGTATCGGTAAGAAATGAGCAGACTTGGTCAATCTATCAACAATGACCCAAATCGCATCAATACCTTGAGAAACCCTAGGAAGACCGGTAACGAAATCCATGGTAATGTGCTCCCACTTCCATTCTGGAATTTCAAGTGGTTGCAATGGACCTTTTGGTACTTGATGCTCCGCTTTGACTCGTTGACAAGTTAGACACCTTGAGATAAACAACGCTATCTCTCTCTTCATATTGCTCCACCAAAATGTATGACGAAGATCATGATACATTTTGGTACTTCCAGGATGGATTGCAAACGGTGTGTTGTGCGCCTCCATCATGATTTCATACTTTAAATCAGGGTTGTTAGGAACACAAAGTCTGGAGTTGACTCGAAGTATTCCTTCCTCATCGATTCTTGCTTCCGGCATAACACCTTCTTGCACTTTCTTCCTCATACGCATCAGCTCCAGGTCTGTAGCTTGAGCAGCTTTAACTTTATCGATTAAAGTCGGTTCTACTCGTATATTCGCCATCATCACATGGGTCCCTGGAGTCTTCAACTCTATCTCCATCCTTTGCAAGTCACACAAAATGGGCCTTTGCGTTGTTAATATTGCACTTGTACCCGCATATGATCTTCTACTCAATGCGTCAGCTACCACGTTCGCTTTTCCAGGATGATATTGAATGGTATGATCATAATCTTTCAACAGTTCAAGCCAACGTCGTTGTCGCATGTTGAGTTCCTTTTGAGTGAAGAAATATTTGAGACTTTTATGATCCGTAAAGATCTCCACCTTCTCCCCATACAAGTAATGCCTCCAAATTTTAAGTGCAAAGACAACAGCTGCCAACTCTAGATCATGAGTAGGATAATTCCTCTCATATTCCTTGAGTTGTCTTGATGCATAGGCTATGACTTTTCCATGTTGCATGAGAACGCATCCCAACCCTTTGCTCGAAGCATCACTGTAGATGACAAATCCCTCCGAGCCAGATGGTATTGTTAGAACAGGTGCTGAAATGAGTCTCCTCTTGAGTTCTTGAAAACTCTGCTCACATTCTTCGCTCCAACCAAACTTTGTATCTTTCCGAGTCAGCTGAGTTAATGGAGTAGCGATTCGAGAAAATCCTTCCACGAATCTCCGATAATAACCAGCTAAACCAAGAAAGCTACGTACCTCGGTCACTGATTTAGGTTGCTCCCAGCTTTGAATAGCTTCAATCTTTGCCGGGTCAACCGATATTCCACGACTTGATACTACGTGCCCAAGGAATGCTACCTCTTCCAGCCAGAACTCGCATTTCTTCAACTTGGCATAAAGCTTGTATTCACGAAGCTTTTGGAGTACCAGCCTCAAGTGTTGCTCATGATCTTCACGGCTTTTGGAATAAATAAGGATGTCATCAATAAAGACGACCACAAAGTGATCCAAATATTCCTTGAATACCCGGTTCATCATATCCATGAAGGCAGCAGGAGCATTAGTCAATCCAAAGGACATGACTAGGAATTCATAATGCCCGTACCGAGTTCTAAAAGCCGTCTTTGGAATATCCTCAGTTCTAACCTTCAGCTGATGATATCCAGAACGAAGATCGATCTTTGAAAAGAATTGTGCTCCTTGCAACTGGTCAAACAGGTCATCAATACGTGGCAATGGGTACCTGTTTTTGATGGTGACATGATTCAACTCCCGATAATCAATACAAAGTCGCATACTTCCATCTTTCTTCTTCACGAATAGAACAGGAGCTCCCCAAGGAGAAGTACTAGGACGAATAAAGCCAATGTCTAACAATTCCTGCAGTTGGATCTTTAACTCCTGAAGTTCAATAGGAGCCATTCGATATGGGGCTTTGGAAATGGGTTTTGTACCGGGTTCAAGATCGATACAAAATTCAATTTCACGCTCTGGGGGTAGGCCAGGAAGTTCTTCAGGGAATACGTCAGGGAATTTATTAACAATAGAAATATCATTCAAAACTGACGTATTTTTGTTTAGATCTGTGACATGAGCTAAGAAAGCTTGACATCCGTTTTTCAATAAACGAATAGTTTTATGGCTTGAGATGACAGCGATTGATTTTAATGGTTTGGTTGCTTGAATTCGCATAATAGGTCGATTAGGAATATGAAAACTAACAACCTTACGAAAACAATCAATTTTTGCATAATGAGTAGTTAACCAATCAATCCCTAGAATCACGTCAAATGCAAGTATTTTTAATGAAATCAGATCGATAGGTAATGTGTGGGTACCAACTTGAACCAAACAAGACTTATAAACAGTGGAGGTAATGAAGGTTTCTCCCAACGGAGTTTCCACAGATAAGTCAAAGTCTAATTTCTCCGGAATCAAATTTAATCGATGAGCGCAAGTAGGAGAAATAAAAGAATGGGTTGAACCGGTATCAAATAAAGTATAAACTTCTTTAGAGTTTATAATAAGCTTACCCGTGATGACCTCATTCGGGTTCCTTGCTCTCTGGGAGTTCACAACAAACGCTCTCCCTTGCACAACCGGTTTTGACTTTTCTGGGACGGCTTTTGGTGCCTCCATCCTAGCTGAATTTGTCTTCGGTAAACGACAAAATCGGCTAAATGACCTTCTCTTCCACAATTATAACATGCTTTGGACGGCATCGCGCAGTTTGGACTGATGTGCCCCTCCCCTCCGCATTTGAAACATATGATAGGTGGTCGTTCTCCTTCCTTAACGACAGGTGCTGGTGCTGACGTCTTTCCATCATTGTTGAATCTCCTCTTCTTGAAATGTCCATTCTTATTGTTTTGGCCCTGATTACCACCGAAGTGGTTACCATTTCTGGCCTGTTGATTCCCTCCACGCTTGTTGTCACCGCTTCGATGACTGCTCTCACTGGTATTATCATTTTGCCGGCTGCTCTCTTTTGGTTGCGTTGTCTCGTTATCGCGCTCCACCAACTGAGCCCTATTTACAACATCTGAATACAAACACAGTTTATGAGAAACAAGATGTTGACGTATCTCCGGCTTCAAACCTCTTAAAAACATCCGCGTCATTCTTTCTTCATTATCCACCAGGTGGGACGCAAACCGGGATAACTCCGCAAATTTTGCCTCGTACTGCGACACGGTCATATTATTCTGCTCCAATTTGATGAACTCCACCTCCTTCATGTGACGAATACTCTCGGGAAAGTATTTGTCGTTAAACAGCTCTTGGAACTTCTCCCAGGACATCTTCAGTGCGGCAGGTTGAGTACGCTTTATCGATTCCCACCAGTAATCTGCCTCTCCTCGCAACATAAAGGCGGCAAAGGGAACCTTTTGCTCCTCGGAGCAACCCAAGACATCAAATATCTTGGTGATCTGCTTTATCCATGTTTCAGCTACAAGTGGTTTGGGTTCTCCCTTAAACTCCGGTGGTCCCAGCTCCTTAAACTGTTTAGCGGTGACCGCCAGAGAGTTTTCAGTATTTCCACCTACGTTGTGGACAGGAGCCGCTTTCACCTGTTGTTGCATGAATTGCATAAAGCCTCTGAACATTTGATCATTCATCATTTGGTCAGTGTTGTTGTTTGCATGAGGATTGACACCTTCCTGATGCACATTATCCTGATTATTGATATGTGGTGAATCAACAGTCGTCTGTGCTCCATTGCTATTCTCAACGTTCTCAGATGCCATTTTCAGATACTGCCACAAAATAAAAATTAATTGATATGTCATATATTATCCTTATATTATGACCGACCAATTAAATACCATGCAAATAAACTTAGGTATGTCATACTAGCGAAGGAATTCCCCGTCTCTCCCCTCCTAGTTCTATTCTCACATCTTAGCCAGGGATCATATCCCTAAGCTCTGATACCAACTGTGACGCCCCCAAAATTAGGTATACATCACCCATCTTGGGTCGTCAGATACATAGTACAGAATACAAATACAACTTAATAATACAACTGTCGTGTACAATACGACAAAACATAAACTGTGAGTTTGAATACAAATATTATCTTCTAGAGAGTATTCATACTCAAAAGGAGTCCTCATTACATTTATTAACACACCATTACATAGAATAGTGAGGACTACTAACTAATACTATCATTCGGACCATCACTCCGTACCCCGACTTGTCCCAGCTACGTTCTCATTTCCTGAAGAGAACAGTGAAAGAAAGGGTGAGCTCAACTAGCCCAGTAAGAAATATTATGACTAAGATAATGCAGAATAAATTATCATTAGCCTTCAACAATGTTAAACTGATAAAATATAATAGACATCAAGTTTAACTGTAGCGGAACAAGCAATCCATTAAAAGAGTCAAGTAGAAAATAAACTCTACTATCTTTTATGATTTAAAAGGTTTTTCAACACTGTGATCGCTGAGACTCAGCTTAATAAAATAATCCACATCATCGAATCACCCCTGCACTACGGCCAAGGATATTCGTGTATTCATTAATGGTCATGATCATGCCAACAACTGTCCATCAATGCACTACGGGCCAATGAGGACTTTTACCACATCATTTGTAACATTACGGTCATGATTATACCGAATAATCCCTGGTCATAATCATACCAAGTCCATCTATGCACTACATGCCACAGATGACTTTCAACATTTTATAAACATGAGGATGATGACAATGATATAAGAATTCAATAAAACAAGTTCAAGAATTAATTTATCCAGGAATTAACAACGTCCAAATTGTCAACATGATACTGCATTGTGGAGTAAAATTCAAGAATGCTTAGAAGAATATTTTCTTGAAAAGATACTGGATGAAACGCAACTATCAAGGATATTCCACAAATTTCATGGAGTATAGAAGTCAAAACTTAACCAACTGAGTACAATAAAGAATGGAATAACAAAAGAAATCACCATGCATGCGATAGACCGCACAGACAGGTTATTCCAATAGAATAATAAATAATGGAACCAGGTCCGGCGTAAACGCACAGACAGGATATTCCGACAGAATAATAAATAATGGAACCAGGTCCGGTGTAAAACACACAGACAGGATATTCCAACAGAATAATAATAAAACGGAACCAGGTCCGGTGTAAAACACACAGACAGGATGTTCCAACAGAATAATAAACGGAACCAGGTCCGGTGTAAAACACACAGACAGGATGTTCCAACAGAATAATAGAAGAATGTCACCAAGTATAGGGTAGACCGCGTATACTGGTTATTCCAACAGAATAATAACAAATGGAATAACAGAAGTTCTCTTCATGAATATAAAAAAAATAATATTCCCTACCTTAAAAGAACTGGATATTGGAAAAGTGATGTAGCAGAATACTTTTATTCTCTCTCTCTTATTCTCTCTATACTTTCTCTCTCTATAGCTTGAATGAATTCGTGAAAAATAATGAAGCCCTAGGCCTCTATATATAGAAAACTGAGGGTGGCTCTTGGTCTTAACGAAGGGTCAAATGACTCTTGGTCTTAACGAAGGGTCAAATGACTCTTGGTAATATTGAAGGGACAACTACTATTGACGAAAGTAATTACTATTGACCAAGGTAAATACTATTGACGAAGGTAATTACTATTGACCAAGGTAAATACTATTGACCAAGGTAATTACTATTGACCAAGGTAAATACTATTGACGACGGTAATTACTATTGACGACGGTAATTACTATTGACGACGGTAATTACTATTGACGAAGAGACTCTTAGATGATGACATATGGCCCCCCATAAAATAACCAAACTTACCACAACGTCTCAATTATTGATTTAATAATATAACATATTATACAGATGATACTATGACAATAATTTAAGAGATATGATGCAGCAATTACTGTAGCAATAATTGAGTATAGCTGAGTGACTTCTCACGTAAGCATCAATAATCAATACCGTGTGCTACTATGCAACCACGCGTATTACTGTACTTTTACTACCGAGTAGTTCAACAGTTTTAACGGTTTTAACGGTAACACTTCAGCCGTTATTTTTAATAAAATATTTTTGTCGTTTTCTCAATCCGACAATAATTCCGTTGTGGGGTCCACCAATGATTGTGCCGTCGTACGAATATTCCTCGACAAAAAGAATATTCTCCGACCAAACGAATATTTTATAACAACTTGCTTACTTTGCAAAATTTATAAATATTACCCACAACTATAACATTATATCAAATTAACTCCATAATATTCAAAAATGATATTTATAGAAAATTCATCTTTATTTATAAAAATTGGGGTCTTACAACCTCCCCTTCTTATGAAATTTCGCCCTCGAAATTAGGGTACGTACCTGGTATGTCGAAGAGGTAAGGATACCTTGATTTCATTTCTGATTCTAACTCCCAAGTCATTTCCTCAACATCGTGGTTTCTCCACAAAACTTTGACTTGAGGTATAACCTTGGAGCGTAGAATATGTTCCTTCTTATCCAAGATTTGAACAGAAACTTCTTCATACGTCAAATCCTCCGCTATTTCGTCCGGTTCTAACTCAATAATGTGGTTCGGGTCTTCCACATATTTGCGTAACATGGATATGTGGAAAACGTTATGAACACGAGACATACTTGGCGGTAAAGCGAGTCTATAAGCCACAGTTCCTACTCGATCGAGGATTAAAAATGGACCGATGAATCGAGGATTTAGCTTTCCTCTCTTTCCAAATCTCGTAACTCCTTTCCATGGAGCAACACGTAAGAACACATGATCTCCTACATCAAATTCCACGTCCTTTCGATGAAGATCAGCATAACTCTTTTGTCGATCTTGTGAGGTTTTTATACGTTGTCGGATCGTTTGAATCTTTTCTGTAGTCATACGTACCAACTCCGGTCCCAACAACGTTGCTTCGCCCACCTCATCCCAGCATACTGGAGAAACGACATTTTCTTCCATACAATGCTTCGAATGGAGCCATGCCAATACTTGCTTGATAACTGTTGTTGTAGGAAAACTCCACCAATGGTAAGAACTTGTCCCAACTTCCCTTGAAGTCAAAGACACAGAGTCTTAATAGATCTTCAAGAGTTTGAATAGTCCTCTCTGATTGTCCGTCCGTCTGAGGATGATATGCTGAACTAAATCGTAACTCCGTGCCCATAGCTTTTTGTAAACTAACCCAAAATCGTGAAGTGAATCTTGGGTCTCGATCAGAAATTATGGATACTGGCATACCATGCAGTCTTACAATCTCGTTTATGTACATACGAGCAAGACGTTCAAGTGTATAAGTTTCTCGTATCGGTAAGAAATGAGCAGACTTGGTCAATCTATCAACAATGACCCAAATCGCATCAATACCTTGAGAAACCCTAGGAAGACCGGTAACGAAATCCATGGTAATGTGCTCCCACTTCCATTCTGGAATTTCAAGTGGTTGCAATGGACCTTTTGGTACTTGATGCTCCGCTTTGACTCGTTGACAAGTTAGACACCTTGAGATAAACAACGCTATCTCTCTCTTCATATTGCTCCACCAAAATGTATGACGAAGATCATGATACATTTTGGTACTTCCAGGATGGATTGCAAACGGTGTGTTGTGCGCCTCCATCATGATTTCATACTTTAAATCAGGGTTGTTAGGAACACAAAGTCTGGAGTTGACTCGAAGTATTCCTTCCTCATCGATTCTTGCTTCCGGCATAACACCTTCTTGCACTTTCTTCCTCATACGCATCAGCTCCAGGTCTGTAGCTTGAGCAGCTTTAACTTTATCGATTAAAGTCGGTTCTACTCGTATATTCGCCATCATCACATGGGTCCCTGGAGTCTTCAACTCTATCTCCATCCTTTGCAAGTCACACAAAATGGGCCTTTGCGTTGTTAATATTGCACTTGTACCCGCATATGATCTTCTACTCAATGCGTCAGCTACCACGTTCGCTTTTCCAGGATGGTATTGAATGGTATGATCATAATCTTTCAACAGTTCAAGCCAACGTCGTTGTCGCATGTTGAGTTCCTTTTGAGTGAAGAAATATTTGAGGCTTTTATGATCCGTAAAGATCTCCACCTTCTCCCCATACAAGTAATGCCTCCAAATTTTAAGTGCAAAGACAACAGCTGCCAACTCTAGATCATGAGTAGGATAATTCCTCTCATATTCCTTGAGTTGTCTTGATGCATAGGCTATGACTTTTCCATGTTGCATGAGAACGCATCCCAACCCTTTGCTCGAAGCATCACTGTAGATGACAAATCCCTCCGAGCCAGATGGTATTGTTAGAACAGGTGCTGAAATGAGTCTCCTCTTGAGTTCTTGAAAACTCTGCTCACATTCTTCGCTCCAACCAAACTTTGTATCTTTCCGAGTCAGCTGAGTTAATGGAGTAGCGATTCGAGAAAATCCTTCCACGAATCTCCGATAATAACCAGCTAAACCAAGAAAGCTACGTACCTCGGTCACTGATTTAGGTTGCTCCCAGCTTTGAATAGCTTCAATCTTTGCCGGGTCAACCGATATTCCACGACTTGATACTACGTGCCCAAGGAATGCTACCTCTTCCAGCCAGAACTCGCATTTCTTCAACTTGGCATAAAGCTTGTATTCACGAAGCTTTTGGAGTACCAGCCTCAAGTGTTGCTCATGATCTTCACGGCTTTTGGAATAAATAAGGATGTCATCAATAAAGACGACCACAAAGTGATCCAAATATTCCTTGAATACCCGGTTCATCATATCCATGAAGGCAGCAGGAGCATTAGTCAATCCAAAGGACATGACTAGGAATTCATAATGCCCGTACCGAGTTCTAAAAGCCGTCTTTGGAATATCCTCAGTTCTAACCTTCAGCTGATGATATCCAGAACGAAGATCGATCTTTGAAAAGAATTGTGCTCCTTGCAACTGGTCAAACAGGTCATCAATACGTGGCAATGGGTACCTGTTTTTGATGGTGACATGATTCAACTCCCGATAATCAATACAAAGTCGCATACTTCCATCTTTCTTCTTCACGAATAGAACAGGAGCTCCCCAAGGAGAAGTACTAGGACGAATAAAGCCAATGTCTAACAATTCCTGCAGTTGGATCTTTAACTCCTGAAGTTCAATAGGAGCCATTCGATATGGGGCTTTGGAAATGGGTTTTGTACCGGGTTCAAGATCGATACAAAATTCAATTTCACGCTCTGGGGGTAGGCCAGGAAGTTCTTCAGGGAATACGTCAGGGAATTTATTAACAATAGAAATATCATTCAAAACTGACGTATTTTTGTTTAGATCTGTGACATGAGCTAAGAAAGCTTGACATCCGTTTTTCAATAAACGAATAGTTTTATGGCTTGAGATGACAGCGATTGATTTTAATGGTTTGGTTGCTTGAATTCGCATAATAGGTCGATTAGGAATATGAAAACTAACAACCTTACGAAAACAATCAATTTTTGCATAATGAGTAGTTAACCAATCAATCCCTAGAATCACGTCAAATGCAAGTATTTTTAATGAAATCAGATCGATAGGTAATGTGTGGGTACCAACTTGAACCAAACAAGACTTATAAACAGTGGAGGTAATGAAGGTTTCTCCCAACGGAGTTTCCACAGATAAGTCAAAGTCTAATTTCTCCGGAATCAAATTTAATCGATGAGCGCAAGTAGGAGAAATAAAAGAATGGGTTGAACCGGTATCAAATAAAGTATAAACTTCTTTAGAGTTTATAATAAGCTTACCCGTGATGACCTCATTTGGGTTCCTTGCTCTCTGGGAGTTCACAACAAACGCTCTCCCTTGCACAACCGGTTTTGACTTTTCTGGGACGGCTTTTGGTGCCTCCATCCTAGCTGAATTTGTCTTCGGTAAACGACAAAATCGGCTAAATGACCTTCTCTTCCACAATTATAACATGCTCTGGACGGCATCGCGCAGTTTGGACTGATGTGCCCCTCCCCTTCGCATTTGAAACATATGATAGGTGGTCGTTCTCCTTCCTTAACGACAGGTGCTGGTGCTGACGTCTTTCCATCATTGTTGAATCTCCTCTTCTTGAAATGTCCATTCTTATTGTTTTGGCCCTGATTACCACCGAAGTGGTTACCATTTCTGGCCTGTTGATTCCCTCCACGCTTGTTGTCACCGCTTCGATGACTGCTCTCACTGGTATTATCATTTTGCCGGCTGCTCTCTTTTGGTTGCGTTGTCTCGTTATCGCGCTCCACCAACTGAGCCCTATTTACAACATCTGAATACAAACACAGTTTATGAGAAACAAGATGTTGACGTATCTCCGGCTTCAAACCTCTTAAAAACATCCGCGTCATTCTTTCTTCATTATCCACCAGGTGGGACGCAAACCGGGATAACTCCGCAAATTTTGCCTCGTACTGCGACACGGTCATATTATTCTGCTCCAATTTGATGAACTCCACCTCCTTCATGTGACGAATACTCTCGGGAAAGTATTTGTCGTTAAACAGCTCTTGGAACTTCTCCCAGGACATCTTCAGTGCGGCAGGTTGAGTACGCTTTATCGATTCCCACCAGTAATCTGCCTCTCCTCGCAACATAAAGGCGGCAAAGGGAACCTTTTGCTCCTCGGAGCAACCCAAGACATCAAATATCTTGGTGATCTGCTTTATCCATGTTTCAGCTACAAGTGGTTTGGGTTCTCCCTTAAACTCCGGTGGTCCCAGCTCCTTAAACTGTTTAGCGGTGACCGCCAGAGAGTTTTCAGTATTTCCACCTACGTTGTGGACAGGAGCCGCTTTCACCTGTTGTTGCATGAATTGCATAAAGCCTCTGAACATTTGATCATTCATCATTTGGTCAGTGTTGTTGTTTGCATGAGGATTGACACCTTCCTGATGCACATTATCCTGATTATTGATATGTGGTGAATCAACAGTCGTCTGTGCTCCATTGCTATTCTCAACGTTCTCAGATGCCATTTTCAGATACTGCCACAAAATAAAAATTAATTGATATGTCATATATTATCCTTATATTATGACCGACCAATTAAATACCATGCAAATAAACTTAGGTATGTCATACTAGCGAAGGAATTCCCCGTCTCTCCCCTCCTAGTTCTATTCTCACATCTTAGCCAGGGATCATATCCCTAAGCTCTGATACCAACTGTGACGCCCCCAAAATTAGGTATACATCACCCATCTTGGGTCGTCAGATACATAGTACAGAATACAAATACAACTTAATAATACAACTGTCGTGTACAATACGACAAAACATAAACTGTGAGTTTGAATACAAATATTATCTTCTAGAGAGTATTCATACTCAAAAGGAGTCCTCATTACATTTATTAACACACCATTACATAGAATAGTGAGGACTACTAACTAATACTATCATTCGGACCATCACTCCGTACCCCGACTTGTCCCAGCTACGTTCTCATTTTCTGAAGAGAACAGTGAAAGAAAGGGTGAGCTCAACTAGCCCAGTAAGAAATATTATGACTAAGATAATGCAGAATAAATTATCATTAGCCTTCAACAATGTTAAACTGATAAAATATAATAGACATCAAGTTTAACTGTAGCGGAACAAGCAATCCATTAAAAGAGTCAAGTAGAAAATAAACTCTACTATCTTTTATGATTTAAAAGGTTTTTCAACACTGCGATCGCTGAGACTCAGCTTAATAAAATAATCCACATCATCGAATCACCCCTGCACTACGGCCAAGGATATTCGTGTATTCATTAATGGTCATGATCATGCCAACAACTGTCCATCAATGCACTACGGGCCAATGAGGACTTTTACCACATCATTTGTAACATTACGGTCATGATTATACCGAATAATCCCTGGTCATAATCATACCAAGTCCATCTATGCACTACATGCCACAGATGACTTTCAACATTTTATAAACATGAGGATGATGACAATGATATAAGAATTCAATAAAACAAGTTCAAGAATTAATTTATCCAGGAATTAACAACGTCCAAATTGTCAACATGATACTGCATTGTGGAGTAAAATTCAAGAACGCTTAGAAGAATATTTTCTTGAAAAGATACTGGATGAAACGCAACTATCAAGGATATTCCACAAATTTCATGGAGTATAGAAGTCAAAACTTAACCAACTGAGTACAATAAAGAATGGAATAAGAAAAGAAATCACCATGCATGCGATAGACCGCACAGACAGGTTATTCCAATAGAATAATAAATAATGGAACCAGGTCCGGCGTAAACGCACAGACAGGATATTCCGACAGAATAATAAATAATGGAACCAGGTCCGGTGTAAAACACACAGACAGGATATTCCAACAGAATAATAATAAAACGGAACCAGGTCCGGTGTAAAACACACAGACAGGATGTTCCAACAGAATAATAAACGGAACCAGGTCCGGTGTAAAACACACAGACAGGATGTTCTAACAGAATAATAGAAGAATGTCACCAAGTATAGGGTAGACCGCGTATACTGGTTATTCCAACAGAATAATAACAAATGGAATAACAGAAGTTCTCTTCATGAATATAAAAAAAATAATATTCCCTACCTTAAAAGAACTGGATATTGGAAAAGTGATGTAGCAGAATACTTTTATTCTCTCTCTCTTATTCTCTCTATACTTTCTCTCTCTATAGCTTGAATGAATTCGTGAAAAATAATGAAGCCCTAGGCCTCTATTTATAGAAAACTGAGGGTGGCTCTTGGTCTTAACGAAGGGTCAAATGACTCTTGGTCTTAACGAAGGGTCAAATGACTCTTGGTAATATTGAAGGGACAACTACTATTGACGAAAGTAATTACTATTGACCAAGGTAAATACTATTGACGAAGGTAATTACTATTGACCAAGGTAAATACTATTGACCAAGGTAAATACTATTGACGAAGGTAATTACTATTGACCAAGGTAAATACTATTGACGACGGTAATTACTATTGACGACGGTAATTACTATTGACGACGGTAATTACTATTGACGAAGAGACTCTTAGATGATGACATATGGCCCCCCATAAAATAACCAAACTTACCACAACGTCTCAATTATTGATTTAATAATATAACATATTATACAGACGATACTATGACAATAATTTAAGAGATATGATGCAGCAATTACTATAGCAATAATTGAGTATAGCTGAGTGACTTCTCACGTAAGCATCAATAATCAATACCGTGTGCTACTATGCAACCACGCGTATTACTGTACTTTTACTACCGAGTAGTTCAACAGTTTTAACGGTTTTAACGGTAACACTTCAGCCGTTATTTTTAATAAAATATTTTTGTCGTTTTCTCAATCCGACAATAATTCTGTTGTGGGGTCCACCAATGATTGTGCCGTCGTACGAATATTCCTCGACAAAAAGAATATTCTCCGACCAAACGAATCTTTTATAACAACTTGCTTACTTTGCAAAATTTATAAATATTACCCACAACTATAACATTATATCAAATTAACTCCATAATATTCAAAAATGATATTTATAGAAAATTCATCTTTATTTATAAAAAATTGGGGTCTTACACCTTGCTTGTAAATATGATGAATTAATATCCTTAATCAAAGTTAGAGAAAAACTACAAATGTCTAAATGGTAGAAAAAAGTTATTAAGGGTGAACAAATGTAAAGAAGTTGGAGTTTTATAGCCAATATATATGGTGGGGGCATATTGGCAAAATTTCAAAATACAATTGTTTAAGAAGAGTTCATCATAGTATATAGCTTTCAACAATTTGGTGCAAATTTTTTTTTGTCCATAAAAGGATTATAAAGCATAGTAAGTAATTATATTAATAATTAACGCATTCCAATAGTAATAAATTCATTATAATTTTAAATAAATATAATTTTGAAAAGAGTTGGCATAAAAATTATAGAAATTAAAATAGACTTTATAAGAGATTATTAATCTTATGATTTAAGATTATCAAAATAATAAGTTTTATACGATCAATCTTAAATGTATTCATATATTTTTAATACTCTATATTGAATTATTGATAGACTTTATAATTGTAATTCCGGATAAACATATACAGTTGCGTTTTGTACATACATATAATTGTATTCTTTGTTGAAAGAGTATTTATACCTATATAATCGTATTGTATATGTACAGTTATATTATGCACCGAGGCACAAATTTTTTATAATAAAGTAGTAGTATAATAAATGACATTTATAAAACTTTTTTTAAAAGAGAAAAAATACCTTCACTCTACTCACAAATTGAGTGTCGATCTCTCGTTGTGTACCAAGGCGGGAAAGAAAAGGGATGACAGTTGTGGTGCTGGACAACGGCGGCGGCCTAATAAAAGCCGGCATAGGCGGCGAACGAGACCCCACCGCCGTAGTCCCCAACTGCCTCGCCAGGCCACTCTCTTCCAAGAAATTCCTGATCGCCGACCAACTCCTCTCCCCAACCGAAGACCTAACCTCCGCCACCCTCCGCCGCCCCTTCGACCGCGGTTACCTTATCAACCCAGACCTCCAATCCACCATTTGGTCCCACCTCTTCTCCTCCCTCAAGCTCACCCCTTCTATCTCCTCTCTCCTCCTAGTCGAACCCCTCTTCAATCTCCCTTCCATACAACGATCACTCGACGAAATAATATTCGAAGACTTCAATTTTAAGTCCCTATTCGTCGCCGATTCTCCCTCTTTGGTTCATCTTTACGAGGCCAGCCGCCGGCCTTATGGGTTGGTCAGTAAGACCCAGTGTAGTCTTGTGGTTGATTGTGGGTTTTCGTTTACTCACGCGGCGCCGGTGTTTCAGAATTTTACCATCAATTATGGGGTGAAAAGAATGGATTTGGGTGGCAAGGCCTTGACTAATTATTTGAAGGAGTTGGTTAGTTATAGGTCTATCAATGTTATGGATGAATCATTTTTGATGGATGATGTCAAGGAGAAATTATGCTTTGTTTCGCTTGATATTCCTCGGGATTTGCAGATTGCTAGGTATGTTTAAAAAAGATTGGATTTTTATCTTATGCTGTTTTTGCTTTAATTTTCTTGTGTTTTTACTGATTTACTTTATTTAGATTGTGTTGGTTGGTGCTTTATTTTTGTTTAGGTATAATGTGGGAATGATTCTGGAGATAGAATTAGCTTGGTGTTATTAGGTTTGTGATATAAGGTATCTAATGAAGAAAAATATGGTTTGGGTGCATCTTCAATACCCTTTTGCAATTTTACACTCATAGAGACAATTTTTTTTCTTCTTCCAGGATAAACATAGGCATCAATTGTTTGCTGGATAATGAATAGTGCTTATTTTTAGAACTTTGTCTGTTTCTAGCATTCTTTAAAATATCTATTAACCGAAGGAACCATTAATTAATACTCCTACAAACAAAAGAAAAGAACTTTTCTTTAATATTCTACCAAACCATTGATTATCCAACACCCTAAACAGGTTTTTAGAATTTTTCTAAACAAACTCCAACATCCTAGTCCCTAACATTGTAGAAAGCAGTGTTGCGAAATGTTATTGCATTGTTCTTCAATATAAAGGAGTCTTTAAAAAAAAATTAACATGTGTGCTGCTTAGCAAAGAAATACTGGCTTTTCTTATGCTCCGCTGATCAGGTGCCATACATTATTTGGGTTTCTTCGTATTTAACTTGTCATTTTGTTTTTCAAAAATGTTTTTGCATGTCCTTGTAGGAAACGTGGAAATGATAACCTCTTCAGGTGCACTTATGTGCTTCCTGACGGTATCACTTATACAAAGGGCTTTGTAAAGGACCCTAAAGAAGCGAAAAGATACCTCTCTTTGACAGATGGAGCCTCAGGACGACAAATAGGAAAAGCGGAAGAAACGGATCAGCAAGAAGTTAAGGAGAAGCCTGAGGACAGAACTAGAGTTGATTTGACGAAAAATGTACAGTCACTATTCCTTGAGAAAGTAACCCCTGCTAATATACAATTTTTAATGCTTTACCTTTTGAACAGGAGTTCAGCTTGACAAATGAGCGCTTCCTTGTCCCTGAGATGATCTTTCGTCCTGCTGATTTGGGTTTGTATTACCTTGTAGTACTTCAAAGTACCTTTTCAAGTTTCCAATTCGAACCAAGAAACACTTTTCTTTTGTTTGCTCCGTATGATAACAAAGTTTAATGGTTAGAATTTTCCATGAAATATTGTTTGTTATTATGAAGGTTCTACCAAGTTTGTCCTTTTTTCCAGAGGTTGTGAATTGTAGTGAACTGTAATGATAGCAAAGTGTGGCATATTAAGGTTTGTTATCATATGAATTTTGTATAGATCGTAATGGCCTTAACTTCTGGATGTTTTGCAGGAATGAACCAGGCTGGCCTGGCTGAATGCATTGTTCGCGCCGTTAATTCCTGCCATCCTCATCTACAGCCTGTACTCTATGAAAGGTAGTATTTCCTATCTTTACTGTTCATATCAGAAAGATATTTCTCATTTGCATGTGCGATATCTGATTTCAATCTGTTCTTCAAATTTGTGTTTGGGTAGCATTATATTGACTGGTGGAAGCACATTATTTTCTGGATTTGCTGAAAGACTGTAAGCTTTTACCTCCCATGTTTGAAATCCCTTTGTGAAGGACCAGCCTTTTCGACTTTCACTTTGAATTAATTCCATCTGTCTGCAGAGAAAGGGAGCTACGACCTCTTGTCCCGGATAATTATCAAGTAAAGATAACGACCCAGGAAGAGTAAACCCTTCTCACCTAGAATAGATTTTACTCTAAATAGGTGTTGATGCTGCCAGATAATAAAATTATGTAGCTTGTGCAGTCCTACATTAGGTGTTTGGCGAGGGGGATCACTTTTGGCTTCTAGTCCTGATTTTGAAGCAATGTGTGTTACCAAGACCGATTACGAAGAGCTTGGATCAGCTCGATGTCGCAGGAGATTCTTTCATTAATTTTGGGTTTACAAGGTAATTGTACAATTGCATCTTTGGATATTTAATTTTTAGAGTTAAATGCACTTTTAATCCCCAAGTTTACCCCATTTTGCACATTTCATCATATACTTCAAAACGTGACACTTTGCCTCCCGTACTTTTAGTGAACAGTCACATAACACCCTTCAACCCAAAATTCATAACTAAAAGTGCAAAATTTGTCACTTTTAAACACCAACCGATCACTTTTAGCGACAGATTTTGGGCTGGAGGGTGTTATGTGCCGGTTCGTTAAAAGTGTGAGATGCAAATTGTTAGAAGTATAGGATGCAATTGCAAAATGGGATAAACTTGGGGATGCAAAGTGCATTTAAATCTAATTTTTATTACTGTTTTTATGTTGTGGCCAACCCTAAAGTAACCAAGGTTCCATCTTCTAGATTCAGAAGTTAATTCTCCTACATTTTGTTGGCTGATTCTAGTTAATTTACGTAAGGTTCCTTGGCGGAATCTCTGCCATCTTATCAGCTTTTGGTGCCTGAACAAAATGGAAGTGGGCTCAAGTGTTTCTTGAAGACGAAACAGTATAAACTGATTGACGTAGTCATCCATGTGATATGATGCTTCTTGCGACTTCTTGGATATTCTTTCCAGAGAGACTCGAGAATGATTTGAGCTTACATCCACTTGTACAAATCAAGATACTCCCCACTCCTGCCGAAAAATGTGAACATCAGTATGTTTCGGGAAAGCAGAGGAGAATGTTAATAATGACTGTTTGGTCTATCCAAGCAGCTTCATACCTCAATCATGAAGATTTAGGGAGAGATCAACTCCTGCTGACCTGCAGTCGGATCTTCAAGTTTCCAAAAGTATCCCTTTATAGGAGTCAAGCCTCTGTCATGGAAAAAGATATAGTTGTTGAATTTTTGCATCTGATTCTGTTCTTGTTATCATTTTATTTTAAAGCTTGCGTAATGCCTTCAGCCTATTTGGTCTTGTTTTTATCGTAAAGATATTAATGCAGCTGCTATCCCAAGTTCTTCATGCTTCAAATGATTTTTGGTAGATAAGACTGGTCTTTGTAGATGTTCCTTTCCAAAACATTAAATCAGAGGTAACTCTTTAGAATGCCAAATAAGTTTACAGGGTTCAATTTGCAAAACTATAATCAAGAGTCGCATAAGAAAAGCATTAGCCAGCCAAATTTTCATTTGTATCTGCAAAATTAATAGCTGTAATTTGATCCTTAGAACCCTTTTTGGTTGACCAAATTTTAACTCATTATAAATTCAGGGAAAAGGCAAAGGATGGCCTCTTTTCATACTTTCATTCTTGTTAGACAGTTTTCTCAATCAACTCTCTATTCCCAATTTTGAAGAATACATCAATAAATTATTATTTAACAATTTTTTTATCTTTATTTGACTCTCTATTTTAATTTCTATATAGGATTTTACTCCTCAGTATGAAAGAGTCAAATGCAAAATGACATTTCACACCTTCATTTAAATGGACAACTCATTAATCATACACATTTTGACATTTTTTTTACTATTTCATTTTCAAATTATAAAATTAATATCGACTTATTTTTTAAAAATTAATTTCAAACGTATTCAAATTTAAAATTGATATAAATTTATATAATTTATGTCAATATAATTATAAATATTATAAAAGTATTATTAATTATAACATTGATTATTTTCAAAATTTAAATGAATCATATTAATTTTAAATTTAAAATATCACAAATTAATTTTTTAAAATTTAATATTGATCTTTTGTACATTTACAGCTACAATCTATTCAATACTCACTCCATAAATTACTTAAAATTTAAAATAAAATAAAAATTATTTTACGGTAGAATACAATTAATAAATTATACTCTCTTATAAATTATAAGATTATTATTAATTTAATGCTTTGACGGTTGAAACTTTCAAATTTTAACTTTTAAATTTCATTATTTAAGAAATTAATTTAAAGAACCTATTGAGTACATAGTGATAAAATTGAATTCCTATTTTACAAAATAACTCGATAGCAATGCATAATAAAAATAGAGATAAAAAACTATTGTGAATGCTCTCATTACATTCATCTTCTCTCTGGGCAAATACACTCAAGCGCCCAGCACTACCAGTAGTATATAGTTGTAATTTATGGATGAAACTAGTCGTATTACAATTCTGGATACATGCCAACAGAAAGATAATGCCATCACAGAGAAAAGAATATCTGAACTCTATATTTTAGATACAATGCTTTTTAAAACAAAATACTTCTTCCCCACCACATTCTTGCCCCTGCAATGTTGATTCTTAAAATACACATGTAATGATGTTCTTTAACATGAAAATTTAGGCTATGTTGCTAGCCAAGAAATTTACTGGGATTGCAACTTTATGTCCCCAACCATGATACATCTCTCGAACGTGGACTCTGTAATAAGCTATTTCTCAATGTTTTCTCCAATGAAGAAGATACGGAACCTCAATACAACTGAAAATTCCTACTTCACACTTTGATCAAGTGTATTTGATTAGCAAATCCCCACACTGGAATGCTTAAGGCCATTAATCATGAAAGTGGAGGAAGCAAAAGAGGTCAAATCAACAGGCTAGAACTTGTTTGCTCCAGTAAGAAAGCAGTTCCAATGGTGGAACAAAGATTGATGAGTATTTACCAATGTACCAGTTAGGTTGCTCAGTCAGAAAATGGTTGTGAATCCATGCATAGATGAACTAGTTTTCTTTGATACTCACCATAATATTCTCCGACTGCTATAACATCTTCATTATCTGGATTCAAACCTGGCAAGACGAGCAGTGTATCCTTGATTGACTGACCCGATTCTTCATCTGAATCCAAGCTATATACAAATTCACCATGGATTTCACGGCAAGCAAGTATGAACATGGCAGCTGTTTCTGGTAGTTGTGCCTCACGAAGTGCCGCCAATGCCTCTTGTAATGCACCAGACGCCACATATAATATTAGAGCCCTGCAATGAACCTTGATTAAAACCATTGCACAACAAAACAGAAGAGGGGAGTTACTTAAGATCACAAAGACGCAAGAACAAGTGATACCTCCAGATGTTATGTTCGACATGCCGGACGTGTTCAGCCCACCTTTGCAATACCCTGCACCATCACAAAAAATGAAAACTAAATTCCAAATATGGGTGACAAGAAAACAAGTGGGAATAGAAATTGCAGCTTCTTATTCCTTGAAATGAAAAAAAATACAAAATGAAATTCTTACCTATGTGAACATGACAGCTTTATATCAAATACTTCTTCATGACAAACTTTATCCATTAATCAAGAAACAATTATCACAGAAATAGATATGCCCACAACATTCTAATACTGCCACATACGTCCCCACTCCCCTTCCCCGTGCTACTAAAAGTTTAACAAGAAACTAAATAGATAGCATTGATCTTCTATTGAATTGGAGGCTATTCTCAAGTCAAGACAGCTAAGAACTGAACAAACAAAATCCATCCACAAGGTCTTATCTTTCTAAATTTTCTTCTTATACAATGTATCATATAAAGTTGGCAGTTCAAGTATGTGGATATAATATGTTTTAAGTCATGACCAAGTACCTTACTGGATTGGATATGCCTTATTTAGATATTTCAACATAATCAACTTCGTTTGTAATGCAGAAGGATAATGCTAGGGCTCTCAAACCTTTTGTCTTAAATAGTGTCTCAAATGATGTGGTATCATTACATTGATCGAGTAAATTTGTTGTGATTGACCATTTCCTAAAATACAATTTATCTTTATTCAATGCCACATCATTTAAGACACATTTGAGACCCCTAGCATAACTCGGTGCAGAAACTTGGCATAGATCTTATAACTCAATTGGATCAAAAGTTCTACGCATAAACTCAAGTGACGTGACAAAATAATGACCACATGGATCAAGTCAAAAAACATTTACATGTAAGCTTGTGATATTCAATGAGTGCAACTGGAGAAGAAATGAACCTTGCATAATCAGATCCCTTTAAATGCGTTGCTGCTAAGGTTGCAGCATCTGTCCAGCATCCAGCATCTTGTAGCTAGACATTAGAGATAAAATCAGCCAGCAAGAATTAATCATAAAAAGTAACTCACAACAAAATAAAGTGCACTCCGCAGGGAAGGTGGAAATGGGTGCATAAACTGGGCCAGCATTGGCTAAAGTCGGCTTGGTAAGTTCGACTAGGTAACGACAACTTATTTTTATAGGTAAGTTGCATACATATGTGACAACTTTGTAGGACATCAAAAACAATGCAATGGAAATCTTGCTTTAGTTGCTGAGTCTGTTAGTGGTTTCAATCCTACAGATTAACCATAACTTACAGAAAAAACAAGAAGTTGGTGACCTGATTACAGGAGAGACGGTGATTGAAGACCCAGTGAACCTAGGCTATGTTGTTTGAAAGAGTTACTTTCAAGGATTACAATGCCATGTACTATAGATATAGGATTAGAAATCCTAGGCACTACTTTATCCTTCAAAAGAAATAGTCACATGTTTATTTCGAGGGGAAATTATACATGAGATAACTAAAATAAAGGTATTTATGCCTAATAGTTTTAATCCTATGGTAAAATTATATACTACTAGGGTGGATTTAAATAATACCCCCTTTTGGGATTTATGTTATTCTGAGAAATAGTCCATAGTACAACTATAGTACCAAACACGGGATTAAATTCACTGAAGGACAGTCCAAACCCTTGATAATCCTTGCAAAATACATAGCAAATTTCTTTGGGGGTAAGTTACGACCCACATGAAAAGTGTAGCGATCTGAGTAATGTCTCGCATAGGATGATTTATCTCATGGAAGGATAAATAAATGAATGGTATTTGGTATTATTTTAGAAGAGGGATTGTGAATATAAAAGTTTTAGTACACAACCTAATTTTTAAGACCAGAGCTTCTTAATCATGAGAAAGTCGATTCCATCACGAGGATTCATCTTCAAAACTGATAGCATCACGAGGGAAAATAAGAAGATCATGTGATTTAGATTATCATTGACATAGCAAGTCAAATCTCAGTAATGAAGCACAACATAAGCACTATCAGTTAGGCCGAAGTAAAAACCAATGGAACAGAAAATACATGTCTCAACTAAATAGTAAAATGATGACACCTGAAAGCAAACACACGCACAGCTAGTAGTAATGATAATTGTTGCATAATATGTATGTACAGAGTCAAACAGGATGCTTGTCAATGATCAAAAGCCAAATATGCTAAATGTTTCAGAATGTACAGGATATTGAATAGCATGCTGTAAACGGATAGCTCAGTTCACGTCATAGGGAAGCTCAAAGGAGCATTTAATTTAATTAACAGGCAAACAGCAATTATGACAGCCAAATCATTGACAGGCAAAAAGCCTAACAAATGAACAAACAGAGAACAATTTGAGCATGGTAAAAACAAGGGGGATGGGGGATTGTCTTAAGAAGTTAAATTCCACCTGGGAACAAGCTTCTTGGTACCTCCCGACAGCGCAGAGCAAATGTGTGCCTGATAATGACCTGTCTGTCCTGACCATATTGGCTGCAACAACCTAAAAAATCATAAAAAATAACAAGTGGGAAAATGGAATCAGATAGACACCAAATTATAAATATTACTCCCTCCGTCCCAAGATAAAAGTCCTGGTAGACTTTTCACGCATATTAAAAAGGGGAATAAAAAGACAAAATTGCCCATAATAATGTCATTAATTATTTTCAATGTAGGTGAGAAAGTGACTTTCTAGCTATTCAATTCAAAATATTCTCTCTCCATACTTATTAAATATAGAGATAGAATTAGAATAAGAAAAGTATGAGATATTTAATGTTACGGGCATAATAGAAAAAAATGTGTAAAAGTTTGGTTATTAAAGGAAAGTGGACATTTAACATGGGACTACCCAAAATAGTAATAAGGAATTTTATCATGGGACGGAGGGAGTATATATATACACACACAAAAAGTGAAATCAGAAGCAATAAAAAAATCAAAAAATTTACCTTTACTGCAAGTTCAAGTAGTGATTTTGACACAGTGGATGAAAGAGCAACAGCACGCAATGCATTTACAGAGAAATAAGAGCTCTCTGGAGGAGTGGAAAGCAGTAAACTAACAGCAGCTTCTAAGTTACCAACAGACACGAGCCTGATCATCAAAGATATGAAATCATTCAGGAAAAGAGCAGTACAACTTTCGTTCCATTTTAAGGACCAAGGCTTATCACATTTTAGTGCTCTAATGCCTTTTTAATAAGTTTTTAGCGTTTAAATGCCTTGAGCCTAAAATATAAACACAAATACCATTACTAGCAAGTGGTCCAGCATTTTCATTCGGCACTTCAATTTGATCATTAACTCACGACCATTGATAGTTTCATATAGGTAAAAATAGGTGCAAAACAAAATAATGAGAGCAATATATAGGAGAAGACTCACTCATGTACCCGGTTTTGAATAGCCTGTTCACCCTCCAATTTTTCATGCCAAGTAATACGCTCATTAGCACTTTCCCATAACTCTCCTTGCTCAAAAGCCATCAACCTTAGTTGACCAAAATTCTGCTAATAATGATAACCCAAATTAGAAAAATAATTAAAAAGAGAGAAAAAAGTATAGGTTAAATAGAACAATTTCTTGCAACAGTTGTCAATACAAGGAATTAAAGCAGATTTTACTCAATTCAGCAACGCCTTTTATCCTAAACTAGTTGCGATAAGTGAAAATGAATCCATATGAAGAGAAAAAGAGTATAAATTTTCTACAGCATTACTTAAACTAGGAGTTAAAAAAATTAACAGATATAGGACCAACCATGCTCCACAGAATATAATTTAAGGCAAGAAACAGAGGTCCTTAAATAAAACATGTCAAAGTTGATGTGATGATGGATGTGCAGTAAAACAAGGATACCACCAAAAATAAGCACATCCATCAAAAGGTAAAAACAGCACAAGGAGACAATTAGCTGAGAGAAAATCGTCTCAGTTGGTTTGTTTACGAGTCAGGAAGACAAACTACGCATCTTGAAAAAGAGTAACATACTTGCTACTAAGAAATGTTTAGGGAGGAAAGGACCTAAATCAATGTACGTACATGAAATGGTAACTTATACTTTTAACAGAGGATATGACTAGACAACACAGATTGGTGAAATGATTCTTTACTGAAAGTTTAATGAAAGACACAGGATTTCAGTATTAAAAGGTCAAATGACACAAATCACATATACATATGGATTGTAGACTGAACTTAGTATACAGATTCATATTGTGCAATATAAGGTAAACTGTGATAAATGAACCCAATAAGATGGTAATCTAGAATCGAATTCAGGAGAGTTTGCGTTATTTAGGAAGACAGGGAGGGTGATCTGATAATGACTTTGCATGCAAGACGACTACAGAATGACTTTTGTTTAACTTGTTTAGCTTCTTAATTATCTTCGACTTTCTCCTTCAGAGTATGTTTTACTTTAATTTATGTTCCATATTATTTGAAAAAATAATAACCTAAAACATATGTAAGTGGGTTTTGACCAATAGCTTCTTATTAGTACATTAGAAGTAGTTGGAGCATATAAAATAGACATCAAAGTCTTTGTTGTGGAATTAAATGCTAGTAAGGTTGAGATTTTGTAAAGAAGTTTGTGGTTTACATCAAAGGGTGTTTGGATAGGTAGGAGAGCAAGGCTTTTCCTGTGGTCAGCCTATGAGTTTTCCTATGCTTCAGTCTGAGTATTCCTGTAGTCAGTCTATGACTTTTCCTATGCTTCAGGATCAATTTCTTTTATGCTTCCTTGTGGATCCACATAGCGTGCTTTCAGGAAACTGTCCGGTTCATAAACTATATATTTTTTCCACTTATTGTGATTCCTTTATTATTTCTTTCCCGAGGACATCTTGTCCCCCATGCATTGTAATTTTTCAGTTCCTCTCTAAATAAATTTCTTCATTTTATTTTTATTTTTATAATGCAGAAACCCGCAGGTCCCTTTGGGTGTGCACTGGATTAACCAGAGGTAAGAAAAAGAGGTAAGAAATTTGGTTTCTAATTCTTAGATAATATAGTATCATAAACCTCTTTCCACCTCTTGTATTTGTGTCATAGTAACCGACAGTAGTCAATACATCATGGAACTTGTATAATGAAATGGGTTTCTGACACTCCATATGTATTCCAATCCCATGACTATGATCGGAACAAAACTTTATTGAATAAACATATGAAAACTTGAAAGCCGCTCAATCATAAATATATAGTAGTTTAAGGTGCCAAACTATACTGTTGTCAGAAAATTCAAATCTCACCAACTTAGAATGATTAGTGCTCTCAAAGACTCACCAATGCATTCTTTTCTCCACGCACGGACTTTCCCTTTGATGAAATCCTGATTAGCATAGATGCATCATCAGCTTCAGAAGTTGACACTGATACTGGGGCTTTCTGAATAGATTTGTTAACAATCTTATTCATCAAGTGATTAAGAGCACGAGGTAATTGTAACCAGAAAAGTGCTTCTGCAGATTCCCCAAATATTGCAGCTGCAAAGGCAAATCTCATACAAGAACCTTTATTGACAACATTACCGTATAGGCTTACCCTCTCATCATCAAGTATGCATCCTTCAGTAAGAAAATGAAAATATGTGAGAAAAGAAACTAATCACATGCCAAATGCATCATGCTTACAGAATAAACCAAACCGACAGGCAACAAAAGACCTACCTTCCTTTCTATAAGGCTCTAATACCTTAAGAAGCAACTCTGGCACAACTGCATCACCAACAGGTGGTGAATTAATCATATAACTACGAAGATCTCCTGTTGATGACGGAGTTCCTGGAACTTTATAGTGACCCTTGTCCAGAATTGTAAATGTATTAAACCATGACCGCTTGACACCCAATTGCAATATCATCCGCAAGGCCTATTAAAAAATAAAATAAAAAGCAATCAGTCAATAGCAAAAGATATCCCTAAACATAAACTAGTTTCAGCACTTGGTCAATGATAACAGCACAAGACAACAGCCGAGAAGGAAAATATTCAGCCCGCAGAAATTTGCATTTTAGTGCAATATTGTAATTCTTGATTTTTGTCCTCTATTTCCTCTTTTTTCTGTTATACTTGAGCATACATTTATAAAATAAATTCTGAATATTATCAAAAAGTATCCTGCCCGGATGAGAATGTATACTACCAAAATGTTAGCTTCTAAAGTTTCATGTCTTACTGGGAAATGGGGAACACAACTAAAACCAGTTACCTGATATAAATAGAACCCACATGAAATGGTTAGGTTGGTAAGTGGAGCCAGTTCGGTTCTGGTTCGAGAAAATCAAGGATCCACCTATTCTGGTTTTGTTGAGTTTGGTAAATTGGTTTACATGAATCAACAAAGAATTCAAGTAAATGAACTGTAAGAAAAGTTCAAAACATTAATTCCACCAATATAATTTTCTATACAAAAAAATGGGGATAATTGACTTTTTGGTCACTGTACTAGAGCCCGATTTTCATTGTGATTACCGATTTTTTTTTGCTACAAACGCATTACTATACTAAATATTTTTTACAAAAATGGTCATTTTATAACTTTTCGTCTAAAAAAATTAACAATGGCTTAGGTGGCTATCATCTATGATGACGTGGACATCAGGGTCCCCTTTTTTTATAATAAAAAATAATTAAAATTATATGCTTGCTTAACAAAAAAAATTAAAATTTTAAAACATTCTTAAACACAAAAATTAAAAATATTCTTAAAACTCAAAACCAACATAGATTTATTCAAAATTTGTTAATACAGTGATAAATATAGTAAATTATTATTTTTAAAAAGTATTATTAAATTATAAGATTTATTATTAATGAATTATATCTATTTTGAAATTGTAATTGACTATTTTAATTTATTTATACTAGTTAAGTAGGTATCAACATTTTTTTTAATCTTTAAATTCATCCCAAAATAGTAACCAGATTATATTTTTGTATTCATTGTCATTTCTGAGAAAATATATAATTTTCGAGTAAGAACGTCAAATTAAAGAGTACCTTTCTTCCACTTTACCAAAGTTTTTGGACGGACCATTAGTCTCGGTCTTTCTCCCCGTTTCTCTAGGCAAATTTGGGATCCATCCGTCCATTCTTCGATAGGATAGCTTCAGGAAGTGACAATTTTTTTTCCTACTATTGATTCAGCTTCTGTTTCTGTTTGTTGGATCAATAATAATTCATTTATTCAGCAGGTTTTGTTGCATTCAGTATTCGCCTATGTATGTGTATATATATTCAAGAGTGAGAATATGGGTAGGAGCAGATCATCATCATCTTCTTCGAACAGATGGAGGTAAAATTGCCCATGCCGTTGTCGGAGAGGAGTACTACTGGAGACATCGGCGATTGGTAGAGATCTGAAGAAAGGGCTTTGATGGGTCTTTTAATTGAGGTTGTGGGTAAGTGGCGAGGGAAAGCGAGAATGGAGGAGGATTTTGAAATGGTGGGATTTGGGGAGGGGGAGGATGAGATGAAGAAATTCAGGGCCTGAGACATGGTTTTTGGTGTAGAGGTAGCTAAAGAATTAGGCAAGATGAGAGGCAGAGGAAGAGCGAGAATATAAGAACAAATCAGCGTTTTTTTGGCTCATTTGACATGCACGATTTAACACTTCCGTCTATTTTTTGAACGAAATGTTATAAAATGACCATTTGGTAAGTATTTTCGAGTATAGCTACGAGATTGTAACAAAAAAAAGTTTTGGTAACCACAATGAAAATCGAGCACTAGTACAGTGACCAAAAAGTCTATTATTCCCAAAAAAATGTATCTCAAGTCCTGAACTAAAATCCTAACAGCGCACCAACTAGATACATCAGCAATATAAGCATCCAAACCCATAATGGCACAAATCTATTTTTTTTTTAATCCTAAATTCTGAACCTAATAGATTGAGCCAATAATTATCTATAAGTATTGTTTATGATAAAGCCTTATAAGCTAGAACAAACCTAAAACGACTACATTGCAATGATTTTGGCACGATATCTTAGCTTCCATATTTCGGCTTAAACTATGATGTCACCAACCTGAACAAATAAATCAATGCTCCACCCACAAGTTCTGTATAGTCTTGTTAGACACCCTACCCCGAATTAAAAAATCTTATTTGGCTACAATGAACCACCCAAAATGGTCACCAATGATAACAAACACATTGCCTAACCAACAGAAGCATTCTACCAACCAGAACTAATATGGCTAGTTTGCATCCCTATCTATAAGCTTAAAAGTAAAGAATTTAAATAATTGTCGATCTACACCTTCGAAACAATTATTTGCTGAAGAGATCCAATTGATAACCCAGGTCCAGACCAATGTAAAAGGCAACTGGAAAAGGCAGGCCCATCCATCAAGTAAGAATATATGAGGAGCCAAGCATTCAATATATAGAAGTGCTGGGCAGAGATTTGTTTATATCTGCTGACGTGGGACAAGTTTCCACTGTTATTTTAATTGATTATATATTTCAACATCTTCTACAAAACACTCCATTCTTGAGGATATTAGAATACACATCATTTGTTCTTGAGTCGGTTCGGGTGAACCGACTGTCCAACCTAGAACCAAACCATTAGCAGAGTTCTTGTAATTCTGGAATCTGAACCAAACTGACATCAACGAAGGTCGTGCTGACCAAGTTATCCCCCCCCCCGGCGCCCCGACGGATCAGTTATGCTGTCAAAGAGATATGAAAAGGAAATATAAATGTACCAAGGCATGTGGTGTAGGAAGTAATATAGGTGAACATAAAGGCATAGGCCGGAATCTCTCTTTCACGGATCTTGGTTGGGGTGCAAATCCAATTCTTTTATCACTTCTGCATGACAAGATGAATAGTGTTACTGTGTGATAAGTAATAGGAAACCTGACAATTGACTCAATCATATTATTTGTAAGATAACATGCAAGACTACGGTTAATTCTCTCCATACATAAAGTTATCACCACTGCCACGTGTGCTCTCAACAACACAAGTCTCCATCCTAAATAAGAAGACATGTATAAAGAACTAGAGAACTTACTGGCAACCAGAACTTACATATTAACTTCAATAAGGCGGAAACTACCATCAGCTCCTGCAGTGCACAATACGAGTGGATCATTCTTGTCAGTTCGCAAAGGCAACCAATCAAGTTCCAGGACTAGGGTTCCAGGGAATTGAGATTGTAGAAGGGAATTGGCTAATGGATCTTGTGAATCCTGTAGATCAGAAACATTTTCAAAGTTTAGAACCATAAAAGGACATCCAGGTCCTAGAGACGTTAATTTCAGATGTATATAAAATCATTCAACTAAATATGAAACAAACTAGATTTATGAAGTATGCCTAGTTGGACTTCAGGAGTCGAGAAGAAATTGATTACATGGTTGCTAGAATGTGAAAGAAAATATCGGAAAAGTCTATAGTTTGTTTGAAGTTTTATTTTATATATCAAAGTCATCAGGCTAAATGGCCGATACATGCATAAAGCAGTAATTTGATGTATGTCCCTGCATTCCAGCACACATTATCCTGTTACCAGCTACATTTTGCAAACTCATAAGATAGAAAATCATCATCAAAAGCTGTAAAACTAAATGCTGATGGTGAATTATAATTTATATCAATAATTCACAGACTAACAAACATATGCTGAAAGAAAAGAAAAAATGGACCAACCAGTTCATTTGTCTCACTTACAAGATCAAATACAGAAAATGTGTTGTCATAAAATAGTACAGCTATACGCCCACGGCTATGGTCTCCAGGAACAACAGGTGAGAACTTGATTCTCCGAATACCTTCCCTGTGAGTGTTAAATGAAGAAGACTGCCCAGTCATCACATCCCACCAACGTATGTTCCCTGATCTGTCCCCCATAACCTAAAAAATGAAGGTGTCATCACCTAATTATAAAAGCATGCTAAGAACAACCACACTCATATTACCATTCACCTAAAGCAGTTATGAACAATGGATACATACTACATGAGGCAGGCGATAGGCCATTGCTGTAACCAGTCCATCGGATGAAACAAATGAAGACGAAGGCCATTTTGGTCTGCATACAAATGATGCAAAATCAGATTACAATCTAAAGCAATGTAGTTAACTAACAATGTTCCGCAAGTTTACCCATCCATGTTAAAGATAACCATACCTGAAGTCTCGGACCCTCCGACCATGGACCTCAAAAACTCCAAGGGCACCATTTACCAAAGCAAAAGCAAAACTTTCTGAAGAGTCATCTTGAGGCCCCTCTAGACCCACTCCTGTAGTTAGACGTTAGATTTGTGCATGAATTTTCTGTTAAAACCATAAAAGCAAGCAAGCAAGATATCGATAAAGAAAGCTCGTAAGCAAGTCAAATATAACAGACTCACTGGAGTCTGTTGAGGATGCCTTTGTCGTTGAGGATGCCTTTGTCGGAGAGGAAGTCACTGGTGGTGCCGTGATTTCTGATACAACTGATTGCCTAGATTGTCCAGTCTGACCTGGTCTTGGAACTGTTGGAAGAGTCCATTCAAGTACCGTGAATGGAAGAGCTAATGATCTTAGCTGCACGAGGAAATATAAAATATGATTTACAGTTTGCTTTTGGTTGATAATATTAGCTGTACAATTATATACAAAAAAGTGGGTTTGTGTGTGTAATCTGTATAATAAGGAGTATATATTACTTACACAATTATACTGAAAGTGGCAAGTTTTGATTCGTGCATTGGATTCGAAAACAAAATTTTCATGCAGGATGAAGAAAAGATAATAAGCCAATTTACCATAATTGGAGTTTTCGTCATTGCCCAAACCTCTACAGGTGCATCACGAAATAAGATTAAAAGATATCTGCAATTTGTTGACGCAAGGAAAATTTGTCACAACAAGTTGACCATGAAGCTGTTGTGACTGGGAAAAATATATTTACCATAATAAATTGTTAAAAACAGAATCCACTGCCCACAAGCAAAAGCAGAATGTTGACTTATCTGATTTCATAGACTGAAAGTATGAGACATAATATATTATTAATTAAAAGCCGACATAATTTTATCAAATTTTTTACTATTACGTAAATATAACTCTATCCACCAATAGACATCGACATAATTTTATCACTTAAATCTCTCCAGATAGAATTTAATACAGGTACCGAGCTCCAACACAATCTGGTGAACATGTCTTATCAGCAAAATTGATATTATAGAATGGATTTCTCACCTTTTTATATAGTAAATATTTATTCACAAATGGCGCAAAATTGGGACTCCGCCCATATACACCCAAAACTTACGATAGGTCCAAGAGAATTAGAAAAAACCTCTTACCATCTAGAGCCAGCCACCAAAAACTAAGCCAAAGTGCCATACTCGCCCAAAAAATCAATAACAAAATCTATAAACCTTGCATCATTTTGCCAAATAAACAGTAGACTAAAGAATAAAAAACTGAATATGCACAATTGTTTCCCTCTATACTCTAAGCAACAGCTATTCCTGTCTCCACGAGACCTACAATAGACAGGACTTACCATATCGATGCTTCTGTCTCTGCTTAACGATGTCAGCACCTCTCCAAACCTTCAAGAAAAGCAGAACCGATCCCGACAACACCAAAGTGACTCCAAAGAGAGACAGGATGATCTTAAAGATCGGTAAGAAACACTCAATGCAACGACAAGTGATCAACCAAATCCCAACCCATCTTGCACATGCAACCCAATTTACTATAAACTCTCCTTGCTTCCTCGAATTATCTTGTGTTAAGATTCCCTCTAATGTAGCTATCCAAGTAAAGAAGGCAATCTTGCATGGAACTCCAACCCACCATATGCTCTTCCAGGGAAAGCTTCTCCTCACTCCCTTGCAAGCTCTATAATATGATTTCGTCAAAAATCTTCTGCTACCATGTACCTTAATGCAACACCTCCTCTTTTTCTATTGTAACACTTCAAATCATTACTGAAATTTTAATATCCTTATTCCAAATCAGAGCATTTTCCTGTTTGAAAAAGCACTACAATCCCCTTTCTAGCACCCAATGAAGATATGCCCAAGTCCTCAACTCAACACCCAATTAAGTATTTATAAATTAAGTGATTGATTTGATATAAGTTCAAAATTGTATCTTAATAGTAACGAGTTACTAGATGAAAACAGAATGGCCCAAAACATTGCTGATTCAGATTATTCAGGTTTGAGAACAGTAACCAGAAACTTTTAATGTGTTGTGATGTCATTCTAATTGATCAAAACGCATATATTAAAGCACAAAACTGTAGTGAGTTTTATTCGTATATATAATCTAGATCTCCAATTAGAGGTTCTTAACTTGTGAGCAAGTCATTCACTATTTCCAACTGCCAACTTTGGTATGGACAGCATAAGATAAACAAATATGTAAAGAAAAGGTTACCCATAACTTCAATTATATTACGACTATTCTGTAATGATCATGAAATATGTGCAAGCATAGAAAGTAAAGAAATTAAAAAAAGAATGCAAGTTCAAAGTAAACCTTCCAGAAGATGAAGCCCTTAATGCTCTTATGGGTGCACGCTCTGGCTTTTGTAAAACCCGAAATGTTCGATTAAGTCCACTTCTTAGGCAGGTCACTACAAGCTTATTAATATAGCCTCCAGTTTTTTCATTCACCTGAGTCCATGAAGTAATGGTCACATGTGATGATGGATATACAAACGTAAATTAAATGATGAATTAGGACACTTAAAGCATGTTTGAAAACATATATATACACGTGAATATATAAAACATACATACAAGAAATAGTTAAAATATAATAGGAAAAATGAAGAAAATTGTATATATTGCACCTGGGAATAGGAAAATGAGATGAGTCTAGAATTCCCAAGCCATCTTAATCCCCTGACAACATTGTTATGAACAGACAAACTAGCAGCAACAGCATTGGCAGAAATATCAATGACATCAATTGTACCACTTTGAGATCCCAAAGCAACTAGTGGAACAGCAACAGCAGGATAATTTCCACCACCTTCACGTGTAAATATCTAACCGTCATCAATGAACAGATAAATATAATATTCAGTTTCCAGAACAATAACAAGCAGAAATTTAACAGATAATAGAAAATGAAGACAAATGAAACTCACGAGCCAAAGTGGCTGTTAAAGAAGGGGATGGTACAGCCAGCATGGTTAAAGTCGAAGAAAGAAGTTGAAGCTGTCCAACTAGGCTGATCTGCATTCAGAGCTTGACTTGTAAGTATACATGCATGACCAAAAAAATAAGTAAATTATATTATTTCACTTATGTTTGCCCTTACTTGTGAATCTTTAAAATCAAACCAAAACGAACTCAATTTATCTTTTGTGATTCAGCACTTCAAAGTTCAAACTTGGGACAGAGGATGACTGACAAGCACAAAAACATTGCAATAAGGAAACAAGAGGCAAATATTATGTGCATTCAGTAGCAGATGGGGTGTGAGGAGCCAAAGAATCTCCCTTTCCCCAAAAGTTCATTTCTTATAGTCTTCCAACTTTTGGAATGCAGTGCAACATAGCTTGACTAAACAATATTTCATTTGCTGGTTCCCTTGTAGACAATCCTAGACAAAAGAACTTTTGTATAAAGAGAAGAATAAAAAGGAGGACAGAACTCCCTAGAGGCAATCCTCGACCATCCTACACATTGCAAGCTTGACAACATATCACCAGACACCAGCAGATATTGGAGAATTGTGGCATTAAATTTAAAGATACCCCTAACATAAGTTGCACAAGTTATTCTCATGTGTTAGTTTGTTATCTGTAGTTTGTCATCTTTGCTCATGTATTTGGTTAGAAACCACTGTTATCCCTATTAAGGAAACAAGGTTGATCCAAGTTAAACATCAAGAACTGAAAATTAGACTGTATGTTGACAAAAGTATCTATGTGTATATAAAGAGACTGGAATCTTGAGATGCCTATCAAAATCTTCCCCAAACTCTTCCAGGGGGCTACTTGGCCCTTGTGAGAGATCAGTTGGCTTGAGCGTGCTCATGAACAAATTGTGAAAACTAAAAGGAGGAACTTCATCCCGGACACGTCCAACGCCTTTGGGCAATCGGGCTGACAAAAAACACCCTCACCATCAAAAGGCTAAAAAAATACATTAAAATTCGTGGGAAAAAGGCCGAGAAGAATATCAGGTAAGGGTAAACCATGCTTACTTCGTGTTATTTTTAGTGCTCCGAATTAAGCCCATCGGCATTCAGCAGGGAAAATGTCTTATTTGGCGACATAATCCGGATACTAAACTTACTGTACGAAAAAGTAATCAAGCCCCAAAATCTAGATTTTTATATAGTTTGCAAATATTGGTGGGGACCGGGTCTTGGGACAAAGAATTAAGGAAGCAAGATAAGAGGGAAGAACTGAATCAGTGACTCTCAAATTCCTAACCTAACTTGGATTCTAATAAGATAATTATCAAAAATTAAAAGAAAATAACAATACTACTCCAGAAGCTTCTGCTTATTGCACTTTCTCTTCTGGAGCACTTTGGCATGGGTGTACGCACACCTGAAATATTTTACATGTTATGCTTTGATCAGGATTTTTCCAAACTTGGACCGAGGAGAAACCGCTTGGGTTCCCGAGACAACTCATCATTATGGTGTGACTATCCGAATTCATGTCCTTTCAAGTCTCGTGTCATAAATATCTTATAACAAGAGACTGGGGGGCAATGTTCGGGAGTGTTTTCCAGACCCTCTTTTGGGCTGAAGGCTTGGGCCGGGTCAAAGGAGGTCGGGCTCGTATGTTCGGAGATGTAAGATCGGGGTCGGTTACCCGATCCCAATAGGCCGGGGCCCGTGGTCATCATGTGGGTTGAGTTCGGGCCTATTGGGTTTGGCTATTGGCTTGGGCCTGAGCATATGAGCAGTCCACATGCGGAGTTGGTGTTACAAGGAGTTTACGTGATTAAGGGTATCAACCCTAATCCTACGTTAACAAGGCAACTCTGGAAGTAGTGGTGGAAAGGGATTCCACTTGCACTTTTTAAGGAGATTGTGTTGGACCCAAATATGGTAGCTAACATATTTAGGAGTCCTACTCTAATCCAAAGAAGAGGATACCAAGGTGGTGGGAGCTCTATAAATACAAGGCCAAGGTTACAATTAACAGGTAATATCTACTTTGAGCACTAAACACATAACCTCCATTGTTAAACCTTGTGAACGGCCTGTATTTATTCTCACACCGGAGCTATCCCCCGACGGCACGGCCGTCAAGCTTCTGTGTGATCTGTTATTGTGCAAAATTCAGCGCGTGGATTTTGTGATTGGACGCGCAGACGAAACTTGGCGAAACTGGCCGACTATCTACGCAGAAGCCAAGGAACTTGTCAAAAAATGTCCCAAGTGTCAACTAAACAGCAACATCCCACATCAACCACCCGAAGAGCTCTATTCGGTTCTATCCCCGATCCCATTCGCAGTATGGGGGATCGACATCCTGGGGCCTCTGCCAAAGGCCAAGGGGCAAGTCAGCTTTATAATAGTGGCTATCGATTACATGACAAAGTGGGTCGAAGCCAAACCACTGCAGAAGATCACTGAACAGGAATGTCTTAAATTTTTGAAAGAAGTAGTTTATCGGTTCGGCATTCCGATGGCAGTAGTCTCGGATAACGGTAGACAGTTCGTGGGGTCAAAGTTTGGAAGCTTCCTGAAAGAGTTGGAAATTCAACACCGGAAGACTTCAGTTGCCCACCCTCAGTCAAACGGTCAAGTGGAAGTGACAAATCGAACCCTACTCAACGGGATAAAAAGAAGGCTTGACGAGTTGAAAGGTCGATGGCCCGAAGAACTATTCAGCGTTTTGTGGGCATACCGGACAACCCCAAGGACAACCACTGGAGACTCCCCTTTCCGGCTGGCCTATGGGACCGATGCACTCATACCAGTAGAGATCGGGTCACCCACTCTTCGGGTCAGCCAGTATAAAGAGCTCTACAATGATGAAGGTCTGAAAGTAAATCTGGACCTGCTAGACGAAGCTCGTGATGCCGCGGTGTTGAGGTTGGCCATTTATCAACAGAAGACAGCCCGACACTATAACCAGAAGGTGAAGTTGAGGAGATTCGAGGTAGGAGATTTGGTGCTTCGGGAGGCAGAGGCATCAACTCCCCAGAACACAGGAAAATTAATGCCTAACTGGGAGGGGCCTTATGAGATAGTAGAAGTGTCGAAGCCAGGGACTTACCGGCTTCGAGCAATGAATGGGTCGGAAGTAAAGAATACATGACATGCTGGAAGACTTAGGAGATATTACCAGTAAATACATGCCTGTTCTTTCCCGATAACGGTGTAATTTATTCGATTTATCAATGAAATGAAAACTTCTCTCAAGAGAGACGTTTGTACTTCGTTTTAATCTTGCATTGCTTTACCGATCATATAAGCTTCGAGCGTAAGACGATCAGACGGTCCTAGAGAACTTAACTGATCGATAAACGCCACAAGTATAACTGATCGACAAAGATACACATCCGATCAGATAAACTTCGAGTGTAAAACAATCAGACAATCCGAAAGAACTTAACTGACTGATAAAACGCCACAAGTATAACTGATCGATAAAAGTTACATATCCGAGACAGTACACTTTAGACATAAATGGACCAGACGGTCAGAAATGACCTAACTGGGCGATAAAAATAAAGTTAAACTGATCGAGATAACTACTTAAAAATCTTTTGTCTTCATTCATATTATAAAGGTTTTACAGTTCCCGATCAGATAGGCTTCGGGTACATACACCGTCGGCCTCTCTGGTCAGGTTGAATTACAAAACTTAGAAAAGAAGAAATTACAAGTATGAACAAGTTCAAGAAAAAAATTAAGGGGAACCAGCATCGGCTTCGGCCTCGGACTCCTCGTCGGAAGAATCAAGGATCGAGGCGTCCAGACCAGCATCCACAAGCTTCGCTCGGGCCTTCTCCCGATAAGCTTCGACACCCTCTGCAAACTGGGTCATGATCTTATCGGTCAGGGCAGGCGATTCTTCGTATTCTCTGATGGCAGCCTGCTTAATGATGGCCTGTTCGGCCATCAAAGTGTTGTTCGCATGGATCAGGGTACTCAGCTGAGCATGAACCCCCGCGAACTTCCCCTCGATGACCTGAAGGTTCCCCACCAAGGTCCTATTCTCTTCGACCAGGAGTTCCTTATCCTGCACCAGCTTTTTGGCGTGACCATCGAGACCGACGAACACTTGTTGAAGTAATGAATGTTGGTCTTCGAGTTCGGCGATTCGGCGGTTAGCCTGGGTCACCTTATTTCTGGTGTCAGCATGCAGATCCCGCTCCCTCCTCAGCTCCGAATCCCGACCCGATAATTCGGCTTGGAGAAGCTCCACGTCGGTTCTCAGCTGGACCTCTCTCTTGGTAGATCGGGCAAGAGGAGCGATAGCTCGAGCGAGGATGGCGTTGGCCTAAATACATAGGCGAATTGATCAGACAACAAAGAAGCAAATGAAGACATATATACAAATGAGGGTAAATACCTGAGTCTGGGCTCGAAGATAGGTGACCAGAAAATCCTCTGACGAAAAGTTCTTGAACCGCTCATCGTCACCGGAAAGCTTGAATTGATCAAGCAAATGGAAAGGAAATTTGTCAGCTGGACTCTTCGGCCAACAGGTAGTTGGTGATCCTCCGGAAGAGCTAGCTTTGGACTTCGGGGAGGAAGCTTGGATCGGGGCAACGACCTCCTCGGCTTGGGAGGGCCCTTCGATCAACCGCGGCTTCTTAGAGGCGGGCTCCGGAAGCTGATCTTCGGTACCCTCCGAATCTTCGGCCACTGTCACTATGGTCGGAGGTGGGGGAGTTGATTTGAGAACAGGCTTCGGCGGGGCCACAGCGATGGCCTTGGGGGGCGCTCGAACAGAAGACTTTTTCTTTGACTTCTTTAGCAAAGCCATCTTGTCGGCCCCCTTCATCTGCAACACACTTTTCGTGGAAGTATCAGCCTTGGAAGGTTCGGGAAGAGGACCGGTTGACGAACCGACAGACATCTCGGCAATGAGAACAGCCTCGTCGGAAGGAGAGTCATCAGCGGCTGGGAGATGGATGGGCTCGACGAGGATCGGCAGTGGGGACAGAGCCACTTCAGCATTGTCAGGCTTGAAGATGGTCACTACAACATAAAATAAAAGGATCATTAATAAAATCGAAGCAAATGATCGGGAGAATAAGAAAACAAGGTCGGATAGATTAACTTACAGCCGTGTTCGTAGAGCCAGGATTCGTTGGACACGATTCCTAGAGCCCAGCTGGTCTGCTTCAGAAGGGCGTAAAACTTCTTGAAGGCTGCCGAACGACTCTTCGAAAATTTGTTGACCTTCATGGGGACATCTTCGGGACCGGCCCAGTTGGGGAGTAGGTTGAGATCGGTTCCCCTCATGAAGAACCATTGTGAATGCCACCCCTTGTTACTGGATGGGGTCTTCACGAAGGTGTCCCGTCCAGGAACACGGTTCAGATGGCGAAGGCCGGGCTCTTTTGACCGACCAACCGAGAATAGGACGAAGAAGAAGTCCAGCCCGGGGGTGATGCCAGCCTCCTGGCAAAGGGCGATGAAGCTGATCAGCTGGATGTAGGAGTTGGGAGCCAGCTGAGAGAACCCGATCCCTACCAGGCAGAGGAAAGAAGAGATGAATTCGTGGAGGGGGAACCGAACCCCGTACCTTAGGGCATACAGATGGACGGCTACCCAATCGCCCTTGGGTCGGTGATACATCCTCTCGCTGGCCTCGGGAACCCGAAGCTTGTATTCTTTGGGGATGTTGAACAAAGTTTGGATGTCCGACAATTGAGAGGGGGTGATGGAAGATTTGGTGTTGATGGCAGCGTAGTCGATTTTCGAAGCATAGAGTTGGCGAATACGGGTTTCGGCGTTCTCCACGGAGAGGTCAACCGGAGCAGCCTCCAGCTCGATTTGGAGAAGGTCGCCGGAAGTAAGAGTGGGAGTGCCGGCTGCTGTGACTGGTATGGGACGAGGATCGCTGGAATCAGCCATTTATGGTGGTTTGAAGGGAATAAAGGTACAAGACAAGAGTTTAGAGGGAAAATGGCACGGATTGAAGAAATCTGAAAAAATGAGTATCTCGCCGGAAATCGCCCTTGCCGGAAAAGTTTGACAGAGATTCAAAATATTAAAGGCTCGAAAAAGTGACGCTGATGAATGATGGGGAGCTTATATAGCCCGTCTGGCACGGCTTCCAAAGGCGGTTATTTATGGCAGGTGGGCCCAGTTATGAAAAAACGTGTACCCGCTCGCGGACCGAGGAGAAACCGCTTGGGTTCCCGAGACAACTCATCATTATGGCGTGACTATCCGAATTCATGTCCTTTCAAGTCTCGTGTCATAAATATCTTATAACAAGAGACTGGGGGCAATGTTCGGGAGTGTTTTCCCGACCCTCTTTTGGGCTGAAGGCTTGAGCCGGGTCAAAGGAGGTCGGGCTCGTATGTTCGGAGATGTAAGATCGGGGTCGGTTACCCGATCCCAATAGGCCGGGGCCCGTGGTCATCATGTGGGTTGAGTTCGGGCCTATTGGGTTTGGCTATTGGTTTGGGCCTGAGCATATGAGCAGTCCACATGCGGAGTTGGTGTGACAAGGAGTTTATGTGATTAAGGGTATCAACCCTAATCCTACGTTAACAAGGCAACTCTGAAAGTAGTGGTGGAAAGGAATTCCACTTGCACTTTTTAAGGAGATTGTGTTGGACCCAAATATGGTAGCTAACAGATTTAGGAGTCCTACTCTAATCCAAAGAAGAGGATACCAAGGTGGTGGGAGCTCTATAAATACAAGGCCAAGGTTACAATTAACAGGTAATATCTACTTTGAGCACTAAACACATAACCTCCATTGTTAAACCTTGTGAACGACCTGTACTTATTCTCACACCGGAGCTATCCCCCGGCGGCACGGCCGTCAAGCTTCAGTGTGATCTGTTATTGTGCAGGATTCAGCGCGTGGATTTTGTGATTGGACGCGCAGACGAAACTTGGCGTTAACAATCAGGATAGCTTCTGACCAGACAACCACTAAAATAGGACCACTTTATTTTCTTTTTAATTTTTGAGTAAGGGAAAGGGGGCAGAAAAGCTAACATGAAATTAATACACTCATCAAATAAGGGGGAAAATATATGAAATTTGTTAGAATAGGCAAGTGTTCATTTAGTTCACGACTTCATGCTCATATAAGCATTCTCTTATCTCCAAATGACAAACAAACCAAAAATGTTATACCAACCTTAAACAACATCTCTTCCTGGCTAATAGTGGGGTTTGACAAATAGCTAGTAGCGCTTGTCACATCTTCAGGCTGTTTAACAGCATCCAGTGTAGGTTCACCGCCAAACGTAACTCCAGCATTTGTCTCTAGAGATGGTACTTTATTGACTTCTGACACAATGCCCGAGTTTGTTTCATCTTTTGGAGCCTCTCCAGTTCCTTCAGCAGTCAGGAGCCAGTTCCATATTTTTCCATCATCAGAAATGGATATCAAATGTGTCTTAGAAATGATTAGAGACTCATCATAAAAATCAAAAGGATTATCAAAATCCACCTCAAGCGGGGTATTTGATATATTAGAACAATGCTTGCCAATATTTTGAAGGGTGGAATCTGATAGTGAGATGACAACTGCAAGTACTGAGGGAGATGGGACAGATGTGCCAATCGAAGGCATCAACTCTTCCATCATACACATCATGTGCACCTGCTCTCCTCTGTGATAAGATGCAAATAAATATTCCCTCAACTTCAGCAAAATTAGCTACTTAAGAAGATAAAATATCCAGACTGCGACTTGCAATATTAACATGAAAAAACTACAAAACTATGAATCTGGTAGTATCAAACTACTTGTATTCATCACTGGGTGATACTTAGAATAAAAAAAGTTCACATTGGATAAAGATGTCATATGAACTACATTACAGAACACCAATTTATCCAATGGAATAATTCCATAAATGTCAACAGGTTTCAAAGATATAATAAATTCCAAATTGATATTTTAGCTTGAAAAAGTGTTTGGAATTTAATTTTTTTCGTTTTCTTTTTACCTCTTCCGTCTCCCTTTCTATAGCACATGAAGTTTGGCCTAGTGTTGGAAAGCTAAGATACCACACTGAACTCTTTAGCAGGATACATTTTACAACTTGAGTTAAAAAATCATAAAGGCACCAACAACATACTGATTTCAGATTTTAAAAGTTAAAATGACGACAACAATAACAAATAATTAGAACCAAGGATATGTACAAGGACAAAAAGAAATTTTAAAGGATATAAAGCTGTGTGGTACAAACACAAACTGAACAGATAGAGAAATAACAATACCATCAGAACAATTTACTAACAAACTATAACAATACCATACAATAACAAACAATTCAGACAATATTAAAGTTATATTAGTGCTTACTCTTTTCGCCGCCAAGTACTTAGTTTTCCATCAAGATGAGCACAATACAGTAACTCCATGCTAGGATCCGCTAACACTTCAAAAAACTTACCAAAACCCCTAGGCAAAGCAGTCCCAAACAATGTTGTCTCGTACCTCAAATCAAACACAACCAGTTCTCTTGGAAAAGTCACAAAAATAATGTGCTTCCAATGTGGGGAGAAGGCGCATTTAGCCATATAAGTTGGAAAAACTGCCAGTGAAGGCGATGTCGTATTCGGATTTGCGACGGTTGTGGCATCTCTCTCCAGCCTCTGCAATTCTGAGGAGTCTGTAGGAATTTGGAGCTCCTTTAGAGAGACGTCGTCTTCGGAATTATCGTTAAGGACTTTGACTGATAAGAGGAAGCCTCTGAGTCCTAGAGCACAAAAATGTCGAGAATCGAATGGATCGCGGCGGATGCAAGAGAAGAGTTCCGGTGCGGCGTCGTATTTGAAGAAACATCTCCCTGTGGAGGTGTTGTAGAGAGACAGATGGGAAGGTCCGGATAAGGCGGCGAGGATCCACGAGTCGGGTCGCGATTGGATCCAACAGAGGTCTTGAATGCCGAGCTTGGAATCAGCGGTGTCGAGAAAGAGAAGAGGGGTTTTGAGGCGGAGGTCGAGGAGAGCGATGCGGCCCTGTCGGTCCCCGGCAGCGAGGAGAAGGTGGGAGGGCGCGGAGGAGGGGTCGTGCGAGAGGATGTCGCGGCGGAGCGGGTGAGGAGACCAACGGACGGAAGTTACAAAAGGAGAGAGAGAGGGAGTGGAGGTGGAGTTCGAGGATAGAGAGGGAGGAGGAAGGGGGATGACAGTGATGAGCTGCATAGAGCGTGAATCGACGACGGAGACGCTGCTACCGGCGGCGTAAGCGAGGAGGCCGGTTGGGCTGAGGTCGGCGGATCCCCCATTGTTGCGGGAGGGTGGACCCGGTAGCATGAAATCCCATGACTCGTTAGGTGATCGGTCAATCGACATTCTTCTTTTCCTGTGGTTTATTTTATGAGTATATAGACATGTACTCAGCGGAGATTGCGAGTATTGGAAAAGAGAGATGAAGGAGGACAGTTGCCCTTGCCATGGTGTCACGTCGATCTGGTCGGATTCGGACCGTGTTATACTGGTAATTACGTATGGACTGTTATCAAACGGGGCGTATCGCGTTTTGGTACCTGGACTTTACCATTTTTCATGTTTGTCCTTGTTCCAACTTCCGATGTTCATCTATATCCATTCCAATTCCAATCGAAATCAATGTGTTGCCACTAATATACTCATATTTTTGACTTCTTTTATTTTAAATAAATTTTATCGATAATAATACTATGTGTTTGTCACAATTTTACAAAGTAATTACGTATTATGTACATTATATGAAAATAAAAAATTTAAAAATATTTTTTATTTTTCATCTGCCTCCATTTTTCTATTACTATTTTTTGTCATTCACTACTTTCTCTCAAATTACCAAAGGAAAAAAATATATACTTAAATCAATTTAATCATCAAATCATAATTATAATAAAAATCGTGGTAACAATTAAGTGAGTGACCCTCTTTTTATTTTCCATTAAAAAGTAAAAGTACTTCCCTGTGAAACTAAATAGAAATAATAATATGCTTGAATTTGTTCGGTGTATGCAGTATGCCTCCTAAGGGATGCACACACAACTTTGTCAGACCTTAGCTATTGATTAAGTCAAACCAGGCTTTGACCAAAAGGTCCCCATCCCCATACAAATAGGGGTGAGCATGATGCGGTTTGAAATCCAAACCGCACCCGAAACCGCTTAGGTACGGTTTGAAAAATTTAAAATCGCACCCGAAACCGCTTGTGATTGGTGCGGTTCGGTTTTAAAGTGTGCGGTTCGGTTTTAATTGGTGCGGTTTCGGTTCCAAAACCAATTGAAACAACAAAAAAGTTTAAGCCTTCAATAAAATTTAACATAAAATTTACATCGAGCAATTAACTTAGTGACAAAGTAGACAATGAGAATTATATCAAGCATGCTTTAAAACTAAAATATGCGCTATATAAAACAACGGAGACTATTCGATAATAAGCAAGAATGTTTATCTAGTTCCCTAAAAATTAAAAGTATATACTGAAGATAGAATAAAATATATTGCAGGGAGGACTAAAAATAATCTATTAGACTATTACAATTATAGCATTGGCATTAACCAATGCATCAAGTGCTCGAGCAACTTTAAAATTTACTAGAGATAATACATACATATACACACATGGTGCGGTTTCGGTTTTATGCGGTTTGGTTTTGGTTAGTAACCAAACCGGAACCGTAAATTTGGTTATTCAACCCACCTAAAACCGCCACATACGCCGGAACCGTTGGTGCGGTTTTAATTGGTGCGGTTCGTGCGATTTTTGGTGCGGTTTCGGTTCCAATTTGGTTACTTGCTCAGCCCTACATACAAGGTCGTGCTGATGCTGCACAAAAGTAGTGCTTAGACCTGGTAAATTGGTCCAGGCCCGCGGGCCGAATCGGACTGACCCGTAAAAATTAGACTTTAGGCATAATTTTGTTAGTTCATGAAAATTTGGGTTATTTTAGTCCGGTTCAAATTTAGCCCGGCCCGTCCACGGGCTTTTTAAAATAAATAAAATAATACTCTCCTTGAGAATTGAATTCTAGACCTCCCACACTTAGGACTGAGCATTCGGTTAATAACCGAACCGAACCACAAATTCGGTTATAACCGATACCCGAACTAACGCTATTTTAGGTGTGACGCCCCCAAAATTAGGTATACATCACCCATCTTGGGTCGTCAGATACATAGTACATAATACAAATACAACTTAATAATACAACTGTTGTGTACAATACGACAAAACATAAACTGTGAGTTTGAATACAAATATTATCTTCTAGAGAGTATTCATACTCAAAAGGAGTCCTCATTACATTTATTAACACACCATTACATAGAATAGTGAGGACTACTAACTAATACTATCATTCGGACCATCACTCCGTACCCCGACTTGTCCCAGCTACGTTCTCATTTCCTGAAGAGAACAGTGAAAGAAAGGGTGAGCTCAACTAGCCCAGTAAGAAATATTATGACTAAGATAATGCAGAATAAATTATCATTAGCCTTCAACAATGTTAAACTGATAAAATATAATAGACATCAAGTTTAACTGCAGCGGAACAAGCAATCCATTAAAAGAGTCAAGTAGAAAATAAACTCTACTATCTTTTATGATTTAAAAGGTTTTTCAACACTGCGATCGCTGAGACTCAGCTTAATAAAATAATCCACATCATCGAATCACCCCTGCACTACGGCCAAGGATATTCGTGTATTCATTAATGGTCATGATCATGCCAACAACTGTCCATCAATGCACTACGGGCCAATGAGGACTTTTACCACATCATTTGTAACATTACGGTCATGATTATACCGAATAATCCCTGGTCATAATCATACCAAGTCCATCTATGCACTACAGGCCACAGATGACTTTCAACATTTTATAAACATGAGGATGATGACAATGATATAAGAATTCAATAAAACAAGTTCAAGAATTAATTTATCCAGGAATTAACAACGTCCAAATTGTCAACATGATACTGCATTGTGGAGTAAAATTCAAGAATGCTTAGAAGAATATTTTCTTGAAAAGATACTGGATGAAACGCAACTATCAAGGATATTCCACAAATTTCATGGAGTATAGAAGTCAAAACTTAACCAACTGAGTACAATAAAGAATGGAATAACAAAAGAAATCACCATGCATGCGATAGACCGCACAGACAGGTTATTCCAATAGAATAATAAATAATGGAACCAGGTCCGGCGTAAAACACACAGACAGGATATTCCAACAGAATAATAAATAATGGAACCAGGTCCGGTGTAAAACACACAGACAGGATATTCCAACAGAATAATAATAAAACGGAACCAGGTCCGGTGTAAAACACACAGACAGGATGTTCCAACAGAATAATAAACGGAACCAGGTCCGGTGTAAAACACACAGACAGGATGTTCCAACAGAATAATAGAAGAATGTCACCAAGTATAGGGTAGACCGCGTATACTGGTTATTCCAACAGAATAATAACAAATGGAATAACAGAAGTTCTCTTCATGAATATAAAAGAAATAATATTCCCTACCTTAAAAGAACTGGATATTGGAAAAGTGATGTAGCAGAATACTTTTATTCTCTCTCTCTTATTCTCTCTATACTTTATCTCTCTATAGCTTGAATGAATTCGTGAAAAATAATGAAGCCCTAGGCCTCTATTTATAGAAAAACTGAGGGTGGCTCTTGGTCCTAACGAAGGGTCAAATGACTCTTGGTAATATTGAAGGGACAACTACTATTGACGAAAGTAATTACTATTGACCAAGGTAAATACTATTGACGAAGGTAATTACTATTGACCAAGGTAAATACTATTGACCAAGGTAAATACTATTGACGAAGGTAATTACTATTGACCAAGGTAAATACTATTGACTACGGTAATTACTATTGACGACGGTAATTACTATTGACGAAGAGACTCTTAGATGATGACATATGGCCCCCCATAAAATAACCAAACTTACCACAACGTCTCAATAATATAACATATTATACAGATGATACTATGACAATAATTTAAGAGATATGATGCAGCAATTACTGTAGCAATAATTGAGTATAGCTGAGTGACTTCTCACGTAAGCATCAATAATCAATACCGTGTGCTACTATGCAACCACGCGTATTACTGTACTTTTACTACCGAGTAGTTCAACAGTTTTAACGGTTTTAACGGTAACACCTCAGCTGTTATTTTTATAGAAAGATAATTCTGTCGTTTTCTCAATCCGACAATAATTCCGTTGTGGGGTCCACCAATGATTGTGCCGTCGTACGAATATTCCCCGACAAAAAGAATATTCTCCGACCAAACGAATATTTTATAACAACTTGCTTACTTTGCAAAATTTATAAATATTACCCACAACTATAACATTATATCAAATTAACTCCATAATATTCAAAAATGACATTTATAGAAAATTCATCTTTATTTATAAAAATTGGGGTCTTACAACCTCCCCTTCTTATGAAATTTCGCCCTCGAAATTAGGGTACGTACCTGGTATGTCGAAGAGGTAAGGATACCTTGATTTCATTTCTGATTCTAACTCCCAAGTCATTTCCTCAACATCGTGGTTTCTCCACAAAACTTTGACTTGAGGTATAACCTTGGAGCGTAGAATATGTTCCTTCTTATCCAAGATTTGAACAGGAACTTCTTCATACGTCAAATCCTCCGCTATTTCGTCCGGTTCTAACTCAATAATGTGGTTCGGGTCTTCCACATATTTGCGTAACATGGATATGTGGAAAACGTTATGAACACGAGACATACTTGGCGGTAAAGCGAGTCTATAAGCCACAGTTCCTACTCGATCGAGGATTAAAAATGGACCGATGAATCGAGGATTTAGCTTTTCTCTCTTTCCAAATCTCGTAACACCTTTCCATGGAGCAACACGTAAGAACACGTGATCTCCTACATCAAATTCCACGTCCTTTCGATGAAGATCAGCATAACTCTTTTGTCGATCTTGTGAGGTTTTTATACGTTGTCGGATCGTTTGAATCTTTTCTGTAGTCATACGTACCAACTCCGGTCCCAACAACGTTGCTTCACCCACCTCATCCCAGCATACTGGAGAACGACATTTTCTTCCATACAATGCTTCGAATGGAGCCATGCCAATACTTGCTTGATAACTGTTGTTGTAGGAAAACTCCACCAATGGTAAGAACTTGTCCCAACTTCCTTTGAAGTCAAAGACACAGAGTCTTAATAGATCTTCAAGAGTTTGAATAGTCCTCTCTGATTGTCCGTCCGTCTGAGGATGATATGCTGAACTAAATCGTAACTCCGTGCCCATAGCCTTTTGTAAACTAACCCAAAATCGTGAAGTGAATCTTGGGTCTCGGTCAGAAACTATGGATACTGGCATACCATGCAGTCTTACAATCTCGTTTATGTACATACGAGCAAGACGTTCAAGTGTATAAGTTTCTCGTATCGGTAAGAAATGAGCAGACTTGGTCAATCTATCAACAATGACCCAAATCGCATCAATACCTTGAGAAACCCTGGGAAGACCGGTAACGAAATCCATGGTAATGTGCTCCCACTTCCATTCTGGAATTTCAAGTGGTTGCAATGGACCTGTTGGTACTTGATGCTCCGCTTTGACTCGTTGACAAGTTAGACACCTTGAGATAAACAACGCTATCTCTCTCTTCATATTGCTTCACCAAAATGTATGACGAAGATCATGATACATTTTGGTACTTCCAGGATGGATTGCAAACGGTGTGTTGTACGCCTCCATCATGATTTCATACTTTAAATCAGTGTTGTTAGGAACACAAAGTCTGGAGTTGACTTGAAATATCGATTCTTGCTTCCGGCATAGCACCTTCTTGCACCTTCTTCCTCATACGCATCAGCTCTAGGTCTGTAGCTTGAGCAATTTTAACTTTATCAATTAAAGTCGATTTTAATCGTATATTCGTTATCTTCACGTGGGTTCGAATATTCACACTTGTAACCGTATACGATCTTCTACACAACGCGTCAGCTACCACGTTCACTTTTCCACGATGTTATTGAATGGTACGATCGTAATCTTCAACAGCTCGAGCCAACGTCTTTGGCGCATAATACGTTCGTTTTAGTTGAAGAAATATTTGAGGGTTTAAGAAATAGGTTTTGTACTGGAGTCAATACAAAATTCAATTTTACGCTCTGGGGTAGGCTAAGAAGTCTTCAAGAATACGTCAAGAAATTTATTAACAATAGAAATATCGTTCAAAACTGTGACTCTCATCCCAGACTTGGATAACACGTCACATTGATACCTATCAGCTTGCCATCGTCATTTACAACGTCTCCTACGGAAAGTCTGGTTTCGGTGCATTCCCCACCAGGAAGTCAACAATGAAAGGAATGAGGATCCTTACTTATGGCTTGATATGATAATGATTGACTTTAGTGGTTTGGTTGCTTGAATTCGCATAACAGGTTGGTTAGGAATATGAAAATTAACAACCTTACGAAAAGCATAATGGGTAGTTAACCAATCGTTTCCAAAAATCACATATCGACAGGTAACGTGAAAGTGTCGATTTGAATCAAACAAGATTTATAATTAGTAGAGTTAACGAAGGTTTCTCCTAACAGAGTTTCAACAAATAAGTCAAGCCTAATATTTTTTTTTTAAAGGGCCAAGTTTAAACGTTGAACACAACTAGGTGAAATACAAGAGTGGGTAGAACCAGTATTGAATAAGGTACAAACTTCGCAAGGGTTTATGATTAGCTTACCCGCGATAACTTTATTTGGGTTCCTCACTTGTTGGGAAGTCATGACAACCGCTCTCCCTTGAACTACCCGGCTTTGACTTGTCTGGGGTAGCATTTGATGTCATCTCTATCGTTGAAATTGACTTTAATATCGGACATATTCCACCCTCAACTGCTTCATCGTACTCCTGCTTCATAATCTGAATCATCAATCTTCGATCCATGTCGAGTTCAGATTGACCGCTCTGTACAGGGTAATTCAAAACTCGATGTTGGGTTCTCCCAATTGCTGTCCAAAAAGAGAAATGTATATCATCTATTTTAGCCTTTTTGGATCGGACATCTCTTTCTACAATATCAGCACGTCGTGCGGCTTTTACCCATGCATCCTTCATTCTCACTCGTTCAGTTGTTTCTTCTTTCAGCTGATCCTTGATATTTGAATTCTCAGATTCCAACTTTAATATCTTACACTCTGCCAAAGCGTGATTTTGTTCGAGCAACACATATCGGGTAACACAATTTTGAATCGTTACATCTCTTATAATACCCAGAATCCTAAATTTACTTGAGGAATTTATTTTAAACATTTTACAAAAAAATTAAAAATAAGTGATATTTGTTTTTTTCCTTTGATCTTGCCGATCATTTATAAGTACTAAAAAAAATGAATATGTAGTATTATTTCTGGCCAAGATTTTCAGCCAATCATAAAAGATACTCCTCCCGGTAACATTTTTTTTTTAATTTTTTCCCCCGAAAGAGGAATGATAAAATTCTAAGTAGACTCGAGAAAGACTATTTAAACCTTGACTCCAAGCTGGATCACCAATCAGCTAGAAACGACAAGGGGCTTTTGGGCCACGAAAAACTTGGAAGCGGAATGGGATGCATGCATAACGCCGTTGAATTCAGTCATGGGCTCCACCTTGTAGCAAATGGGTCGAGTCCAAGTTGTGAGCAATAATGGCATACGAGAAAAGCCCAATTAACTTAATCACCTAACACAATGGTAGCTCCGTAAATATGTAAAAATAATGAAATATATAAGTAATACAACGCTAACGCAGAACGCCTATATTTGTTTCAAGGAAATTTGTTCACGAGATTAGGATGTGTTAAGATTTTGAAAGGACCTGTTAGGCGCACCCAAAAACAAATAATAATAAAAAAGGATGTATTAGGAATTTGAAAAATAAAGGAAAGCACGAGAAAAAAATAATAATCTTTTTTTTAGTATTTCAACTACTATGGATACACTATACTTTTAAGTCATAACACCCCCTCCGTTTTAAAAATATAAGGTTATTATTAATTTTTTAAAAATATTTTCAATCTCAAAATTAATAAGAATTTATTTATTTTTAATCAATGGAATGATGAAATTTGTAATCTTTTCAAAAAATATTATGAACTGTGACGCCCCCAAAATTAGGTATACATCACCCATCTTGGGTCGTCAGATACATAGTACAGAATACAAATACAACTGATTAATACATCTGTCGTGTACAATACGACAAAACATAAACTGTGAGTTTGAATACAAATATTATCTTCTAGAGAGTATTCATACTCAAAAGGAGTCCTCATTACATTTATTAACACACCATTACATAGAATAGTGAGGACTACTAACTAATACTATCATTCGGACCATCACTCCGTACCCCGACTTGTCCCAGCTACGTTCTCATTTACTGAAGAGAACAGTGAAAGAAAGGGTGAGCTCAACTAGCCCAGTAAGAAATATTATGACTAAGATAATGCAGAATAAATTATCATTAGCCTTCAACGATGCTAAACTGATAAAATATAATAGACATCAAGTTTAACTGTAGCGGAACAAGCCATCCATTAAAAGAGTCAAGTAGAAAATAAACTCTACTATCTTTTATGATTTAAAAAGTTTTTCAACACTGTAATCGCTGAGACTCAGCTTAATAAAATAATCCACATCATCGAATCACCCCTGCACTACGGCCAAGGATATTCGTGTATTCATTAATGGTCATGATCATGCCAACAACTGTCCATCAATGCACTACGGGCCAATGAGGACTTTTACCACATCATTTGTAACATTACGGTCATGATTATACCGAATAATCCCTGGTCATAATCATACTAAGTCCATCTATGCAATACAGGCCACAGATGACTTTCAACATTTTATAAACATGAGGACGATGACAATGATATAAGAATTCAATAAAACAAGTTCAAGAATTAATTTATCCAGGAATTAACAACGTCCAAATTGTCAACATGATACTGCATTGTGGAGTAAAATTCAAGAATGCTTAGAAGAATATTTTCTTGAAAAGATACTGGATGAAACGCAACTATCAAGGATATTCCACAAATTTCATGGAGTATAGAAGTCAAAACTTAACCAACTGAGTACAATAAAGAATGGAATAACAAAAGAAATCACCATGCATGCGATAGACCGCACAGACAGGTTATTCCAATAGAATAATAAATAATGGAACCAGGTCCGGCGTAAACGCACAGACAGGATATTCCGACAGAATAATAAATAATGGAACCAGGTCCGGTGTAAAACACACAGACATGATATTCCAACAGAATAATAATAAAACGGAACCAGGTCCGGTGTAAAACACACAGACAGGATGTTCCAACAGAATAATAAACGGAACCAGGTCCGGTGTAAAACACACAGACAGGATGTTCCAACAGAATAATAGAAGAATGTCACCAAGTATAGGGTAGACCGCGTATACTGGTTATTCCAACAGAATAATAACAAATGGAATAACAGAAGTTCTCTTCATGAATATAAAAGAAATAATATTCCCTACCTTAAAAGAACTGGATATTGGAAAAGTGATGTAGCAGAATACTTTTATTCTCTCTCTCTTATTCTCTCTATACTTTATCTCTCTATAGCTTGAATGAATTCGTGAAAAATAATGAAGCCCTAGGCCTCTATTTATAGAAAAACTGAGGGTGGCTCTTGGTCCTAACGAAGGGTCAAATGACTCTTGGTAATATTGAAGGGACAACTACTATTGACGAAAGTAATTACTATTGACCAAGGTAAATACTATTGACGAAGGTAATTACTATTGACCAAGGTAAATACTATTGACCAAGGTAAATACTATTGACGAAGGTAATTACTATTGACCAAGGTAAATACTATTGACTACGGTAATTACTATTGACGACGGTAATTACTATTGACGAAGAGACTCTTAGATGATGACATATGGCCCCCCATAAAATAACCAAACTTACCACAACGTCTCAATAATATAACATATTATACAGATGATACTATGACAATAATTTAAGAGATATGATGCAGCAATTACTGTAGCAATAATTGAGTATAGCTGAGTGACTTCTCACGTAAGCATCAATAATCAATACCGTGTGCTACTATGCAACCACGCGTATTACTGTACTTTTACTACCGAGTAGTTCAACAGTTTTAACGGTTTTAACGGTAACACCTCAGCTGTTATTTTTATAGAAAGATAATTCTGTCGTTTTCTCAATCCGACAATAATTCCGTTGTGGGGTCCACCAATGATTGTGCCGTCGTACGAATATTCCCCGACAAAAAGAATATTCTCCGACCAAACGAATATTTTATAACAACTTGCTTACTTTGCAAAATTTATAAATATTACCCACAACTATAACATTATATCAAATTAACTCCATAATATTCAAAAATGACATTTATAGAAAATTCATCTTTATTTATAAAAATTGGGGTCTTACATTAGGTACCCGAATAAATAACCGAATTGTGCACTAACCGAATAGGTTATTCGGTTATTCGGTTAATAACCGAATTGAAAAGAATTAGCAGCAACACAGTTCAGTTCCTACAGACAGACTACAATCCATCTGCTTTCCCAGGAATTTGAGCTTGAACTGTATACACCTTTTATCTGCTTTCTCAGGAATTTGAGCTAAAACTTCTACATAATCAACATGCCTAAAGAATGGAAGATTTGGTGGTTCTGGGACCTTAATAAGAGATTCTCTACAAATATCAACAAACCAAAAAATGTCCATAATTATTTCAAGCGTAAGAAACTTCGTAAACATAAAAGATGAAAGATGAAAAAAATCTCAGATCTCCACAGTAGCCAGATAGGTCTCTCACCAGCAAAATTGCCCACAAAATAAAAAATAAACAAATAGTTCCTCTAGGAAACAACTACACCCCTCAACATAAATATTCTTTCTATTCTCCAAGCAGCAAAATTTCCAAAATAAGTATTTCACAATCAAAATGAAATTCGTCACAAAATCAAACCAAACCAAACTGAGATCAAACGAAATGGCCCCAAATGCAAAACGAAAGTGAGATCTGAAGTCGCTGGGATTTCGTCAAATACAAATCAGAACTAGACCCGAATGGGATTTCGTCGCTGGGATCTGAAGTCGCTGGTGGTCTCCGCTATTCGTCGCCGTCGCGCAAGAAAGAAAGATGAGAGATCAGAGTTGCCTCTCTAACGACGGCGCCGACGACATGGACGGCTGCCTCTCCATGGTCCGATCTGAAGAAATATAATTCAGCCGAGAGTTTAGAGTGAGAGATCTGAGAGATTGAGAGTGAGAGAGTTGGAGACTTTGAAAGATCTGAGAGTTTGAGAATTAGAAAAGACTAATGGTTGTTCGCTGGGCTGGGCTGGGCTGAGTGCTAAATTGCTAATGACTAATGGTTGGGCTGAGGGCTGAGGGCTGAGAATTAGAAGGTTGGGCTAGTGGCTGAGATTTGTTCGGTTATTCGGTTTAACCGAATAACCCAAAAATGATACCCGTACAAACTAACCGAAAATCATAAAATAATTCGGATATAACCGAAATAGTAAAAATAACCGAATTTTTAGAAAAATTCGGTTAAATTATTTCGGATCGGTTCGGTAATTCGGTTATACCCGTTTTTTGCTCAGTCCTACCCACACTCCTTAAACAAATACTTAAACTAACTAAGCTACAAGATTTTTTTATTATAAAGTCACTTACCTGTTTAGAGTATGGGAATGGGATTGAACCCTTAATTCCATTTTTAATAATAATAATAATAATATATTTATTTATTTATTTTTGTCATTTTTAGATAATCCCTATTTGACTAATTTTTAAAATTTATATGAGATTTATCAAAGAGTGCATTAAATTTAATTTTCCCCCTAACTTGATAACTTATATATATATATATATATATCGAGTCAAGTTTTACTAGAAGTAATCTTTTACTCCTATGTTTTAAAATATAAGAAAAATTTAAAAATTAAGAAAATAAAAGTTTTTATCTCCATTAACCATAAATTATTACAATTCAATATAGATAGATTATCTACAAAGAATTACACACACACACACACACACACACACACACACACACACACACATATATATATATATATATATATATATATATATATATATATATATATATATTATGTTGGGATATTTCACATGAATCCCACATCGGATAAATTCAAGAGTGTAGATGGGTTAATAAGTATGTTAGAGCCTCAACCTAATAGGTTAACCTTTTAGGTAAGGAGGTGGTCCAACATACTTATTGGGCCAGTTTACACAGGTGTGCGCTGCATGGTGATGAATTGATGTGGGATGGATCGTACAATTCCGCTACAAAATGGTATCAGAGCTCATGGTTCGATGGGGGCCCAAGAACAAACTCCAAGGTACGAGGGGAGTGCGAGGCTAAAATTAGCAGGCCTCGTGGGTGGAGCAAATAAAGTCCAAGTATCAACTCCAAGGTGCGAGGGGAGTGCGCGAAGGTACAATTCGCAAGCCTCGTGGGTGGAGTAAATAGAGTTGAATCAGGTGAAGCACGGGATGATTTGAGTCGGGTGGAGCAGACTTAGGAAGGCTCTAAGGAAGTTGCTGAGACACGTTTGTCCCGGACGTGGTGGAGTAATATTAGAGTCAAGCAAAGCTCTTGAAGGACTCAAAGGTGAAGTATTTGAATCGGGTGGAGCAGGGCTCGGATGGCTCTAGGAAAACTGCTGAGACACGTTTGCTGCTGGCGTGGTGTAGTATTAGAGTCGAGTAGAGAGCTCTTGAAGGATTCAAAGAAGGTGTGCTTACTGATGAGAATACTCAAGTATGATACTTGTGATGGGTATTCAAGTGAAAGGTGGAGATTGTTGGGATATTTCACATGAATCCCACATCGGATAAATTCAAGAGTGTAGATGGGTTAATAAGTATGTTAGAGCCTCAACCTAATAGGTTAACCTTTTAGGTAAGGAGGTGGTCCAACATGCTTATTGGGCCCGTTTACACAGGTGTGCACTGCATGGTGATGAGTTGATGTGGGATGAATCGTACAATTCCGCTACAAAATGGTATCAGAGCTTAGTTATTTTTGTGGTTTTCTTGTGCGAATTAAATGGAGGATTGGACAGCAGGTTGCATGATTAATCTCAAGGCTACAAATTATGCAATTTGGAAGTCAAGAATGGAGGATTTGCTTTACTACAAGGATTTATACGAGCCACTTGAGAACGATGGAGTTAAGCCCACAAACAAGAGTGACGCGCAGTGGAACAAGATGAACAGGAAGACTATTGGTCTGATCAGATCGTGGATTGATCAAAGTGTGTTTCATCATGTTGCCACAGAAACTAAAGCCTATGCTCTCTGGCAGAAATTGGAGTCCATGTATGAAAGGAAGACGGCGCAAAATAAAGCTTTTTTGATTAGAAAGCTTGTGAATTCTAAATTCAAAGATGGAAACTCCGTTGCAGAACACTTGAGTGATTTTCAGAGTTTGATAAATCAGTTGAGTACGATGAAGATGGTCATTGACGATGAGATGCAGGCTTTGTTGTTGTTGAGCTCTTTGCCTGATAGCTGGGAGACGCTGGTTGTATCGTTGAGTAACTCTGCTCCTAATGGCAAGTTGACTATGAAAACAGTTAAGGATAGTTTATTTAACGAGGAACAGAGGTGAAGAGATACTATGGTGATTAGCGCTGAGTCACAAGTTTTTGTCGCACAGAGTAGGGGCAAAAACAAAGGGAGAAACTCTCCTGAAGATGACAGATCCAGGGGAAGGTCAAGAGATAGAAAAGAAGTAATTTGTTTTCATTGTCAGAAGCCGGGTCACATAAAACGAGAGTGCAGATTTTTTAAGAAGGAGTAGTCTAAGGAAAAAGATGAGGATAAAGATTCGATTGTGTATCTATCCGACGTTGATGTAGCTGTTGTTTGTGATGATAAACCCAAGTGCCATGTTAATGATTGGATTATTGATTCGGGTGCTTCGTTCCATGCTACTTCGCGTGGTGAAATCTTCACATCCTACAGTAGTGGTGATTTTGGCCATGTGCGGATGGGAAACGGAAGTGCATCCAAGATTATAGGCATTGGAGATATTTGTTTGGAAACTAACAGTGGTTGCAGGTTGATGCTGAGGGAAGTCAGACATGTTCCGGATATTCATTTTAATTTTATCTCTGCTGGTAAGCTTGATGAGAATGGTTATAAAAGTTACTTTGGTGAAGGTCAGTGGAAGCTCACCAAAGGGTCTCTAGTGGTGACTAGAGGTAGGAAGGTAGACACTCTTTACACGATGCGGGCGCATGTGAGAGGTGTTGAAGATGGGGGAGTTAGGCAGAAAAAGATGTGGTACAAAGCCGTGCGAGATGGGAGAAAAGCCTTGCATGAGAACCACGAGAGAAAAACTCTTCGCTTTAAATGGGTACCAAAAGTGAAGAAGGAAAGTTATAGCTCACAGTCAGGATACAAAGCGGTTGTGAATGAATTTGGCAAGCAAAAATCTGTCAAGTTTGAGTTAGATCCTCCCGTTGAGAAGAACCATGCCGATGAGACAAAGCCGGACATGAAGATAGTTGAAAATTTCAAGAAGCTTGAGTTGAGCCAAGATTTCGTTGGAATTAACTCCGAGTAAGGAGTTGTGGTTGGTGATCCCTCCTCTCATGGGTTCAGAGGGGGAGATTGTTGGGTGTGGGTCCTCACCCATTAGATAGAATCCAAGATAGAAAAGATTTGATTTTCTTTGTGAGCAAGTAAGTGGGTTTACTTGATATTAATCCAATTAGAAATTGGGTTAATGGAAGCAATGTTGGAATTTGAGATTCCATGAAAGGAATCCAAGTTGAAATTAAAAAGGATTTACTTGTTAGATTGATTGGTGACCAAGACAAGGAGATGTGATCCCTAATTTGATTAGGAAAATAAATTGTTTCTAATCCATAATAGGAATGGATTAGGAAGAGTACTATAAATAAGGCTATGAGGGAGTCTTATTTGATACATGAGATAAACTTGGTAGCAAGAAGATACCAAAAGAATAAATCAAGAGAATTACAGTTTGTTGTTCTTGGGTATCCGCCGCCATCTCCGTTCAATTAAAAGTTTGAAGATTTTGTTGCTTGGGGTGTTTTTGGGTGGTGAAGTTAATTAAGTTTCTCAACCTAATTAAAGGTAAATTTGTATTTTCTAAATTTATTGTGTAACCTCAAGTTTTAGGGCATAAAACTTGAGAGGGTTATTGTAAGCCCATTATTAGTGATATAGTGGAGATTCGGAGTTTGACTCGTGGTTTTTTACCTCTTAATTTTAGAGGATTTTTCACGTATATTTGGTCTCTTGCTTGTGGATAATTATTTGTTATTTTTGTTCTCATAATTGGGTTTGTTGATTTCATATTTAATTGCACAAAGACGGAAAAGTAATTTCTGAGATATAGATTATTTTTGGCGTACTTTTCCCAACAGTGGTATCATGTAGAGGCATCTCTAGAAATAATAAGTCTAGATAAATGAGTATTTTTCAACCTATCAACGAATGTGGTTACAAAATATAAATATAAAATGAATGGTTACAAAATATAAATCTTTTACTGTATTGATCAACGAATGGTTACAAAATATAAATATAAAATAATGTGGTTTATTATCATTAGCTCCACTTATGTATGATAGATCATCAGTTAATTACCATTTAGCTACATCATTTTATAAGTCATTTTTTATCATTATAACAATACTTGTTTATCCAGTTTAAACTTTCTCTAAACGAAAAGTTTAATTTGGTAATATTAAATTGTAATATTATTGTATTTTATAATAAAAAAGTCTTGTAGCTTAGTTGGTTGAGCATTTATTTAATGAGTGGTGAGGTTTAGAGTTCGATTCTTAAAAAGTGCATTGTTTTGTAAAAAAAAAAACCCCCGCAGGCTGGCCTGGCCCGGTCCAACCCAAACCACGGGCTTTATATTCCCAGCCCATAAAAAATTAGACTATATTGGCCCGGCCTGCTGTCAGCCCGACCCGTTTGGACTAGGCCCGCCTGTTTGTCAGGTCTAGTAGTGCTAATGCTTGAAGACTGTCAAGCCTAAACCAATTTGACTTTATGTCTAATCCCCCACCCCCTTCCCCTTCCCCTTCCCCTTCCCCTTTTTCTTTTTTTTAACTTTTAATTTTAAATATAAGAAATAATAAAATTTAGTGAAAGTTCAAATTTAAATGAAGTGTATATTAATTAAATGTAGTAAATGTATTAGTAAAATTGTAACAAATGTATTATTAAAAAATAGAGTAAACGAATCTTAATTAACTAATTTCCAGTTTTTTTATATTCATCTTGTGACGCCCCCAAAATAGGTATACAACACCCATTCTGAGTCGCCAAATACATGGTACAGAAAACAAACTACAACTTCAATAATACAATTGTCTTGCAAAATACGACAACACATACTGTGAGTTTAAATACAAATATTGTCTTCTAGACAATATCCACACTCAAATAAGTCCTCGTTACAATTATTCAAACACTATTTTACAGAAATAGTGAGGACTGCTAAAACATCTTTCTAGAACCATCACTCCGTATCCCGACTAGTTCCTGCTATGTTCTCACCTCCTGAGAAGAAAAATGGAACAAAAAGGAAAAGGGTGAGCTCAACTAGCCCAGTAAAGAATATTATGACTAAGATAATATACAAACAAATTATCGTTAGTCTTCAACAGGGAGAAATCTGATAAAATATAATCGACAACAAGTTTTAGATCAACAACTGCAGCGGAAACAACAAACCATTAGAAGAGTCAAGTAGAGAAAGAATTCTATTATCTTCTAAGATTTAAAAGTCCATCATCAATATTTTATCCCTGTAACATCAATTAATAATCATCTTTAACCAAATATTCATCTTTGCACTACAGGCCAAAGATATTCATTTGTATCATCAGTCGGTCATGTTCATCTCAACACCTGTTCATCTTTTCACTACAGGCCAAAGATATTCATCAAGTAATTATACATCTTTGCACTACAGGCCAAAGATATTCAGTAATATCATCATTTAGGACTGAGGATGATGAAAAATATCTTAAAGAGAACGAATCCAATGAGACAGAAGGACAAATAGTAGGGATTCGTATAACAGTTTATCCAAGATCAATAATACTTCATAATAATCAATTGTGAAGCAGAATTCAAAAATAAAGATCAAAACATGGATACAATCAAAGATAGTAACCATAATAGACATCTTGGACAAAAAGGAAAAATTTTATTTTTCGGTGAATAGTGCCGTATACGTGAATAGTGCCGTATACGTGAATAGTAACCCCCGACACAAAAAGTTCCAAATTTGATAAAAACTCATATCAATATTTCAGCATAATGATATTGAAGAAAATAATATCATTAAGAAGAAAATAATATCCCTTACCTCAAAATATCAGTACTTCTGGTCGGAATACCGGTATAAGGCTGAAAGAACTTGCTCTGATGAATAGAAACTCTCAAAGTATCTAAATACTCACAAAATACACTCAATAATCTAGAGAGAGAAAGAGAGAAAACTTGTTTCTGGTGTAATTTTCAATTCTAACTTAGCCCTCTATTTATAGGAAAATTTTGGTAGGTTTGACCTGTAACCTGATGGCTTTACCTGCTACTATTCCCACCTACCACATTTGAAATATAATTCAGCACATTTCTTCACCAACCACAAGTGGGGCCCACCAATTCTAGAATTTTCCATCAAAATGATAAACTCCGAAAATTCAACAATTTCTGAACCAGTCATCTTGTAAAATTCATAATAAATCATACGTTCATTTTTAACGGTTCAAAATTTGTGGGCATATACTCAACTTATATATGTATAACATATCCAAAAATTACCACGATCCAACGGTCGGATTAAAAATTATAACCCCCGCAAAATATCTCAAAAACCCTGATTTTTAATACCTCCATTCCGACAAAAATATGGATAAAAACCTCAACATTAACTCCTTCATTTTTAACCACAAAAATATATCCCTCATTTATATCCACATAAAATAAATATTTCCTTATCATATGAATCAATAATTAATTATTCATAAATAATATTACAGAATCACATTTATGACAACCAGGCCGTTCCCAGGAAAGAGGGGGCTTTCCAATAAGGATTTCTCCTTACTGGCGCGCAATTAGATGACCAAACCTCTCCTTAGACAGAACTTTCTAGACATTGTCAATAATATTATCTAATAATATTATTCAAATAATATGAATTATTGATCTGATAATGGGAAATACTGTGCAGTAACAATTATTGAAACAACAATAATATGAAATATCAATGCAGCAATTATTGAACCAATAAAATAAAATATTGAACAGTAATCACTGTAACAATTATTGAGTAGTGCCTTCTTACGTACGAATCAATAATTCAACTATACTGTGCAATCCGTGTGCTACTATGCAACCACGCGTTATTACTGTATTTATAACCACCGGGTATTTAAACAGTGTTAACGGTAACAACTACGCCATTATTAATAAACAACTTATACTTGTCGTTTTCTTCATCCAATCGCTTTCCGTTATGGGGCCCACACAAGGCTGCGTCGTCGTACGAATATTCCCCGACAGCAAGAATATTCCACGACCAACCGAATATTCACCGACCAAAAATAAATATTTTATAACCACTTGCTTATTTTACAAAATTTGCACATTTCACCCATAACCAAAGTATTATATCAAATTAACCCCTTATTATTCACAATAATATTTAGAGAAAATTTGATTTTATTCATTAATAAGTTGGGGTCTTACAACCTCCCCTCCTTATGAAATTTCGTCCTCGAAATTGACGTACGCACCTGATGTTTCAAAAAGGTGAGGATACCTCGCTTTCATTTCTGATTCCAACTCCCAGGTCATTTCTTCAATAGCATGGTTTCTCCACAAAACCTTAACTTGTGGTATAACCTTCGTGCGTAGGACATGCTCTTTCCTATCCAAGATCTTAACAGGTACCTCCTCGTACGTTAAATCTTCAGCTATCTCGTCTGGTTCTAACTCAATAATGTGGTTCGGGTCTTTAACATATTTACGAAGCATAGATATGTGAAAAACATTATGAACACGAGACATGCTTGGAGGTAATGCGAGTCTATATGCCACATTTTCTATTCGCTCAAGAATCTCAAATGGACCAACAAATCTTGGATTGAGCTTTCCTCTCTTCCCAAATCTTGTAACTCCCTTCCATGGTGCAACACGTAACAATACATGATCCCCAATATTAAATTCCACGTCCTTCCGATGAAGATCCGCATAACTCTTTTGTCGATCCTGTGCCGTTTGTATACGTTGTCGAATCGTTTGGATCTTCTCTGTAGTAATGCGTACCAATTCTGGTCCCAACAATGTTGCTTCACCCACCTCGTCCCAGCATACTGGAGAATGACATTTTCTTCCATACAACGCCTCAAATGGAGCCATACCTATGCTCGCCTGATAACTGTTGTTGTAGGAGAATTCCACCAATGGTAGGTACTTATCCCAACTCCCTTTGAGATCTAAGACACAAAGTCTTAATAGATCTTCAAGAGTTTGAATAGTCCTCTCTGATTGTCCGTCCGTTTGAGGATGGTATGCTGAACTGAATCGTAAATCCGTGCCCATAGCTTTCTGCAAGCTAACCCAAAATCGTGAAGTGAATCTTGGGTCACGATCCGAAACTATGGATACTGGCATGCCATGCAATCTCACAATCTCGTTCACATACATACTAGCAAGACGTTCAAGGGAATAAGTCTCACGTATCGGTAAGAAATGAGCGGACTTGGTTAATCTATCAACAATAACCCAAATCGCATCTATACCTTGAGAAACCTTGGGAAGACCCGTAACAAAATTCATAGTAATGTGTTCCCACTTCCATTTCGGGATCTCAAGTGGTTGCAATGGACCCTTTGGCACTTGATGCTCCGCCTTTACACGTTGACAAGTTAAACACCTCGAGATAAACTCCGCGATCTCTCTTTTCATATTGCTCCACCAAAATGTATGTCGAAGATCGTGATACATTTTGGTACCCCCAGGATGGATTGCAAACGGTGTGTTGTGTGCCTCCATCATTATTCTATGCTTCAAGTCAAAATCGTTAGGAACACAAAGTCTGGAGTTGACTCGAAGTATTCCTTCTTCATCGATTCTTGCTTCTGGAATAGCACCTTCTTGCACTTTCTTCTTCATACGCATCAGCTCTATATCCGTAGCTTGAGCAGCTTTAACTTTATCGATTAAAGTCGGTTCTACTCGTATATTTGATATCATCATGTGGGTACTTGGAGCCTTCATCTCTATCTCCATCCTTTGCAAGTCATACAAAATGGGCCTTTGTGTTAAAAACATTGCACTCGTACCCGCATATGATCTTCTACTCAATGCGTCAGCTACTACGTTTGCTTTTCCAGGATGGTATTGGATGGTATGATCGTAATCTTTCAACAGCTCAAGCCAACGTCGTTGCCGCATGTTGAGTTTCTTTTGGGTGAAAAAATATTTGAGGCTTTTATGATCTGTATAGATCTCCACTTTCTCCCCATACAGGTAGTGTCTCCAGATCTTCAACGCAAAAACGACTGCTGCCAACTCCAAATCATGAGTAGGATAATTCCTCTCATATTCTTTGAGTTGTCGTGAGGCATAGGCTATGACTTTCCCATATTGCATGAGAACACATCCTAACCCTTTGCCTGAAGCATCGCTGTAGATAACAAATCCATCCGAACCAGATGGTATTGTCAAAACAGGTGCCGAAATGAGTCTCCTCTTGAGTTCTTGGAAACTCTTCTCACATTCCTCACTCCATACGAATTTTGTATCTTTCCGAGTCAGCTGAGTTAATGGAGTAGCGATTCGAGAAAATCCTTCCACAAATCTCCGATAATAACCAGCTAAGCCCAGAAAGCTACGTACTTCGGTTACCGACTTCGGTTGCTCCCAACTTTGTATGGCTTCAATCTTCGCCGGGTCGACAGATACTCCATGTTTTGACACCACGTGCCCAAGGAATGCTACTTCCTCAAGCCAGAACTCGCATTTCTTCAGTTTGGCATATAGCTTGTTTTCACGAAGCCTTTGCAGTACCAGCTTCAAATGGCGCTCATGATCTTCACGGCTTTTGGAATAGATGAGGATGTCATCAATAAAGACAACAACGAACTGATCCAAATATTCTTTGAATACACGGTTCATCATATCCATGAAGGCAGCAGGAGCATTAGTCAATCCAAAAGACATTACTAAGAATTCATAATGCCCGTACCGAGTTCTGAAGGCAGTCTTTGGAATATCCTCAGTTTTAATCTTCAGCTGATGATATCCAGAACGAAGATCGATCTTTGAAAAGAATTGTGCTCCTTGCAACTGGTCAAACAGGTCATCAATGCGAGGTAGCGGATACCTATTCTTGATGGTGACATGGTTCAATTCTCGATAGTCAATACAAAGTCGCATACTCCCGTCTTTCTTCTTTACGAATAAAACAGGAGCACCCCAAGGAGACGTACTAGGACGAATAAAACCGATGTCCAACAACTCCTGTAGTTGGACTTTTAACTCCTGAAGTTCAATAGGAGCCATTCGATATGGGGTTTTAGAAATGGGCTTTGTACCGGGTTCAAGGTCAATAAAGAATTCAATTTCTCGTTCCGGGGGTAGACTGTAAGACCCCGAATTTTATGAAATAAAAGTATTCAATTTTTCTTATAATTACTATTCAGTAAATGGTTAAATTGATAAAAGTTTAAAGTTATGGGTGAAATATGAATTTTTTTTCAAAATAAGCAAGTGGTTATAAAATAATCATTGTTGTCGGGGAATATTCGTTTGATAGTGGAATATTCTTTCTGTCGGAGAATATTCGTACGACGGCGCAGCTATTTGTGGGCCCCATAACGAATAACTGTCGGGTGAAGGAAAACGACAAATTTGAGTTTTTACAAATAACGGCGTAGTTGTTACCGTTAACACTGTTGGAATACCCGGTGGTTAAAATACAGTAATACGCGTTATTGCACAGTAGCACACGGTATTGCATAGTATTTTTGAAATTATTGATTCTTACGTAAGAAGGCACTACTCAATAATTGTTACAGTAATTACTGTTCAATATTTTATTTTATTGATTCAATAATTGCTGCGTTGATATTTTATATTATTGTTGTTTCAATAATTGTTGCTGCACAGTATTTTCTATTATCAGATCAATAATTCATATTATTTGAATAATATTATTAGATAACATTATTGGCAATGTCTAGAAAGTTCTGTCTAAGGAGAGGTTTGGTCATCTAATTGCGCGCTAGTAAGGAGAAATCCTTATTGGAAAGCCCCCTCTTTCCTGGGAACGGCCTGGTTGTCATAAATGTGATTCTGTAATATTATTTGTGAATAATTAATTATTGATTCATATGATAAGGAAATATTTATTTTATGTGGATATAAACGAGGGATATATTTTTGTGGTTAAAATTGAAGGAGTTAATGTTGAGGTTTTTATCCGTATTTTTGTCGGAATGAAGGTATTAAAAAATCAGGGTTTTTGAGATATTTTGCGGGGGTTATAATTTTTAATACGACCGTTGGATCGTGGTAATTTTTGGATATGTTATACATATATAAGTTGAGTATGTGCCCACAAATTTTGAACCGTTAAAAATGAATGTATGATTTATTATGAATTTTACGAGATGACTGGTTCAAAAATTATTGAATTTTTGGAGTTTATCATTTTGATGGAAAATTCTAGAATTGGTGGGCCCCACTTGTGGTTGGTGAAGAAATGTGCTGAATTATATTTCAAATGTGGTGGGTGGGAATAGTAGCAGGTAAAGCCATCAGGTTGCAGGTCAAACCTACCAAAATTTTCCTATAAATAGAGGGCTAAGTTAGAATTGAAAATCACACCAAAAACATAAGCTTTCTCTCTTTCTCTCTCTATATTATGAAGCATATTTTGTGAGTTTTTAGATACTTGGTGAGTTGCTATTCATCAGTGCAAGTTTTCTTCAGCATCATATCCGATATCCAGTCAGAAGTACTGCTCTTTTGAGGTAAGGGATAGTAAGAGATATTAAGGGATTTTAAGGGTTGTTATGATTTTCAGTTTCGTAATTTTTCTGATCTTCAAAAATTCTGGAAAAATTTGAAATGATATTTTGATGAGTTTTCTTGATTGTATCCAAAAATGGTGATTTTTGGATGTATAGATTGAGAGTTATGAATTTTATGAGAAAAGACTATTTTAAAAGTAACAGCTTATAATTCCTTGTGGTTAACTCCAAAATTGATGAAATTTTTATTGGGAGTACATGTGTATGATAGAAGTATACTCTGTAAATTTTAGAATTTTTGGACAAAAGTATAATTTTTGATAAATATCTAAATATTCGGTGGTTTTGGCCATATGAAAAATAGTAAATGAGTTTTAAAAATTCTGAGAAAAATATATGTTCAATATTGGACTATATTATGCTAAATCCCAGAAAAGAAATATTTTTGGAACTGATTTGATATTTTTCATAAAAATGGACTAGTTATGAGTAAATGAATTAAATATGTTATGTGAAGTAAGAAAATTGAAAAATAGGATTTTATGGCTTGAGAATCCTATATGAGGTATATGCAGATTTTTGATGAGGGTTTTGATTATTGGTGATAAAATCTTATGAGTTTGGTATTTTAGAATGATTAAATGCATTATTTAGTAAAGTGTAAACAATTTAAATAAATTGTTTATAAGCTTAAGAATATTATTCTTTCAATATCATTATACCGAAATATTGGTATGTATATTATTGTGGAATTTCTACCTTTTTCATGTTGGGGTTACTATTCATGAGTTACTATTCATGAGTTACTATTCACGAGTTACTATTCATGAGTTACTATTCACGGGTACTATTCACGACAAAATTGGTTTCTTTTTCTGACCAAATTATAGTTGATTTATGAATATTACTCTTGAGATAAAAACTATATGTTGATCATATTATTTTTATTATCATATATAACATTTTTATAACCCTGATGTTGAATTTCTCTTTCACTGGAGTGTAAAGATGGGTAGATTATTGGTATGATCATGACTAGGGTTCTCTTTGGCCTGTAGTGCAAAGTTGAATTGTGACTGGTATGATCATGACCATTGAATTTACAATTGAATATCTTTAGCTTAAGTGTAAAGATGAATTGATTAACATGGTTATAATTATGGTGTATATAAATTCTGAAATGATTATATATTTCTTTGAGATATGAATATATTTGGCCTGTAGTGCAAATATGAATTGTTGAGGAATATCTTTGGCCTGTAGTGCAAAGATGAATTGTAGATGAATATCTTTGGCCAGTAATGCAAAGATGAATTGTGGATGAATATCTTTGGCCTGTAGTGCAAAGATGACTTGTTGATGAATATCTTTGGCCCGTAGTGCAAAGATGAAGTTATTATTATGATTATGAACAGGAACTGTGATTTGGTATAACCATGATCTTTGATGTTTCAGGTAAAGATAGGTGATGAAAATATTCTTCGTCCTGGGTGCGAAGAAAAATTTATAGTCACAATTATGATTATGAGTTATTCATATGATTGTGGAAAGGAACTGCTGAGTGATGTTACATGGATAAAATATTGTTGGTGGATTTTTAACATGGAGAAGATAATAGACTTTATAGTCTATTTGACTCTTCTAATGGATTGCTCGTTCCGCTGCAACTATGGTTGAAATTTTTATCATTTACCATATGTTCTAAATCTCTGATTTATAATTGATGAAGGCTACTGATAATTTAATTATCTTTAGTCATGATATTCTTTTCTGAGCTAGTTGTGCTCACCCTTTTGCTTCACAATTCCTTTCAGGTAATAAGAGTGTAGCTGGGTCGAGCGAGGGTAACGGGAAAATAGAACGGTGGTCTCTAGCTGTGGATGTTCTCCCGAAGCAGTATAGAAAAGTTCATTTAGTAGTTATATTTGGTGAATCCAATAGGGTAAGGTGTACCCAACGTTGGAAGGGTGTTTTGCCACTGTCATACAAGATGTCTAATGACATACAACCTCGTGTCATCATAAGACAGGGTTGTGCTCATTCACTTGCTGAGTATATATACGAGCACTACCTATATAATCTTGGTGTTTGTTTGAAGTATAATTCTCAATTAGAGACAGTGGAGATAATGATAAGTCAAGAAAAGACTCACCATTGGGAAGAATATGATAGTAATCTTCTCGTTTTTCTTTGGGGTCTATTGGGTCAACCAAGGATAATTCTGTGGCCATATGATATCTATCATAACCTAGACGCGTGGCCTCCCATGTACGAAGGTTTCTTTGAGCACTTCCCAAAGATTCTAATTTCTAAAACAGTTTTTGACTATACCTTTATGTAAGGTGTCTTTGTGAGGTGCTGATACATGATGGTGTCCAATGTCACATTTGGTATATATTTGTATCCAAACTCACAGCATATGTGTTGTTGTATTTTGCACGACAATTGTTGTAATAAAGTTGTAGTTGTTTTCTGTACCATGTATTTGACGACTCAGAATGGGTTGGATGGAATGGACCTATTTTGGGGTCGTTACATTTGGTATCAGAGCTATAAGTAAAGAGCCCCGAGCCTCTCGCTGGTGACTTCCTGTTGATGGGGGATGCACCGAAGCCAGACTCTCCGTAGGGGACGCCGTTCTGCGGTGGCAAGCTGATAGGTACCATTGTGAGGTGCTGTGGTTGAAGCACCATGAGAGTCACATTTGGTATCAGAGCTTAGGGATATGATCACTGGCGGAGATCGGGGAATATAACTAGGAGGGGAGAGATGAGTAAATCCTTCGCTAGTGTGTCCTACCTAAGCTTATTTGTTGGTCAGTCATAATATCGGGATATTATGTGATATGTTAATTTGTTCAATTAACCTTTGTTTTGAAGCTGTATTCTAGAATGATATCTGAAATACAGGAGATGAGCAATGGAGAAATCATGAGGACAAGGAAGATGAAATCTGAAATGAAAGTAAGGTATTCTCAACTCTTTGAAATATCAGGTACGTAAATTTCGGGGACGAAATTTCATAAGGAGGGGAGATTGTAAGACCCCGAATTTTATGAAATAAAAGTATTCAATTTTTCTTATAATTACTATTCAGTAAATGGTTAAATTGATAAAAGTTTAAAGTTATGGGTGAAATATGAATTTTTTTTCAAAATAAGCAAGTGGTTATAAAATAATCATTGTTGTCGGGGAATATTCGTTTGATAGTGGAATATTCTTTCTGTCGGAGAATATTCGTACGACGGCGCAGCTATTTGTGGGCCCCATAACGAATAACTGTCGGGTGAAGGAAAACGACAAATTTGAGTTTTTACAAATAACGGCGTAGTTGTTACCGTTAACACTGTTGGAATACCCGGTGGTTAAAATACAGTAATACGCGTTATTGCACAGTAGCACACGGTATTGCATAGTATTTTTGAAATTATTGATTCTTACGTAAGAAGGCACTACTCAATAATTGTTACAGTAATTACTGTTCAATATTTTATTTTATTGATTCAATAATTGCTGCGTTGATATTTTATATTATTGTTGTTTCAATAATTGTTGCTGCACAGTATTTTCTATTATCAGATCAATAATTCATATTATTTGAATAATATTATTAGATAACATTATTGGCAATGTCTAGAAAGTTCTGTCTAAGGAGAGGTTTGGTCATCTAATTGCGCGCTAGTAAGGAGAAATCCTTATTGGAAAGCCCCCTCTTTCCTGGGAACGGCCTGGTTGTCATAAATGTGATTCTGTAATATTATTTGTGAATAATTAATTATTGATTCATATGATAAGGAAATATTTATTTTATGTGGATATAAATGAGGGATATATTTTTGTGGTTAAAATTGAAGGAGTTAATGTTGAGGTTTTTATCCGTATTTTTGTCGGAATGGAGGTATTAAAAATCAGGGTTTTTGAGATATTTTGCGGGGGTTATAATTTTTAATCCGACCGTTGGATCGTGGTAATTTTTGGATATGTTATACATATATAAGTTGAGTATATGCCCACAAATTTTGAACCGTTAAAAATGAACGTATGATTTATTATGAATTTTACGAGATGACTGGTTCAAAAATTGTTGAATTTTTGGAGTTTATCATTTTGATGGAAAATTCTAGAATTGGTGGGCCCCACTTGTGGTTGGTGAAGAAATGTGCTGAATTATATTTCAAATGTGGTGGGTGGGAATAGTAGCAGGTAAAGCCATCAGGTTGCAGGTCAAACCTACCAAAATTTTCCTATAAATAGAGGGCTAAGTTAGAATTGAAAATCACACCAAAAACATAAGCTTTCTCTCTTTCTCTCTCTATATTATGAAGCATATTTTGTGAGTTTTTAGATACTTGGTGAGTTGCTATTCATCAGTGCAAGTTTTCTTCAGCATCATATCCGATATCCAGTCAGAAGTACTGCTCTTTTGAGGTAAGGGATAGTAAGGATATTAAGGGATTTTAAGGGTTGTTATGATTTTCAGTTTCGTAATTTTTCTGATCTTCAAAAATTCTGGAAAAATTTGAAATGATATTTTGATGAGTTTTCTTGATTGTGTCCAAAAATGGTGATTTTTGGATGTATAGATTGAGAGTTATGAATTTTATGAGAAAAGACTATTTTAAAAGTAACAGCTTATAATTCCTTGTGGTTAACTCCAAAATTGATGAAATTTTTATTGGGAGTACATGTATATGATAGAAGTATACTCTGTAAATTTTAGAATTTTTGGACAAAAGTATAATTTTTGATAAATGTCTAAATATTCGGTGGTTTTGGCCATATGAAAAATAGTAAATGACTTTTAAAAATTCTGAGAAAAATATATGTTCACTATGGGACTATATTATGCTAAATCCCAGAAAAGAAATATTTTTGGAACTGATTTGGTATTTTTCATAAAAATGGACTAGTTATGAGTAAATGAATTAAATATGTTATGTGAAGTAAGAAAATTGAAAAATAGGATTTTATGGCTTGAGAATCCTATATGAGGTATATGCAGATTTTTGATGAGGGTTTTGGTTATTGGTGATAAAATCTTATGAGTTTGGCATTTTAGAATGATTAAATGCATTATTTAGTAAAGTGTAAACAATTTAAATAAATTGTTTATAAGCTTAAGAATATTATTCTTTCAATATCATTATACCGAAATATTGGTATGTATATTATTGTGGAATTTCTACCTTTTTCATGTTGGGGTTACTATTCATGAGTTACTATTCATGAGTTACTATTCACGAGTTACTATTCATGAGTTACTATTCACGGGTACTATTCACGACAAAATTGGTTTCTTTTTCTGACCAAATTATAGTTGATTTATGAATATTACTCTTGAGATAAAAACTATATGTTGATCATATTATTTTTATTATCATATATAACATTTTTATAACCCTGATGTTGAATTTCTCTTTCACTGGAGTGTAAAGATGGGTAGATTATTGGTATGATCATGACTAGGGTTCTCTTTGGCCTGTAGTGCAAAGTTGAATTGTGACTGGTATGATCATGACCATTGAATTTATAATTGAATATCTTTAGCTTAAGTGTAAAGATGAATTGATTAACATGGTTATAATTATGGTGTATATAAATTCTGAAATGATTATATATTTCTTTGAGATATGAATATATTTGGCCTGTAGTGCAAATATGAATTGTTGAGGAATATCTTTGGCCTGTAGTGCAAAGATGAATTGTAGATGAATATCTTTGGCCAGTAGTGCAAAGATGAATTGTGGATGAATATCTTTGGCCTGTAGTGCAAAGATGACTTGTTGATGAATATCTTTGGCCCGTAGTGCAAAGATGAAGTTATTATTATGATTATGAACAGGAACTGTGATTTGGTATAACCATGATCTTTGTGTTTCAGGTAAAGACAGGTGATGAAAATATTCTTCGTCCTGGGTGCGAAGAAAAATTTATAGTCACAATTATGATTATGAGTTATTCATATGATTGTGGAAAGGAACTGTTGAGTGATGTTACATGGATAAAATATTGTTGGTGGATTTTTAACATGGAGAAGATAATAGACTTTATAGTCTATTTGACTCTTCTAATGGATTGCTCGTTCCGCTGCAACTATGGTTGAAATTTTTATCATTTACCATATGTTCTAAATCTCTGATTTATTATTGATGAAGGCTATTGATAATTTAATTATCTTTAGTCATGATATTCTTTACTGAGCTAGTTGTGCTCACCCTTTTGCTTCACAATTCCTTTCAGGTAATAAGAGTGTAGCTGGGTCGAGCGAGGGTAACGGGAAAATAGAACGGTGGTCTCTAGCTGTGGATGTTCTCCCGAAGCAGTATAGAAAAGTTCATTTAGTAGTTATATTTGGTGAATCCAATAGGGTAAGGTGTACCCAACGTTGGAAGGGTGTTTTGCCACTATCATACAAGATGTCTAATGACATACAACCTCGTGTCATCATAAGACAGGTTTGTGCTCATCCACTTGCTGAGTATATATACGAGCACTACCTATATAATCTTGGTGTTTGTTTGAAGTATAATTCTCAATTAGAGACAGTGGAGATAATGATAAGTCAAGAGAAGACTCACCATTGGGAAGAATATGATAGTAATCTTCTCGTTTTTCTTTGGGGTCTATTGGGTCAACCAAGGATAATTCTGTGGCCATATGATATCTATCATAACCTAGACGCGTGGCCTCCCATGTACGAAGGTTTCCTTGAGCACTTCCCAAAGATTCTAATTTCTAAAACAGTTTTTGACTATACCTTTATGTAAGGTGTCTTTGTGAGGTGCTGATACATGATGGTGTCCAATGTCACATTTGGTATATATTTGTATCCAAACTCACAGCATATGTGTTGTTGTATTTTGCACGACAATTGTTGTAATAAAGTTGTAGTTGTTTTCTGTACCATGTATTTGACGACTCAGAATGGGTTGGATGGAATGGACCTATTTTGGGGTCGTTACATTTGGTATCAGAGCTATAAGTAAAGAGCCCCGAGCCTCTCGCTGGTGACTTCCTGTTGATGGGGGATGCACCGAAGCCAGACTCTCCGTAGGGGACGCCGTTCTGCGGTGGCAAGCTGATAGGTACCATTGTGAGGTGCTGTGGTTGAAGCACCATGAGAGTCACATTTGGTATCAGAGCTTAGGGATATGATCTCTGGCGGAGATCGGGGAATATAACTAGGAGGGGAGAGATGAGTAAATCCTTCGCTAGTGTGTCCTACCTAAGCTTATTTGTTGGTCAGTCATAATATCGGGATATTATGTGATATGTTAATTTGTTCAATTAACCTTTGTTTTGAAGCTGTATTCTAGAATGATATCTGAAATACAGGAGATGAGCAATGGAGAAATCATGAGGACAAGGAAGATGAAATCTGAAATGAAAGTAAGGTATTCTCAACTCTTTGAAATATCAGGTACGTAAATTTCGGGGACGAAATTTCATAAGGAGGGGAGATTGTAAGACCCCGAATTTTATGAAATAAAAGTATTCAATTTTTCTTATAATTACTATTCAGTAAATGGTTAAATTGATAAAAGTTTAAAGTTATGGGTGAAATGTGAATATTTTTTTCAAAATAAGCAAGTGGTTATAAAATAATCATTGTTGTCAGGGAATATTCGTTTGGTCGTGGAATATTCTTTCTGTCGGGGAATATTCGTACGACGGCGCAGCTATTTGTGGGCCCCATAACGAATAACTGTCGGATGAAGAAAACGACAAAAATTTAAGTTTTTACAAATAACGGCGTAGTTGTTACCGTTAACACTGTTGGAATACCCGGTGGTTAAAATACAGTAATACGCGTTATTGCACAGTAGCACACGGTATTGCATAGTATTTTTGAAATTATTGATTCTTACGTAAGAAGGCACTACTCAATAATTGTTACAGTAATTACTGTTCAATATTTTATTTTATTGATTCAATAATTGCTACGTTGAAATTTTATATTATTGTTGTTCAATAATTGTTGCTGCACAGTATTTCCTATTATCAGATCAATAATTCATATTATTTGAATAGTATTATTAGATAGCATTATTGGCAGTGTCTAGAAAGTTCTGTCTAAGGAGAGGTTTGGTCATCTAATTGCGCGCCAGTAAGGAGAAATCCTTATTGGAAAGCCCCCTCTTTCCTGGGAACGGCCTGGTTGTCATAAATGTGATTCTGTAATATTATTTGTGAATAATTAATTATTGATTCATATGATAAGGAAATATTTATTTTATGTGGATATAAATGAGGGATATATTTTTGTGGTTAAAAAAATGAAGGAGTTAATGTTGAGATTTTTATCCGTATTTTTGTCGGAATGGAGGTATTAAAAATCAGGGTTTTTGAGATATTTTGCGGGGTTATAATTTTTAATCCGACCGTTGGATCGTGGTAATTTTTGGATATGTTATACATATATAAGTTGAGTATATGTCCACAAATTTTGAACCGTTAAAAATGAACGTATGATTTATTATGAATTTTACGAGATGACTGGTTCAGAAATTGTTGAATTTTCGGAGTTTATCATTTTGGTGGAAAATTCTAGAATTGGTGGGCCCCACTTGTGGTTGGTGAAGAAATGTGCTGAATTATATTTCAAATGTGGTGGGTGGGAATAGTAGCAGGTAAAGCCATCAGGTTGCAGGTCAAACCTACCAAAATTTTCCTATAAATAGAGGGCTAAGTTAGAATTGAAAATCACACCAGAAACATAAGCTTTCTCTCTTTCTCTCTCTAGATTATTGAGCATATTTTGTGAGTTTTTAGATACTTGGTGAGTTGCTATTCATCAGTGCAAGTTTCTTTCAGCATCATATCCGATATCCAGTCAGAAGTACTGCTCTTTTGAGGTAAGGGATAGTAAGGGATTGTAAGGGATAGTAAGGGATTTTAAGGGTTGTTATGATTTTCAGTTTCGTAATTTTTCTGAACTTCAAAAATTCTGGAAAAATTTGAAATGATATTTTGATGAGTTTTCTTGATTGTGTCCAAAAATGGTGATTTTTGGATGTATAGATTGAGAGTTGTGAATTTTATGAGAAAAGACTATTTTAAAAGTAATCGCTTATAATTCCTTGTGGTTAACTCCAAAATTGATGAAATTTTTATTGGGAGTACATGTATATGATAGGAGTATACTCTGTGAATTTCAGAATTTTTAGATAAAAGTACAATTTTTGATAAATGTCTAAATATTCGGCTGTTTTGGCCATATGAAAAATAGTAAATGACTTTTAAAAATTTGAGAAAAATATATGTTCACTATGGGACTATATTATGCTAAATCTCAGAAAAGAAATATTTTTGGAACTGATTTGGTATTTTTCATGAAAATGGTCTAGTTATGAGTAAATGAATTAAATATGTTTTGTGAAGAAAGAAAATTGGAAAATAGGATTTTATGGCTTGAGAATCCTATATGAGGTATATGCAGATTTTTGATGAGGGTTTTGGTTATTGATGATGAAATTGTAAGAGTTGGCATTTTATGATGATTAAATGCATTAATTAGTAAAGTGTAAACAATTTAAATAAATTGTTTATAAGCTTAAGAAATGTTATTCTTTCAATATCATTATACCGAAATATTGGTATGAATTTTATTGTGGAATTTCTACCTTTTTGAGTCGGTGTTACTATTCACGAGTTACTATTCATGAGTTACTATTCACGAGTTACTATTCACGACAAAATTGGTTTCTTTTACTAACCAAATTATAGTTGATTTATGAATATTACTCTTGAGATTAAATCTATATGTTGATTATATTGATTTTATTATCATATATAACATTTTTATAACCCTGATGTTGAATTTCTCTTTCACTGGAGTGTAAAGATGGGTAGATTATTGGTATGATCATGACTAGGGTTCTCTTTGGCCTGTAGTGCAAAGTTGAATTGTGACTGGTATGATCATGACCATTGAATTTATAATTGAATATCTTTAGCTTAAGTGTAAAGGTGAATTGATCAACATGGTTATAATTATGGTGTATATAAATTCTGAAATGATTATATATTTCTTTGAGATATGAATATATTTGGCCTGTAGTGCAAATATGAATTGTTGATGAATATCTTTGGCCTGTAGTGCAAAGATGAATTGTAGATGAATATCTTTGGCCTGTAGTGCAAAGATGAATTGTAAATGAATATCTTTGGCCTGTAGTGCAAAGATGGTCTGTTGATGAATATCTTTGGCCCGTAGTGCAAAGATAAACTGTTGTTGAATATCTTTGGTCGTAGTGCAAAGATGGATTTATTAGTATGATTATGAACAGGAACTGTGATTTGGTATAACCATGATCTTTGATGTTTCAGGTAAAGACATGTGATGAAAATATTCTTCGTCCTGGGTGCGAAGAAAAATTTAGAATCACAATTATGATTATGAGTTATTCATATGATTGTGGAAAGGAACTGTTGATTGATGTTACAGGGATAAAACATTGTTGATGGATTTTTAACATGGAGAAGATAATAGACTTTATAGTCTATTTGACTCTTCTAATGGATTGCTCGTTCCGCTGCAACTATGGTTGAAATTTTTATCATTTACCATATGTTCTAAATCTCTGATTTATTATTGATGAAGGCTATTGATAATTTAATTATCTTTAGTCATGATATTCTTTACTGAGCTAGTTGTGCTCACCCTTTTGCTTCACAATTCCTTTCAGGTAATAAGAGTGTAGCTGGGTCGAGCGAGGGTAAAGGGGAAATAGAACGGTGGTCTCTAGCTGTGGATGTTCTCCCGAAGCAGTATAGAAAAGTTCATTTAGTAGTTATATTTGGTGAATCCAATAGGGTAAGGTGTACCCAACGTTGGAAGGGTGGTTTGCCACTATCATACAAGATGTCTAACGACATACAACCTCGTGTCATCATAAGACAGGGATGTGCTCATCCACTTGCTGAGTATATATACGAGCACTACCTATATAATCTTGGTGTTTGTTTGAAGTATAATTCTCAATTAGAGACAGTGGAGATAATGATAAGTCAAGAGAAGACTCACCATTGGGAAGAATATGATAGTAATCTTCTCGTTTTTCTTTGGGGTCTATTGGGTCAACCAAGGATAATTCTGTGGCCATATGATATCTATCATAACCTAGACGCGTGGCCTCCCATGTACGAAGGTTTCCTTGAGCACTTCCCAAAGATTCTAATTTCTAAAACAGTTTTTGACTATACCTTTATGTAAGGTGTTATTGTGAGGTGATGTCCACGGTTGGAACATGAGTCACATTTGGTATATATTTGTATCCAAACTCACAGCATATGTGTTGTTGTATTTTGCACGACAATTGTTGTAATAAAGTTGTAGTTGTTTTCTGTACCATGTATTTGACGACTCAGAATGGGTTGGATGGAATGGACCTATTTTGGGGTCGTCACAGGTGGTATCAGAGCTTGGGGATATGATCTCTGGCGGAGATCGGGGAATACAACTAGGAGGGGAGAGATGAGTAAATCCTTCGCTAGTGTTTCCTACCTAAGCTTATTTGTTGGTCAGTCATAATATCGGGATATTATGTGATATGTTAATTTGTTAAATTAACACTTGTTTTGAAGCTGTATTCTAGAATGTTATTTGAAATACAGGAGATGAGCAATGGAGAAATTATGATGACAGAGAAGATGGAATTTGAAATGAAAGGAAGGTATTCTCAACTCTTTGAAATACCAGGTACGTAAATTTCGAGGACGAAATTTCATAAGGAGGGGAGATTGTAAGACCCCGAATTTTATGAAATAAAAGTATTCAATTTTTCTTATAATTACTATTCAGTAAATGGTTAAATTGATAAAAGTTTAAAGTTATGGGTGAAATGTGAATATTTTTTTCAAAATAAGCAAGTGGTTATAAAATAATCATTGTTGTCGGGGAATATTCGTTTGGTCGTGGAATATTCTTTCTGTCGGGGAATATTCGTACGACGGCGCAGCTATTTGTGGGCCCCATAACGAATAACTGTCGGATGAAGAAAACGACAAAAATTTAAGTTTTTACAAATAACGGCGTAGTTGTTACCGTTAACACTGTTGGAATACCCGGTGGTTAAAATACAGTAATACGCGTTATTGCACAGTAGCACACGGTATTGCATAGTATTTTTGAAATTATTGATTCTTACGTAAGAAGGCACTACTCAATAATTGTTACAGTAATTACTGTTCAATATTTTATTTTATTGATTCAATAATTGCTACGTTGAAATTTTATATTATTGTTGTTCAATAATTGTTGCTGCACAGTATTTCCTATTATCAGATCAATAATTCATATTATTTGAATAGTATTATTAGATAGCATTATTGGCAATGTCTAGAAAGTTCTGTCTAAGGAGAGGTTTGGTCATCTAATTGCGCGCCAGTAAGGAGAAATCCTTATTGGAAAGCCCCCTCTTTCCTGGGAACGGCCTGGTTGTCATAAATGTGATTCTGTAATATTATTTGTGAATAATTAATTATTGATTCATATGATAAGGAAATATTTATTTTATGTGGATATAAATGAGGGATATATTTTTGTGGTTAAAAAATGAAGGAGTTAATGTTGAGATTTTTATCCGTATTTTTGTCGGAATGGAGGTATTAAAAATCAGGGTTTTTGAGATATTTTGCGGGGGTTATAATTTTTAATCCGACCGTTGGATCGTGGTAATTTTTGGATATGTTATACATATATAAGTTGAGTATATGTCCACAAATTTTGAACCGTTAAAAATGAACGTATGATTTATTATGAATTTTACGAGATGACTGGTTCAGAAATTGTTGAATTTTCGGAGTTTATCATTTTGGTGGAAAATTCTAGAATTGGTGGGCCCCACTTGTGGTTGGTGAAGAAATGTGCTGAATTATATTTCAAATGTGGTGGGTGGGAATAGTAGCAGGTAAAGCCATCAGGTTGCAGGTCAAACCTACCAAAATTTTCCTATAAATAGAGGGCTAAGTTAGAATTGAAAATCACACCAGAAACATAAGCTTTCTCTCTTTCTCTCTCTAGATTATTGAGCATATTTTGTGAGTTTTTAGATACTTGGTGAGTTGCTATTCATCAGTGCAAGTTTCCTTCAGCATCATATCCGATATCCAGTCAGAAGTACTGCTCTTTTGAGGTAAGGGATAGTAAGGGATTGTAAGGGATAGTAAGGGATTTTAAGGGTTGTTATGATTTTCAGTTTCGTAATTTTTCTGAACTTCAAAAATTCTGGAAAAATTTGAAATGATATTTTGATGAGTTTTCTTGATTGTGTCCAAAAATGGTGATTTTTGGATGTATAGATTGAGAGTTATGAATTTTATGAGAAAAGACTATTTTAAAAGTAACGCTTATAATTCCTTGTGGTTAACTCCAAAATTGATGAAATTTTTATTGGGAGTACATGTATATGATAGAAGTATACTCTGTGAATTTCAGAATTTTTAGACAAAAGTACAATTTTTGATAAATGTCTAAATATTCGGCTATTTTGGCCATATGAAAAATAGTAAATGACTTTTAAAAATTCTGAGAAAAATATATGTTCACTATGGGACTATATTATGCTAAATCTCAGAAAAGAAATATTTTTGGAACTGATTTGGTATTTTTCATGAAAATGGTCTAGTTATGAGTAAATGAATTAAATATGTTTTGTGAAGAAAGAAAATTGGAAAATAGGATTTTATGGCTTGAGAATCCTATATGAGGTATATGCAGATTTTTGATGAGGGTTTTGGTTATTGATGATGAAATTGTAAGAGTTGGCATTTTATGATGATTAAATGCATTAATTAGTAAAGTGTAAACAATTTAAATAAATTGTTTATAAGCTTAAGAAATGTTATTCTTTCAATATCATTATACCGAAATATTGGTATGAATTTTATTGTGGAATTTCTACCTTTTTGAGTCGGTGTTACTATTTACGAGTTACTATTCATGAGTTACTATTCACGAGTTACTATTCACGACAAAATTGGTTTCTTTTACTAACCAAATTATAGTTGATTTATGAATATTACTCTTGAGATTAAATCTATATGTTGATTATATTGATTTTATTATCATATATAACATTTTTATAACCCTGATGTTGAATTTCTCTTTCACTGGAGTGTAAAGATGGGTAGATTATTGGTATGATCATGACTAGGGTTCTCTTTGGCCTGTAGTGCAAAGTTGAATTGTGACTGGTATGATCATGACCATTGAATTTATAATTGAATATCTTTAGCTTAAGTGCAAAGGTGAATTGATTAACATGGTTATAATTATTGTTTATATAAATTCTGAAATGATTATATATTTCTTTGAGATATGAATATATTTGGCCTGTAGTGCAAATATGAATTGTTGAGGAATATCTTTGGCCTGTAGTGCAAAGATGAATTGTTGATGAATATCTTTGGCCTGTAGTGCAAAGATGAATTGTAAATGAATATCTTTGGCCTGTAGTGCAAAGATGGTCTGTTGATGAATATCTTTGGCCCGTAGTGCAAAGATAAACTGTTGTTGAATATCTTTGGTCGTAGTGCAAAGATGGATTTATTAGTATGATTATGAACAGGAACTGTGATTTGGTATAACCATGATCTTTGATGTTTCAGGTAAAGACAGGTGATGAAAATATTCTTCGTCCTGGGTGCGAAGAAAAATTTAGAATCACAATTATGATTATGAGTTATTCATATGATTGTGGAAAGGAACTGTTGATTGATGTTACAGGGATAAAACATTGTTGATGGATTTTTAACATGGAGAAGATAATAGACTTTATAGTCTATTTGACTCTTCTAATGGATTGCTCGTTCCGCTGCAACTATGGTTGAAATTTTTATCATTTACCATATGTTCTAAATCTCTGATTTATTATTGATGAAGGCTATTGATAATTTAATTATCTTTAGTCATGATATTCTTTACTGAGCTAGTTGTGCTCACCCTTTTGCTTCACAATTCCTTTCAGGTAATAAGAGTGTAGCTGGGTCGAGCGAGGGTAAAGGGGAAATAGAACGGTGGTCTCTAGCTGTGGATGTTCTCCCGAAGCAGTATAGAAAAGTTCATTTAGTAGTTATATTTGGTGAATCCAATAGGGTAAGGTGTACCCAACGTTGGAAGGGTGGTTTGCCACTATCATACAAGATGTCTAACGACATACAACCTCGTGTCATCATAAGACAGGGATGTGCTCATCCACTTGCTGAGTATATATACGAGCACTACCTATATAATCTTGGTGTTTGTTTAAAGTATAATTCTCAATTAGAGACAGTGGAGATAATGATAAGTCAAGAGAAGACTCACCATTGGGAAGAATATGATAGTAATCTTCTCGTTTTTCTTTGGGGTCTATTGGGTCAACCAAGGATAATTCTGTGGCCATATGATATCTATCATAACCTAGACGCGTGGCCTCCCATGTACGAAGGTTTCCTTGAGCACTTCCCAAAGATTCTAATTTCTAAAACAGTTTTTGACTATACCTTTATGTAAGGTGTTATTGTGAGGTGATGTCCACGGTTGGAACATGAGTCACATTTGGTATATATTTGTATCCAAACTCACAGCATATGTGTTGTTGTATTTTGCACGACAATTGTTGTAATAAAGTTGTAGTTGTTTTCTGTACCATGTATTTGACGACTCAGAATGGGTTGGATGGAATGGACCTATTTTGGGGTCGTCACAGGTGGTATCAGAGCTTGGGGATATGATCTCTGGCGGAGATCGGGGAATACAACTAGGAGGGGAGAGATGAGTAAATCCTTCGCTAGTGTTTCCTACCTAAGCTTATTTGTTGGTCAGTCATAATATCGGGATATTATGTGATATGTTAATTTGTTAAATTAACACTTGTTTTGAAGCTGTATTCTAGAATGTTATTTGAAATACAGGAGATGAGCAATGGAGAAATTATGATGACAGAGAAGATGGAATTTGAAATGAAAGGAAGGTATTCTCAACTCTTTGAAATACCAGGTACGTAAATTTCGAGGACGAAATTTCATAAGGAGGGGAGATTGTAAGACCCCGAATTTTATGAAATAAAAGTATTCAATTTTTCTTATAATTACTATTCAGTAAATGGTTAAATTGATAAAAGTTTAAAGTTATGGGTGAAATGTGAATATTTTTTTCAAAATAAGCAAGTGGTTATAAAATAATCATTGTTGTCGGGGAATATTCGTTTGGTCGTAGAATATTCTTTCTGTCGGGGAATATTCGTACGACGGCGTAGCTATTTGTGGGCCCCATAACGAATAACTGTCGGATGACGATAACGACAAAAATTTAAGTTTTTACAAATAACGGCGTAGTTGTTACCGTTAACACTGTTGGAATACCCGGTGGTTAAAATACAGTAATACGCGTTATTGCACAGTAGCACACGGTATTGCATAGTATTTTTGAAATTATTGATTCTTACGTAAGAAGGCACTACTCAATAATTGTTACAGTAATTACTGTTCAATATTTTATTTTATTGATTCAATAATTGCTACGTTAAAATTTTGTATTATTGTTGTTCAATAATTGTTACTGCACAGTATTTCCTATTATCAGATCAATAATTCATATTATTTGAATAGTATTATTAGATAGCATTATTGGCAATGTCTAGAAAGTTCTGTCTAAGGAGAGGTTTGGTCATCTAATTGCGCGCCAGTAAGGAGAAATCCTTATTGGAAAGCCCCCTCTTTCCTGGGAACGGCCTGGTTGTCATAAATGTGATTCTGTAATATTATTTGTGAATAATTAATTATTGATTCATATGATAAGGAAATATTTATTTTATGTGGATATAAATGAGGGATATATTTTTGTGGTTAAAAAATGAAGGAGTTAATGTTGAGATTTTTATCCGTATTTTTGTCGGAATGGAGGTATTAAAAATCAGGGTTTTTGAGATATATTGCGGGTGTTATAATTTTTAATCCGACCGTTGGATCGTGGTAATATTTGGATATGTTATACATATATAAGTTGAGTATATGTCCACAAATTTTGAACCGTTAAAAATGAACGTATGATTTATTATGAATTTTACGAGATGACTGGTTCAGAAATTGTTGAATTTTCGGAGTTTATCATTTTGGTGGAAAATTCTAGAATTGGTGGGCCCCACTTGTGGTTGGTGAAGAAATGTGCTGAATTATATTTCAAATGTGGTGGGTGGGAATAGTAGCAGGTAAAGCCATCAGGTTGCAGGTCAAACCTACCAAAATTTTCCTATAAATAGAGGGCTAAGTTAGAATTGAAAATCACACCAGAAACATAAGCTTTCTCTCTTTCTCTCTCTAGATTATTGAGCATATTTTGTGAGTTTTTAGATACTTGGTGAGTTGCTATTCATCAGTGCAAGTTTCCTTCAGCATCATATCCGATATCCAGCCAGAAGTACTGCTCTTTTGAGGTAAGGGATAGTAAGGGATTGTAAGGGATAGTAAGGGATTTTAAGGGTTGTTATGATTTTCAGTTTCGTAATTTTTCTGAACTTCAAAAATTCTGGAAAAATTTGAAATGATATTTTGATGAGTTTTCTTGATTGTGTCCAAAAATGGTGATTTTTGGATGTATAGATTGAGAGTTATGAATTTTATGAGAAAATACTATTTTAAAAGTAATCGCTTATAATTCCTTGTGGTTAACTCCAAAATTGATGAAATTTTTATTGGGAGTACATGTATATGATAGGAGTATACTCTGTGAATTTCAGAATTTTTAGATAAAAGTACAATTTTTGATAAATGTCTAAATATTCGGCTGTTTTGGCCATATGAAAAATAGTAAATGACTTTTAAAAATTTTGAGAAAAATATATGTTCACTATGGGACTATATTATGCTAAATCTCAGAAAAGAAATATTTTTGGAACTGATTTGGTATTTTTCATGAAAATGGTCTAGTTATGAGTAAATGAATTAAATATGTTTTGTGAAGAAAGAAAATTGGAAAATAGGATTTTATGGCTTGAGAATCCTATATGAGGTATATGCAGATTTTTGATGAGGGTTTTGGTTATTGATGATGAAATTGTAAGAGTTGGCATTTTATGATGATTAAATGCATTAATTAGTAAAGTGTAAACAATTTAAATAAATTGTTTATAAGCTTAAGAAATGTTATTCTTTCAATATCATTATACCGAAGTATTGGTATGAATTTTATTGTGGAATTTCTACCTTTTTGAGTCGGTGTTACTATTCACGAGTTACTATTCATGAGTTACTATTCACGAGTTACTATTCACGACAAAATTGGTTTCTTTTACTAACCAAATTATAGTTGATTTATGAATATTACTCTTGAGATTAAATCTATATGTTGATTATATTGATTTTATTATCATATATAACATTTTTATAACTCTGACGTTGAATTTCTCTTTCACTGGAGTGTAAAGATGGGTAGATTATTGGTATGATCATGACTAGGGTTCTCTTTGGCCTGTAGTGCAAAGTTGAATTGTGACTGGTATGATCATGACCATTGAATTTACAATTGAATATCTTTAGCTTAAGTGTAAAGATGAATTGATTAACATGGTTATAATTATGGTGTATATAAATTCTGAAATGATTATATATTTCTTTGAGATATGAATATATTTGGCCTGTAGTGCAAATATGAATTGTTGAGGAATATCTTTGGCCAGTAGTGCAAAGATGAATTGTAGAGGAATATCTTTGGCCTGTAGTGCAAAGATGAATTGTAAATGAATATCTTTGGCCTGTAGTGCAAAGATGGTCTGTTGATGAATATCTTTGGCCCGTAGTGCAAAGATAAACTGTTGTTGAATATCTTTGGTCGTAGTGCAAAGATGGATTTATTAGTATGATTATGAACAGGAACTGTGATTTGGTATAACCATGATCTTTGATGTTTCAGGTAAAGACATGTGATGAAAATATTCTTCGTCCTGGGTGTGAAGAAAAATTTAGAATCACAATTATGATTATGAGTTATTCATATGATTGTGGAAAGGAACTGTTGATTGATGTTACAGGGATAAAACATTGTTGATGGATTTTTAACATGGAGAAGATAATAGACTTTATAGTCTATTTGACTCTTCTAATGGATTGCTCGTTCCGCTGCAACTATGGTTGAAATTTTTATCATTTACCATATGTTCTAAATCTCTGATTTATTATTGATGAAGGCTACTGATAATTTAATTATCTTTAGTCATGATATTCTTTACTGAGCTAGTTGTGCTCACCCTTTTGCTTCACAATTCCTTTCAGGTAATAAGAGTGTAGCTAGTTGTGCTTCACCACCGTTCTATTCCCTTGTTACCCCCGCTAGACCCAGCTACACTCTTATTACCTGAAAGGAATTGTGAAGCAAAAGGGTGAGCACAACTAGCTCAGTAAAGAATATCATGACTAAAGATAATTCAATTATCAATAGCCTTCATCAACAATAAATCAGAGATTTAGAACATATGGTAAATGATAAAAATTTCAACCATAGTTGCAGCGGAACGAGCAATCCATTAGAAGAGTCAAATAGACCATAAAGTCTATTATCTCCTCCATGTTAAAAATCCATCAACAATATTTTATCCCTGTAACATCAATCAACAGTTCTGGTCCACAATCATATAAATAACTCATAATCATAATTATGATTCTAAATTCCTCTTCTCATCCAGGACAAAGATAATTTTCATCACTTGTCTTTACCTGAAATATCAAAGATCATGGTTATACCAAATCACAATTCTTGTTCATAATCATACTAATAATTTCATCTTTGTACTACGGGCCAAAGATATTCGTCAACAGTTTATCTTTGCACTACTGGCCAAAGATATTCAACAACAGTTCATCTTTGCACTACAGGCCAAAGATATTCAACAACATATCATCTTTGCACTACAGGCCAAAGATATTCATCAACAGTTCATATTTGCACTACAGGCCAAATATATTCATCAACAGTTCATATTTGCACTACATGCCAAATATATTAATATCTCAAAGAATTATAATCATTTTAGAATTTATATAAACAATAATTATAACCATGTTGATCAATTCACCTTTGCACTTAAGCTTAAGATATTCAATTATAAATTCAATGATCATGATCATACCAGTCACAATTCAACTTTGCACTACTGGCCAAAGAGAACCCATAGTCATGATCATACCAGAAATCTACCCATCTTTACACTCAAGCGAAAGAGAATTTCAACATCAAGGTTATAAAAATGTTATATATGATAATAAAAACAATATGATCAAAACATGGATTTAATTTCAAGAGCAATATTCATAAATCAACTATAATTTGGTTAGAAAAAGAAACCAATTTTGTCGTGAATAGTAACTCGTGAATAGTAACTCATGAATAGTAACTCGTGAATAGTAACTCATGAATAGTAACTCATGAATAGTAACCCTGACATGAAAAAGGTAAAAATTCTACAATAATATACATACCAATATTTCGGTATAATGATATTGAAAGAATAATATTCTTAAGCTTATAAACAATTTATTTAAATTGTTTACACTTTACTAATTAATACATTTAATCATCATAAAATGCCAACTCTTAAGATTTCATCATCAATAATCAAAACCCTCATCAAAAATCTGCATATACCTCATATATAGGATTCTCAAGCCATAAAATCCAATTTTCCAATTTTCTTACTTCACATAACATATTTAATTCATTTTCTCATAACTAAACTATTTTCATGAAAAATACCAAATCCGTTCCAAAAATATTTCTTTTCTGGAATTTAGCATAATATAATCCCATAGTGAACATATATTTTTCTCAGAATTTTTAAAAGTCATTTACTATTTTTCATATGGCCAAAATAGCCGAATATTTAGACATTTATCAAAAATTGTACTTTTGTCTAAAAATTCTGAAATTTACAGAGTATACTTCTATCATATACATGTACTCCCAATAAAAATTTTATCAATTTTGGAGTTAACCACAAGGAATTATAAGCGGTTACTTTTAAAATAGTCTTTTCTCATAAAATTCATAACTCTCAATCTATACATCCAAAAATCACCATTTTTGGACACAATCAAGAAAACTCATCAAAATATCATTTCAAATTTTTTCAAAATTTTTGAAGATCAGAAAAATTACGAAACTTAAAATTATAACAACCCTTAAAATCCCTTAATATCCCTTATAATCCCTTACCTCAAAAGAGCAGTACTTCTGATCGGTATGCAAAGCCGAAGGAAACTTGTACTGAATAGCAACTCTCAAAGTATCTAAATACTCACAAAATAAGCTTCATAATATAGAGAGAGAAAGAGAGAAAGCTTATGTTTCTGGTGTGATTTTCAATTCTAACTTAGCCCTCTATTTATAGGAAAATTTTGGTAGGTTTGACCTGCAACCTGATGGCTTTACCTGCTACTATTCCCACCCACCACATTTAAAATATAATTCAGCACATTTCTTCACCAACCACAAGTGGGGCCCACCAATTCTAGAATTTTCCACCAAAAATGATTTATAACCTGATTTCTAAATCAGCCACCTCTTAAAATTCATAACAAATCATACGTTTATTTTTAACGGTTCAAAATTTGTGGGCATATACTCAACTTATATATGTATAACATATCCAAAAATTACCACGATCCAACGGTCGGATTAAAAATTATAACCCCCGCAAAATATCTCAAAAACCCTGATTTTTAATACCTCCATTCCGACAAAAATACGGATAAAAATCTCAACATTAACTCCTTCATTTTTTAACCACAAAAATATATCCCTCATTTATATCCACATAAAATAAATATTTTCTTATCATATGAATCAATAATTAATTATTCACAAATAATATTACAGAATCACATTTATGACAACCAGGCCGTTCCCAGGAAAGAGGGGGCTTTCCGATAAGGATTTTTCCTTACTGGCGCGCAATTAGATGACCAAACCTCTCCTTAGACAGAACTTTCTAGACATTGCCAATAATGCTATCTAATAATATTATTCAAATAATATGAATTATTGATCTGATAATAGAAAATACTGTGCAGCAACAATTATTGAAACAAAAATAATATAAAATATCAACGCAGCAATTATTGAATCAATAATGTAAAATATTGAACAGTAATTACTGTAACAATTATTGAGTAGTGCCTTCTTACGTAAGAATCAATAATTTTAAAAAATACTGTGCAATACCGTGTGCTACTGTGCAATAACGCGTATTACTGTATTTTAACCAACGGGTATTCTAACAGTGTTAACAGTAACAACTACGCCGTTATTTGTAAAAACTCAAATTTGTCGTTTTCTTCACCCGACAGTTATTCGTTATGGGGCCCACAAATAGCTGCGCCGTCGTACGAATATTCTCCGACAGAAAGAATATTCCACGACCAAACGAATATTCCCCGACAACAATGATTATTTTATAACCACTTGCTTATTTTGAAAAAAAAAATTTCATATTTCACCCATAACTTTAAACTTTTATCAATTTAACCATTTACTGAATAGTAATTATAAGAAAAATTGAATACTTTTATTTCATAAAATTCGGAGTCTTACATTAACTCCTTCATTTTTAACCACAAAAATATATCCCTCATTTATATCCACATAAAATAAATATTTTCTTATCATATGAATCAATAATTAATTATTCATAAATAATATTACAGAATCACATTTATGACAACCAGGCCGTTCCCAGGAAAGAGGGGGCTTTCCAATAAGGATTTCTCCTTACTGGCGTGCAATTAGATAACCAAATCTCTCCTTAGACAGAACTTTCTAGACATTGCCAATAATGTTATCTAATAATATTATTCAAATAATATGAATTATTGATCTGATAAAGGAAAATACTGTGCAGCAACAATTCTTGAAATAACAATAATATAAAATATCAACGCAACAATTATTGAATCAATAAAATAAAATATTGAATAATAACTACTGTAACAATTATTGAGTAGTGCCTTCATAAGAATAAATAATTCAAAGATACTGTGCAATCCGTGTGCTACTGTGCAACCATGCGTATTACTGTATTTTAACCACCGGGTATTCCAACAGTGTTAACGGTAACAACTACGCCGTTATTTATAAAAACTCAATTTTTGTCGTTATCTTCATCCAATCGCTTTCCGTTATGGGGCCCACAAATAGCTGCGCCGTCGTACAAATATTCCCCGACTGCCGTCGTACGAATATTCCCCAACAGCAAGAATATTCCACGACCAAACGAATATTCCCCGACAAAATAAATATTTTATAACCACTTGCTTATTTGCAAAATTTGTCATTTTACCCATAACTAACCACATTAATCAAATCAACTCTTTCTATTTCAAAATAATAAATAGAGGAAATTTAATTTCATTTATTAATAAGTTGGGGTCTTACAACCTCCCCTCCTTATGAAATTTCGTCCTCAAAAATGACGTACTTACCTAGTGTTTCGAAAAGGTGAGGATACCTCGCTTTCATTTCTGATTCCAACTCCCAAGTTATTTTTTCAATAGCATGGTTTCTCCACAAAACCTTAACTTGTGGTATAACCTTCGTGCATAAGACATGTTCTTTCCTATCCAATATCTTAACAGGTACCTCCTCGTACGTTAAATCTTCGGCTATCTCGTCTGGTTCTAACGCAATAATATGATTCGGTTCGTCCACATATTTACGTAACATCGATACCTGAAAAACGTTGTGAACACGCGACATACTTAGCGTTAAGACGAGTTTATAGGCCACAGTTCCTACTCGATCGAGGATTTCAAATAAATCGAAGGCTTGAGCTTTCTTCTCTTCAATGACTCTTACTTCTAGAATAACACATTCTTCTTTATATTCATCAGCTCCAGGTCTGTAGCTTGAACGGCTTTAACGTTATCGATTAAAGTCAATTTTACTCGTATATCATCACGTGGGTCCCTAGAGTCATTAACTCTATCTCTATCATTTATAAATTATACAAAATAGGTCTTTGTGTTCAATAATATCGCACTCGTACTCGCGTACAATCTTCTACTCAACGCGTCAGCTACTACGGTCGTTTTTCTAGGATGATATGGTCAGAACAGGTTCCGAATGAGTCACCTCTTGAGCTATTGGAAAATCTTCTCGTATTCCTCGCTCAATACGAATTTTGTATCTTTCTGAGTCAGCTAAGTTAACGGAGTAGCGATTCAAGAAAATCCTTCCACGAATCTCCGATAGTAACCAGTTAAGCCCAGAAAGCTACGTACTTTGGTCATCAACTTCGGTTACTCTCAATTGTAATTCATATCCTAATCTTGGATAGCACGTCACAATGACACCTATTGTTTTACCACCACACAAATATAGAGTCCCTTACGGAGAGTCTGGCTTTGGTGCATTCCACAAAGGAAGTCACCAGATAGAGGCTCGGGTACCAACTTATATAGTTGGTTTTTTAACTCCTGAAGTTCAATAGGAGTTATTCAATATGAGATTTTAGAAATGGATTTTGTATCGAGTTGAAGATCAATACAAAAATTCAATATCACGCTCTGGGTTAGGCCAGGAAATTCTTCACGAAATACGTCAGGAAATTCACTAATAACAGAAATATCATTCAAATCTGACGTATTTTTGTTCAAGTCCATGACATGGGCTAAAAAAGCTTGACATTCGTTTTTCAATAAACGAATGGCTTTATGGCTTGATATGACAACGATTGATTTTAGTGGTTTGGTTGCTTGAATTCGCATAACAGGTTGGTTAGGAATATGAAAACTAACAACCTTACGAAAACAATCAATTTTGGCATGATGAGTAGTTAACCAATCAATTCCTAAAATCACATCAAAAGTAAGTATCTTTTAAAGAGATAAGGTCAACAGGTAATGTGATTGTGCCAACTTGGATTAAGCAAGATTTATAAACTATAGATGTAATAAAAGTTTCTCCTAACGGAGTCTCCACAGATAGGTCAAAGTCTAATTTCTCCGGAATCAAGTTTAAACGTTGAGCACAAGCAGGAGAGATAAAAGAATGGATAGAACCGGTATCTAGTAAGGTATAAACTTCGCAAGAATTTATAATTAACTAACCCGTTATACCTTCGTTCGGGTTCCTCGCGTTTGGGACAGTCACGACAAACGCTCTTCTAGAAATCGCCGACTTTATTTTGTCCGTATCCGCCTTTGGTGTCACCGTCCCAGCTGGACTTGGTTTCGCTATAGTACAATCTCGAGCGATATGTCATTCCTTTCCACAATTATAACATACCTTGAACTGTTGTGGGCAGTTTGGACTTATATGTCCCTCCTCTCCGCATCTGTAACATCTAACTGGCGGTCGTTCTCCTCCCCTAGAATTTGTTCCTGGTGCTGGTGCTGCTGTCGACGTCTTCCTGTCATCGTTAAATATTCTCTTCTTAAAATTTTTACTTGACTCACCTCTCGTATTATCATGGCCACGATGACCACCCGAGTGGTTACTACTTTTGTCTGTATTTTTCCCTCCTCGCTGGTTCTCATCGCTCCGATGACTGCTGTCACCAGTATGACCCTGGTTGTGGTCCCTCGGTTGAACATACTCATTATCTTGCTCTAATAATTGAGCCCTGTTTACAACATCTGAATATAAAAAAAAATTATGAGAGATAAGATATTGCCGAATCTCGGGCTTTAAACCTCTCAGAAACATCCTTGTCATTCGTTCCTCATTCTCGACCAAATGAGGTGCAAACCTGGATAACTCTGCAAACTTCGCCTCGTACTGGGACACCGTCATGGTGTTTTGTTCCAGTCTAATAAACTCTGTAAGACCCCAACTTATTAATGAATAAAATCAAATTTTCTCTAAATATTATTGTGAATAATAAGGGGGTTAATTTGATATAATACTTTGGTTATGGGTGAAATGTGCAAATTTTGCAAAATAAGCAAGTGGTTATAAAATATTTATTTTTGGTCGGTGAATATTCGGTTGGTCGTGGAATATTCTTGCTGTCGGGGAATATTCGTACGACGACGCAGCCTTGTGTGGGCCCCATAACGGAAAGCGATTGGATGAAGAAAACGACAAGTATAAGTTGTTTATTAATAATGGCGTAGTTGTTACCGTTAACACTGTTTAAATACCCGGTGGTTAAAAATACAGTAATAACGCGTGGTTGCATAGTAGCACACGGATTGCACAGTATAGTTGAATTATTGATTCGTACGTAAGAAGGCACTACTCAATAATTGTTACAGTGATTACTGTTCAATATTTTATTTTATTGGTTCAATAATTGCTGCATTGATATTTTATATTATTGTTGTTTCAATAATTGTTACTGCACAGTATTTCCCATTATCAGATCAATAATTCATATTATTTGAATAATATTATTAGATAACATTATTGACAATGTCTAGAAAGTTCTGTCTAAGGAGAGGTTTGGTCATCTAATTGCGCGCCAGTAAGGAGAAATCCTTATTGGAAAGCCCCCTCTTTCCTGGGAACGGCCTGGTTGTCATAAATGTGATTCTGTAATATTATTTATGAATAATTAATTATTGATTCATATGATAAGGAAATATTTATTTTATGTGGATATAAATGAGGGATATATTTTTGTGGTTAAAAATGAAGGAGTTAATGTTGAGGTTTTTATCCATATTTTTGTCGGAATGGAGGTATTAAAAATCAGGGTTTTTGAGATATTTTGCGGGGGTTATAATTTTTAATCCGACCGTTGGATCGTGGTAATTTTTGGATATGTTATACATATATAAGTTGAGTATATGCCCACAAATTTTGAACCGTTAAAAATGAACGTATGATTTATTATGAATTTTACAAGATGACTGGTTCAGAAATTGTTGAATTTTCGGAGTTTATCATTTTGATGGAAAATTCTAGAATTGGTGGGCCCCACTTGTGGTTGGTGAAGAAATGTGCTGAATTATATTTCAAATGTGGTAGGTGGGAATAGTAGCAGGTAAAGCCATCAGGTTGCAGGTCAAACCTACCAAAATTTTCCTATAAATAGAGGGCTAAGTTAGAATTGAAAATTACACCAGAAACAAGTTTTCTCTCTTTCTCTCTCTAGATTATTGAGTGTATTTTGTGAGTATTTAGATACTTTGAGAGTTTCTATTCATCAGAGCAAGTTTCTTTCAGCCTTATACCGGTATTCCGACCAGAAGTACTGATATTTTGAGGTAAGGGATATTATTTTCTTCTTAATGATATTATTTTCTTCAATATCATTATGCTGAAATATTGATATGAGTTTTTATCAAATTTGGAACTTTTTGTGTCGGGGGTTACTATTCACGTATACGGCACTATTCACGTATACGGCACTATTCACGAATACGGCACTATTCACCGAAAAATAAAATTTTTCCTTTTTGTCCAAGATGTCTATTATGGTTACTATCTTTGATTGTATCCATGTTTTGATCTTTATTTTTGAATTCTGCTTCACAATTGATTATTATGAAGTATTATTGATCTTGGATAAACTGTTATACGAATCCCTACTATTTGTCCTTCTGTCTCATTGGATTCGTTCTCTTTAAGATATTTTTCATCATCCTCAGTCCTAAATGATGATATTACTGAATATCTTTGGCCTGTAGTGCAAAGATGTATAATTACTTGATGAATATCTTTGGCCTGTAGTGCAAAGATGAACAGGTGTTGAGATGAACATGACCGACTGATGATACAAATGAATATCTTTGGCCTGTAGTGCAAAGATGAATATTTGGTTAAAGATGATTATTAATTGATGTTACAGGGATAAAATATTGATGATGGACTTTTAAATCTTAGAAGATAGTAGAATTCTTTCTCTACTTGACTCTTCTAATGGTTTGTTGTTTCCGCTGCAGTTGTTGATCTAAAACTTGTTGTCGATTATATTTTATCAGATTTTTCCCTGTTGAAGACTAACGATAATTTGTTTGTATATTATCTTAGTCATAATATTCTTTACTGGGCTAGTTGAGCTCACCCTTTTCCTTTTTGTTCCATTTTTCTTCTCAGGAGGTGAGAACATAGCAGGATCTAGTCGGGGTATGGAGTGATGGTTCTAGAAAGATGTTTTAGCAGTCCTCACTATTTCTGTAAAATAGTGTTTGAATAATTGTAATGAGGATTTATTTGAGTGTGGATATTGTCTAGAAGACAATATTTGTATTTAAACTCACAGTATGTGTTGTCGTATTTTGCACGACAATTGTATTATTGAAGTTGTAGTTTGCTTTCTGTACCATGTATTTGGCGACTCAGAATGGGTGTTGTATACCTATTTTGGGGGCGTCACAGTTGGTATCAGAGCTTAGGGATATGATCCCTGGCTGAGATGTGAGACAAGAACTAGGAGGGGAGAGACGGGGAATTCCTTCGCTAGTATGACCTGACTAAGTTTATTTGGTGTTTATTTGGTCGGTCAGAGTATAGGGATAATATATGACATGACTATTAACCCTTGTTTTATGGCAGTATTTAAGAATGGCAGCTGAGAACGTTAATAATGGAGTAAATCAGACCGTGGAGACACCTTTGATCACTACCCAGGGGAACGTGCAACAGGAAGGCAATATTCCTCCTGTAAACAACGTTACCGAGCAAACGATGAATGATGGAATGTTTAGGAGCTTTTTGCAGTTCATGCAAAATCAGACGAGGGAGACTCGTGTGCAGAATACGGGTGGAAATGATAACAACGCGCGGTTTGTCACAGCTAAGCAGTTCAAAGAATTGGGACCACCAGAATTTAAGGGAAAGCCGGATCCGATCATGGCGGAAACGTGGGTCAAGCAAATTACCAAGATATTTGATGTCTTGGGATGCACGGAGGAACAGAAGGTTCCATTCGCCACATTTATGTTCCGCGGTGAGGCAGACTACTGGTGGGAGTCTGTGAAGCGTACCCAGCCTGACGCACTCAACATGTCCTGGGAAACATTTCAAAAACTGTTCAATGACAAGTACTTTCCTGAAAGTATTCGTCATATGAAGGAGGTTGAGTTTATTAGACTGGAACAAAACAACATGACGGTGTCCCAGTACGAGGCGAAGTTTGCAGAGTTATCCAGGTTTGCACCTCATTTGGTCGAAAATGAGGAACGAATGACGCGGATGTTTTTGAGAGGTTTAAAACCTGAGATTCGTCAATACCTTATCTCTCATAAATTTTCTCTGTATTCAGACGTTGTCAACAGGGCCCAATTATTAGAGAGAGATAATGAGTATACTCAACCGAGGGACCACAACCAGGGTCATACCGGTGACAGCAATCATCAGAGCGATGATAACCAACGAGGAGGGAAAAATACGAACAAAGGCGGTAACCACTCGGGTGGTCATCGTGGCCATGATAATAGGAGAGGTGAGTCAAGTGGAAATTTCAGAAAGAGGAGATTCAACAATGACGGGAAGACATCAGCACCAGCACCAGCACCAACAACAAATTTTAGGGGAGGAGAACGACCGCCAGTTAGATGTTACAAATGCGGGAAAGAGGGACATATCAGCCCAAACTGTCCACAACAATCCAAGGTGTGTTACAACTGTGGGAAGGAAGGCCACATCGCTCGAGATTGTACTATAGCGAAACCAAGTTCAGCGGGAGTGGTGATTCCAAGGGCTGTCCCGGATAAGGCGAAATCAGCGGTTCCTGGAAGAGCGTTTGTCGTAACTGGCCAAAACGTGAGAAACCCGAACGAGGTGATCACGGGTAAGCTAATCTTGAATTCTTGCGAAGTTTATACTTTACTAGATACCGGTTCTACCCATTCTTTTATCTCTCCTGCTTGTGCTCAACGTTTAAACTTGACTCCGGAGAAATTGGACTTTAACTTATCTGTTGAAACTCCGTTGGGTGAAACCTTCGTTACATCTACAGTTTATAAATCTTGCATGATCCAAGTTGGCACTATCACATTACCTGTTGATCTTATCTCTTTAAAGATACTTGCTTTTGATGTGATTTTAGGAATTGATTGGTTAACCACTCATCATGCTAAAATTGATTGTTTTCGTAAGGTTGTTAGTTTTCATATTCCTAACCAACCTGTCATACGAATTCAAACTACTAAACCACTAAAATCAGTCACTGTCATATCAAGCCACAAAGCTATTCGTTTATTGAAAAACGGATGTCAAGCTTTCTTAGCCCATGTTATGGATTTGAACAAAGACAAGTCAGATTTGAATAATATTTCTATTGTTAGAGAATTTTTCGATGTATTTCCTGAAGAACTTCCCGGTCTACCCCCGGAACGAGAAATTGAATTCTTTATTGACCTTGAACCCGGTACAAAGCCCATTTCTAAAACCCCATATCGAATGGCTCCTATTGAACTTCAGGAGTTAAAAGTCCAACTACAGGAGTTGTTGGACATCGGTTTTATTCGTCCTAGTACGTCTCCTTGGGGTGCTCCTGTTTTATTCGTAAAGAAGAAAGACGGGAGTATGCGACTTTGTATTGACTATCGAGAATTGAACCATGTCACCATCAAGAATAGGTATCCGCTACCTCGCATTGATGACCTGTTTGACCAGTTGCAAGGAGCACAATTCTTTTCAAAGATCGATCTTCGTTCTGGATATCATCAGCTGAAGATTAAAACTGAGGATATTCCAAAGACTGCCTTCAGAACTCGGTACGGGCATTATGAATTCTTAGTAATGTCTTTTGGATTGACTAATGCTCCTGCTGCCTTCATGGATATGATGAACCGTGTATTCAAAGAATATTTGGATCAGTTCGTTGTTGTCTTTATTGATGACATCCTCATCTATTCCAAAAGCCGTGAAGATCATGAGCGCCATTTGAAGCTGGTACTGCAAAGGCTTCGTGAAAACAAGCTATATGCCAAACTGAAGAAATGCGAGTTCTGGCTTGAGGAAGTAGCATTCCTTGGGCACGTGGTGTCAAAACATGGAGTATCTGTCGACCCGGCGAAGATTGAAGCCATACAAAGTTGGGAGCAACCGAAGTCGGTAACCGAAGTACGTAGCTTTCTGGGCTTAGCTGGTTATTATCGGAGATTTGTGGAAGGATTTTCTCGAATCGCTACTCCGTTAACTCAGCTGACTCGGAAAGATACAAAATTCGTATGGAGTGAGGAATGCGAGAAGAGTTTCCAAGAACTCAAGAGGAGACTCATTTCGGCACCTGTTTTGACAATACCATCTGGTTCGGATGGATTTGTTATCTACAGCGATGCTTCAGGCAAAGGGTTAGGATGTGTTCTCATGCAACATGGGAAAGTCATAGCCTATGCCTCACGACAACTCAAAGAATATGAGAGGAATTATCCTACTCATGATTTGGAGTTGGCAGCAGTCGTTTTTGCGTTGAAGATCTGGAGACACTACCTGTATGGGGAGAAAGTGGAGATCTATACAGATCATAAAAGCCTCAAATATTTCTTCACCCAAAAGGAACTCAACATGCGGCAACGACGTTGGCTTGAGCTGTTGAAAGATTACGATCATACCATCCAATACCATCCTGGAAAAGCAAACGTAGTAGCTGACGCATTGAGTAGAAGATCATATGCGGGTACGAGTGCAATGTTTTTAACACAAAGGCCCATTTTGTATGACTTGCAAAGGATGGAGATAGAGATGAAGGCTCCAAGTACCCACATGATGATATCAAATATACGAGTAGAACCGACTTTAATCGATAAAGTTAAAGCTGCTCAAGCTACGGATATAGAGCTGATGCGTATGAAGAAGAAAGTGCAAGAAGGTGCTATTCCAGAAGCAAGAATCGATGAAGAAGGAATACTTCGAGTCAACTCCAGACTTTGTGTTCCTAACGATTTTGACTTGAAGCATAGAATAATGATGGAGGCACACAACACACCGTTTGCAATCCATCCTGGGAGTACCAAAATGTATCACGATCTTCGACATACATTTTGGTGGAGCAATATGAAAAGAGAGATCGCGGAGTTTATCTCGAGGTGTTTAACTTGTCAACGTGTAAAGGCGGAGCATCAAGTGCCAAAGGGTCCATTGCAACCACTTGAGATCCCGAAATGGAAGTGGGAACACATTACTATGGATTTTGTTACGGGTCTTCCCAAGGTTTCTCAAGGCATAGATGCGATTTGGGTTATTGTTGATAGATTAACCAAGTCCGCTCATTTCTTGCCGATACGTGAGACTTATTCCCTTGAACGTCTTGCTAGTATGTACGTGAACGAGATTGTGAGATTGCATGGCATGCCAGTATCCATAGTTTCGGATCGTGACCCAAGATTCACTTCACGATTTTGGGTTAGCTTGCAGAAAGCTATGGGCACGGATTTACGATTCAGTTCAGCATACCATCCTCAAACGGACGGACAATCAGAGAGGACTATTCAAACTCTTGAAGATCTATTAAGACTTTGTGTCTTAGATCTCAAAGGGAGTTGGGATAAGTACCTACCATTGGTGGAATTCTCCTACAACAACAGTTATCAGGCGAGCATAGGTATGGCTCCATTTGAGGCGTTGTATGGAAGAAAATGTCGTTCTCCAGTATGCTGGGACGAGGTGGGTGAAGCAACATTGTTGGGACCAGAATTGGTACGCATTACTACAGAGAAGATCCAAACGATTCGACAACGTATACAAACGGCACAGGATCGACAAAAGAGTTATGCGGATCTTCATCGGAAGGACGTGGAATTTAATATTGGGGATCATGTATTGTTACGTGTTGCACCATGGAAGGGAGTTACAAGATTTGGGAAGAGAGGAAAGCTCAATCCAAGATTTGTTGGTCCATTTGAGATTCTTGAGCGAATAGGAAATGTGGCATATAGACTCGCATTACCTCCAAGCATGTCTCGTGTTCATAATGTTTTTCACATATCTATGCTTCGTAAATATGTTAAAGACCCGAACCACATTATTGAGTTAGAACCAGACGAGATAGCTGAAGATTTAACGTACGAGGAGGTACCTGTTAAGATCTTGGATAGGAAAGAGCATGTCCTACGCACGAAGGTTATACCACAAGTTAAGGTTTTGTGGAGAAACCATGCTATTGAAGAAATGACCTGGGAGTTGGAATCAGAAATGAAAGCGAGGTATCCTCACCTTTTTGAAACATCAGGTACGTACGTCAATTTCGAGGACGAAATTTCATAAGGAGGGGAGGTTGTAAGACCCCAACTTATTAATGAATAAAATCAAATTTTCTCTAAATATTATTGTGAATAATAAGGGGTTAATTTGATATAATACTTTGGTTATGGGTGAAATGTGCAAATTTTGCAAAATAAGCAAGTGGTTATAAAATATTTATTTTTGGTCGGTGAATATTCGGTTGGTCGTGGAATATTCTTGCTGTCGGGGAATATTCGTACGACGACGCAGCCTTGTGTGGGCCCCATAACGGAAAGCGATTGGATGAAGAAAACGACAAGTATAAGTTGTTTATTAATAACGGCGTAGTTGTTACCGTTAACACTGTTTAAATACCCGGTGGTTAAAATACAGTAATAACGCGTGGTTGCATAGTAGCACACGGATTGCACAGTATAGTTGAATTATTGATTCGTACGTAAGAAGGCACTACTCAATAATTGTTACAGTGATTACTGTTCAATATTTTATTTTATTGATTCAATAATTGCTGCATTGATATTTTATATTATTGTTGTTTCAATAATTGTTGCTGCACAGTATTTCCCATTATCAGATCAATAATTCATATTATTTGAATAATATTATTAGATAACATTATTGGCAATGTCTAGAAAGTTCTGTCTAAGGAGAGGTTTGGTCATCTAATTGCGCGCCAGTAAGGAGAAATCCTTATTGGAAAGCCCCCTCTTTCCTGGGAACGGCCTGGTTGTCATAAATGTGATTCTGTAATATTATTTGTGAATAATTAATTATTGATTCATATGATAAGGAAATATTTATTTTATGTGGATATAAATGAGGGATATATTTTTGTGGTTAAAAATGAAGGAGTTAATGTTGAGGTTTTTATCCATATTTTTGTCGGAATGGAGGTATTAAAAATCAGGGTTTTTGAGATATTTTGCGGGGGTTATAATTTTTAATCCGACCGTTGGATCGTGGTAATTTTTGGATATGTTATACATATATAAGTTGAGTATATGCCCACAAATTTTGAACCGTTAAAAATGAACGTATGATTTATTATGAATTTTACAAGATGACTGGTTCAGAAATTGTTGAATTTTCGGAGTTTATCATTTTGATGGAAAATTCTAGAATTGGTGGGCCCCACTTGTGGTTGGTGAAGAAATGTGCTGAATTATATTTCAAATGTGGTAGGTGGGAATAGTAGCAGGTAAAGCCATCAGGTTGCAGGTCAAACCTACCAAAATTTTCCTATAAATAGAGGGCTAAGTTAGAATTGAAAATTACACCAGAAACAAGTTTTCTCTCTTTCTCTCTCTAGATTATTGAGTGTATTTTGTGAGTATTTAGATACTTTGAGAGTTTCTATTCATCAGAGCAAGTTTCTTTCAGCCTTATACCGGTATTCCGACCAGAAGTACTGATATTTTGAGGTAAGGGATATTATTTTCTTCTTAATGATATTATTTTCTTCAATATCATTATGCTGAAATATTGATATGAGTTTTTATCAAATTTGGAACTTTTTGTGTCGGGGGTTACTATTCACGTATACGGCACTATTCACGTATACGGCACTATTCACGAATACGGCACTATTCACCGAAAAATAAAATTTTTCCTTTTTGTCCAAGATGTCTATTATGGTTACTATCTTTGATTGTATCCATGTTTTGATCTTTATTTTTGAATTCTGCTTCACAATTGATTATTATGAAGTATTATTGATCTTGGATAAACTGTTATACGAATCCCTACTATTTGTCCTTCTGTCTCATTGGATTCGTTCTCTTTAAGATATTTTTCATCATCCTCAGTCCTAAATGATGATATTACTGAATATCTTTGGCCTGTAGTGCAAAGATGTATAATTACTTGATGAATATCTTTGGCCTGTAGTGCAAAGATGAACAGGTGTTGAGATGAACATGACCGACTGATGATACAAATGAATATCTTTGGCCTGTAGTGCAAAGATGAATATTTGGTTAAAGATGATTATTAATTGATGTTACAGGGATAAAATATTGATGATGGACTTTTAAATCTTAGAAGATAGTAGAATTCTTTCTCTACTTGACTCTTCTAATGGTTTGTTGTTTCCGCTGCAGTTGTTGATCTAAAACTTGTTGTCGATTATATTTTATCAGATTTTTCCCTGTTGAAGACTAACGATAATTTGTTGTATATTATCTTAGTCATAATATTCTTTACTGGGCTAGTTGAGCTCACCCTTTTCCTTTTTGTTCCATTTTTCTTCTCAGGAGGTGAGAACATAGCAGGATCTAGTCGGGGTATGGAGTGATGGTTCTAGAAAGATGTTTTAGCAGTCCTCACTATTTCTGTAAAATAGTGTTTGAATAATTGTAATGAGGATTTATTTGAGTGTGGATATTGTCTAGAAGACAATATTTGTATTTAAACTCACAGTATGTGTTGTCGTATTTTGCACGACAATTGTATTATTGAAGTTGTAGTTTGTTTTCTGTACCATGTATTTGGCGACTCAGAATGGGTGTTGTATACCTATTTTGGGGGCGTCACAGTTGGTATCAGAGCTTAGGGATATGATCCCTGGCTGAGATGTGAGACAAGAACTAGGAGGGGAGAGACGGGGAATTCCTTCGCTAGTATGACCTGACTAAGTTTATTTGGTGTTTATTTGGTCGGTCAGAGTATAGGGATAATATATGACATGACTATTAACCCTTGTTTTATGGCAGTATTTAAGAATGGCAACTGAGAACGTTAATAATGGAGTAAATCAGACCGTGGAGACACCTTTGATCACTACCCAGGGGAACGTGCAACAGGAAGGCAATATTCCTCCTGTAAACAACGTTACCGAGCAAACGATGAATGATGGAATGTTTAGGAGCTTTTTGCAGTTCATGCAAAATCAGACGAGGGAGACTCGTGTGCAGAATACGGGTGGAAATGATAACAACGCGCGGTTTGTCACAGCTAAGCAGTTCAAAGAATTGGGACCACCAGAATTTAAGGAAAAGCCGGATCCGATCATGGCGGAAACGTGGGTCAAGCAAATTACCAAGATATTTGATGTCTTGGGATGCACGGAGGAACAGAAGGTTCCATTCGCCACATTTATGTTCCGCGGTGAGGCAGACTACTGGTGGGAGTCTGTGAAGCGTACCCAGCCTGACGCACTCAACATGTCCTGGGAAACATTTCAAAAACTGTTCAATGACAAGTACTTTCTTGAAAGTATTCGTCATATGAAGGAGGTTGAGTTTATTAGACTGGAACAAAACAACATGACGGTGTCCCAGTACGAGGCGAAGTTTGCAGAGTTATCCAGGTTTGCACCTCATTTGGTCGAAAATGAGGAACGAATGACGCGGATGTTTCTGAGAGGTTTAAAACCTGAGATTCGTCAATACCTTATCTCTCATAAATTTTCTCTGTATTCAGACGTTGTCAACAGGGCCCAATTATTAGAGAGAGATAATGAGTATACTCAACCGAGGGACCACAACCAGGGTCATACCGGTGACAGCAATCATCAGAGCGATGATAACCAACGAGGAGGGAAAAATACGAACAAAGGCGGTAACCACTCGGGTGGTCATCGTGGCCATGATAATAGGAGAGGTGAGTCAAGTGGAAATTTCAGAAAGAGGAGATTCAACAATGACGGGAAGACATCAGCACCAGCACCAGCACCAACAACAAATTTTAGGGGAGGAGAACGACCGCCAGTTAGATGTTACAAATGCGGGAAAGAGGGACATATCAGCCCAAACTGTCCACAACAATCCAAGGTGTGTTACAACTGTGGGAAGGAAGGCCACATCGCTTGAGATTGTACTATAGCGAAACCAAGTTCAGCGGGAGTGGTGATTCCAAGGGCTGTCCCGGATAAGGCGAAATCAGCGGTTCCTGGAAGAGCGTTTGTCGTAACTGGCCAAAACGTGAGAAACCCGAACGAGGTGATCACGGGTAAGCTAATCTTGAATTCTTGCGAAGTTTATACCTTACTAGATACCTGTTCTACCCATTCTTTTATCTCTCCTGCTTGTGCTCAACGTTTAAACTTGACTCCGGAGAAATTGGACTTTAACTTATCTGTTGAAACTCCGTTGGGTGAAACCTTCGTTACATCTACAGTTTATAAATCTTGCATGATCCAAGTTGGCACTATCACATTACCTGTTGATCTTATCTCTTTAAAGATACTTGCTTTTGATGTGATTTTAGGAATTGATTGGTTAACCACTCATCATGCTAAAATTGATTGTTTTCGTAAGGTTGTTAGTTTTCATATTCCTAACCAACCTGTCATACGAATTCAAACTACTAAACCACTAAAATCAGTCACTGTCATATCAAGCCACAAAGCTATTCGTTTATTGAAAAACGGATGTCAAGCTTTCTTAGCCCATGTTATGGATTTGAACAAAGACAAGTCAGATTTGAATAATATTTCTATTGTTAGAGAATTTTCCGATGTATTTCCTGAAGAACTTCCCGGTCTACCCCCGGAACGAAAAATTGAATTCTTTATTGACCTTGAACCCGGTACAAAGCCCATTTCTAAAACCCCATATCGAATGGCTCCTATTGAACCCCAAAATAGGTATACAACACCCATTCTGAGTCGCCAAATACATGGTACAGAAAGCAAACTACAACTTCAATAATACAATTGTCGTGCAAAATACGACAACAAATACTGTGAGTTTAAATACAAATATTATCTTCTAGACAATATCCACACTCAAATAAGTCCTCAATACAATTATTCAATCACTATTTTACAGAAATAGTGAGGACTGCTAAAACATCTTTCTAGAACCATCACTCCATACCCCGACTAGATCCTGCTATGTTATCACCTCCTGAGAAGAAAAATGGAACAAAAAGGAAAAGGGTGAGCTCAACTAGCCCAGTAAAAAATATTATGACTAAGATAATATACAACAAATTATCATTAGTATTCAACAGGGAAAAATCTGATAGAATATAATCGACAACAAGTTTTAGATCAACAACTGCAGCGGAAACAGCAAACCATTAGAAGAGTCAAGTAGAGAATGAATTCTACTATCTTCTAAGATTTAAAAGTCCATCATCAATATTTTATCCCTCTAACATCAATTAATAATCATCTTTATCTAAATATTCATCTTTGCACTACAAGCCAAAGATATTCATTTGTATCACCTGTTCTTTGCACTACAGGCCAAACATATTCATCAAGTAATCATACATCTTTGCACTACAGGCCAAAGATATTCGGTAATATCATCATTTAGGACTGAGGATGATGAAAAATATCTTAAAGAAAACGAATCTAGTGAGACAGAAGGACAAATAGTAGGGATTCGTATAACAGTTTATTCAAGATCAATAATACTTCATAATAATCAATTGTGAAGCAGAATTCAAAAATAAAGATCAAAACATGGATACAATCAAAGATAGTAACCATAATAGACATCTTGGACAAAAAGGAAAAATTTTATTTTTCGGTGAATAGTGCCGTATTCGTGAATAGTGTCGTATACGTGAATAGTAACGTATACGTGAATAGTAACCCAGACACAAAAAGTTTCAAATTTGATAAAAATTCATGTTGATATTTCAGCATAATGATATTGAAGAAAATAATATCATTTAAGAAGAAAATAATATCCCTTACCTCAAAATATCAGTACTTTTGGTCGGAATAACAATATAAGGCTGAAAGAAACTTGCTCTGATTAATACAAACTCTCAAAGTATCTAAATACTCACAAAATACACTCAATAATCTAGAGAGAGAAAGAGAGAAAACTTATTTCTGGTGTGATTTTCAATTCTAACTTAGCCCTCTATTTATAGGAAAATGTTAGCACGCCGAAGCAGACTTAACCTGCAACCTGATGGCTTTACCTGCTACTATTTCCACCCACCACATTTGAATAAAAATCTCAGCACATTTCTTCACCAACCAAGAGTGAGGCTCACCAATTCTAGAATTTTCCACCAAAATGATTAACTCCGAAAATTCAATAATTTCTGAACCAGTCATCTCGTAAAATTCATAATAAATCATACGTTCATTTTTAACGGTTCAAAATTTGTGGACATATACTCAACTTATATATTTATAACATATCCAAAAATTACAACGATCCAATGGTTGGATTAAAAATTATAACCCCCGTAAAATATCTCGAAAACCTTGATTTTTAATAACTCCATTCCGACAAAAATACTGATAAAAACCTCAACATTAACTCCTTCATTTTTAACTACAAAAATATATCCCTCATTTATATCCCCTAAAATAAATATTTTCTTATCATATGAATCAATAATTAATTATTCATAAATAATATTACAGAATCACATTTATGACAACCAGACCGTTCCTAGGAAAGAGGGGGCTTTCCAATAAGGATTTCTCCTTACTGGCGCGCAATTAGATAACCAAACCTCTCCTTAGACAGAACTTTCTAGACATTGCCAATAATGTTATCTAATAATATTATTCAAACAATATGAATTATTGATCTGATAAAGGAAAATACTGTGCAGCAACAATTATTGAAACAACAATAATATAAAATATCAACGCAGCAATTATTGAATCAATAAAATAAAATATTGAATAATAACTACTGTAACAATTATTGAGTAGTGCCTTCGTAAGAATCAATAATTCAAAAATACTGTGTAATCCGTGTGCTACTGTACAACTACGCGTATTACTGTATTTTAACCACCGGGTATTCCAACAGTGTTAACGGTAACAACTACGCCGTTATTTATAAAAACTCAATTTTTGTCGTTATCTTCATCCAATCGCTTTCCGTTATGGGGCCCACAAATATTTGCGCCGTCGCACGAATATTCTCCGACAGCAAGAATATTCCACGACCAAACGAATATTCTTCGACAAAATAAATATTTTATAACCACTTGCTTATTTGTAAAATTTGCCATATTATTCATAACTAACCACATTAATCAAATCAACCCTTTCTATTTCAAAATAATAAATAGAGGAAATTTAATTTCATTTATTAATAAGTTGGGGTCTTACATTATGAGTTGGTTTTGGTTTTCAAAATATGGTTAACCAACCATTTAAGAACTAAAACCATATTAACCATTTTTAATATGGATAATGTGGGTTGAAACCATATGGTTATGGTTAAAAACCATATTAACCATTTTAAGATGTTTTGACATTTAAACAAAATTTTTTAAAAATGAAATTAATATATAATATAGATAGAGAGACGGATATAAGGGGTGAGTGGGGGTGGGGTGGGGATGGGGGTAAGGGTGGGGTGGGTAGGGGTAGAGGGTGGGTGATGTATACATAATCGCTTAATATTAATTTTTTTGGTGGAGGTGGAGGTGGGGTGGGGTGGGTTAGGGTGGGGGTGGGGCGTGGGTTGGGTGGGACTGGGGGTAAGGGGTGTATACATAATCACATAATATAATTTTTAGGGGGGTGGGGTGGGGGATGGGTGGGGGTAGAGGGTGGGTGGGGTAGAGGTGTGTGGGATAGTGATGGGGTGGGGTAGGTGTGGATGGGGTGTATGGGGGTAGGGGTTGAAGTATGGGGTGGGGGTAAGTGGGGTGGTGGGGTGGTGGGGTGTATTCATAATCACACAATATTATTTTTTTGGTGGAGGTAGAGGTGGATGTAACGACCCCAAAATAGGTTCATTCCACCCAACCCATTCTGAGTCGTCAAATGCATGGTACAGAAAATAACTACAACTTTATTACAACAATTGTCATGCAAAATACAACAACACATATGCTGTGAGTTTGGATATAAATATATACCAAATGTGACTCTTGTTCCAACCGTGGACATCACCTCACAATAACACCTTACATAAAGGTATAGTCAAAAACTGTTTTAGAAATTAGAATCTTTGGGAAGTGCTCAAGGAAACCTTCGTACATGGGAGGCCACGCATCTAGGTTATGATAGATATCATATGGCCACAGAATTATCCTTGGTTGACCCAATAGACCCCAAAGAAAAACGAGAAGATTACTATCATATTCTTCCCAATGGTGAGTCTTCTCTTGACTTATCATTATCTCCACTGTCTCTAATTGAGAATTATACTTCAAACAAACACCAAGATTATATAGGTAGTGCTCGTAAAGATACTCAGCAAGTGGATGAGCACAACCCTGTCTTATGATGACACGAGGTTGTATGTCATTAGACATCTTGTATGATAGTGACAAAACACCCTTCCAATGTTGGGTACACCTTACCCTATTGGATTCACCAAATATAACTACTAAATGAACTTTTCTATACTGCTTCGGGAGAACATCCACAGCTAGAGACCACCGTTCTATTTCCCCTTTACCCTCGCTCGACCCAGCTACACTCTTATTACCTGAAAGGAATTGTGAAGCAAAAGGGTGAGCACAACTAGCTCAGTAAAGAATATCATGACTAAAGATAATTAAATTATCAGTAGCCTTCATCAATAATAAATCAGAGATTTAGAACATATGGTAAATGATAAAAATTTCAACCATAGTTGCAGCGGAACGAGCAATCCATTAGAAGAGTCAAATAGACTATAAAGTCTATTATCTTCTCCATGTTAAAAATCCATCAACAATGTTTTATCCCTGTAACATCAATCAACAGTTCCTTTCCACAATCATATGAATAACTCATAATCATAATTGTGATTCTAAATTTTTCTTCACACCCAGGACGAAGAATATTTTCATCACATGTCTTTTACCTGAAACATCAAAGATCATGGTTATACCAAATCACAGTTCCTGTTCATAATCATACTAATAAATCCATCTTTGCACTACGACCAAAGATATTCAACAACAGTTTATCTTTGCACTACGGGCCAAAGATATTCATCAACAGACCATCTTTGCACTACAGGCCAAAGATATTCATTTACAATTCATCTTTGCACTACAGGCCAAAGATATTCCTCTACAATTCATCTTTGCACTACAGGCCAAAGATATTCCTCAACAATTCATATTTGCACTACAGGCCAAATATATTCATATCTCAAAGAAATATATAATCATTTCAGAATTTATATACACCATAATTATAACCATGTTAATCAATTCATCTTTACACTTAAGCTAAAGATATTCAATTGTAAATTCAATGGTCATGATCATACCAGTCACAATTCAACTTTGCACTACAGGCCAAAGAGAACCCTAGTCATGATCATACCAATAATCTACTCATCTTTACACTCCAGTGAAAGAGAAATTCAACGTCAGAGTTATAAAAATGTTATATATGATAATAAAATCAATATAATCAACATATAGATTTAATCTCAAGAGTAATATTCATAAATCAACTATAATTTGGTTAGTAAAAGAAACCAATTTTGTCGTGAATAGTAACTCGTGAATAGTAACTCATGAATAGTAACTCGTGAATAGTAACACCGACTCAAAAAGGTAGAAATTCCACAATAAAATTCATACCAATACTTCGGTATAATGATATTGAAAGAATAACATTTCTTAAGCTTATAAACAATTTATTTAAATTGTTTACACTTTACTAATTAATGCATTTAATCATCATAAAATGTCAACTCTTACAATTTCATCATCAATAACCAAAACCCTCATCAAAAATCTGCATATACCTCATATAGGATTCTCAAGCCATAAAATCCTATTTTCCAATTTTCTTTCTTCACAAAACATATTTAATTCATTTACTCATAACTAGACCATTTTCATGAAAAATACCAAATCAGTTCCAAAAATATTTCTTTTCTGAGATTTAGCATAATATAGTCCCATAGTGAACATATATTTTTCTCAAAATTTTTAAAAGTCATTTACTATTTTTCATATGGCCAAAACAGCCGAATATTTAGACATTTATCAAAAATTGTACTTTTATCTAAAAATTCTGAAATTCACAGAGTATACTCCTATCATATACATGTACTCCCAATAAAAATTTCATCAATTTTAGAGTTAACCACAAGGAATTATAAGCGATTACTTTTAAAATAGTCTTTTCTCATAAAATTCACAACTCTCAATCTATACATCCAAAAATCACCATTTTTGGACACAATCAAGAAAACTCATCAAAATATCATTTCAAATTTTTCCAGAATTTTTGAAGTTCAGAAAAATTACGAAACTGAAAATCATAATAACCCTTAAAATCCCTTACTATCCCTTACAATCCCTTACTATCCCTTACCTCAAAAGAGCAGTACTTCTGGCTGGATATCGGATATGATGCTGAAGGAAACTTGCACTGATGAATAGCAACTCACCAAGTATCTAAAAACTCACAAAATATGCTCAATAATCTAGAGAGAGAAAGAGAGAAAGCTTATGTTTCTGGTGTGATTTTCAATTCTAACTTAGCCCTCTATTTATAGGAAAATTTTGGTAGGTTTGACCTGCAACCTGATGGCTTTACCTGCTACTATTCCCACCTACCACATTTGAAATATAATTCAGCACATTTCTTCACCAACCACAAGTGGGGCCCACCAATTCTAGAATTTTCCACCAAAATGATAAACTCCGAAAATTCAACAATTTCTGAACCAGTCATCTCGTAAAATTCATAATAAATCATACGTTCATTTTTAACGGTTCAAAATTTGTGGACATATACTCAACTTATATATGTATAACATATCCAAATATTACCACGATCCAACGGTCGGATTAAAAATTATAACACCCGCAATATTTCTCAAAAACCCTGATTTTTAATACCTCCATTCCGACAAAAATACGGATAAAAATCTCAACATTAACTCCTTCATTTTTTAACCACAAAAATATATCCCTCATTTATATCCACATAAAATAAATATTTCCTTATCATATGAATCAATAATTAATTATTCACAAATAATATTACAGAATCACATTTATGACAACCAGGCCGTTCCCAGGAAAGAGGGGGCTTTCCAATAAGGATTTCTCCTTACTGGCGCGTAATTAGATGACCAAACCTCTCCTTAGACAGAATTTTCTAGACATTGCCAATAATGTTATCTAATAATATTATTCAAATAATATGAATTATTGATCTGATAATGGAAAATACTGTGCAGCAACAATTATTGAAACAACAATAATATAAAATATCAACGCAACAATTATTGAATCAATAAAATAAAATATTGAACAGTAACTACTGTAACAATTATTGAGTAGTGCCTTCTTACGTAAGAATCAATAATTTCAAAAATACTATGCAATACCGTGTGCTACTGTGCAATAACGCGTATTACTGTATTTTAACCACCGGGTATTCCAACAGTGTTAACGGTAACAACTACGCCGTTATTTGTAAAAACTCAAATTTGTCGTTTTCCTTCACCCGACAGTTATTCGTTATGGGGCCCACAAATAGCTGCGCCGTCGTACGAATATTCTCCGACAGAAAGAATATTCCACGACCAAACGAATATTCCCCGACAACAATGATTATTTTATAACCACTTGCTTATTTTGAAGAAAAAAAAAATTCATATTTCACCCATAACTTTAAACTTTTATCAATTTAACCATTTACTGAATTGTAATTATAAGAAAAATTGAATACTTTTATTTCATAAAATTCGGGGTCTTACAATCTCCCCTCCTTATGAAATTTCGTCCTCGAAATTTACGTACCTGGTATTTCAAAGAATTGAGAATACCTTGCTTCTATTTCAGATTCCATCTTCCCTGCCATCATAATTTCTCCATTGCTCATCTCCTGTATTTCAAATATCATTCTAGAATACAGCTTCAAAACAAGGGTTAATTTAACAAATTAACATATCACATAATATCCCGATATTATGACTGACCAACAAATAAGCTTAGGTAGGACACACTAGCGAAGGATTTACTCATCTCTCCCCTCCTAGTTATATTCCCCGATCTCCGCCAGAGATCATATCCCTAAGCTCTGATACCAAATGTAACGACCCCAAAATAGGTTCATTCCACCCAACCCATTCTGAGTCGTCAAATGCATGGTACAGAAAATAACTACAACTTTATTACAACAATTGTCATGCAAAATACAACAACACATATGCTGTGAGTTTGGATACAAATATATACCAAATGTGACTCATGTTCCAACCGTGGACATCACCTCACAATAACACCTTACATAAAGGTATAGTCAAAAACTGTTTTAGAAATTAGAATCTTTGGGAAGTGCTCAAGGAAACCTTCGTACATGGGAGGCCACGCGTCTAGGTTATGATAGATATCATATGGCCACAGAATTATCCTTGGTTGACCCAATAGACCCCAAAGAAAAACGAGAAGATTACTATCATATTCTTCCCAATGGTGAGTCTTCTCTTGACTTATCATTATCTCCACTGTCTCTAATTGAGAATTATACTTCAAACAAACACCAAGATTATATAGGTAGTGCTCGTAAAGATACTCAGCAAGTGGATGAGCATAACCCTGTCTTATGATGACACGAGGCTGTATGTCATTAGACATCTTGTATGATAGTGACAAAACACCCTTCCAACGTTGGGTACACCTTACCCTATTGGATTCACCAAATATAACTACTAAATGAACTTTTCTATACTGCTTCGGGAGAACATCCACAGCTAGAGACCACCGTTCTATTTCCCCTTTACCCTCGCTCGACCCAGCTACACTCTTATTACCTAAAATGAATTGTGAAGCAAAAGGGTGAGCACAACTAGCTCAGTAAAGAATATCATGACTAAAGATAATTAAATTATCAGTAGCCTTCATCAATAATAAATCAGAGATTTAGAACATATGGTAAATGATAAAAATTTCAACCATAGTTGCAGCGGAACGAGCAATCCATTAGAAGAGTCAAATAGACTATAAAGTCTATTATCTTCTCCATGTTAAAAATCCATCAACAATGTTTTATCCCTGTAACATCAATCAACAGTTCCTTTCCACAATCATATGAATAACTCATAATCATAATTGTGATTCTAAATTTTTCTTCACACCCAGGACGAAGAATATTTTCATCACATGTCTTTTACCTGAAACATCAAAGATCATGGTTATACCAAATCACAGTTCCTGTTCATAATCATACTAATAAATCCATCTTTGCACTACGACCAAAGATATTCAACAACAGTTTATCTTTGCACTACGGGCCAAAGATATTCATCAACAGACCATCTTTGCACTACAGGCCAAAGATATTCATTTACAATTCATCTTTGCACTACAGGCCAAAGATATTCCTCTACAATTCATCTTTGCACTACAGGCCAAAGATATTCCTCAACAATTCATATTTGCACTACAGGCCAAATATATTCATATCTCAAAGAAATATATAATCATTTCAGAATTTATATACACCATAATTATAACCATGTTAATCAATTCATCTTTACACTTAAGCTAAAGATATTCAATTGTAAATTCAATGGTCATGATCATACCAGTCACAATTCAACTTTGCACTACAGGCCAAAGAGAACCCTAGTCATGATCATACCAATAATCTACCCATCTTTACACTCCAGTGAAAGAGAAATTCAACGTCAGAGTTATAAAAATGTTATATATGATAATAAAATCAATATAATCAACATATAGATTTAATCTCAAGAGTAATATTCATAAATCAACTATAATTTGGTTAGTAAAAGAAACCAATTTTGTCGTGAATAGTAACTCGTGAATAGTAACTCATGAATAGTAACTCGTGAATAGTAATACCGACTCAAAAAGGTAGAAATTCCACAATAAAATTCATACCAATACTTCGGTATAATGATATTGAAAGAATAACATTTCTTAAGCTTATAAACAATTTATTTAAATTGTTTACACTTTACTAATTAATGCATTTAATCATCATAAAATGCCAACTCTTACAATTTCATCATCAATAACCAAAACCCTCATCAAAAATCTGCATATACCTCATATAGGATTCTCAAGCCATAAAATCCTATTTTCCAATTTTCTTTCTTCACAAAACATATTTAATTCATTTACTCATAACTAGACCATTTTCATGAAAAATACCAAATCAGTTCCAAAAATATTTCTTTTCTGAGATTTAGCATAATATAGTCCCATAGTGAACATATATTTTTCTCAAAATTTTTAAAAGTCATTTACTATTTTTCATATGGCCAAAACAGCCGAATATTTAGACATTTATTAAAAATTGTACTTTTATCTAAAAATTCTGAAATTCACAGAGTATACTCCTATCATATACATGTACTCCCAATAAAAATTTCATCAATTTTAGAGTTAACCACAAGGAATTATAAGCGATTACTTTTAAAATAGTCTTTTCTCATAAAATTCACAACTCTCAATCTATACATCCAAAAATCACCATTTTTGGACACAATCAAGAAAACTCATCAAAATATCATTTCAAATTTTTCCAGAATTTTTGAAGTTCAGAAAAATTACGAAACTGAAAATCATAAAAACCCTTAAAATCCCTTACTATCCCTTACAATCCCTTACTATCCCTTACCTCAAAAGAGCAGTACTTCTGGCTGGATATCGGATATGATGCTGAAGGAAACTTGCACTGATGAATAGCAACTCACCAAGTATCTAAAAACTCACAAAATATGCTCAATAATCTAGAGAGAGAAAGAGAGAAAGCTTATGTTTCTGGTGTGATTTTCAATTCTAACTTAGCCCTCTATTTATAGGAAAATTTTGGTAGGTTTGACCTGCAACCTGATGGCTTTACCTGCTACTATTCCCACCTACCACATTTGAAATATAATTCAGCACATTTCTTCACCAACCACAAGTGGGGCCCACCAATTCTAGAATTTTCCACCAAAATGATAAACTCCGAAAATTCAACAATTTCTGAACCAGTCATCTCGTAAAATTCATAATAAATCATACGTTCATTTTTAACGGTTCAAAATTTGTGGACATATACTCAACTTATATATGTATAACATATCCAAATATTACCACGATCCAACGGTCGGATTAAAAATTATAACACCCGCAATATTTCTCAAAAACCCTGATTTTTAATACCTCCATTCCGACAAAAATACGGATAAAAATCTCAACATTAACTCCTTCATTTTTTAACCACAAAAATATATCCCTCATTTATATCCACATAAAATAAATATTTTCTTATCATATGAATCAATAATTAATTATTCACAAATAATATTACAGAATCACATTTATGACAACCAGGCCGTTCCCAGGAAAGAGGGGGCTTTCCAATAAGGATTTCTCCTTACTGGCGCGTAATTAGATGACCAAACCTCTCCTTAGACAGAATTTTCTAGACATTGCCAATAATGTTATCTAATAATATTATTCAAATAATATGAATTATTGATCTGATAATGGAAAATACTGTGCAGCAACAATTATTGAAACAACAATAATATAAAATATCAACGCAACAATTATTGAATCAATAAAATAAAATATTGAACAGTAACTACTGTAACAATTATTGAGTAGTGCCTTCTTACGTAAGAATCAATAATTTCAAAAATACTATGCAATACCGTGTGCTACTGTGCAATAACGCGTATTACTGTATTTTAACCACCGGGTATTCCAACAGTGTTAACGGTAACAACTACGCCGTTATTTGTAAAAACTCAAATTTGTCGTTTTCCTTCACCCGACAGTTATTCGTTATGGGGCCCACAAATAGCTGCGCCGTCGTACGAATATTCTCCGACAGAAAGAATATTCCACGACCAAACGAATATTCCCCGACAACAATGATTATTTTATAACCACTTGCTTATTTTGAAGAAAAAAAAAATTCATATTTCACCCATAACTTTAAACTTTTATCAATTTAACCATTTACTGAATTGTAATTATAAGAAAAATTGAATACTTTTATTTCATAAAATTCGGGGTCTTACAGTGGAGGTGGGGGTGGGGTGGGTGGGGTGTATAAATAATCATATAGTATTTTTTTTTTGTCGTGGTCGGGGTCGGGGTGGGGGTGGGTGGAGGTGGGGGTAGGGTGCGTGGGGGTGGGGTAGAGTGGGGGTAGGGGTAGGGGGTGAGGTGTATGGGGTAGGGGAGAAGTAGGGGTGAGGGTAGGTGCGGTGGGTGCGGTGGTGTGGTATATACATAATCACACAATATTATTTTTTTGGTGGAGGTGGGGGTGGAGTGAGTGGGTGGGTGAGGGTGGGGTGGGTGGATGGGGATGGATGGATGGGTGGGGTGGGGTGGGGATAAGGGTGTATACATAATCACATAATATTTTTTTTGGTGGGGGTGGGTGTAAGACCCCGAATTTTATGAAATAAAAGTATTCAATTTTCTTATAATTACTATTCAGTAAATGGTTAAATTGATAAAAATTTAAAGTTATGAGTGAAATATGATTTTTTTTCAAAATAAGCAAGTGGTTATAAAATAATCATTGTTGTCGGGGAATATTCGTTTGGTCGTGGAATATTCTTTCTGTCGGAGAATATTCGTACGACGGCGCAGCCATTTGTGGGCCCCATAACAGAATAACTGTCGGGTGAAGAAAACGACAAATTTGAGTTTTTACAAATAACGGCGTAGTTGTTACCGTTAACACTATTGGAATACCCGGTGGTTAAAATACAGTAATACGCGTTATTGCACAGTAGCACACGGTATTGCATAGTATTTTTGAAATTATTGATTCTTACGTAAGAAGGCACTACTCAATAATTGTTACAGTAATTACTGTTCAATATTTTACTTTATTGATTCAATAATTGCTACGTTGAAATTTTGTATTATTGTTGTTCAATAATTGTTGCTGCACAGTATTTCCCATTATCAGATCAATAATTCATATTATTTAAATAATATTATTAGATAGCATTATTGACAATGTCTAGAAAGTTCTGTCTAAGGAGAGGTTTGGTCATTTAATTGCGCGCCAGTAAGAAGAAATTCTTATTGGAAAGCCCCCTCTTTCCTGGGAACGGCCTGGTTGTCATAAATGTGATTCTGTAATATTATTTGTGAATAATTAATTATTGATTCATATGATAAGAAAATATTTATTTTATGTGGATATAAATGAGGGATATATTTTTGTGGTTAAAAAATGAAGGAGTTAATGTTGAGATTTTTATCCGTATTTTTGTCGAAATGGAGGTATTAAAAATCAGGGTTTTTGAGATATTTTGCGGGGGTTATAATTTTTAATCCGACCGTTGGATCGTGGTAATTTTTGGATATGTTATACATATATAAGTTGAGTATATGCCCACAAATTTTGAACCGTTAAAAATGAACGTATGATTTATTATGAATTTTACGAGATGACTGATTCAGAAATTGTTGAATTTTTGGAGTTTATCATTTTGGTGGAAAATTCTAGAATTGGTGGGCTCCACTTGTGGTTGGTGAAGAAATGTGCTGAATTATATTTCAAATGTGGTGGGTGGGAATAGTAGCAGGTAAAGCCATCAGGTTGCAGGTCAAACCTACCAAAATTTTCCTATAAATAGAGGGCTAAGTTAGAATTGAAAATCACACCAGAAACATAAGCTTTCTCTCTTTCTCTCTCTATATTATGAAGCATATTTTGTGAGTATTTAGATACTCTGTGAGTTTCTATTCATTAGTGCAAGTTTCCTTCAGCCTTATACCAGTCAGAAGTACTGCTCTTTTGAGGTAAGGGATTGTAAGGGATTGTAAGAGATAGTAAGGGATTTTAAGGGTTGTTATGATTTTCAGTTTCGTAATTTTTCTGAACTTCAAAAATTCTGGAAAAATTTGAAATGATATTTTGATGAGTTTTATTGATTGTGTCCAAAAATGGTGATTTTTGGATGTATAGATTGAGAGTTATGAATTTTATGAGAAAATACTATTTTAAAAGTAACCGCTTATAATTCCTTGTGGTTAACTCCAAAATTGATGAAATTTTTATTGGGAGTACATGTATATGATAGAAGTATACTCTGTAAATTTCAAAATTTTTAGACAAAAGTACAATTTTTGATAAATGTCTAAATATTCGGTTGTTTTGGCCATATGAAAAATAGTAAATGACTTTTAAAAATTCTGAGAAAAATATATGTTCACTATGGGACTATATTATGCTAAATCCCAGAAAAGAAATATTTTTGGGACTGATTTGGTATTTTTCATGAAAATAGTCTAGTTATGAGTAAATGAATTAAATATGTTTTGTGAAGTAAGAAAATTGGAAAATAGGATTTTATGACTTGAGAATCCTATATGAGGTATATGCAGATTTTTTTATGAGGGTTTTGATTATTGATGATGAAATTATAAGAGTTGGCATTTTATGATGATTAAATGTATTAATTAGTAAAGTGTAAACAATTAAAATAAATTGTTTATAAATTTATGAAATGTTATTCTTTCAATATCATTATACCGAAATATTGGTATGTATTTTATTGTAGAATTTCTATCTTTTGTGTCGGGGTTACTATTCATGAGTTACTATTCACGATTTACTATTTATGATTTACGAATATTACTCTTGAGATTAAAACTATATGTTGATCATATTATTTTTATCATCATATATAACATTTTTATAACCCTGATGTTGAAATTCTCTTTCACTGGAGTGTAAAGATGGGTAGATTATTGGTATGATCATGACTAGGGTTCTCTTTGGCCTGTAGTGCAAAGTTGAATTGTGACTGGTATGATCATGACCATTGAATTTATAATTGAATATCTTAAGCTTAAGTGCAAAGGTGAATTGATCAACATGGTTATAATTATTGTTTATATAAATTCTGAAATGATTATATATTTCTTTGAGATATGAATATATTTGGCCTGTAGTGCAAATATGAATTGTTGATGAATATCTTTGGCATGTAGTGCAAAGATGGCCTGTTGATGAATATCTTTGGCCTGTAGTGCAAAGATGAACTGTTGTTGAATATCTTTGGCCCGTAGTGCAAAGATGGTTTGTTGATGAATATCTTTGGCCTGTAGTGCAAAGATGAACTGTTGTTGAATATCTTTGGCCCGTAGTGCAAAGATGGTTTGTTGTTGAATATCTTTGGCCAGTAGTGCAAAGATGAACAGATGTTGAGATAAACATGACCAACTGGTGATACAAATGAATATCTTTGGCCGTAGTACAAAGATGGATTTATTAGTATGATTATGAACAGGAAATGTGATTTGGTATAACCATGATCTTTGATGTTTCAGGTAAAGATAGGTGATGAAAATTATCATCGTCCTGGATGAGAAGAGGAATTTAGAACTACAGTTATGATTATGAGTTATCTATATGATTGTGGACCAGAACTGTTGATTGATGTTATAGGGATAAAACATTGTTGGTGGATTTTTAACATGGAGAAGATAATAGACTTTATAGTTTATTTGACTCTTCTAATGGATTGCTCGTTCCGCTGCAACTATGGTTGAAATTTTTATCATTTACCATATGTTCTAAATCTCTGATTTATTATTGATGAAGGCTATTGATAATTTAATTATCTTTAGTCATGATATTCTTTACTGAGCTAGTTGTGCTCACCCTTTTGCTTCACAATTCCTTTCAGGTAATAAGAGTGTAGCTGGGTCGAGCGAGGGTAACGGGAAAATAGAACGGTGGTCTCTAGCTGTGGATGTTTTCCCGAAGCAGTATAGAAAAGTTCATTTAGTAGTTATATTTGGTGAATCCAATAGGGTAAGGTGTACCCAACGTTGGAAGGGTGGTTTGCCACTATCATACAAGATGTCTAACGACATACAACCTCGTGTCATCATAAGACAGGGATGTGCTCATCCACTTGCTGAGTATATATACGAGCACTACCTATATAATCTTGGTGTTTGTTTGAAGTATAATTCTCAATTAGAGACAGTGGAGATAATGATAAGTCAAGAGAAGACTCACCATTGGGAAGAATATGATAGTAATCTTCTCGTTTTTCTTTGGGGTCTATTGGGTAAACCAAGGATAATTCTGTGGCCATATGATATCTATCATAACCTAGACGCGTGGCCTCCCATGTACGAAGGTTTCCTTGAGCACTTCCCAAAGATTCTAATTTCTAAAATAGTTTTTGACTATACCTTTATGTAAGGTGTTATTGTGAGGTGATGTCCACGGTTGGAACATGAGTCACATTTGGTATATATTTGTATCCAAACTCACAGCATATGTGTTGTTGTATTTTGCACGACAATTGTTGTAATAAAGTTGTAGTTGTTTTCTGTACCATGTATTTGACGACTCAGAATGGGTTGGGTGGAATGGACCTATTTTGGGGTTGTTACATTTGGTATCAGAGCTTAGGGATATGATCTCTGGCGGAGATCGGGGAATATAACTAGGAGGGAAGAGATGAGTAAATCCTTCGCTAGTGTGTCCTGCCTAAGCTTATTTGTTGGTCAGTCATAATATCGGGATATTATGTGATATGTTAATTTGTTCAATTAACCTTTGTTTTGAAGCAGTATTCTAGAATGATATCTGAAATACAGGAGATGAGCAATGGAGAAATCATGATGATCTGAGAGATAGAATCTGAAATAGAAGCAAGGTATTCTCAACTCTTCGAAATACCAGGTACGTAAATTTCGGGGACGAAATTTCATAAGGAGGGGAGATTGTAAGACCCCGAATTTTATGAAATAAAAGTATTCAATTTTCTTATAATTACTATTCAGTAAATGGTTAAATTGATAAAAATTTAAAGTTATGAGTGAAATATGATTTTTTTTCAAAATAAGCAAGTGGTTATAAAATAATCATTGTTGTCGGGGAATATTCGTTTGGTCGTGGAATATTCTTTCTGTCGGAGAATATTCGTACGACGGCGCAGCCATTTGTGGGCCCCATAACAGAATAACTGTCGGGTGAAGAAAACGACAAATTTGAGTTTTTACAAATAACGGCGTAGTTGTTACCGTTAACACTATTGGAATACCCGGTGGTTAAAATACAGTAATACGCGTTATTGCACAGTAGCACACGGTATTGCATAGTATTTTTGAAATTATTGATTCTTACGTAAGAAGGCACTACTCAATAATTGTTACAGTAATTACTGTTCAATATTTTACTTTATTGATTCAATAATTGCTACGTTGAAATTTTGTATTATTGTTGTTCAATAATTGTTGCTGCACAGTATTTCCCATTATCAGATCAATAATTCATATTATTTAAATAATATTATTAGATAGCATTATTGACAATGTCTAGAAAGTTCTGTCTAAGGAGAGGTTTGGTCATTTAATTGCGCGCCAGTAAGAAGAAATTCTTATTGGAAAGCCCCCTCTTTCCTGGGAACGGCCTGGTTGTCATAAATGTGATTCTGTAATATTATTTGTGAATAATTAATTATTGATTCATATGATAAGAAAATATTTATTTTATGTGGATATAAATGAGGGATATATTTTTGTGGTTAAAAAATGAAGGAGTTAATGTTGAGATTTTTATCCGTATTTTTGTCGAAATGGAGGTATTAAAAATCAGGGTTTTTGAGATATTTTGCGGGGGTTATAATTTTTAATCCGACCGTTGGATCGTGGTAATTTTTGGATATGTTATACATATATAAGTTGAGTATATGCCCACAAATTTTGAACCGTTAAAAATGAACGTATGATTTATTATGAATTTTACGAGATGACTGGTTCAGAAATTGTTGAATTTTTGGAGTTTATCATTTTGGTGGAAAATTCTAGAATTGGTGGGCTCCACTTGTGGTTGGTGAAGAAATGTGCTGAATTATATTTCAAATGTGGTGGGTGGGAATAGTAGCAGGTAAAGCCATCAGGTTGCAGGTCAAACCTACCAAAATTTTCCTATAAATAGAGGGCTAAGTTAGAATTGAAAATCACACCAGAAACATAAGCTTTCTCTCTTTCTCTCTCTATATTATGAAGCATATTTTGTGAGTATTTAGATACTCTGTGAGTTTCTATTCATTAGTGCAAGTTTCCTTCAGCCTTATACCAGTCAGAAGTACTGCTCTTTTGAGGTAAGGGATTGTAAGGGATTGTAAGAGATAGTAAGGGATTTTAAGGGTTGTTATGATTTTCAGTTTCGTAATTTTTCTGAACTTCAAAAATTCTGGAAAAATTTGAAATGATATTTTGATGAGTTTTATTGATTGTGTCCAAAAATGGTGATTTTTGGATGTATAGATTGAGAGTTATGAATTTTATGAGAAAAGACTATTTTAAAAGTAACCGCTTATAATTCCTTGTGGTTAACTCCAAAATTGATGAAATTTTTATTGGGAGTACATGTATATGATAGAAGTATACTCTGTAAATTTCAAAATTTTTAGACAAAAGTACAATTTTTGATAAATGTCTAAATATTCGGTTGTTTTGGCCATATGAAAAATAGTAAATGACTTTTAAAAATTCTGAGAAAAATATATGTTCACTATGGGACTATATTATGCTAAATCCCAGAAAAGAAATATTTTTGGGACTGATTTGGTATTTTTCATGAAAATAGTCTAGTTATGAGTAAATGAATTAAATATGTTTTGTGAAGTAAGAAAATTGGAAAATAGGATTTTATGGCTTGAGAATCCTATATGAGGTATATGCAGATTTTTTTATGAGGGTTTTGATTATTGATGATGAAATTGTAAGAGTTGGCATTTTATGATGATTAAATGCATTAATTAGTAAAGTGTAAACAATTAAAATAAATTGTTTATAAATTTAAGAAATGTTATTCTTTCAATATCATTATACCGAAATATTGGTATGTATTTTATTGTAGAATTTCTATCTTTTGTGTCGGGGTTACTATTCATGAGTTACTATTCACGATTTACTATTTATGATTTACGAATATTACTCTTGAGATTAAAACTATATGTTGATCATATTATTTTTATCATCATATATAACATTTTTATAACCCTGATGTTGAAATTCTCTTTCACTGGAGTGTAAAGATGGGTAGATTATTGGTATGATCATGACTAGGGTTCTCTTTGGCCTGTAGTGCAAAGTTGAATTGTGACTGGTATGATCATGACCATTGAATTTATAATTGAATATCTTAAGCTTAAGTGCAAAGGTGAATTGATCAACATGGTTATAATTATTGTTTATATAAATTCTGAAATGATTATATATTTCTTTGAGATATGAATATATTTGGCCTGTAGTGCAAATATGAATTGTTGATGAATATCTTTGGCATGTAGTGCAAAGATGGCCTGTTGATGAATATCTTTGGCCTGTAGTGCAAAGATGAACTGTTGTTGAATATCTTTGGCCCGTAGTGCAAAGATGGTTTGTTGATGAATATCTTTGGCCTGTAGTGCAAAGATGAACTGTTGTTGAATATCTTTGGCCCGTAGTGCAAAGATGGTTTGTTGTTGAATATCTTTGGCCAGTAGTGCAAAGATGAACAGATGTTGAGATAAACATGACCAACTGGTGATACAAATGAATATCTTTGGCCGTAGTGCAAAGATGGATTTATTAGTATGATTATGAACAGGAAATGTGATTTGGTATAACCATGATCTTTGATGTTTCAGGTAAAGATAGGTGATGAAAATTATCATTCGTCCTGGATGAGAAGAGGAATTTAGAACTACAGTTATGATTATGAGTTATCTATATGATTGTGGACCAGAACTGTTGATTGATGTTACAGGGATAAAACATTGTTGGTGGATTTTTAACATGGAGAAGATAATAGACTTTATAGTTTATTTGACTCTTCTAATGGATTGCTCGTTCCGCTGCAACTATGGTTGAAATTTTTATCATTTACCATATGTTCTAAATCTCTGATTTATTATTGATGAAGGCTATTGATAATTTAATTATCTTTAGTCATGATATTCTTTACTGAGCTAGTTGTGCTCACCCTTTTGCTTCACAATTCCTTTCAGGTAATAAGAGTGTAGCTGGGTCGAGCGAGGGTAACGGGGAAATAGAACGGTGGTCTCTAGCTGTGGATGTTTTCCCGAAGCAGTATAGAAAAGTTCATTTAGTAGTTATATTTGGTGAATCCAATAGGGTAAGGTGTACCCAACGTTGGAAGGGTGGTTTGCCACTATCATACAAGATGTCTAACGACATACAACCTCGTGTCATCATAAGACAGGGATGTGCTCATCCACTTGCTGAGTATATATACGAGCACTACCTATATAATCTTGGTGTTTGTTTGAAGTATAATTCTCAATTAGAGACAGTGGAGATAATGATAAGTCAAGAGAAGACTCACCATTGGGAAGAATATGATAGTAATCTTCTCGTTTTTCTTTGGGGTCTATTGGGTAAACCAAGGATAATTCTGTGGCCATATGATATCTATCATAACCTAGACGCGTGGCCTCCCATGTACGAAGGTTTCCTTGAGCACTTCCCAAAGATTCTAATTTCTAAAATAGTTTTTGACTATACCTTTATGTAAGGTGTTATTGTGAGGTGATGTCCACGGTTGGAACATGAGTCACATTTGGTATATATTTGTATCCAAACTCACAGCATATGTGTTGTTGTATTTTGCACGACAATTGTTGTAATAAAGTTGTAGTTGTTTTCTGTACCATGTATTTGACGACTCAGAATGGGTTGGGTGGAATGGACCTATTTTGGGGTTGTTACATTTGGTATCAGAGCTTAGGGATATGATCTCTGGCGGAGATCGGGGAATATAACTAGGAGGGAAGAGATGAGTAAATCCTTCGCTAGTGTGTCCTGCCTAAGCTTATTTGTTGGTCAGTCATAATATCGGGATATTATGTGATATGTTAATTTGTTCAATTAACCTTTGTTTTGAAGCAGTATTCTAGAATGATATCTGAAATACAGGAGATGAGCAATGGAGAAATCATGATGATCTGAGAGATAGAATCTGAAATAGAAGCAAGGTATTCTCAACTCTTCGAAATACCAGGTACGTAAATTTCGGGGACGAAATTTCATAAGGAGGGGAGATTGTAAGACCCCGAATTTTATGAAATAAAAGTATTCAATTTTCTTATAATTACTATTCAGTAAATGGTTAAATTGATAAAAATTTAAAGTTATGAGTGAAATATGATTTTTTTTCAAAATAAGCAAGTGGTTATAAAATAATCATTGTTGTCGGGGAATATTCGTTTGGTCGTGGAATATTCTTTCTGTCGGAGAATATTCGTACGACGGCGCAGCCATTTGTGGGCCCCATAACAGAATAACTGTCGGGTGAAGAAAACGACAAATTTGAGTTTTTACAAATAACGGCGTAGTTGTTACCGTTAACACTGTTGGAATACCCGGTGGTTAAAATACAGTAATACGCGTTATTGCACAGTAGCACACGGTATTGCATAGTATTTTTGAAATTATTGATTCTTACGTAAGAAGGCACTACTCAATAATTGTTACAGTAATTACTGTTCAATATTTTATTTTATTGATTCAATAATTGCTACGTTGAAATTTTGTATTATTGTTGTTCAATAATTGTTGCTGCACAGTATTTCCCATTATCAGATCAATAATTCATATTATTTAAATAATATTATTAGATAACATTATTGACAATGTCTAGAAAGTTCTGTCTAAGGAGAGGTTTGGTCATTTAATTGCGCGCCAGTAAGAAGAAATTCTTATTGGAAAGCCCCCTCTTTCCTGGGAACGGCCTGGTTGTCATAAATGTGATTCTGTAATATTATTTGTGAATAATTAATTATTGATTCATATGATAAGAAAATATTTATTTTATGTGGATATAAATGAGGGATATATTTTTGTGGTTAAAAAATGAAGGAGTTAATGTTGAGATTTTTATCCGTATTTTTGTCGGAATGGAGGTATTAAAAATCAGGGTTTTTGAGATATTTTGCGGGGGTTATAATTTTTAATCCGACCGTTGGATCGTGGTAATTTTTGGATATGTTATACATATATAAGTTGAGTATATGCCCACAAATTTTGAACCGTTAAAAATGAACGTATGATTTATTATGAATTTTACGAGATGACTGGTTCAGAAATTGTTGAATTTTTGGAGTTTATCATTTTGGTGGAAAATTCTAGAATTGGTGGGCTCCACTTGTGGTTGGTGAAGAAATGTGCTGAATTATATTTCAAATGTGGTGGGTGGGAATAGTAGCAGGTAAAGCCATCAGGTTGCAGGTCAAACCTACCAAAATTTTCCTATAAATAGAGGGCTAAGTTAGAATTGAAAATCACACCAGAAACATAAGCTTTCTCTCTTTCTCTCTCTATATTATGAAGCATATTTTGTGAGTATTTAGATACTCTGTGAGTTTCTATTCATTAGTGCAAGTTTCCTTCAGCCTTATACCAGTCAGAAGTACTGCTCTTTTGAGGTAAGGGATTGTAAGGGATTGTAAGAGATAGTAAGGGATTTTAAGGGTTGTTATGATTTTCAGTTTCGTAATTTTTCTGAACTTCAAAAATTCTGGAAAAATTTGAAATGATATTTTGATGAGTTTTATTGATTGTGTCCAAAAATGGTGATTTTTGGATGTATAGATTGAGAGTTATGAATTTTATGAGAAAATACTATTTTAAAAGTAACCGCTTATAATTCCTTGTGGTTAACTCCAAAATTGATGAAATTTTTATTGGGAGTACATGTATATGATAGAAGTATACTCTGTAAATTTCAAAATTTTTAGACAAAAGTACAATTTTTGATAAATGTCTAAATATTCGGTTGTTTTGGCCATATGAAAAATAGTAAATGACTTTTACAAATTCTGAGAAAAATATATGTTCACTATGGGACTATATTATGCTAAATCCCAGAAAAGAAATATTTTTGGGACTGATTTGGTATTTTTCATGAAAATAGTCTAGTTATGAGTAAATGAATTAAATATGTTTTGTGAAGTAAGAAAATTGGAAAATAGGATTTTATGACTTGAGAATCCTATACGAGGTATATGCAGATTTTTTTATGAGGGTTTTGATTATTGATGATGAAATTGTAAGAGTTGGCATTTTATGATGATTAAATGTATTAATTAGTAAAGTGTAAACAATTAAAATAAATTGTTTATAAATTTATGAAATGTTATTCTTTCAATATCATTATACCGAAATATTGGTATGTATTTTATTGTAGAATTTCTATCTTTTGTGTCGGGGTTACTATTCATGAGTTACTATTCACGATTTACTATTTATGATTTACGAATATTACTCTTGAGATTAAAACTATATGTTGATCATATTATTTTTATCATCATATATAACATTTTTATAACCCTGATGTTGAAATTCTCTTTCACTGGAGTGTAAAGATGAGTAGATTATTGGTATGATCATGACTAGGGTTCTCTTTGGCCTGTAGTGCAAAGTTGAATTGTGACTGGTATGATCATGACCATTGAATTTATAATTGAATATCTTAAGCTTAAGTGCAAAGGTGAATTGATCAACATGGTTATAATTATTGTTTATATAAATTCTGAAATGATTATATATTTCTTTGAGATATGAATATATTTGGCCTGTAGTGCAAATATGAATTGTTGATGAATATCTTTGGCATGTAGTGCAAAGATGGCCTGTTGATGAATATCTTTGGCCTGTAGTACAAAGATGAACTGTTGTTGAATATCTTTGGCCCGTAGTGCAAAGATGGTTTGTTGATGAATATCTTTGGCCTGTAGTGCAAAGATGAACTGTTGTTGAATATCTTTGGCCCGTAGTGCAAAGATGGTTTGTTGTTGAATATCTTTGGCCAGTAGTGCAAAGATGAACAGATGTTGAGATAAACATGACCAACTGGTGATACAAATGAATATCTTTGGCCGTAGTGCAAAGATGGATTTATTAGTATGATTATGAACAGGAAATGTGATTTGGTATAACCATGATCTTTGATGTTTCAGGTAAAGATAGGTGATGAAAATTATCATCGTCCTGGATGAGAAGAGGAATTTAGAACTACAGTTATGATTATGAGTTATCTATATGATTGTGGACCAGAACTGTTGATTGATGTTATAGGGATAAAACATTGTTGGTGGATTTTTAACATGGAGAAGATAATAGACTTTATAGTTTATTTGACTCTTCTAATGGATTGCTCGTTCCGCTGCAACTATGGTTGAAATTTTTATCATTTACCATATGTTCTAAATCTCTGATTTATTATTGATGAAGGCTATTGATAATTTAATTATCTTTAGTCATGATATTCTTTACTGAGCTAGTTGTGCTCACCCTTTTGCTTCACAATTCCTTTCAGGTAATAAGAGTGTAGCTGGGTCGAGCGAGGGTAACGGGGAAATAGAACGGTGGTCTCTAGCTGTGGATGTTTTCCCGAAGCAGTATAGAAAAGTTCATTTAGTAGTTATATTTGGTGAATCCAATAGGGTAAGGTGTACCCAACGTTGGAAGGGTGGTTTGCCACTATCATACAAGATGTCTAACGACATACAACCTCGTGTCATCATAAGACAGGGATGTGCTCATCCACTTGCTGAGTATATATACGAGCACTACCTATATAATCTTGGTGTTTGTTTGAAGTATAATTCTCAATTAGAGACAGTGGAGATAATGATAAGTCAAGAGAAGACTCACCATTGGGAAGAATATGATAGTAATCTTCTCGTTTTTCTTTGGGGTCTATTGGGTAAACCAAGGATAATTCTGTGGCCATATGATATCTATCATAACCTAGACGCGTGGCCTCCCATGTACGAAGGTTTCCTTGAGCACTTCCCAAAGATTCTAATTTCTAAAATAGTTTTTGACTATACCTTTATGTAAGGTGTTATTGTGAGGTGATGTCCACGGTTGGAACATGAGTCACATTTGGTATATATTTGTATCCAAACTCACAGCATATGTGTTGTTGTATTTTGCACGACAATTGTTGTAATAAAGTTGTAGTTGTTTTCTGTACCATGTATTTGACGACTCAGAATGGGTTGGGTGGAATGGACCTATTTTGGGGTTGTTACAGTGGGGATGGGTGGAGGTGGGGGTGGGGTGCGTGGGGGTGGGGCGTAGATTGGGTGGGAGTGGGGGTAAGGGCTGTGACGCCCCCAAAATAGGTATACAACACCCATTCTGAGTCGCCAAAATACATGGTACAGAAACAATTACATCTTTATTATTACAACACAAGAACTATGAGTTTAGATACAAATATTGTCATCTAGACAATATACACACTCAAATAAGTCCTCATTACAATTATTGATACATTATTTCACAAAAATGGTGAGGACTACTAAAATAACTTCTAAAACCATCATTTCATACCCCGACTAGTACTCGCTACTGTGACAACCCCAAAATAGGTCCGTTCCACCCAACCCATTCTGAGTCGTCAAATACATGGTACAGAAAATAACTACAACTTTATTACAACAATTGTCGTGCAAAATACAACAACACATATGCTGTGAGTTTGGATACAAATATATACAAAATGTGACTCATGTTCCAACCTGTGGACATCACCTCACAATGACACCTTACATAAAGGTATAATCAAAAACTGTTTTAGAAATTAGAATCTTTGGGAAGTGCTCAAGGAAACCTTCGTACATGGGAGGCCACGCGTCTAGGTTATGATAGATATCATATGGCCACAGAATTATCCTTGGTTGACCCAATAGACCCCAAAGAAAAACGAGAAGATTACTATCATATTCTTCCCAATGGTGAGTCTTCTCTTGACTTATCATTATCTCCACTGTCTCTAATTGAGAATTATACTTCAAACAAACACCAAGATTATATAGGTAGTGCTCATAGATATACTCAGCAAGTGGATGAGCACAACCCTGTCTTATGATGACACGAGGTTGTATGTCATTAGACATCTTGTATGATAGTGACAAAACACCCTTCCAACGTTGGGTTCGCCTCACCCTATTTTCTTCACCAAATATAACTACTAAATGATGACCACCGTTCTATTCCATTGTTACCCCCGCTCGACCCAGCTACACTCTTATTACCTGAAAGGAATTGTGAAGCAAAAGGGTGAGCACAACTAGCTCAGTAAAGAATATCATGACTAAAGATAAATAAATTATCAATAGTCTTCATCAATAATAAATCAGAGATTTAGAACATATGGTAGATGATAAAAAATTTCAACCATAGTTGCAGCGGAACATGCAATCCATTAGAAGAGTCAAATAGACCATAAAGTCCATTATCTCTTCCATGTTAAAAATCCACCAACAATGTTTTATCCATGTAACATCACTCAATAGTTCCTTTCCACAATCATATGAATAACTCATAATCATAATTGTGACTATAAATTTTTCTTCGCACCCAGGACGAAGAATATTTCCATCACCTGTCTTTACCTGAAACATCAAAGATCATGGTTATACCAAATCACAGTTCCTGTTTATAATCATACTAACAAATCCATCTTTGCACTACGGGCCAAAGATATTCATCAACAAACCATCTTTGCACTACAGGCCAAAGATATTCAACAACAGTTCATCTTTGCACTACAGGCCAAAGTATTCATCAACAGGCCATCTTTGCACTACATGCCAAAGATATTCATCAACAACTCATCTTTGCACTACGGGCCAAAGATATTCATCAATAATTCATCTTTGCACTACAGGCCAAAGATATTCCTCAACAGTTCATATTTGCAATACAGGCCAAATATATTCATATCTCAAAGAAATATATAATCATTTCAGAATTTATATAAACAATAATTATAACCATGTTGATCAATTCACCTTTGCACTTAAGCTTAAGATATTCAATTATAAATTCAATGGTCATGATCATACCAGTCACAATTCAACTTTGCACTACAGGCCAAAGAGAACCCTAGTCATGATCATACCAATAATCTACCCATCTTTACACTCCAGTGAAAGAGAATTTCAACATCAGGGTTATAAAAATATTATATATGATGATAAAAATAATATGATCAACATATAGTTTTAATCTCAAGAGTAATATTCGTAACTCATGAATAGTAAATCGTGAATAGTAACTCATGAATAGTAACCCCGACACAAAAGATAGAAATTCCACAATAAAATCCATACCAATATTTCGGTATAATGATATTGAAAGAATAACATTACTTAAATTTATAAATAATTTATTTTAATTGTTTACACTTTACTAATTAATGCATTTAATCATCATAAAATGCCAACTCTTACAATTTCATCATCAATAACCAAAACTCTCATCAAAAATCTGCATATACCTCAAAAATTACCACGATCCAACGGTCGGATTAAAAATTATAACCCCCGCAAAATATCTCAAAAACCCTGATTTTTAATACCTCCATTCCGACAAAAATACGGATAAAAATCTCAACATTAACTCCTTCATTTTTTAACCACAAAAATATATCCCTCATTTATATCCACATAAAATAAATATTTTCTTATCATATGAATCAATAATTAATTATTCATAAATAATATTACAGAATCACATTTATGACAACCAGGCCGTTCCCAGGAAAGAGGGGGCTTTCCAATAAGGATTTCTCCTTACTGGCGCGCAATTAGATGACCAAACCTCTCCTTAGACAGAACTTTCTAGACATTGCCAATAATGCTATCTAATAATACTATTCAAATAATATGAATTATTGATCTGATAATGGAAAATACTGTGCAGCAACAATTATTGAACAACAATAATACAAAATTTCAACGTAGCAATTATTGAATCAATAAAATAAAATATTGAACAGTAATTACTGTAACAATTATTGAGTAGTGCCTTCTTACGTAAGAATCAATAATTTCAAAAATACTATGCAATACCGTGTGCTACTGTGTAATAACGCGTATTACTGTATTTTAACCACCGGGTATTCCAACAGTGTTAACGGTAACAACTACGCCGTTATTTGTAAAAACTCAAATTTGTCGTTTTCTTCACCCGACAGTTATTCTGTTATGGGGCCCACAAATAGTTGCGCCGTCGTACGAATATTCCCCGACAGAAAGAATATTCCACGACCAAACGAATATTCCCCGACAACAATGATTATTTTATAACCACTTGCTTATTTTGAAAAAAATTCATATTTCACCCATAACTTTAAACTTTTATCAATTTAACCATTTACTGAATAGTAATTATAAGAAAAATTGAATACTTTTATTTCATAAAATTCGGGGTCTTACAGCTACATTCTCGCCTCCTGAGAAAAATGGAACAAAAAGGAAAAGGGTGAGCTCAACTAGCCCAGTAAAGAATATTATGACTAAGATAATACAGAACAAATTATCGTTAGTTTTTAACAGGAAAAAATCTAAAAGAATACAATAGACAACAAGTTTTAAATCAATATTCGCAGCGGAAAATAATAATTCATAGAAGAGTTTCGTAGAGAATGAAATCTACTATTATCTATGAATTTAAAAGCCTATCATCAATATTTTATTCCTGTAACATGAATCAATAATCATCTTTGCACTACAAGCCAAATATATTCATCAGTTGGTTATGTTCATCTCAACACCTATTTATCTTTGCACTACGGGCCAAAGATATTCATCAGAAATCATTCATCTTTGCACTACAGGCTAAAGATATTCATTAATATAATCATTTAGGACTGAGGATGATGAAAAATATTTTAAAGAAAACGAATCCAGTGAAGCAAAAGAACAAATATTAAGGATTCGTATTACAGTTTATCCATGTCCAAAAATACATCATAAACAATCATAGTGGAGTAAAATTCAAGAATGATCAAAACATGGATACAATCAAAGCTAATATCCATAATAAATATTTTGGACAAAAAGAAGAAAATTTTATTTTTCGGTGAATAGTAACTCGTGAATAGTAACTCATGAATAGTAACCCCGACATGAAAAGTTTAAAATTTGATAAAAATTTCCAACCAATATAATGATATTGAAGAAATAATATCATTTTCGAATTAAATAACATCCCTTACCTCGTAAAGACAGTATTTCTAGTTGAAAAATCGGATATAGGCTATAACTTGAATTTGCCCCGTATAGCAACACTCAAAGTATTAAAATACTCACAAGAATACGCTCAATATATCAAGAGAGAAAGAGAGAGAAGTTTTCAATTTCTGGTGTGATTTTCAATTCTAACCTAAGCACCCTATTTATAGGAAAATTCTTAGAACACCAAAGCAGAAAATTTAATATAATAATAATATATTTATACAATTGTCAAGCCCACCTTAGACAACTGATCTCAGCCCATTTATATTACATGTTAGCCCACTTGAATGCAAAAAAACGTTTTTCTTCAAAATAATAATTAAAACTTCCAAAAATCAATTATTTCAGAATTTCAGAACTTCAATAATTCATAATAAATAGCCCTTTTATCATAAAATTCGAATCTTGCGAGTTTTTATAGGAAATTCAATTCTCTACAACTTTGCGGAAGAAAGTTTTTCCAAATTCCAAACAGAAATTGACCGAAATCTATAAACGGACGATTTTACAAGCTATAATCGAATTTCAGTCAAGAAATGGGCTCACAGCCATGTTTAACATGTTTTAAACAACTTTTGCAATAAAAATACTCTTTCTCCTCATATACTCATATATCCCACATTCATTATAAAAATATCATCATTATTATATTATAATAATATAATAAAATATTATTTTATCAGAAAAGATAAACTATCGATTTTTAACAATTGTCACTTTAAAAAAATTTCTCCATTTATATCCACATAAAATAAATATTTTTCTCATCATATAAATTAATAATTAATTATTCACAGATAATATTACAGAATCACAGTACTGGCAACCGGCCGTTCCCAGGAAAGAGGGGGCTTTCCAATAAGGATCTCTCCTTACTGGCGCGCAATTAGATGACCAAACCTCTCATTAGACAGACTTTTTTAGACATTGCCCATAATGTTATCTAATAATATTATTCAGATAATATGAATTATTGCTCCAATAATAGAAAATACTGTGTAGTGACAATTATTAAAACAACAGTAATATAAAATATCAACGCTGTAAGACCCCAAATTATTAATAAATAAAATTTAATTTTCTCTATTTATTATTTTGAAATAGTAAGGGTTAAATTGATTAATGAGGTTAGTTATGGGTAAAATGCGCAAATATTTCAAATAAGCAGGTGGTTATAAAATATTTATTGTTGTCGGAGAATATTCGTTTGGTCGTGGAATATTCTTGCTGTCGGGGAATATTCTTGCTACGGCGCAGCTTTGTGTGAGCCCCATAACGGAAAGTGATTGGATGAAGAAAACGACAAAAATAAGTTGTTTATAAATAACGGCGTAGTTGTTACCGTTAATACTGTTGGAATACCCGGTGGTTAAAACACAGTAATACGCGTTGTTGCACAGTAGCACACGGTATTGCACCAATTATTGATTCTTACGTAAGAAGGCACTACTCAATAATGGTTACAGTAATTACTGTTCAATATTTTATTTTATTGATTCAATAATTACTGCATTGATATTTTATATTACTGTTGTTTTAATAATTATCACTACACAATATTTTCTATTATCGGAGCAATAATTTATATTATCTGAATAATATTATTAGATAACATTATTGGTAATGTCTAAAAAGTTCTATCTAAGGAGAGGTTTGGTCATCTAATTGCGCGTCAGTAAGGAAAGATCCTTATTGGAAAGCCCCCTCTTTCCTGGGAACGGCCTGGTTGTCATTATTGTGATTCTGTAATATTATTTGTGAATAATTAATTATTGATTTATACGATGAGAAAAATATTGATTTTATGTGGATATAGATGGAGAAAATTTTTAATGTGACAATTGTTAAAAATTAATATTTTATCTTTTTCTGATAAAATAATTCATTTTAATATATTATTATATTTTAATAATATAATAATGGTGATATTTTTACAATGAATGTGGGATATATGAGTATATGAGGAGGAAGAATATTTTTGTTGCAAAAGATGTTTAAAACATGTTTTGTGTGTCGGTGGACCCCATTTCTTAACTGAAATTTGATTATAGCATGTAAAATCGTCCGTTTATGGATTTCGGTCAATTTCTGTTTGGAATTTGGAAAAACTTTCTTCTGCAAAGTTGTAGAGAATTGAATTTCCTATAAAAAGTCTCGAGATTTGAATTTTCTGATAAAAGGGCTATTTATTATGAATTATTGAAGTTCTAAAATTCCGAAATAATTGATTTTTGAAAGTTTTAATTATGTTAAATAAGAAAAACATTTTTTAAAAGTTTTGTGAGGTGGGCTACTTGGGTTGAATGCTGAATTCAGTTGATAAAAAGTGTGCGTAAGAATTTTAATATATATAATAATATTATATTAAATTTTTTGTTTTGGTGTTCTAAGCAATTTCCTATAAATAGGGTGCTTAGGTTACAATTGAAAATCACACCAGAAACACAAGATTTCTCTCTCTTTCTCTCTCGATACGTTGAGCGTATTCTTGTGAGTATACTTTGAGTGTTGTTAAACGGTGCAAGTTCCCTTCAGCACTATATCCAGTAGTCCAGCCAGAAGTACTATTCTTTCGAGGTAAGGAATGTTATTTTATTCAAAAATGATATTATTTCTTCAATATCATTATGCCGAAATATTGGTTGGAAATTTTTATCAAATTTGGAACTTTTCATGTCGGGATTACTATTCATGAATTACTATTCATGAGTTACTATTCACGAGTTACTATTCACGAGTACTATTCACGAAGCATAATTATGTTTTTGTGAAATTTCTATCTTTTGGTGTCGGAATTACTATTCACGTATACGACACTATTCACGTATGCAGCACTATTCACGAATACGGTACTATTCACCGAAAAGTGATTTTTTTTCTTTTCGTCCAAAATATCTATTCTGGATACTAGCTTTGATTGTATCCATGTTTTGATCATTCTTGAATTTTACTTCACCATGATTATTTATGAGGTATTTTTGGACATGGAATAGCTGAAATACGAATCCTTAGTATTTACTTTTTTGTTTCACTGGATTCGTTTTTTTAAAAATATTTTTCATCATCCTCAGTCTTAAATGATGATATAACTGAATATCTTTGGCCCGTAGTGCAAAGATGAATGATTTCTGATGAATATCTTTGGCCCGTAGTGTAAAGATGAACAGGTGTTGAGATGAACATGACCAACTGATGAATATCTTTGGCCTGTAGTGCAAAGATGACTATTTGATTCAAGATATTTATTGATTGATGTTACAGGGATAAAATGTTGATGATGGACTTTTAAATTCATAGATAATCGTAGATTTCATTCTCTACGTAACTCTTCTATGAATTATTATTTTTCGCTGCGAATATTGATTTAAAACTTGTTGTCTATTGTATTCTATTATATTTTTCCCTGGTGAAGACTAAGGATAATTTGTTGTATATTATCTTAGTCATAATATTCTTTACTGGGCTAGTTGAGCTCACCATTTTCCTTGTTGTTCCATTTTCTTCTCAGGAGACGAGAATGTAGCGAGTACTAGTCGGGGTGTGGAATGATGATTCAAGACAGTTGTTTTAGTAGTCCTCACTATTTTGTAAAACAGTGTATCAATAAGAATAATGAGGTCTTAATTGAGTATGAATACTATCTAGATGACAATATTTGTATTTAAACTTACAGTATATGTGTTGTCGTATTTTGCACGACAATTGTAATCATAAAGTTGTAGTTATTTTCTGTACCATGTATTTGGCGACTCAGAATGGGTTGGATGGATTGGACTTATTTTGGGGGCGTCACAAACGCAACAATTATTGAATCAATAAAATAAAATACTGAACAGTAATTACTGTAACAATTATTGAGTAATGTCTTCTTACGTAAAAAAAAATTAATAATTGGTGCAATACCGTGTGCTACTGTGCAACAACGCGTATTACTATGTTTTAACCACCGGGTATTCCAACAGTATTAACGGTAACAACTACGCCGTTATTTATAAACAACTTGTTTTTGTCGTTTTTTTCATCCAATCGCTTTCTGTTATGGGGCCCACACAAGGCTGCGCCGTCGTACGAATATTCCCCGACAACAAGAATATTCCACGACCAAACGAATATTCTCCGACAACAATGAATATTTTATGACCACTTGCTTATTTGAAATATTTGCGCATTTTACCCATAACTAACCTCATTAATCAATTTAACCCTTACTATTTCAAAATAATAAATAGAGGAAATTTAAATTTCATTTATTAATAATTTGGGGTCTTACAAGGGGTGTATACATAATCACATAATATAATTTTTTGGTGGGGTGGGAATATCGGGGTAAGGGTAGGGGTGGGTGGGGTGTATGGGGGTAGGGGTAGGTGGGGTGATGGGGTGTATACATAATCACACAATATTATTTTTTTAGTGGAAGTGGAGGTGGGGGTGGCGTGGGGAGGGGGGTGGGTGGGTGGGATGGGGGTAAGGGGTGTATACATAATCACATAATATTTTTTCTTGGTAGTGGTGGTGGGGTGCGTGGGCGTGGGGGTGGGGGTGGAGGTAAGGGGTGTATACATATTCACATAATATAATTTTTTATTGGGGTGGGGGGTGGGGGGTAGGGGTGGGGTAGGGGTTAAGGGTAAGGAGTGGGTGGGGGTATGGGGTGGGGTGGGTGGGGGTAGGGGTAGTGGGGGTAGGGAGTGGGAGAGGGTAGGGGGTGGGTGGTGGGGGGTAGGGGCGTGGGTGGGTGGGGGTGGGTAGGGGGTGGGGGTAAGGGGTGGGTGTGAGTGAGGGTGGGGGTGGGGTGGGTGGTTGAGCTTCTTCAATATGTAAATATGGGTGAAAAGAACTTTTGATTTGGATTTGGAATAAAATATGGGTCGAAAAATGGTTAACCGGGTTGGAACTATATTTCATTTTAAAAATATGGTTCCAAACTTTAACTAGCCCAAATAAATAAATATAGTTAACCAACCCATTTGGTTCCAGTTAATATGGGTTGACCCGACAGTTAACCAACTATATTGCCAGGTCTATCTATAATCTTGGTCCAATTATTATAAACCATTGTAAGAATTAATAAGTTGATGTTAATAAATATATTTGCGTAAGGAAAAGTCAGTCCCTATTAATTATTTAATTACAAAATCTTGGAATTTTGAATTCTTATGCCATAAGGTTAAGGCCTGCGGGAGATAGGGGTTAGAGGTATGGGTAGACAACCGGTAAAAATCGGCCCGAATCGGACCGTTATCGAATTGAATCGGTATCGAAATTACTCAAATTTAAATACCGATACCGGTACTGGTTGGACCGGTATACCGAACCGGCTGTACCGATTTTTACTAAAAATTAGTATAATTATTATTTTTATTTTTATTAATATAATTATTATTTTTATTATTATAATTAATATTTTATTATTATTATTATTAATAAAAATAAAAAATTAAAAAATCGGAATATACTAGTTCGGTTCGGTTTATACTGAACCATAAAAGCGTCGGATCGAAACCGATATCGAAAATCCGATTTTTTGTACCGAACCGGACCGATTTATATTTATACCGAACCGGCCGGTTCGTCCAAAAATCGAAAAAATCGGTTTATTTGCCCACCCCTAGTTAGAGGGGTTCATCATGGGTATTTTTTTATATATATTCATATGTATTTTTTTGGGAATTGTACTATACTTACTTCTGATTATACACACAATGTATATATCATCGGGTAAAACTGTAAATTGAGTAAATAATTTGAACGCGATTCGTACTTGCTCAATTAAAAGTTTGATTCGAACTCGACTCGAAATATAAATGTTTCAAATATAAAAAAATTTTAAAATTCGATAAATTATTCGAACCTCTAAAAATTGCAAATTTCTATTAATATTCAGATCATATTCATTTGAAAATATCAAAAATACTCGGACTCGATTCGAGATCGTACCCGTCTCTTTATCTGAACAAGTCTCATTCAAATTTTATTTTATACTCGATAAATTTTGTAAATTAAATCTTAACAAATCAATACTCGACTCGATTCATTTAAACCTTTATCTTCGGATGTTAATTTATATAAAACACACAACATTACTTTAAAATCCTAATAAGCATATCACATTCATCATTCATAACATAAGAGGGAGGAGGGGGAGGGGCGAGGGGGCGGGGGGCGGGGGGCGGGGTGGTTACTTTGGGTAAACTAGGTAATGAATAAAAAATACAAATTGACTTATATAACTTCTCCTTATTTAAAAATAAAATAAAATCAGTATTCTCTTTTTCTTTTCACACACATCTATAACATTCAGACCCTCAGATTCCATTCACAAATAGATTCCAACACTAATTAGTGGAGTATTTAATTGCTAGTACAAATGGTTAGCAATTGGCCCCACATGTACATAATCATGGAGATATATTTATCCGGCAGGAGGCCAACCATGGTCTGGTCTGGTCTGGTCTGGTCTGGTCTGGTCGTGGCTTGTGGGCATAGCTTGTAGACAATAGAGGTCTCCTCCAAGTAATATTGAATTTGTTCAGAGTACGTGAAGGTCAGAATGTAAGTTATAGAACATTCTTTTGGATATTAACTTTGAAATTTAAATTATTATGGATTGTGAGTTTACAAGTAATTTACTTTTTATACAATCATAATATAGTTTTATTTGTTATTCATAATAAATAACTACATAACTTTTTAAGGAGTGAATTATTGCTACAGTAATAAACAGCTTAATTGCATTTAGTATCTCATTTCAATCGACAAAATTGATGTTTCAATTCTTACAATTTAGCACATTAAAGTTTCCCACTCTATTTACTTACGTGGTGTTTGATAAAATTGAATAATTAAGATCTAAATGGTTAATATAATTTAATTAATTAAATTATCTGAATGAAATAGAATCTGAATCTAAAACATTATTTGATAACTAACAAGTGTAAAACATCTGAATGACACTATTTTACCGTTTTAACCCTATGAGTTATTTAAAAAATTTTATTTAAATGATCTTAAAATTTGAAATTAAAAGAGTGCAATATTTATTGAGGCTATATTTGTCCATAAAATTTATATAAATTATTAAAAGGCAGCTCTTAATAGATAAGATTTGATTTTTTATTTTAACAATTAAGAGGCAAAATTTTTTTTTTTATCAAACACAAACAAACACCACCTTACTTAGTATTTCAAAATCATCTATTTACAGTTAAAAAAACTTTCAAAATTTTGATTTTGATTCGATATCAGTTGCCAATTTAATTTGATCTAAAATTTATGATACTGTAATGAATTGGCAGTACGAGCTCCATCCATCGCCAGGCGGCCAGCTGATCAAATCTAATGGTTGATGTCATCATTGAGGTTTTCTCATTTACAGTAAAAATATTCATTTCGTTAAAAAATTAGATATTGAAGTTGATATATTAAATTTTAAAATTGATATGACTTATGAAATAAATGTTATAATTAATAATAATTGTTATATACTATATAATTATGATAATTGTAGTAATTAAAATTAAATAAATTCGTATCATTTTAAGTTTAATATGTTGTGGTCCTTAAAAGTCATATTGTAACCTCGAGGGAGTATTTATATTTAACTTTAAAAGGATATGTTAGTCCACTAATTAAAGGTAACAATATCTCAGGATTAACCATTAGCTAAACAGTAGTTCTACGCAGACAGGTATATTAGACCGGAAAATTGGATCGGTGCAATTTTTATTTTTTTTTGCATGTGACTCTCAAAAAATGTATAGTATTTATTCCAACAGTAATTTTTATAAAATATAGTGTTTTATGTGTAATTTGGATACATATACAAAAATAGGGTTATACAGTTGAATAACCCTGTTTTTGTATATGTATCCAAATTACACATAAAACACTATATTTTATAAAAATTACTGTTAAAATAAATACTATACATTTTTTGAGAGTCACATGCAAAAAAAAAAAAAAAATTTTGCACCGGTCCAATTTTCCGGTCTAATATACCTGTCTGTCTAGACTTTTTCTTAGCTAAAATCTCATGATAATTTTTGTTGATAACAATGTCATTTAACCACTAATTGAATTGGCAAAAATGTTTTAAAGAAAACGCCTCCGTCTAGGGGAAATGTTTTGAAAACGTATATTCCTTAAATAAAAGGGGAGCATAATAAGGTAATAAATAAAGTACAATCTCTTTCATTTGTGCCTCCTCTCTATCTCTTTCAATGAGAGGAATCAGTGGGGTGTGCTTGGATGCCCAATTGGCCAATGGCCACTACTGATGTGAAAATGCCAGACCGTATGATATTTTTTTCTTACAATGTGTTTGTGAGCTTAAAAGAAAACATGTTACCCAAAAAAAGCTTTAAATAAAATTTTCAGATATAAGATAGGAATTGTGAGAAAATTTAGGAGATAAATATTTTTAAATAATACCGAAAGAAATCTATACTTTTTTTTTTCCAAAGACAAAAAAAATAATAATAAAAATAAAAATTTCTTTCAAAACTCGGAAACAGTAGTAGGGTTGGGGTAGCCCACCAAATGAAGACAGTGCAAAACTCGACGTGTGGGCTTTGTTGTGGGAAGGAGGGGGCCGAAACTCCACTATATGTAAAAATATTGGGGAAGGCCAGGGTTTCAATTCTCAGGCGTGGACCCAAGAAAAAGCATTTATTTATGCAGGCAATTCGTTTGTATGGGTGGGGTGGGGTGGGCGTGGGGGTGGGTATGGGTGTGTCTGCATTTACAAGGGGAGGCATATCACCACCCTCGGTAATTCATCTGCTCTGCGTTATTATTCAACACAAAAACACAAGCACAGACTGTAATAAAAAGGAAGCATCTCTCTCTCAAAAAGTACGATTGCTGAAAGTGGTGGATGGAAATCGCATAACACTCTCAATACCCATGTAAAGAAAATTGCTTTATTGTTTCTTAAACCTAGATTTCTCCCTCCTAGATTATACATAATCTGCTGTCTGAGTTGTTGATGAAAGAAGATGCCTAGGCCAGGCCCAAGACCTTATGAGTGTGCCAGAAGGGCTTGGCACAGTGATAGGCACCAACCCATTAGAGGTTCAATCATTCAGCAGATTTTCAGGTAACTATGTCTTTTTATTGATTAGGTGTTTGGCTTGTTTGCGGGAATTTTTTTTTATGCACACCATGTGTTTGATCAGGGATGTCAATGAAAGGCACTCCACTGCTACTAAAAAGAATAGAGAATGGCAAGAGAAGCTGCCTATTGTTGTATTTAAAGCTGAAGAAATCATGTACTCCAAAGCCAATTCCGAGGTAATTGATACGAATTGGCTTACATTTCTTGGATTTTTTTTTGCTCTGTCTTTATTTTCACTAAATTTTGCATTGTTTAGGTTGAATACATGGATCTTGAAACATTATGGGACCGTGTTAACGAGGCCATCAATATCATTATTCGGAGAGAGGACAGTACAGAAACCGGGGAGCTGTTGCCTCCATGTGTTGAAGGTATTCATTCCCTATTATTGTTCCATCTGCAAATTCTTGAATGCAACTACAAAATTAATCTTCTGGATTGCTGCCATTTTTTGGTTATAGTAGCTCATGCTCAATATCTTAATAGAAGTATGTTGCTATTTGAAGTTGGATATTTTTGGTTTATTATTTATCTGCTTGTTTTTCCACCCCATGTGTACTGTTCAGCTGCTTTGAATCTTGGTTGTGTTCCTGTAAGAGCTTCCAGAAGCCAAAGGCACAGTAATCCCGGAAGATACCTCAGACCAAGGAATCTTGAATCTGGTTCTGTTTCCCCTAAATTTTTTGATAACACTAGCAACGAAAGAAATCCGACATCACTTCCACTCCACTCTGCCAGTCGGTCAATTGATGAGAGACCTACAACCGTGAATTCCGTGAATTTGACCCATTTACATTCAGAATCTAACATCCGTGTGATGCAAAATAATATAAGTGACCCCACTGCTTCGTGCAAAATTTCCTCTCCATATGAGAATTTTCCTTCACTTGGCAAAAACCAGTTTGTCTCGGTGGAAAGTAACATCTCAGCGAACGTGGGTCATGTTTATCCCTTGTATTCTGGCACCCATTTTCAACCTGAAGTTTCCCGGTTAGTTTTCCAAACCCAGAAAAACTCGAACACTATTATTGTTGGCACACCAGTTTACCCATTAGTCACCGAGCCTGCTGAAATGGGTTGCCTGAAAGAGCTGTTCTCCTGTATAGGGGATGACAATACTTTAAACAGAATCAGTGGTGCAGATTCCAGGGACAACCATGAGAAGGCATCTGAGCTAACAGAGTGTGATTTATCCTTGAGGCTGGGTCTCTTTTCAGACCTAGGCTCGAGCAGGGGAAAAGGTTCAGCTTGTGATATTGACAGTGCAGGTCTGAGCAATTCTCAAGAAGGGGCACAGCTCAATGATCTAATTCCTGCAAAAAACAAGGAGTTTTCTTTCTTTCCTGTGGAGACTACTAATGATCCCTTTGGGTTCTCTACCAGTAGTGGGAATTTTGAGGGTGAAGTTCAGAGTGCAGAGGCAGCTGTTAGGAAGCGTAAGTTGCCCTCTAACAACAATGTCGAGGATGGGCAGTTTTCCAGGCAACCAGAGCCCACTTCCAATCGGTTTAGTGGTACAATGAGATGGCCAGGTTTGTAGAATTGTATTATACAATTTTTATGCAAAAAAGATCACAAAAATTAATGTGCTTTAGTAAATGCCATTTTGAGCATCCTTTGGGGCCTCTATTTTCATAAACTTTGTTTCGGAACTCTAGCCTATTGTTGATGAGTTGCAATTCTTTATGATGATTGATGCCTAAAATGAAGTCCTTAGTTGACTAACAAGTTTTTACTGAAACAGGTTTAGCAACAAACGACTAGAGAAATAATCATATATTACATTAATAAAGCATGTAGAACATTCAAGCTTCGTAACTTTTTATTGATATATGTGCTTTAGTAAATGCCATTTGGAACATCCTTTGGGGCCTCAGTTTTCATGAATTTTGGTTGTGAATTTTAATGCATTGTTGATGAGTTGCAATTCGTTATGATGCCTAGAGTAAAGCCCTTACTTGATTCAAAAATTATTACTGAAACACGTTTAGCAACTAGAGAAATAATCAGATGTAAGATTATATTAATGAAGCATATAGAATGTTCAAGCTTCATGAATTTTTAATTTATATATGTGATGTTTTTTCAGTGGTGAAAGGGTGAACGAGGAGAAGTAAAAGAATAGGTGATCACAAGTAGATGAAGGATAACAGACATGTGAAACATTAATTATGGAGTTGGTTAACTTACAAGTACTGGCTTGAATTTATATTATTCGAAAGAGTTGGTGGAACATGTGACTGGGTCATTAACATTTTAGGATCAAATATGGTGAAGTTAGTAGGGTAACTAACAACATGCATTGTACATTAATTAATGCGGACGTCAAAATTTGGCTAGCTGCAAGTTATCGAACTAAGCACATGTAATTATAATTACTGCAAATACATACAGAGAACCTTAACCGGTACATATTCTTTCTTTTGTTTTATGTGAGCCATTTATTTATTTTTAGTTACTGCAATTTCTTTACAACTTGGCTCTAATAATGGTGTATTATTGTACTAGCTATGAAATCCTTTTTCAAAAGGAATGTTGAGAAGGAGGGGAGAGTACTACTAGAAGTAGATGTAAAATGCAATTGTGTTATACATGCTGATCAAGTAATCATTATTTACAGTTCTACTCTCACTTTACAGAACTAGAAAGATTTATTTAGTTTTTTGTTGCTCCTCTTGAAATTTAAACCAATCCTAGGAAAAAGTTGGTCAAGCACATGCAAGGCTAGGAGAATTCATTTTAGTGAGGGATGCCTCGAGCACAAAGTTTATCTATTAGGAAGTAACTTCAGGCTTGATTTGACTGACAGTTAGAGTTCACTGAACATACAGGAATTAATGCTCACTCACCCACCTCTTCTGACTTCTATGTTTGTGTTAGTACTAGTTGTTTTTGTCTTTCAACTGGCTGGCACATTCTGTAAATGCCTTTCCCCCAAAAATTTTAAGTTTATTATTTATAGTTGCATGTGTAAACACTTGTGTGTTCTTTTACAAAATTTTGGCTTTTTTTTTGTTTCCTTTCCAGTAATCCTTTTGTAGTTTTGTTATAAAACATTTTTTGATGTCTTCATCTCTTGCTTTGATCACTTTTATGGACGATGGCCAAAAAAAGAGAGGATATTTGCGGATATATATTTTCCGGGGGATGGATGGGATGGAATATGGATGTTCCAAGACATCATTAGTGATGACGTGTCTCGTTAAGCTTGAAGTTGATAATTCAGTTATCGTTTATCAATTATATGTTAAATATAAATAACTACCCTAAACTATTAACATTTTTATACTTGGATTATCAACCTTTCAATTTCTTCAAGAGTTCTTTTGGTGGACATTAAAATTGGACGAGTGTATTTTGAATTTCACCTATTTGGGAGATTAAAATACAAATAGGTGAAATTTAAAATATATTTATTTTTAATTTTCATGTCCACTTAGAGTTTTTGTTTTTTCAATTAAACTCAATTTTTTTTTTACTTTTGTTCAGTTGAACCTGTCATGTCATAAATTGATGACGTGAACTCTCGGATTAAGTTAATTAATATCTATGCCTAATTAAAAATTAAACTTAAATATAAATTATTATTGTAAATTATTGATTTTTTTTAGTTTGATGAAAATTTATTTGTAGCGAGCTAATGTTGCATCAAAATTTCACATCTTACTCTGATTGGGTCAGTAGCAGTAGTAAGCTACTTAATATAATAGTAGTAATATATATATATAGTACATGTATTTTTCTAGATGAGAGGGATTGAGACGCAAAGAGTAGACTGACTAGAAATAAATAAATAAATTACTACTAGTATTATATAAGACTTCTAGATAGATTAGTCGGTCGGTCTTCTTTTGATTATTCAATGTAGTAACATCTTACACATGTAACACGAGAAACAAAGTTGGTAAAGTTGTCTACGCCCCTAAGAATAAGTTTTCATGATTTCAGTCAACAATTTGGACCTTTGCTGGTGCAACACAAAATCCAATTGAGAATATCACAAACTGAATACTATTGGATTCTAATGATTTTTATTTGGCAAGTATGAACTCACTTTTAAAGTTCAAGGGTGTCGATTTAAACTATGTTTTACTAGTCAAAAGGTACAAGCACCAAACAATATCAAAATTCTGACGATATTATTAGTATGTAATTGAGTTGTAAAATTATACACTTTTCACTTTCTTTAGTTGATAATAATACTTATATGAGATGTGCTCTACACTTGTACAATAAGACATAAATTTATTGATTCAATAATATATTTTTGTGTCAACTTATTATAGGATTATATAAAAAATATATTCTACTTCTTGAAATGGTTTTTCAAGAAAATAAATTAAAATACTTAGTTTTTAACTATTTATACATTAAAAATATAATATTTTTAAGAATTTGAAGTAGCATGCACAAAATTTGGAAGTAGTTAGTATTAAATTTATTTTTGAATAAGTTGATCAATTGATCAATAAAATACTGACACGTAAACGATACTATATGTTTGTCAATTTTTTATTAAAAAATTGATCAATTTATTTAAAAATAAATTTTATGGTTACCTAATCCACAAAATTCACGTAGAAGTGAGAATTTAAATATATATATAAAAAAAGGGACAACGGTCCCCAAGAGTAACAGGCAGCTTCGCCCATGTGCTTGTGCAGTTGTGCTTGTGGCTGTGGCTTCATCAATAATTAGAATCGACAAGACTCTTAAAACATTATTATATCATATCGTGAAAATTCGCTTTTATTGGTTTTCATCAAAAATAAAAAATTACACAACAATCTGTAGAATACTAATATCAAAAATCACACCCAAATGAATCACAGACAAAAATTGTGACATCTATCTATCTATCTAATCAATAAAACAAAGCTATGACAACCGATAAAAATGTAACCGGTAAGGCCGCGGCCGCAAAAGATGCTGCCGAGTTAGGTGGAGGAGGAGCGGTGACGCTGGCCGGAGATGGTGATGATGGAGTGGTCTTTGAGCCTGGGGCGGGAGGAGTGGCGCCGGAGGAAGGTGCCGGAGGTGTGGCGGAAGGTGATGGGGAGGGACCGGAGGCTGCCGGTGGAGGAGTGGCGACGGGCGAAGGGGCGGCTGCCGGTGGAGGAGTGGCGACGGGCGAAGGGGCGGCTGCCGGTGGAGGAGTGGCGGGGGGTGAAGGTGTAGGTGCCGGCGGAGGAGTAGATGCGGCTGCCGGTGGAGGAGTGGCGGAGGGTGAAGGTGTAGGTGCCGGAGGAGGAGTAGATGCGGCGGCCGTGACATTGATGGCCAACTTCTGACCCAAGGTACAGTGACCTATTATGGTACAGAGGTAGTAGTGCTCGCCGGGAGACTTGAGAGTAACCCTGGCCGGCGGCGTGGTCCATTGAGAGAGGGTTGCGGTGGTGGTGCATGCATCGAAAGCCGGCTTTCTGACCTCAGCCACCGTGTGTACAGTTGCGGGAAAGTTAAACACTACATATATAATTAATTAATTGCATATAGCATTAGATATCAACATTAATCAAATCATTCGTAATTTGAAGCACGGATTTCATTTTTAATTAGAAACATACATACTCTACTTCTACTTGTATATTATTATACTTTTGAGGATGTATAGATTAATTGTTGACTAGTATTTATTTTGAAAATAAAAAGAAAGATTAAATGAAGTTTAATTATAGTACTTACCAAGAGTATCGCCGACGGTGAAGGTTTTGGTGGAAGCCCAGGCGGTGTAGGCTGCGGCACCCGTTTGTGGAATGCTCCAGCCCGAGGAGTCGAGAACTACATGAGTAGTCTGTGCGGTTGAGGTGTGTAGCTGCAAGGCTGCTACTCCCATTACCATTAAAAACACTACCATATTTGCTTTTCCACTGCCCATTGCTAAATTTTACTACTTGTGTTCTTCAAATCGCCCCTGTCTTGCCGCTGCTCCTCTTAATTTCTTGAGTAAATGAATGAAATTGATTGCTGCTGTAGGTTGCTCAAGAAACTGTACTTTGGGTATGTATTTATAGTCCAAGTTGTATTCGGGTTCGGGTATGGATTGGAGACACGTGTCCTGTGACGTTGACCATGACGTGGTGTGAAGTCAACTGTCAGCCGTCAGTGTGGAATGAATGAGATGGGGGGAGGGGGGCCGAGTTTTGGGACTAAATTGGGAGTTGCCGCGTTAAAATTAAATTAAATTAATAAACGTATGTATGTATGGAGTATTATTATTATTAATAAAATCTTATCTATCTATCTATTAGTATATGCATGCATACATACATATTTAGTTGTTCTAAATAAACTCTGATCTAATTTAAGCTTTATTATTATTTAGTTATTCTAAATTACAAAAATTCAATTACAAAAAAGTCAATTTTCTCAAACACCCATTCATGACTCACCCACCCTTATTTCCTTCTTCCCTAATTTTAACATATTCATTCATTCATTCATTCATTCTGCATCGCACTTGTAAGCTTACCTCCTTTGAACTTTTTATTTATTTGTATGGAGACCCCTCCCTAACTTTTTCTATTATTACTTTTCCCATCCCATCACACGCTAAATATTCTTTACTTAAAATATTAGTACTAATTAATAATTAAATACCTTAATGCATATTTTTCGATCAATCGTTGGATAAATAAACTATTTTATAATTATTTTATAAATTATTGATGTAGAATATTTCACCTAAGTGTATTGATCAACAAATTATTTCAATGTAATCTTCGGTCTCACACAATATGCTGAGATAGAGTATTGCACATCAGCAGTTTGTAAAATATTTGTAAAATAATTTGTATCTCTAGTATTATTCTAAAATAAAATTATAGAAGCACATAATTAGCATTCATTTTTTTCTTCTCTTCCACAATTTTATGACTCCTGTTTTCGCTTACCCAATAATATAATATAATATTAGTTATAAATTGTGGTCCAAACGTACGGAAGCACCCTTCAATAATTTACTACTTTTTGATAAGCTTTTGTCCAAGTATTAAAACTAAAAAAAATTTATGTTAGCAGTGGATCCTAGGCCTAGGCAAAAATAAATTTCCATAAGAAAATTTCAAATAAGAATCAAATTCTTTCTTAATAATTTTACTTTGGGTGGGACAAGCTGGAGTTTTTGGTAATTATATCCAAAAATACAAATGATTGAAGGGTGCTTCGAATCCAACTTTGTTTACGCACAACAGGTTCGATCCGAGTCTAGACCAATTATTTAATTCATTATTTTGTGAGTAAATTAAGGGATCATGTAAATAAGATAGACAAAATAATAATAATAAGTTCAATGATCCATAACGTGTATTTGTTATTAATAAAAAATAGACAAATAAAATATCTATGTTTCATTATAAATATCAACAATGAAAATTAAAGAATAGCTATCTCACAATCCGGTAGAATAAGCAGCGGATTGGTTTAAAATTTTCCATCAATACCCATCAACGAGTCAGAAAAAAAGATTTAAATCAACATGTGAAAACAGAAGCATAAACAGCTAAGCAAGTCGTTGAGTACAAAATGCGATTTGACTTGGGACACATTGCTTATGTCCAGTCCTTTAAAAAGAGTTTATGCTGCCCTTCGAGATAACATCTAATACATGTTATGGTGAGATATTCTTTTTAATTCTCACCGATGATATTTGTAATGAAAAATAGAAATATTATTTGTTAATTTTTGATTTATAAAAAATGCTTACATATTATGGATTATTGTCCTAATAATAATAATTAAATAAAGTTTAAAATTAAATAAAGTTTAAAAAGTTGGGTGGTGGTGAATCTTCTCCTAGTCTATGGTGTTGGGGGTAGAGGTCAATCTGACCGCATGAAATATGACATGTGAACACACCAATTTTCAAGGACAAAACACATTTGTGAATTGAAAACCTTATTAAAATGGATATTCCAAAGATTCTGTCTACCGGATCTTAAGGCAGATAAATAAAATTAAATCCTGTCTAGTCTAGTTTAAATATACTTACTTTGCTAGTATTTTATGGTATGGGGTAGATTCTCTTGCAGATTTGTTTAATTGTGGTAAGGATGAGAGATTAATGTACATATAATTTCATTTAGATTATAATTTTCCGATCATTAATCAAAATTAGGGGAAGCCGAATCCATGGTCTGAAAAGTGAAAAGTCGGGCCGTGGAAACATGAATTTTGCTAGGTCCATCTAGACAAATATGAATAATAGCTCAATTCCATCTCTCCCCAAATAAAAGTCATATTTCAAAACTTACAGTATCTAACATAACTTTACCTTTTCATTAAACCTCTTTATTTAATTTAAACAACAATATTAATACTCCTTCCACAAAAATAATCGTACTTGCAAAACTTACAAACTTTTATCATATATTTATATTTAAATTAATATATAAAGTAAGATTGAGAGAATTTTGATTAAAATCAATTTTAATTTAAAAAAACCAAATTAATTATATGAGTCCGTCTTAAATCAATCAGGTATTAATTTTGATTAAGTGTAATATTTTTTAACTTACAAACGCTGCATTTAATATTGGTTCGATTATCAACTTATGAAATGTCTAATAAAACTTATAAACACAAGGTACACTACATCTCATAACACCTATAACTAAACATACCTTTAATTAAGCCCTAAACCCACCGTACAACTTTTCAAACACACTTGACTTTCATAAGGTCCAAACGCATTAAAATGATTAAGCCTATAGAAGGCTAGCTATATGCCACCGTGCCGTGCCAGCTTGTTATGGTGGGGGACTGAGTCAATGCACGGACGTGATCGATACGGCAATGGTACTACTGCGTATTGGGGGTCACGGGTTTCATACGCTGACTCTGTTTCCAGCTCTGTGTCCCGTCCCGTTCACAAATTAAATTGAAAATTATATTATTACAAATCACATATTATTTGGGCCAATTATATAATTTATAAAATATGTATTTTTTTTCTATAATTGATGCAACTTTTCATTCTGGGATGAAAGGAACGTAATATATATACATATGCAAAAGAGGTGCGGCACCGCGCAGGATTTTCGCAATGGATGATGACATGAGGAGGGACAAAGAATTTGTTTTATTTATCAAAATTAAATAATACTCGCTCCGTCTCTAAAAAAATAAGTAAAAGTATAATTTATACACATATTAAGAAAAAATAAAAGTACATAAAAAAAATATTTTTTTTAAAATTTATTCAAAGCCCCACAAGATTATATAAAGGAATAAGTATTTTTTTTATATACTAATGAACTTTATTAAATAATTTAAATACTATTCACTTTATGTATTTTATCTCATTCTTTAAGGAATAAATTTTTTTATACCTTTAATTATCGATATGGGGCGGACGTATGGAGTATTATATTGGAGGGTGCTTAATTTTGAGCAATAATGTAATAACTCGAATTTTTTTAATTTAATCAATTAAATATTGATAAAATTATCCAAATTTTCTTTTAATAATTAAGTGTTAATTTATTTTTTTTCCTAAAAAACACAATTAAATAAAAAAGGTGAGTTACTATTTTTTTTGTTCTTCCTTTTTCATTTGGAAAATTAAATTCTTTTAGTAAATAATTTAATAATTAATTTAATTAAAATTGTGGTGTCCAATAGGATTTTGGTAACTCCTCCTATATTGTTTCCCATTTATATTTAAAGAGTGCAGATGTAACTCTAATTCTATTCTAATTTGATTAGTTGAATTTCCAAGTAGAATCTAAAGCTTGTTTCTTAAGTTTTTTGTTCTCTACAATATTTATGAAGAGAAAGAAAAGCTATTTGACATCATCTTCATAACTTAAATTGTTGAAAATCAATAAAATAATAAAATTGTTATACCTCTAGGAAAATTGTTATAACTTCAATTGTTAAATTGTTGAATTTCATGTTCCTACATTTTGAATGGAGGAAATTTATTTTAGTTATACCCGGGGCGAAGCTAGGGTGAAAATGTGGGGTCAATTGACCCCACTCAATTTTTGAAAGCACTTAAAAAATTTTTTTTACCTCACCCAATTTTTTACCCTCACTCAATTTTTGACACCACTCAGAATCTTTTTTTTAATTAGAGATACCCAAGCTGCCAAGCCTCAATCCTAAATCTCATACATCTATATCTGTTCAGCACTTCAGCCACAAAATAGAGAGATCTGGGGCAAAGCCAAACTTCAGTTTTGTTTTCAGAAATAAATTGTGATTTCCCCTTTTTGTTAGTATTATTAAATTGAATATTTGGATGCATTTGTCTAACCCAAAAGTATAAAGTATTAAAAAAAAATTGGCTCGGGGGCGCTGCCCCTGAACCCCCGTCAAATTTTTTATAACTTACTAATAATTTTGACCCCACTATTATAATTTTCTGGTTTCGCCACTGGTTATACCTCTACGAAGATGATATTAATTATTTAATAAATTTCTCTGTTTGTTTTCTTAAAAAAAAATGGTACAATCTAAACCAAAGAAATTTGAGACTCCAATATTTGAATAAGTATTAAAGACCAGTTAGATTTCAAATTGTGGAAATAAAAACGAACAACTAGTTAGTTCTTACAATTTACTAGTCCAACTGAAGAAAATAATAAAATAAAAGAACACCAAAGTATATTTAACTTGCAAACATGTACATAAAAACATTCTTTAATTAACGAAGAAAGCTAGAACAAGGGAGAAGGAGGTGAAATAGAAGGCAGCCCCGTCAGTATGAGATGGCCGGACTGAGCTGGACGACGGTGTAAGTGTCACGTCAGGCGTCGTTGAATGGCCTTCTGGGGACGGAGAAATGGAGGTGGTGGCGGCGGCGGCAGCGGCCCTGACATTAATAACTAGCTTTTGTCCAGAAGTGCAGAGCAATGGATAGGTGGATGTAAAATAATGGTCGCCGGAGACGGTGAGGGTGACTCTTGCCGGACTTGTGGTCCACACGGCAATAGTATCATTTGTATCACAGTTTTCATAGGCCGACTTTGTTACCCTGGCTACATCTTGTGTCTTGTTCACAAAGTTGAAAACTACATTATCAGAAACGACGTATTAGATGGAACGCAATAACAAACCTTGAACCTTCGATTCATAATACTTGTAATTAATTATAAAAGAAATAAAATTGATATTTTTACATAATTTTTTGATATTTTTATATGAAAATTGTCGTTATAGATCGCTAAGATCCTATAGCGACGATTTTTACCGTTGCTAACTCGCTATAGATCTATAACGTCATTTTTTATGTAAAAATATCAATTTTCTAAAAGAAAACGTAAATTTATTGATACAAACTCCAAAATTAAATCTTAAATCGAAAAGAATAATTTCACATCGATTTTAAAGATAATTTGGTATTAGTCTTTTTTTTTTGTTTTATATTTAAATAGATCGAAAGAGTTAAAGTTTGTATTTTTTATGCACTTAAAAAATAATAAGAGATTAGTATTATAGTCTATGTATATATTTATGTAAAATTAAAAAAAATGTAATGGAGTATTAACAACATATATTCCTAAGGTAGAAGTGTTGAATATGAATGCAAAATCTTGAAATTCGTGTCCAAATAATCAGAGGTGACACCCATTTTAAGATCGACAAACTATGTAATATTTTTAAAATAAGTTTATTATCACATAAAAACCGTTTACATACACTCACATGCATATTAGTATGACTCACATGCAGAACAAGTTATGTGGGTCATACTAATATATATGTGAGTGTATATGATTAGTTTTATGTGATAGTAGTATTACTCATATTTCTATGTAGGGAAAAATTTCAACTTTAAAATTAGTATTATCACCAAGGGTGTCTCCAACAACAAAGTTTTTGTTGTAAGTCCAAGTGGAATAAGCTAGTGCACCACCAGGAGGTGGAAGCCAACCTAGTCCATCTCCAACAATATATGTAATAGGCCGCCCATCCGTCAAGCCCGTAACTTTGACGGATAATTTTTGTCCCAAGCTGCACTGCCGGCCCATTGCGCCTATAAAATAGTAGTCACCAACAGTTTCAAGCCTAAAATTTGTTGGGCCGGCTGTTTCCAGCTTAATATAGTTTTTTGTATTGCACGTATCATATGCTTCTTTTGTCACCCTTGCCACATCTTGTTGTCCCGTTATAAAGTTGAAAACTGCAACAAATTTTTTTAAAAAACTAATAATAATAAAAATTCGTATTTCAGTTGTAAATCATCAAACTAATACAAATACAACTGATATACATTTTTCAATTTTTTTAATTATTATTAATTATCATTGGAATCAATCTAACTATACACCATTTATGCTCATACGGATAAAAGAAATATATAATCTTACCTAAAGAATCTCCAATAGTAAAGGTCTTGGGAGAAGCCCATGCAGAATAAGCAAGTGCACCGTCAGGAGGAACACTCCATCCTAGTGTATCTCCGACGACATAGGACACGGCGTCCCTACAAGTGGTCGTCGTGAGAGGCGTCAGTGGAGGCAGACTAGGCGTAGGTCCATAAGGGGCAGTCACATTGATGGCCAATTTCTGTCCCAAGGGACAGTGCGCCGGTACGCTACATATGAAATAGTACTCACCAACTGAATCGAGTGTAAAATTTGATGGACCAATAGCTGTAATTGCTATAGGATTTACTGAATTGCACGAGTCATATGCTTCTTTTGTGACTCTAGTTACGGTGTGTAGCCCTGATACAAAGTTAAAAACTGCAACCCAAAAGAAAATTTTAGTTTGAAAAAATTCTCACCTAATCTATTAAATATACTAAAATGCAGTATATGATACCATAGCTTGACATCTGTCATTCTCACAATTCAACACGTGTCCTGACTAATTAATGTTTCTTAATGCCCTTAACCAAACTGTCCAGCTAACTTAACAAATGAGGATAAAAACAAACCCTAATTCATTCTCCTAAATTTATAACCCCCTAAATCACTACAAATCTAAATTGTTTTGATAATATCAACTGTTTTGATATTATCCTTTGTAATTTAATTATTATTTAATAAAATCACTACTCTATCTCAACACTACCCCCTACAATGTATATTCATTTGTTTTTCTGTGTAAAATTTGATCATCGCACAACAATCTACCATCTTCTTATTATATTTTAATTTATTTATTGTACGTACACATTTATTATTAAAAATTGAATAATCCCGCCGTAATGTGCGGGTTTGTGTCTAGTTTAATATAGAAATTCCGGTTCAAGCATAACTACCACTAGTAAAAAAAATAAAAAAATAGTTGATAATGTCATAAGATTATTTGCCAGACAGAGCAAAGAATGCATTAGTTAGGGTTGAAACAAGTGAAAATTCGGCACGTACGTATATTTGCTCTAATAACATCAAGAGTGCTTCTACGCAGACCGGTTAACTTTGATTTTAGTTAATTTTTGAAAAAACAATTTTAATAGTTGAGTAATTTACGAACGATATTAACTGTTGCATTATTCAAAATCATATAAATTCATATCGAACTTGAATAATTTAGGTAAGGATGAGTATAAATTACCGAGGATGTCGCCAACGGTGAACTTCTGGAAGGAAGTCCAGAGTTGGTACACAAGGGGGCCGCCGGGAGGGATAGTCCATCCTAAGATATGTCCGACCACATGAGTTTGTTGAGCCTCTAGAGTTTGCGTCAGAAGAGCAGTGAGAGCAAGAATCGTGATGGCAAAACTCAGTTTTCTGGGCATCTTTTAGTGAGCTCAAATTTTGGAATATAGTAATAGTTATATGGTTGTGTAAATGAGAGACTGGGTTTTATAGAGTTGGCTTGTGCAATAATTGTTGGGTTTTCTGCTAGTTATCATGAAAACATAATAAGCATGTCTCTCTACTTTAGCGTGTAAAAAAATTTAAAGGTGGAAGAAATGGTGGTTTATTTCAGCAGAAAGCCCAGTAACGCCATATATTTCAATTCTTTCATCTAGAAGATAAAATGGACTCTAAAGTCAAAAGTGATTTTTTTCATTCTTCTTCTTCCGGACTTGAAAGCTCTAGAAGTGAGTACAATGTGGGTGGGAGGGAAAACAAATATAAAGTTTGTTTAGAGATTGTTCTTTATAATAAATGACTCTCACATTTTATGGACAAACTATATATTTTGTTTAGTTTCAAGAATTTGGTGGGTGTGCCATTAATGCCAAGCCCTTGCACTAACATATACTCCCTCCGTCCCTAATTAATTATTTGACATTTTAGATGTGGATACAAGAATTAAGATAATGATTGGAAAGTATTAAATATAATACTCAATTGTCTATAATACTCTTAAATCTTTTGTTGGGATAAGAAGAGTTTTGTTGGTATAAGGAGAGAGAAGAGTTTAAAGTATCAAAAAATAGGTAGAGTAATAAGAGGTAATTTTGAAAAATTGTTATTAATTCTCCTAGATTTGAACAAATGTCCAATAATTAGGGACAAATGAAAAATTCTAAAACGTCAAATAATTAAAGCGTCAAATAATTAAGGACGGAGGGAGTATATAAAATTAGGATTACATAATTAAAACGTAATTAAAGACCTCAAAGTCAATGTTTCACCCCCTCCCCCAAAAAAAAAAAAAAAAAAAATGTCGAGAGAAACTGCATGGCTATTTTCAAATCCAGATAATTAAAGTTATGCAAAGAGATTATTTACAAAATTACCTTTGCACAACACGTGGTACTAGCTGAGTAAGTTTTAGAAGCGTCATTCATCATACCGTTAAAAGTATGCTCAACTTTTGAAACCTCTGCTAGAAGACGTACGGGCTTCATCAATGAAAGGCAGCTTGGCAATACCCTACAGACATTTAACATACAGAAGAAGAAGAAAAAAACATTCTATTCTACATACGTACCTACCACTTACAACCATAGTCTATTTAAGGAGGCTATTGAATGAAATTCTAGAATTTGTTAATCTTATTTCCATGTAACAAACTTGATAATCCGGATCCCTTCAAAACACGGATAAATAAATTTTATAATACTTGTTAGGCCAAAATACTTTTTTTACTGGGTCAGGCCGAATGGATTTGTCTTTTGGACTATATCACCTTTACCATATTGGGTCAAACAACTTGGGCCTCGCTACTTGACTATAATATTGGGCTTAGTCACGGGGTTGGTCCATTACGTAAGGTATTACTTATCTTATCTTTGATCGGTAATCATTACAAAAGCAGTAGTTGACTGTTACGCCTGCCACCTGTCTGCATGGCATTAATGAGGATGGGACTCCGATTGCCGGCGGGAGGTAACAGTGGTAGCAGGTAGGAAAATAAGCTATACACTTTCGGCTGAGATGACCGGGGATGGAAGGAGGTGTCAAGAGATAGTGGGTGGCACAGTAAACCGGGTCTGGGGAACGTATGGGGCAAGGATAACAAAAGAAAAAGAGGTAACAAAACACGACACACAACATTATCTTGATTCACATTCACTCAGACACTGTTCGTTATTTTCCTCCATTGTTAACCTTGTGATCGCCTGTACTGATTCTCACGCTGGAGCTATCCCCCGACGGTCAGGCCGTCAAGCTTTTGGTGTTGACTTGTTGAACTGTGCAGGATCATAACGTCTTACGTGATTGGGACGTGGGAGAAGATCTTGGCGTTAACATTGGCGCTAGAAGGAGGGCAGTTCTAGTGTCCTGAGTATTTTTCAATCACACATTGTGGTCGTTCTACGTCGATATTTATGGGGAAGAGTAAAACACCTACACCTGAGGAGCAGCCGAGGGCTGCCAGTGAATCCGTACCGCGAGTATCTGTGAAGGACCGTTTAGGACCGGCACTAAGTGTTCATGCCAGCACGGCCTCCAAACGATCACATGGAGATTCTCGTCCGAGAGCTGTGAGCAAAGCCAAGCGACAGCTAATTTTTACAGCAGAGAAAGGGTCCGGTCATGGCCGGAAACGAGTAGAAGGCACCTCGCCTAGAACTCGATACCAGGAAGACCAGGACGAAAAGGCTGCCCGCTTGACTAAGATGGCAGATGAAGCTGACAGGGCCATGGAGGCGCTTGTGAAGCAACGGCGGGATATAGCTGAGCAGATGACCCGAATGGCCGAGTTAAGAGACGAAGCCTCCAGCTATGTCCAATCTGAAGAACGGGAACATCGGAGTGGGAAAGAGCCTGTTCATTCCGGGCATGAATCTCATGATAGACTTCGGGAAAGAAGAAGGTCCAGAAGCCCTACCCCTCAAAGATCGAAGAAGGCTTATCACCTTGTCGTTTCTAAGGAACAGGGTCGAAGCGAACGAAGGGGTCGGTCCAGAGATCGTACTCCGAATAGTACTAAGAAGACACTCGTTGTTGCGCATTCCCACCGCAGCAGCCGGGCACTAAGACGAAGCAGATCGAGAGGCCATACACCCGAAAGTCCACCGAGGGCACGACGCTCTGTGGACCGTCATCATCAGAAAACCCCCTCGAAAGTTGGAGATTCTGTTGTAAAGCACCGGTCCACTCAGAAGAGGGAGGGGTCACCGGAAAAAGAAGCATCGTCCCAACCCGAGGGCGTGGAATATCTGGTGAAGGAGGTGAAGGAGCTTCGGAGGCAGCTTGCCGAAGTACAGAAAGTGAAGGAGACTTCGGGAAAGAAGGCATCCCCTTTTTCCGCGGAGATTCTGAGAGAAAAGGCTGACCCCACCAAGAGGTTGTCTCATATTGAAAGTTATGACGGATCGGGGGATCCCTACGACCACAGTCAGGCGTTCGATCGACTGATGGATTATTATGACTTTAGCGATGCTGCTAAGTGTCATACTTTTGTCACGACCCTACGAAAGGATGCCAGACAGTGGATGGGGACTTTGCCTTCAGATTCGATTTCATCCTGGGCAGATATGTGCAGTCAGTTCCACGCCCGCTTCGGGAGCAACAGAAGGAGAGGGAAACCAACTGGCTCATTGGCTCAGGTTCGGCAGTTCTCGAATGAGTCTTTGGGCCAATATGTGAAGCGATTCCGTGAAGCAGTCGGCCAAGTGACAGAGCTGAACGATCTACAAGCCGTGGGACTGTTTCAGAACGGATTAGATCTGGTCAAATCGGAAAAGTTGGTGAAGAAGTTGATGTTTCACCACCCGAAGAGTCTCGCAGAAGCCTTCGACAAAGCAGAAGGCTATATTGTGGTAGAAGAGGCCATGAATAGCCTCAAACATCCTTCTTCAGAACGGCTTAAAGAGACAGATCGGGACAGAGCAGAGGGTGACCAGAGTAGAAATGAAGGAGATAGAGGCCGTCGCGACGGCAAATCAAAGAAATATAATAATAATTGGAGGCAGGGTGGAGAACGCTCGTCCGCTCCCGCTCAGAGGGTAAACAGGACGTATACGACGCTCAACGCCGACAGGGCTGTTATCTTAGAGCAGATCAAGAATCAACCTATTTTCGAGGCACCTCGAGATAACTTTAAGCCCGGAAAAGGGAATTCTCGCAAGTATTGTGACTATCATCAAGCCTCGGGTCACGATACGAACGACTGTGCTAGCCTGAAAGATTTTATCGAGAGAAAGGTGCAGGACGGGGCGTTAGTTCATTATGTGGCTGTCCGAACGAACCAGCAGCAGAATAGAGGACCTGTTCAGGTAGCCCAACCAATTCAGCCAGTGTTCCCTGCTCCCGAACCACCCGCAAGGCAAGTAATAGATGTCATCACTGGGGGCACATCGGGTAAGCTTGTTGGGAGGAAGCGTCGAAGCTATCTGGATTCGGTCATGTCAGTGACGGGTACCCTCCCGAAGCCCGATAGACCCTTCCCGGGTACTGTGATTTCCTTTACCGATGATGATTACCCTTCGGAAACCATCGAACCACATGAGGGATCATTAGTCATAACAGCACAAGTGGGTTCGGTGGACATGAAGCGCATGATGATCGACAACGGGTCTTCTGTGGATATCCTATATGCTCATGCTTATCAGAGGATGCATCTTGATGGGCAGAAGATGGAGATCGGACAGGAGGCCCCTTTATACGGCTTCAGCAACGATCCGGTCAAAGTGGCTGGAACCATTGAACTGCCGGTTATCTTCGGAACGGCCCCCCAACAGGTAGAAATTATTTGCAAATTTTACGTTGTGAATGTAGATTCTGCTTATAATGCTATTTTGGGGAGACCCACTTTGATTGCTTTACAAGCTGTAACCTCTATCCCTCATTTCAAAATCAAATTTCCTACGGCTCATGGCGTCGGGGAGGTTAAAGGAGATCTGGATCTGGCCAGAAGGTGTTATAGAAATGCCGTGATCACTTCGGGAGTAGGAGTATCGAAGCAAAAACAGGTCATGGCGATAGAAATCGAACCTTTCACGGAAAGCAGCTTAGAACCGTTGGTCGTGCCAGCCGTGAAAATAGGTTCGGGTCTACCAGAATCTCTCAGAAAGAACCTCATTGAACTCCTGCAGTGCTATGTTGACATCTTCGCCTGGGAGCCTCAGGACATGCCGGGAGTGAGCAGGGATATTGCTGAGCATCGGCTAGAGGTCGATCCGTCGAAGAAGCCGGTTCGACAGAAGAGGAGGATCTTCGCGCCCGAGCGCCAGAGAATCATCGATGAAGAGATTGCGAAGCTGCTAGTTGCTGACTTCATTTTTGAGATCGACTATCCGCAATGGATGACAAACGTGGTACTGGTCCAGAAACAGAACGGAAAATGGCGGGTCTGCATTGACTACACAGACCTGAATAAAGCTTGTCCGAAGGACTTCTATCCATTACCCCACATTGACCAGCTCATCGATGCAACTTCGGGGTATGCCTTGTTAAGCTTCATGGATGCCTTCTCTGGCTATCATCAAATCTCCATGTGCAAAAAGGATATACCGAAGACGGCGTTCATTACGCATCGTTCGGTATATGCCTACAAGAAAATGACCTTCGGCCTCATCAACGCCGGGGCCACATACCAGAGGATGATGAACTATGTTTTCAGGCGTCAGTTGGGCAAAAATATGGAAGTATATGTGGATGACATGATTGTTAAGAGCATGTTGGTACACAAACATCTGGATGACCTGGAGGAATGCTTTCAGACAGTCCGTCACCACAATTTGAGACTGAATCCTACTAAGTGCACCTTCGGATTGGGGGCTGGCAAATTTCTGGGTTACCTGGTCAGTCAGAGGGGAATTGAAGCCAACCCAGAGAAGATTAAAGCGATCTTGAACATGAAGACTCCTCAGTCGTTTAAAGACGTTCAGCGTCTGACTGGAAGGATTGTAGCTTTGAGGAGGTTTATGTCCAAATCGGCAGAAAGGTGTTTGCCGTTTTTTGACACGTTGAAAGGGCCGAAGAATGCCAAGACGTTCCAATGGACTTCGGAATGCGAAGACGCCTTCCAGAGCATCAAGTCCTACTTATCTTCGGCGCCTTTGTTGGTGAAGCCCGCTCCTGCTGAGCCTTTATATTTGTACTTAGCAGCTAGTTCGTTGGCAGTAGGAGCAGTCTTGGTGCGAGAGGTTGGGGGTAAGCAGCACCCAGTTTATTATGTAAGCCACGTCCTTCGGGATGCCGAAACAAGGTACCCAAAATATTGAAAAGTTTACTTTTGCTTTAATAACTGCTAGTAGAAAGCTTAGGCAATACTTCCAGGGTAGGTTGGTAATAGTATACACAGATCAGCCTTTGAAGAAAATTATGGACAAACCTGAGGTATCGGGGAGATTAGCTGCATGGACGATGGAGTTGTCTCAGTTCTTCGTTGAATATCATTCCCGAACTGCCATCAAGGGGCAGGCCTTGGCTGATTTTGTGGTCGAGTGTTCGTTTTCTGAAGCCGATGAGGCTGTAGCAGGAGCTGGAGGATCTGACATCATTGTTGCGACTCTTCAGCAGAAGCAGAGTTCATGGACGCTGTATGCAGATGGGTCTTCTACCGTAGACGTCAGCGGAGCAGAGATTATTCGGCAGGGATACTACTGGCCAACGATCTTCAAGGAAGCAACTGAATACGTCAAGAAATGCGAGAAGTGCCAACTCAACAGTCCGATCCCACATCAGCCACCAGAAGAGCTATACTCGACTCTATCTCCTATACCCTTCGCTGTCTGGGGGGTTGACATACTGGGTCCGTTACCGAAGGCTAAAGGGCAGGTCAGTTTCGTCATCGTCGCTATTGATTATATGACCAAATGGGTCGAGGCAAAACCACTCCGGCTGATAACAGAACAGGAGTGTCTGAAATTTATGAAAGAATCCGTAGTGTTTCGCTTCGGGATCCCTCAAGTGGTGATATCAGACAATGGACGCCAGTTTGTGGGATCAAAATTTGAAGGCTTTCTGAGAGAACTGGGAGTCCAGCACAGGAAGACTTCAGTGGCTCATCCACAGTCAAATGGGCAGGTCGAGGTGACTAACAGAACACTTCTAAACGGGATCAAGCGCAAATTGGACGAAGCCAAAGGAAGATGGCCGGAGGAACTGCTCAGCGTATTGTGGGCTTACAGGACTACACCGAGAACAACAACAGGAGACTCGCCTTTCAGACTGGCCTACGGCACGATGCCCTGGTCCCAGTTGAGATCGGATCTCCAAGCCTTCGAGTTAGTCAGTTCAGGGAGATCTACAATGACGAAGGACTAAAGGCCAACTTAGACCTGTTAGAATAAGTCAGAGAAGTGGCTTTGATTAAACTTGCAGCCTACCAAAGGAGAGTTGCCAAGCATTACAACAATGGGGTAAAGGTCCGAAGATTTGAGGTGGGAGACCTCGTTCTCAGAGAGGCCGAAGCCTCTACACCGCAGAACACCGGGAAGTTGATGCCGAACTGGGAAGGACCATATAAAGTGGCCGAAGTACCAAAGCCCGGGACGTATCGACTGAAGGCTTTGGATGGATCCGAAATTAAGAACACGTCGCACGCAGGCAGGCTCCGAAAGTACTTTCAATAAAAACTAAGTCAGTCCACTGGGAGTCTGTACATAACCGTTCATCATCAATAAAAAGTCACTTTTTTCACAACTGATCTTCACATTTGTCCTAAGGTCACAGTGGAGTAAGGAGGTATGGTAGGACTCGCTGGCCATTCGATGGCAGCCAATTTATTTGATACCCCGCGTGGTAGTCAAATCCTGGATCCCATATTGTTTTTTACCAAGGGTGGTAAAATCAATGGTCATCGAAGTAAGGAGGTTCGGGCGGACTCGCTGACCATTCGATGGTAGCCTTATTGGCAGGTGGTCCTTATGGCTTCGTCAGGCCCTTCGTGGTAGGCGAACGTCATCGAAGTAAGGAGGATCGGGCGGACTCGCTGACCATTCGATGGTAGCCTTATTGGCAGGTGGTCCTTATGGCTTCGTCAGGCCCTTCGTGGTAGCGGACTCGCTGACCATTCGATGGTAGCCTTATTGGCAGGTGGTCCTTATGACTTCGTCAGGCCCTTCGTGGTAGGCGAACGTTGTAACGACCCCAAAATAGGTCCATTCCACCCAACCCATTCTGAGTCGTCAAATACATGATACAGAAAATAACTACAACTTTATTACAACAATTGTCGTGCAAAATACAACAACACATATGCTGTGAGTTTGGATACAAATATATACCAAATATGACTCATGTTCCAACCGTAGACATCACCTCACAATAACACCTTACATAAAGGTATAGTCAAAAACTGTTTTAGAAATTAGAATCTTTGGGAAGTGCTCAAGGAAACCTTCGTACATGGAAGGCCACGCATCTAGGTTATGATAGATATCATATGGCCACAGAATTATCCTTGGTTGACCCAATAGACCCCAAAGAAAAACGAGAAGATTACTATCATATTCTTCCCAATGGTGAGTCTTCTCTTGACTTATCATTATCTCCACTGTCTCTAATTGAGAATTATACTTCAAACAAACACCAAGATTATATAGGTAGTGCCCATAGATATACTCAGCAAGTGGATGAGCACAACCCTGTCTTACGATGACACGAGGTTGTATGTCATTAGACATCTTGTATGATAGTGACAAAACACCCTTCCAACGTTGGGTTCGCCTCACCCTATTTTCTTCACCAAATATAACTACTAAATGATGACCACCGTTCTATTCCCTTGTTACCCCCGCTCGACCCAGCTACACTCTTATTACCTGAAAGGAATTGTGAAGCAAAAGGGTGAGCACAACTAGCTCAGTAAAGAATATCATGACTAAAGATAATTCAATTATCAATAGCCTTCATCAACAATAAATCAGAGATTTAGAACATATGGTAAATGATAAAAATTTCAACCATAGTTGCAGCGGAACGAGCAATCCATTAGAAGAGTCAAATAGACTATAAAGTCTATTATCTTCTCCATGTTAAAAATCCACCAACAATGTTTTATCCCTGTAACATCAATCAACAATTCTGGTCCACAATCGTATGAATAACTCATAATCATAACTGTAGTTCTAAATTCCTCTTCCCATCCAGGACGATGATAATTTTCATCACCTATCTTTACCTGAAACATCAAAGATCATGGTTACACCAAATCACATTTTCTGTTCATAATCATACTAATAACTTCATCTTTGCACTACGTCCAAAGATATTCATTTGTATCACCAGTTGGTCATGTTTATCTCAACATCTGTTCATCTTTGCACTACTGGCCAAAGATATTCAACAACATGTCATGTTTGCACTACGGGCCAAAGATATTCATCAACAATTCATCTTTGCACTACAGGCCAAAGATATTCATCAATATTTCATCTTTGCACTACAGGCCAAAGATATTAATATCTCAAAGAAATATATAATCATTTCAGAATTTATATAAACAATAATTATAACCATGTTGATCAATTCACCTTTGCACTTAAGCTAAAGATATTCACTTATAAATTCAATGGTCATGATCATACCAGTCACAATTCAACTTTGCACTACAGGCCAAAGAGAACCCTAGTCATGATCATACCAATAATCTACCCATCGTTACACTCTAGAGAAAGAGAATTTCAACATCAGGGTTATAAAAATGTTATATATGATAATAAAATCAATATAATCAACATATAGATTTAATCTTAAGAGTAATATTCATAACTCAACTATAATTTGGTTAGAAAAAGAAACCAATTTTTATCGTGAATAGTAACTCGTGAATAGTAACTCATGAATAGTAACTCGTGAATAGTAACTCATAAATAGTAAACTCGACACAAAAAGGTAGAAATTTCACAATAAAATCCATACCAGTATTTCGGTATAATGATATTGAAAGAATAATATTTCTTAAGCTTATAAACAATTTATTTAAATTGTTTACACTTTACTAAATAATGCATTTAATCATTCTAAAATACCAAACTCATAAGATTTTATCACCAATAATCAAAACCCTCATCAAAAATCTGCATATACCTCATATAGGATTCTCAAGCCATAAAATCCTATTTTCCAATTTTCTTACTTCACATAACATATTTAATTCATTTACTCATAACTAGTCCATTTTCATGAAAAATATCAAATCAGTTCCAAAAATATTTCTTTTCTGGGATTTAGCATAATATAGTCCAATATTGAACATATATTTTTCTCAGAATTTTTAAAACTCATTTACTATTTTTCATATGGCCAAAACCACCGAATATTTAGACATTTATCAAAAATTATACTTTTGTCCAAAAATTCTGAAATTTACAGAGTATACTTCTATCATACACATGTACTCCCAATAAAAATTTCATCAATTTTGGAGTTAACCACAAGGAATTATAAGCGGTTACTTTTAAAATAGTCTTTTCTCATAAAATTCATAACTCTCAATCTATACATCCAAAAATCACCATTTTTGGACACAATCAAGAAAACTCATCAAAATATCATTTTGAATTTTTCCAGAATTTTTGAAGATCAGAAAAATTACGAAACTGAAAATCATAACAACCCTTAAAATCCATTACTATCCCTTACCTCAAAAGAGCAGTACTTCTGACTGGATATCGGATATGATGCTGAAGGAAACTTGCACTAATGAATAGCAACTCACCAAGTATCTAAAAACTCACAAAATATACTTCATAATATAGAGAGAGAAAGAGAGAAAGCTTATGTTTCTGGTGTGATTTTCAATTCTAACTTAGCCCTCTATTTATAGGAAAATTTTGGTAGGTTTGACCTGCAACCTGATGGCTTTACCTGCTACTATTCCCACCCACCACATTTGAAATATAATTCAGCACATTTCTTCACCAACCACAAGTGGGGCCCACCAATTCTAGAATTTTCCACCAAAATGATAAACTCCGAAAATTCAACAATTTCTGAACCAGTCATCTCGTAAAATTCATAATAAATCATACGTTCATTTTTAACGGTTCAAAATTTGTGGGCATATACTCAACTTATATATGTATAACATATCCAAAAATTACCACGATCCAACGGTCGGATTAAAAATTATAACCCCCGCAAAATATCTCAAAAACCCTGATTTTTAATACCTCCATTCCGACAAAAATACGGATAAAAATCTCAACATTAACTCCTTCATTTTTTAACCACAAAAATATATCCCTCATTTATATCCACATAAAATAAATATTTTCTTATCATATGAATCAATAATTAATTATTCACAAATAATATTACAGAATCACATTTATGACAACCAGGCCGTTCCCAGGAAAGAGGGGGCTTTCCAATAAGGATTTCTCCTTACTGGCGCGCAATTAGATGACCAAACCTCTCCTTAGACAGAACTTTCTAGACATTGCCAATAATGCTATCTAATAATACTATTCAAATAATATGAATTATTGATCTGATAATGGGAAATACTGTGCAGCAACAATTATTGAACAACAATAATACAAAATGTTAACGTAGCAATTATTGAATCAATAAAATAAAATATTGAACAGTAATTACTGTAACAATTATTGAGTAGTGCCTTCTTACGTAAGAATCAATAATTTCAAAAATACTATGCAATACCGTGTGCTACTGTGCAATAACGCGTATTACTGTATTTTAACCACCGGGTATTCCAACAGTGTTAACGGTAACAACTACGCCGTTATTTGTAAAAACTCAAATTTGTCGTTTTTTTCACCCGACAGTTATTCTGTTATGGGTCCCACAAATGGCTGCGCCGTCGTACGAATATTCCCCGACAGAAAGAATATTCCACGACCAAACGAATATTCCCCGACAACAATGATTATTTTATAACCACTTGCTTATTTTGAAAAAAAATCATATTTCACTCATAACTTTAAATTTTTATCAATTTAACCATTTACTGAATAGTAATTATAAGAAAAATTGAATACTTTTATTTCATAAAATTCGGGGTCTTACAATCTCCCCTCCTTATGAAATTTCGTCCCCGAAATTTACGTACCTGGTATTTCGAAGAGTTGAGAATACCTTGCTTCTATTTCAGATTCTATCTCTCAGATCATCATGATTTCTCCATTGCTCATCTCCCATGATAACTTCATTTGGGTTCCTCATTTGTTGGGAAGTCATGACAACTGCCATCCCTCGAACTACTCGGCTTTGACTTGTCTGGAGTAGCATTTGGCGTCATCATTACCGTTGGAATATACCTTTCTATAGGACATATTCCTCCCTCAACTGCCTCTTCATACTCCTCATTCATGATCTGAATCATCAATCTTCGATCCATATCGGATTCAGGTTGACCACTATGTACAGGGTAATTCAAAACTCGATGTTGGGTTCTCCCAATTGCTTTCCAAAAAGAGAAATTCATATCATCTATTTTAGCCTTCTTAGATCGAACATCTCTTTCCACAATATCCACGTGTCGTGCGGCTTTTGCCCATGCATCACTTATTCTCACTCGTTCAGTTTTTTCTTCTCTCAGCTCAGATTCTATTTTTATCATCTTATACTCTGCCAAAGAATGCTTCTGTTCAAGCATCACATATCGGGTAACACAAGCTTGAATTATTGCATCATTTTGTTCCACGACCGCCTGTCGTTCTTCTGCCTGCTCTTCTAACTCATGAATACGATTTTGAAATTCTACATTTTGATCATATAATACCTCTAATAAACTCTCCTCAGGTACTTCTTCTTCCTCTTCTTCCTCAGTCTCAGCTGTTACCTCTGCGACTATCTCGGGTGCAACTATCAATTCTTCACTCACCACATGGATATCTCTAATTCCTTCTTCGTCTGACATCACATTATCACGGTTAGTGATTAGAGGTATCCCCACAGTCTCATTCACTCTATTTTTAGCATTTTCGGCTGCCATTCTCAAATACTGCCATAAAACAAGGGTTAATTAAACAAATTAACATATCACATAATATCTCAATATTATGACTGACCAACAAATAAGCTTAGGTAGGACACACTAGCGAAGGATTTACTCATCTCTCCCCTCCTAGTTGTATTCCCCGATCTCCGCCAGAGATCATATCCCTAAGCTCTGATACCACCTGTAACGACCCCAAAATAGGTCCATTCCACCCAACCCATTCTGAGTCGTTAAATACATGGTACAAAAATAACTACAACTTTATTACAACAATTGTCGTGCAAAATACAACAACACATATGCTGTGAGTTTGGATACAAATATATACCAAATGTGACTCATGTTCCAATTGTAGACATCACCTCACAATAACACCTTACATAAAGGTATAGTCAAAAACTGTTTTAGAAATTAGAATCTTTGGGAAGTGCTCAAGGAAACCTTCGTACATGGGAGGCCACGCATCTAGGTTATGATAGATATCATATGGCCACAGAATTATCCTTGGTTGACCCAATAGACCCCAAAGAAAAACGAGAAGATTACTATCATATTCTTCCCAATGGTGAGTCTTCTCTTGACTTATCATTATCTCCACTGTCTCTAATTGAGAATTATACTTCAAACAAACACCAAGATTATATAGGTAGTGCCCATAGATATACTCAGCAAGTGGATGAGCACAACCCTGTCTTATGATGACACGAGGTTGTATGTCATTAGACATCTTGTATGATAGTGACAAAACACCCTTCCAACGTTGGGTTCGCCTCACCCTATTTTCTTCACCAAATATAACTACTAAATGATGACCACCGTTCTATTCCCTTGTTACCCCCGCTCGACCCAGCTACACTCTTATTACCTGAAAGGAATTGTGAAGCAAAAGGGTGAGCACAACTAGCTCAGTAAAGAATATCATGACTAAAGATAATTCAATTATCAATAGCCTTCATCAACAATAAATCAGAGATTTAGAACATATGGTAAATGATAAAAATTTCAACCATAGTTGCAGCGGAACGAGCAATCCATTAGAAGAGTCAAATAGACTATAAAGTCTATTATCTTCTCCATGTTAAAAATCCACCAACAATGTTTTATCCCTGTAACATCAATCAACAATTCTGGTCCACAATCATATGAATAACTCATAATCATAACTGTAGTTCTAAATTCCTCTTCCCATCCAGGACGATGATAATTTTCATCACCTATCTTTACCTGAAACATCAAAGATCATGGTTACACCAAATCACATTTTCTGTTCATAATCATACTAATAACTTCATCTTTGCACTACGTCCAAAGATATTCATTTGTATCACCAGTTGGTCATGTTTATCTCAACATCTGTTCATCTTTGCACTACTGGCCAAAGATATTCAACAACATGTCATCTTTGCACTACGGGCCAAAGATATTCATCAACAATTCATCTTTGCACTACAGGCCAAAGATATTCATCAATATTTCATCTTTGCACTACAGGCCAAAGATATTAATATCTCAAAGAAATATATAATCATTTCAGAATTTATATAAACAATAATTATAACCATGTTGATCAATTCACCTTTGCACTTAAGCTAAAGATATTCACTTATAAATTCAATGGTCATGATCATACCAGTCACAATTCAACTTTGCACTACAGGCCAAAGAGAACCCTAGTCATGATCATACCAATAATCTACCCATCTTTACACTCTAGTGAAAGAGAATTTCAACATCAGGGTTATAAAAATGTTATATATGATAATAAAATCAATATAATCAACATATAGATTTAATCTCAAGAGTAATATTCATAACTCAACTATAATTTGGTTAGAAAAAGAAACCAATTTTTATCGTGAATAGTAACTCGTGAATAGTAACTCATGAATAGTAACTCGTGAATAGTAACTCATAAATAGTAAACTCGACACAAAAAGGTAGAAATTCCACAATAAAATCCATACCAGTATTTCGGTATAATGATATTGAAAGAATAATATTTCTTAAGCTTATAAACAATTTATTTAAATTGTTTACACTTTACTAAATAATGCATTTAATCATTCTAAAATACCAAACTCATAAGATTTTATCACCAATAATCAAAACCCTCATCAAAAATCTGCATATACCTCATATAGGATTCTCAAGCCATAAAATCCTATTTTCCAATTTTCTTACTTCACATAACATATTTAATTCATTTACTCATAACTAGTCCATTTTCATGAAAAATATCAAATCAGTTCCAAAAATATTTCTTTTCTGGGATTTAGCATAATATAGTCCATATTGAACATATATTTTTCTCAGAATTTTTAAAAGTCATTTACTATTTTTCATATGGCCAAAACCACCGAATATTTAGACATTTATCAAAAATTATACTTTTGTCCAAAAATTCTGAAATTTACAGAGTATACTTCTATCATACACATGTACTCCCAATAAAAATTTCATCAATTTTGGAGTTAACCACAAGGAATTATAAGGGGTTACTTTTAAAATAGTCTTTTCTCATAAAATTCATAACTCTCAATCTATACATCCAAAAATCACCATTTTTGGACACAATCAAGAAAACTCATCAAAATATCATTTCAAATTTTTCCAGAATTTTTGAAGATCAGAAAAATTACGAAACTGAAAATCATAACAACCCTTAAAATCCCTTAATATCCCTTACCTCAAAAGAGCAGTACTTCTGACTGGATATCGGATATGATGCTGAAGGAAACTTGCACTAATGAATAGCAACTCACCAAGTATCTAAAAACTCACAAAATATACTTCATAATATAGAGAGAGAAAGAGAGAAAGCTTATGTTTCTGGTGTGATTTTCAATTCTAACTTAGCCCTCTATTTATAGGAAAATTTTGGTAGGTTTGACCTGCAACCTGATGGCTTTACCTGCTACTATTCCCACCCACCACATTTGAAATATAATTCAGCACATTTCTTCACCAACCACAAGTGGGGCCCACCAATTCTAGAATTTTCCACCAAAATGATAAACTCCGAAAATTCAACAATTTCTGAACCAGTCATCTCGTAAAATTCATAATAAATCATACGTTCATTTTTAACGGTTCAAAATTTGTGGGCATATACTCAACTTATATATGTATAACATATCCAAAAATTACCACGATCCAACGGTCGGATTAAAAATTATAACCCCCGCAAAATATCTCAAAAACCCTGATTTTTAATACCTCCATTCCGACAAAAATACGGATAAAAATCTCAACATTAACTCCTTCATTTTTTAACCACAAAAATATATCCCTCATTTATATCCACATAAAATAAATATTTTCTTATCATATGAATCAATAATTAATTATTCACAAATAATATTACAGAATCACATTTATGACAACCAGGCCGTTCCCAGGAAAGAGGGGGCTTTCCAATAAGGATTTCTCCTTACTGGCGCGCAATTAGATGACCAAACCTCTCCTTAGACAGAACTTTCTAGACATTGCCAATAATGCTATCTAATAATACTATTCAAATAATATGAATTATTGATCTGATAATGGGAAATACTGTGCAGCAACAATTATTGAACAACAATAATACAAAATTTAACGTAGCAATTATTGAATCAATAAAATAAAATATTGAACAGTAATTACTGTAACAATTATTGAGTAGTGCCTTCTTACGTAAGAATCAATAATTTCAAAAATACTATGCAATACCGTGTGCTACTGTGCAATAACGCGTATTACTGTATTTTAACCACCGGGTATTCCAACAGTGTTAACGGTAACAACTACGCCGTTATTTGTAAAAACTCAAATTTGTCGTTTTTTTCACCCGACAGTTATTCTGTTATGGGGCCCACAAATGGCTGCGCCGTCGTACGAATATTCCCCGACAGAAAGAATATTCCACGACCAAACGAATATTCCCCGACAACAATGATTATTTTATAACCACTTGCTTATTTTGAAAAAAAATCATATTTCACTCATAACTTTAAATTTTTATCAATTTAACCATTTACTGAATAGTAATTATAAGAAAAATTGAATACTTTTATTTCATAAAATTCGGGGTCTTACAATCTCCCCTCCTTATGAAATTTCGTCCCCGAAATTTACGTACCTGGTATTTCGAAGAGTTGAGAATACCTTGCTTCTATTTCAGATTCTATCTCTCAGATCATCATGATTTCTCCATTGCTCATCTCCCATGATAACTTCATTTGGGTTCCTCATTTGTTGGGAAGTCATGACAACTGCCATCCCTCGAACTACTCGGCTTTGACTTGTCTGGAGTAGCATTTGGCGTCATCATTACCGTTGGAATATACCTTTCTATAGGACATATTCCTCCCTCAACTGCCTCTTCATACTCCTCATTCATGATCTGAATCATCAATCTTCGATCCATATCGGATTCAGGTTGACCACTATGTACAGGGTAATTCAAAACTCGATGTTGGGTTCTCCCAATTGCTTTCCAAAAAGAGAAATTCATATCATCTATTTTAGCCTTCTTAGATCGAACATCTCTTTCCACAATATCCACGTGTCGTGCGGCTTTTGCCCATGCATCACTTATTCTCACTCGTTCAGTTTTTTCTTCTCTCAGCTCAGATTCTATTTTTATCATCTTATACTCTGCCAAAGAATGCTTCTGTTCAAGCATCACATATCGGGTAACACAAGCTTGAATTATTGCATCATTTTGTTCCACGACCGCCTGTCGTTCTTCTGCCTGCTCTTCTAACTCATGAATACGATTTTGAAATTCTACATTTTGATCATATAATACCTCTAATAAACTCTCCTCAGGTACTTCTTCTTCCTCTTCTTCCTCAGTCTCAGCTGTTACCTCTGCGACTATCTCGGGTGCAACTATCAATTCTTCACTCACCACATGGATATCTCTAATTCCTTCTTCGTCTGACATCACATTATCACGGTTAGTGATTAGAGGTATCCCCACAGTCTCATTCACTCCATTTTTAGCATTTTCGGCTGCCATTCTCAAATACTGCCATAAAACAAGGGTTAATTAAACAAATTAACATATCACATAATATCTCAATATTATGACTGACCAACAAATAAGCTTAGGTAGGACACACTAGCGAAGGATTTACTCATCTCTCCCCTCCTAGTTGTATTCCCCGATCTCCGCCAGAGATCATATCCCTAAGCTCTGATACCACCTGTAACGACCCCAAAATAGGTCCATTCCACCCAACCCATTCTGAGTCGTTAAATACATGGTACAAAAAATAACTACAACTTTATTACAACAATTGTCGTGCAAAATACAACAACACATATGCTGTGAGTTTGGATACAAATATATACCAAATGTGACTCATGTTCCAATTGTAGACATCACCTCACAATAACACCTTACATAAAGGTATAGTCAAAAACTGTTTTAGAAATTAGAATCTTTGGGAAGTGCTCAAGGAAACCTTCGTACATGGGAGGCCACGCATCTAGGTTATGATAGATATCATATGGCCACAGAATTATCCTTGGTTGACCCAATAGACCCCAAAGAAAAACGAGAAGATTACTATCATATTCTTCCCAATGGTGAGTCTTCTCTTGACTTATCATTATCTCCACTGTCTCTAATTGAGAATTATACTTCAAACAAACACCAAGATTATATAGGTAGTGCCCATAGATATACTCAGCAAGTGGATGAGCACAACCCTGTCTTATGATGACACGAGGTTGTATGTCATTAGACATCTTGTATGATAGTGACAAAACACCCTTCCAACGTTGGGTTCGCCTCACCCTATTTTCTTCACCAAATATAACTACTAAATGATGACCACCGTTCTATTCCCTTGTTACCCCCGCTCGACCCAGCTACACTCTTATTACCTGAAAGGAATTGTGAAGCAAAAGGGTGAGCACAACTAGCTCAGTAAAGAATATCATGACTAAAGATAATTCAATTATCAATAGCCTTCATCAACAATAAATCAGAGATTTAGAACATATGGTAAATGATAAAAATTTCAACCATAGTTGCAGCGGAACGAGCAATCCATTAGAAGAGTCAAATAGACTATAAAGTCTATTATCTTCTCCATGTTAAAAATCCACCAACAATGTTTTATCCCTGTAACATCAATCAACAATTCTGGTCCACAATCATATGAATAACTCATAATCATAACTGTAGTTCTAAATTCCTCTTCCCATCCAGGACGATGATAATTTTCATCACCTATCTTTACCTGAAACATCAAAGATCATGGTTACACCAAATCACATTTTCTGTTCATAATCATACTAATAACTTCATCTTTGCACTACGTCCAAAGATATTCATTTGTATCACCAGTTGGTCATGTTTATCTCAACATCTGTTCATCTTTGCACTACTGGCCAAAGATATTCAACAACATGTCATCTTTGCACTACGGGCCAAAGATATTCATCAACAATTCATCTTTGCACTACAGGCCAAAGATATTCATCAATATTTCATCTTTGCACTACAGGCCAAAGATATTAATATCTCAAAGAAATATATAATCATTTCAGAATTTATATAAACAATAATTATAACCATGTTGATCAATTCACCTTTGCACTTAAGCTAAAGATATTCACTTATAAATTCAATGGTCATGATCATACCAGTCACAATTCAACTTTGCACTACAGGCCAAAGAGAACCCTAGTCATGATCATACCAATAATCTACCCATCTTTACACTCTAGAGAAAGAGAATTTCAACATCAGGGTTATAAAAATGTTATATATGATAATAAAATCAATATAATCAACATATAGATTTAATCTTAAGAGTAATATTCATAACTCAACTATAATTTGGTTAGAAAAAGAAACCAATTTTTATCGTGAATAGTAACTCGTGAATAGTAACTCATTAATAGTAACTCGTGAATAGTAACTCATAAATAGTAAACTCGACACAAAAAGGTAGAAATTTCACAATAAAATCTATACCAGTATTTCGGTATAATGATATTGAAAGAATAATATTTCTTAAGCTTATAAACAATTTATTTAAATTGTTTACACTTTACTAAATAATGCATTTAATCATTCTAAAATACCAAACTCATAAGATTTTATCACCAATAATCAAAACCCTCATCAAAAATCTGCATATACCTCATATAGGATTCTCAAGCCATAAAATCCTATTTTCCAATTTTCTTACTTCACATAACATATTTAATTCATTTACTCATAACTAGTCCATTTTCATAAAAAATATCAAATCAGTTCCAAAAATATTTCTTTTCTGGGATTTAGCATAATATAGTCCAATATTGAACATATATTTTTCTCAGAATTTTTAAAACTCATTTACTATTTTTCATATGGCCAAAACCACCGAATATTTAGAAATTTTTATCAAAAATTATACTTTTGTCCAAAAATTCTGAAATTTATAGAGTATACTTCTATCATACACATGTACTCCCAATAAAAATTTCATCAATTTTGGAGTTAACCACAAGGAATTATAAGCGGTTACTTTTAAAATAGTCTTTTCTCATAAAATTCATAACTCTCAATCTATACATCCAAAAATCACCATTTTTGGACACAATCAAGAAAACTCATCAAAATATCATTTTGAATTTTTCCAGAATTTTTGAAGATCAGAAAAATTACGAAACTGAAAATCATAACAACCCTTAAAATCCATTACTATCCCTTACCTCAAAAGAGCAGTACTTCTGACTGGATATCGGATATGATGCTGAAGGAAACTTGCACTAATGAATAGCAACTCACCAAGTATCTAAAAACTCACAAAATATACTTCATAATATAGAGAGAGAAAGAGAGAAAGCTTATGTTTCTGGTGTGATTTTCAATTCTAACTTAGCCCTCTATTTATAGGAAAATTTTGGTAGGTTTGACCTGCAACCTGATGGCTTTACCTGCTACTATTCCCACCCACCACATTTGAAATATAATTCAGCACATTTCTTCACCAACCACAAGTGGGGCCCACCAATTCTAGAATTTTCCACCAAAATGATAAACTCCGAAAATTCAACAATTTCTGAACCAGTCATCTCGTAAAATTCATAATAAATCATACGTTCATTTTTAACGGTTCAAAATTTGTGGGCATATACTCAACTTATATATGTATAACATATCCAAAAATTACCACGATCCAACGGTCGGATTAAAAATTATAACCCCCGCAAAATATCTCAAAAACCCTGATTTTTAATACCTCCATTCCGACAAAAATACGGATAAAAATCTCAACATTAACTCCTTCATTTTTTAACCACAAAAATATATCCCTCATTTATATCCACATAAAATAAATATTTTCTTATCATATGAATCAATAATTAATTATTCACAAATAATATTACAGAATCACATTTATGACAACCAGGCCGTTCCCAGGAAAGAGGGGGCTTTCCAATAAGGATTTCTCCTTACTGGCGCGCAATTAGATGACCAAACCTCTCCTTAGACAGAACTTTCTAGACATTGCCAATAATGCTATCTAATAATACTATTCAAATAATATGAATTATTGATCTGATAATGGGAAATACTGTGCAGCAACAATTATTGAACAACAATAATACAAAATGTTAACGTAGCAATTATTGAATCAATAAAATAAAATATTGAACAGTAATTACTGTAACAATTATTGAGTAGTGCCTTCTTACGTAAGAATCAATAATTTCAAAAATACTATGCAATACCGTGTGCTACTGTGCAATAACGCGTATTACTGTATTTTAACCACCGGGTATTCCAACAGTGTTAACGGTAACAACTACGCCGTTATTTGTAAAAACTCAAATTTGTCATTTTTTTCACCCGACAGTTATTCTGTTATGGGTCCCACAAATGGCTGCGCCGTCGTACGAATATTCCCCGACAGAAAGAATATTCCACGACCAAACGAATATTCCCCGACAACAATGATTATTTTATAACCACTTGCTTATTTTGAAAAAAAATCATATTTCACTCATAACTTTAAATTTTTATCAATTTAACCATTTACTGAATAGTAATTATAAGAAAAATTGAATACTTTTATTTCATAAAATTCGGGGTCTTACAATCTCCCCTCCTTATGAAATTTCGTCCCCGAAATTTACGTACCTGGTATTTCGAAGAGTTGAGAATACCTTGCTTCTATTTCAGATTCTATCTCTCAGATCATCATGATTTCTCCATTGCTCATCTCCCATGATAACTTCATTTGGGTTCCTCATTTGTTGGGAAGTCATGACAACTGCCATCCCTCGAACTACTCGGCTTTGACTTGTCTGGAGTAGCATTTGGCGTCATCATTACCGTTGGAATATACCTTTCTATAGGACATATTCCTCCCTCAACTGCCTCTTCATACTCCTCATTCATGATCTGAATCATCAATCTTCGATCCATATCGGATTCAGGTTGACCACTATGTACAGGGTAATTCAAAACTCGATGTTGGGTTCTCCCAATTGCTTTCCAAAAAGAGAAATTCATATCATCTATTTTAGCCTTCTTAGATCGAACATCTCTTTCCACAATATCCACGTGTCGTGCGGCTTTTGCCCATGCATCACTTATTCTCACTCGTTCAGTTTTTTCTTCTCTCAGCTCAGATTCTATTTTTATCATCTTATACTCTGCCAAAGAATGCTTCTGTTCAAGCATCACATATCGGGTAACACAAGCTTGAATTATTGCATCATTTTGTTCCACGACCGCCTGTCGTTCTTCTGCCTGCTCTTCTAACTCATGAATACGATTTTGAAATTCTACATTTTGATCATATAATACCTCTAATAAACTCTCCTCAGGTACTTCTTCTTCCTCTTCTTCCTCAGTCTCAGCTGTTACCTCTGCGACTATCTCGGGTGCAACTATCAATTCTTCACTCACCACATGGATATCTCTAATTCCTTCTTCGTCTGACATCACATTATCACGGTTAGTGATTAGAGGTATCCCCACAGTCTCATTCACTCCATTTTTAGCATTTTCGGCTGCCATTCTCAAATACTGCCATAAAACAAGGGTTAATTAAACAAATTAACATATCACATAATATCTCAATATTATGACTGACCAACAAATAAGCTTAGGTAGGACACACTAGCGAAGGATTTACTCATCTCTCCCCTCCTAGTTGTATTCCCCGATCTCCGCCAGAGATCATATCCCTAAGCTCTGATACCACCTGTAACGACCCCAAAATAGGTCCATTCCACCCAACCCATTCTGAGTCGTTAAATACATGGTACAAAAAATAACTACAACTTTATTACAACAATTGTCGTGCAAAATACAACAACACATATGCTGTGAGTTTGGATACAAATATATACCAAATGTGACTCATGTTCCAATTGTAGACATCACCTCACAATAACACCTTACATAAAGGTATAGTCAAAAACTGTTTTAGAAATTAGAATCTTTGGGAAGTGCTCAAGGAAACCTTCGTACATGGGAGGCCACGCATCTAGGTTATGATAGATATCATATGGCCACAGAATTATCCTTGGTTGACCCAATAGACCCCAAAGAAAAACGAGAAGATTACTATCATATTCTTCCCAATGGTGAGTCTTCTCTTGACTTATCATTATCTCCACTGTCTCTAATTGAGAATTATACTTCAAACAAACACCAAGATTATATAGGTAGTGCCCATAGATATACTCAGCAAGTGGATGAGCACAACCCTGTCTTATGATGACACGAGGTTGTATGTCATTAGACATCTTGTATGATAGTGACAAAACACCCTTCCAACGTTGGGTTCGCCTCACCCTATTTTCTTCACCAAATATAACTACTAAATGATGACCACCGTTCTATTCCCTTGTTACCCCCGCTCGACCCAGCTACACTCTTATTACCTGAAAGGAATTGTGAAGCAAAAGGGTGAGCACAACTAGCTCAGTAAAGAATATCATGACTAAAGATAATTCAATTATCAATAGCCTTCATCAACAATAAATCAGAGATTTAGAACATATGGTAAATGATAAAAATTTCAACCATAGTTGCAGCGGAACGAGCAATCCATTAGAAGAGTCAAATAGATTATAAAGTCTATTATCTTCTCCATGTTAAAAATCCACCAACAATGTTTTATCCCTGTAACATCAATCAACAATTCTGGTCCACAATCATATGAATAACTCATAATCATAACTGTAGTTCTAAATTCCTCTTCTCATCCAGGACGATGATAATTTTCATCACCTATCTTTACCTGAAACATCAAAGATCATGGTTACACCAAATCATATTTTCTGTTCATAATCATACTAATAACTTCATCTTGCACTACGTCCAAAGATATTCATTTGTATCACCAGTTGGTCATGTTTATCTCAACATCTGTTCATCTTTGCACTACTGGCCAAAGATATTCAACAACATGTCATGTTTGCACTACGGGCCAAAGATATTCATCAACAATTCATCTTTGCACTACAGGCCAAAGATATTCATCAATATTTCATCTTTGCACTACAGGCCAAAGATATTAATATCTCAAAGAAATATATAATCATTTCAGAATTTATATAAACAATAATTATAACCATGTTGATCAATTCACCTTTGCACTTAATCTAAAGATATTCACTTATAAATTCAATGGTCATGATCATACCAGTCACAATTCAACTTTGCACTACAGGCCAAAGAGAACCCTAGTCATGATCATACCAATAATCTACCCATCTTTACACTCTAGAGAAAGAGAATTTCAACATCAGGGTTATAAAAATGTTATATATGATAATAAAATCAATATAATCAACATATAAATTTAATCTTAAGAGTAATATTCATAACTCAACTATAATTTGGTTAGAAAAAGAAACCAATTTTTATCGTGAATAGTAACTCGTGAATAGTAACTCATGAATAGTAACTCGTGAATAGTAACTCATAAATAGTAAACTCGACACAAAAAGGTAGAAATTCCACAATAAAATCCATACCAGTATTTCGGTATAATGATATTGAAAGAATAATATTTCTTAAGCTTATAAACAATTTATTTAAATTGTTTACACTTTACTAAATAATGCATTTAATCATTCTAAAATACCAAACTCATAAGATTTTATCACCAATAATCAAAACCCTCATCAAAAATCTGCATATACCTCATATAGGATTCTCAAGCCATAAAATCCTATTTTTCAATTTTCTTACTTCACATAACATATTTAATTCATTTACTCATAACTAGTCCATTTTCATGAAAAATATCAAATCAGTTCCAAAAATATTTCTTTTCTGGGATTTAGCATAATATAGTCCAATATTGAACATATATTTTTCTCAGAATTTTTAAAACTCATTTACTATTTTTCATATGGCCAAAACCACCGAATATTTAGACATTTATCAAAAATTATACTTTTGTCCAAAAATTCTGAAATTTACAAAGTATACTTCTATCATACACATGTACTCCCAATAAAAATTTCATCAATTTTGGAGTTAACCACAAGGAATTATAAGGGATTACTTTTAAAATAGTCTTTTCTTATAAAATTCATAACTCTCAATCTATACATCCAAAAATCACCATTTTTGGACACAATCAAGAAAACTCATCAAAATATCATTTTGAATTTTTCCAGAATTTTTGAAGATCAGAAAAATTACGAAACTGAAAATCATAACAACCCTTAAAATCCATTACTATCCCTTACCTCAAAAGAGCAGTACTTCTGACTGGATATCGGATATGATGCTGAAGGAAACTTGCACTAATGAATAGCAACTCACCAAGTATCTAAAAACTCACAAAATATACTTCATAATATAGAGAGAGAAAGAGAGAAAGCTTATGTTTCTGGTGTGATTTTCAATTCTAACTTAGCCCTCTATTTATAGGAAAATTTTGGTAGGTTTGACCTGCAACCTGATGGCTTTACCTGCTACTATTCCCACCCACCACATTTGAAATATAATTCAGCACATTTCTTCACCAACCACAAGTGGGGCCCACCAATTCTAGAATTTTCCACCAAAATGATAAACTCCGAAAATTCAACAATTTCTGAACCAGTCATCTCGTAAAATTCATAATAAATCATACGTTCATTTTTAACGGTTCAAAATTTGTGGGCATATACTCAACTTATATATGTATAACATATCCAAAAATTACCACGATCCAACGGTCGGATTAAAAATTATAACCCCCGCAAAATATCTCAAAAACCCTGATTTTTAATACCTCCATTCCGACAAAAATACGGATAAAAATCTCAACATTAACTCCTTCATTTTTTAACCACAAAAATATATCCCTCATTTATATCCACATAAAATAAATATTTTCTTATCATATGAATCAATAATTAATTATTCACAAATAATATTACAGAATCACATTTATGACAACCAGGCCGTTCCCAGGAAAGAGGAGGCTTTCCAATAAGGATTTCTCCTTACTGGCGCGCAATTAGATGACCAAACCTCTCCTTAGACAGAACTTTCTAGACATTGCCAATAATGCTATCTAATAATACTATTCAAATAATATGAATTATTGATCTGATAATGGGAAATACTGTGCAGCAACAATTATTGAACAACAATAATACAAAATGTTAACGTAGCAATTATTGAATCAATAAAATAAAATATTGAACAGTAATTACTGTAACAATTATTGAGTAGTGCCTTCTTACGTAAGAATCAATAATTTCAAAAATACTATGCAATACCGTGTGCTACTGTGCAATAACGCGTATTACTGTATTTTAACCACCGAGTATTCCAACAGTGTTAACGGTAACAACTACGCCGTTATTTGTAAAAACTCAAATTTGTCGTTTTTTTCACCCGACAGTTATTCTGTTATGGGTCCCACAAATGGCTGCGCCGTCGTACGAATATTCCCCGACAGAAAGAATATTCCACGACCAAACGAATATTCCCCGACAACAATGATTATTTTATAACCACTTGCTTATTTTGAAAAAAAATCATATTTCACTCATAACTTTAAATTTTTATCAATTTAACCATTTACTGAATAGTAATTATAAGAAAAATTGAATACTTTTATTTCATAAAATTCGGGGTCTTACAAACGTCATCAAAGTAAGGAGGTTCGGGCGGACTCGCTGACCATTCGATGGTAGCCTTATTGGCAGGTGGTCCTTATGGCTTCGTCAGGCCCTTCGTGGTAGGCGAACGTCATCGAAGTAAGGAGGTTCGGGCGGACTCGCTGACCATTCGATGGTAGCCTTATTGGCAGGTGGTCCTTATGGCTTCGTCAGGCCCTTCGTGGTAGACGAACGTCATCGAAGTAAGGAGGTTCGGGCGGACTCGCTGACCATTCGATGGTAGCCACATTGGTAGATGTTCCTTAGGACCTTGTCAGGCCCTTCGGGGTAGGCAAATGTCGTCATTTAGACTTCGTCAGGACCCTCACGGCATCTACCTCATACTTTGGTAACGAATAAGTATTCCTTTACTTTGTTATCATTGCCTAAATTTTTCTAAGTGTTGAGTTTGGAATGCCAAGTTCTGTAACTTCATCTTATCTGTTATACGACTTACCTGGTTGTTAATTAACAGTTTAAGTTAAGTCCGCAAAGGAGCTCGCACATCTTTTTTAAGATTGGATCGTTATTAAAGTGTTGGTAAACAGTAAATACACCGAAGTCATAAGGAATAATGCTGATATTTTATTTACATAATGCTGTTTACAAAATAGAGACTTTACAGGAACCCTAACAGCTAAGGGAAAAGAGAGCCATCTTTACGGATCGACTTCGTCTTCCGAAGAGTCCAGGATGGTCGGGTCAACCTTGGCAGCAACAAGTCTTGCCTTGTCTTTGCTTCGGCATTCGTCGAACCCATCCGAGAATATCTGGATGATCTCCTCGTTCAACTAGGCAGATTTTCGGTATTCTTGTTGAACTTCCCTCCGAAGATCTCCGGTTAGAGGAGGACCCAAATCTCTCAGAGCCCGAAGTTCTCGAAGCTCCTCTTCGAGCTTTGCCCGCTCCTTCAGATGCCTCAAATCCCTAGCTTCAAGGTCGTGTACTTGGACAGCCAAGCTCTTATTGGTCTTCACCATCGTCTCATTCTTCCCAACAAGGACCTCGTTCCGGCGAACCAGATCTATGTTCGTAGTAATGGTCAATTGGTGGGTGGCCTCGGCTGTCTCCAGTTTCTCCTTTAAATTATTCACATCTTTCTGGAGGCCTTCATTATTGAGGAGAGTGGCACCATGGGCCCTTCTCTCCCTTTCCAGAGCCGAAGCCAGAATGGCCTTCTCCCGCCTAGCCGCATCTTCTTCGGCCTCGGACTCCCTATATCGGGGAAGAAGTCTCCCGAAGACAGCATTTGCCTGCATACGGGTAAAGAAAGTCGATGAATTAGTAGAAGGAACAGACGAAACAAAGGATTTCCAAATGTTTCAAATTGAATCAACTAACCTTAGCCTGATAGCTCATGCCTTCTTCGATTAAGTCCCTAATCGAGCTGTTTCCGAACCGATGGTCATCAGTCTCCCGGACAAAGGATTCGAACAGCTGGAAAGGGAAGTTGGCATTAAACTCCGGCCATATGGTGGGAGAGGATGCGGCTTCTCGCCTGAAGGCGGAAGGAGAAGATCTTGCCGAAGATGGCACTGATGGTTCAGGGGGCGGTGGTGGTTGATCCTCGGAAGGTTGCTTCCTTTTTCGAGACAGAAGAGGAGACTCAGTCGGGTCTTCGAGCTCGTCTTCTGAAATGTGAATCTCCGTAGGAATAATGGTAGGCGGATCGGCTGCAGGAGGAGGAACCCGAAGCTCATCGGCAGACAGAGGAGTCACCTTGGTCTTCCTCTTTTTAATCCGAAGAGCCTGCATTCGGTCAACCGCAGGCATGTCAATCAAGCTCGCTGCGGGAGTTGATTGAGATCCTTGAGGAGTTGCCCGGACTTTCCGAACTGCCCTTTTCTTCTGTCGAGGTCGGCTAGGCTCCTCAGCAGGTTCTGATCCGCGGAAGATTTCGGCATCATGGGCTTCCGAAGCCGGAAGTTCTTCTTGGGGAACTTCAGTGGAAGGTGACGAAGGCTTACCAGAGAGGTACCTATCCAGGTCCTTCCGGTCGATCGAAGTCAGCTTGATGAGAGACAACTTGTGGTCATACAACCATGCTTGTTTGCTCAGGAGGCCGAAGCTCCACTCCTTCAGGGGTATCTTCTCTATGATGCGCGTCATTTCTCTTATACGCTCTTCGGATATATCTCCGAAGTCTGCAGAGACGCGATCAGAAGTGGTCCAGTCAGGGACAGATGAGATTTCGGGCCCGTTGACGAAGAACCATTTATTATGCCATCCTCGGTTGCTCGAGGGAGTGTCCATTAAGGACCGCTTCTCGATTCTGGCATTGGGCTTAGGGGCTATCTTACTTAGCACCTTGAAGCCTTTTTCCCGAGATTTCTCCACCGAGAAGAGAGTGAAGAAGGAGTCCACAGCAGGAGGAACCCCTATCTCGTAACAGAAGGCTATGTAAGCCAGTATGTGGATGTACGAGTTCGGCACCAATTGGGCGAACCCCACTCCAACGAACCCTATGAGTGTAATCAGGAAGGCGTGAAGGGGAAATCTCACCCCCTTCTCCAGAAAAGTTGCCGGGACGGCGATCCAACCATCAGGACGCTGGTACATCCTTTCGTGGGAGGCTGCTATCCGTACCCTGTGGGTGTCTGGTATTTGATAACGAGACCGAATGTTGCAGAGCTCAGCCTCAGTAACGGTAGAGGGGGTGTTGGCGTGAGGAAAATCTTCCTCATTCTTGAAAAACTCAGAGGGAGTGGGAAGCGATTCCAAAGGCGGGGCTTCCTTACTCGGGGCATCAATCTGGGGATTCGAGCTCGGAACCTCTTTGTCAGTGTTTGAATGGGGGGTCACGGTGGAGATGGGGGCGACACGAAGTGGAGAGTTTGTATCTGGGTTCTGGGATGCCATTGTTGAGAATTTGCAGAGAAAATGAAGAAATTTGAGGAGGAAAAGACAATAGGCTCTTATGAATTCGAAATAGCAGGGAACCATCCAAGGAGAATGGGCAGCGGCTTTTATAGCGAGTGGTCTTTTCAAAATTCACACGAGAGCCGAGGGCGGCGCATTAATTGGGGATAATGATGTGGGAGAGGAAAGGGTAACGTCCGATTTTGGCTTTGGTGGGTTATCCAAGGTGGGCCGGCGCTTAATGGGCCCTTTCTTCCTGTGGACTCGCACTATTTACAGTCAGTCTTCCACTAAACATCCTGTTTAATGAAAGACTGGGGGGCAATGTTGGGCCAGAATACTTTTCCTACTGGGCCAGGCCGAATGAGCTTGTCTTTTGGACTATATCACCTTTACCATATTGGGTCAAACAACTTGGGCCTCGCTACTTGACTATAATATTGGGCTTAGTCACGGGGTTGGTCCATTACGTAAGGTATTACTTATCTTATCTTTGATCGGTAATCATCACAAAAGTAGTAGTTGACTGTTACGCCTGCCACCTGTCTGCATGGCATTAATGAGGATGGGACTCCGATTGCCGGCGGGAGGTAACAGTGGTAGCAGGTAGGAAAATAAGTTACACACTTTCGGCTAAGATGACCGGGGATGGAAGGAGGTGTCAGGAGATAGTGGGTGGCACAGTAAACCGGGTCTGGGGAACGTATGGGGCAAGGATAACAAAAGAAAAAGAGGTAACAAAACACGACACACAACATTATCTTGATTCACATTCACTCAGACACTGTTCGTTATTTTCCTCCATTGTTAACCTTGTGATCGCCTGTACTGATTCTCACGCTGGAACTATCCCCCGACGGTCAGGCCGTCAAGCTTTTGGTGTTGACTTGTTGAACTGTGCAGGATCATAACGTTTACGTGATTGGGACGTGGGAGAAGATCTTGGCGTTAACAATACTTATAATGCATACATCTTCATCTAATCTAATCTGATAGTATTGGTATTGAAAATCATTTTTGTATAATAAGATCATCACTTTTAGAAAATAATTGATCTTAGAGATTGTTGATCCATACTGAACTACAGAAATTTTGGGTGTAATTTGGTGTGTAGTAGAGCCCTATTTATAATGTAAATGAGATAACCTTATATTAATTAGGTTCATGAATTAAAAAAAAAAAACAAATGTCAAAATATTATAAAATATCCTTAATAAGTTCAATTTTGTTTTAATTCAATGCGAATAATAATACTGATGTAAATGATACATTTAATGTTTAATAATAAAACCAAAAAACCCTTGGATTTTGCATGTTTAGTGTTAAACCCAAAAAAAACCCTCAAAATACTGAGTTGACAAAAAAAAACTTATATTAATCTACTTCAATAACGGTTAGCTCACTTTTCTTGCATCCGGTCCCAATCTCTCTTCCATACAAAAATGTGGGATGCGAGGACAATGTTATCAATAACGGTATGTAATAATTCAAGAGATTAGACATTCTTAAATTGAATTAATTTGATTGATAATGAATATTTATATTGTGCGCTCAAAGTTTTCACAACAAAGTTACATTGGCTCAAAATTATGCATCAGGCTACACTCACTTAAAATCTACTCGACTAATTATTCGTATATATTAATATTACTATATCAATCAAAACATATCATAATAATAATCTTAAAAGAGAATTGTATAACTGAATTAATTTAGTTGATCATAAAATTACTAGATAACTACCAAAAATAATAAATTTAAAATGAAATAAATCTCAATAACCAAGAAAAGAAAAAAATATTTCGCATCGCGTGAAAGAAACATATAAAAAAATTAATCCATGCCTGACAGAGGCTACAAGCTTATTATTATTTTGTTGACTCAAGTAAAAATATATTTTTATTTCTTCAAGTCTCGGATACAGAGTTTACTTTATAATACGGAATACAAGATAGAATTTAGAGCTTAAATAGACATTAAAAAAAAAAGTATACGCAATCCTACTATTAAAATTGTACTCGTGAATCCATAATTATACAAATTTATAATTTGAAGAAAAATACATCCACAAATTATAAACCACTAATCCCCAATTTACAAGTATTCCATTGTCTATCTTACTATAATAGCCACCATCCCATGCCCTTTTGAAATTCTACTACTCGGAATAGGATGTGATCTCCCCTCTTCTTTCTTCTTTTCTTGTTTTTTGAAAAGAAAAACGTTTTTCTTGTCTCATGGCATAAAAGGGGGACTTTAGACGATAAATCATTTCATTACACAGCTGTAAGGGTGGTTCAAACTACTCTTTTGAAACTCGGTTGGACCGGTCAGTTTAATCGGTCTAATTTGGCCAATTTGGTCAAAATATTGAATCCATTAACCACCAGTCGAATCCGTAATTCAACCGGTGCGTAAAATTGGTTAAATTAACCCAGTGAAACGAATTTTTATTATTTTTGTATTAATTTTTTTTTAATATTAAAATTAATTACTTTTAGTAATATTTTAACTTAATTTTATTATGTTTTAGTTCATAAAAAATAAAATTCTTTAAAATTTTATTAATTACTAATAATATATATATTTACATATTTATGACGTCATCGATTCAATAACGGTTCAACTACTGGTTGAATCAGTGATCCATCTATCCGATAATTTTTTTGGATCCTAGTTAGTTCAAACAATGGACCACGCCTTTGAGAGACGACAAGTTACTATTTCTTACTATTTCATACGTGCTTTAATCTCCTCCCATAATTAGCGACAAGAGCAATTGTATTTTGAAAGTATATAAATGTTAAAATCATCATTTCTCTTCATAAGAAGTTAACGGAGAAGAAGGTAAAGCAGCAAATATTACTTTGTTGCACAAATCAAACAAACGATGAGTCTACTTTTTATGCTAAAATAGGAAAAACCGCAGTCAATGTGTGCACAAGATAAATCGCCGTATGCTCGTCCTGAAAGTAAGCTCCCATTTTACCACAACTTTAATGCAAGAGTAGAAGAGATGCATGGTCTTTCCTGCCCCCGTCTTTCTAAATCTATGTATGTATAGGTAATCATATAACAGTAACTAGAGTAATTGCTGAAATAAAAGATATTTCATATTAGCAATTGCTAGCTAGCTGAGTATCCAAGGAGTAAAATGAAATGAAGATGTATTTCTAATAATATGCAACATAATATGGTAGCAAATCTTTGTAATAGGGATCTTGAAGAGATATTCTGTATTAATGTGATATTATATGGTACCTGACCTAGAGGTATAAGGATCTATTGGATGCTAATTTTGTATTGACATAACAGGCTGGCCTGAAAACTGTTTAATCTGTTGTTATCTTATGAACAGGAGCAACGCTGAAGAACAAGCAGTTAATACCAAGGCATATGACCAAGATCGATCTTGAGCTGGAGTTCCCTGAAATACGTGACATTGGCAAGACGCATAACAAAAAGTAAATAATTACAATGTTATGAATGAGAACGATTATAACAGCAAATTGAAAAATAAATGATATTGCTCTTGCCCATATCTAGTCCACAAAGGTTTACAAATATTTGCTAATTATTTCGAATGTGGTCTCTACTAACTAGCAATATTTGCTATATATATTATATTAGAAATCATTTTGTATTCAGAAATTCATGTTTTATTAAAACATCAGGATTTTAATTAATAATCAAAACTGGACATACCATTAGATAGCAAGATTGATGGTTAAAGAATATTTTAGGTATCTGTAAATATCCAATGCATTTACTCATGATTTAAACAAGGATGAAATCTAATCGTAGTCCAAAAATATGAGCTTGGGAAATCAAAGTAAGGAACATACAAATTCCTCGGACCACATCCATTATATATAGTATATAGTAAATACTAAATGCTTCTTGCAAACCAAGTTCAGAAAGTTCCCGGACACGGGAATTATAGCCTCACATTGACTTCGATACATGGAATCTTGCCTGTAAGTTCAAAATGTGGTAAGAGACATAATTATTAGGGAAAACTAAAAATCGTGCAAGCTAATAGGCTTTTCTACCCATCCAGCAAGGATTTAAGCCCACATTATACTTCCCACCCACCCCCTGGCACGCACGTGAATCTTTATTCATCTCCTGGAGCTTACTAGCTCATGGATCTTAATTCCTTCCTCTCTTCAGAATTTTGATTCCATCTCCTGATAGAAATCTCAAGAAGACGGTACCTATTGAAGCAAGTGAACTCTTTGGATTTAAGATTTAAGGTTAAAGTGTCTAGATGTCTCTCACTCCAAACCTTTATATATTCAATGCAAGGATGCAAAATATCACAACTTACCCCATGGATTAGAAGTAACAAATACTTCAACTAGACTTGAACAGATGACATTGCAAGAAACCATAGGCGTACTTGCCACGAGCCATCAATACTTGTGCAATTTTTTTTTTTGAGTGGTAATTTTAACCACAAGTATGGGGATTGTAAGCAGACTTGAGGCTATTCCTCAAGGCCTCTGCCATTTTGCCCAATCCCACTCTGCAAATCTCTACTGAATTCAAAACAATTCCTTGCAGATTCCACCACAACAATGAAATTCTAAACTTGTGACATGGAACCCATGAGCAGATGATGTGGCCGATATAACTTTAGTAGGCTCATGGTATCAGGATTTTTGTAATGAATAAGCTACATTTTTTATCTAGCATGTCAATCTCCTTTCCTCCCACCTCCCCCGCCCCTAATTTCTTCTTCTGGTGACCTTGTCATCTTCCTACTTATCTCTCCTATATTCTTTATGAACCACTCCATTATATTGTTTAGTTTTATCTATCTTTGAGGAAGATTCTGTAGGAATCAGTCCGACTGAAGAGTAAAATTTATAAAAGGTATCAAGAAGATGAAAAGATATCTTAAACATACTAGAGGTCGAACTCTCCAAAAAAGAGTAAAATAGATTTATTAAATAAATGACCCATACTCATCGAGTAAACCACCTAAACTGGAGAAACACGTCAAGTTACGAAATATGTTAAATGGGGCTCATACCTTCAAAGATGAAATAGATTAAGCTGCAGACGAAGATCATAGTCCAGAAAACCCAATATTATACGAAATGCTCCCATCAGCTTTGAACAGTCCAAAGTTCCTTTCAGAAGTTGAACCAGGCTTTGAGTTTTCATTAAACAACGCAAAAACATACACCTTCAACACCATTTTTGGCCTCATTGGGGTTCCCTTCTTCTTGGCAAGCCTTTTACGCAAATTATAATTGTAAGTCCTTGCATTATCGACAGTTGCTGCAGCTTCTTTGTCATCCCCACGAGAAGCCCAACCTGTCTCTGTAACTATAACCTCCATTTTCTTAAATCCAGCATCTTTTAAAGCAGCATAAGCTGCATCAACCTGAGCATCAAGCATGTTGTCATAATGAAGATTGGTTTTCTGATCATGAATTCCATCTGTTGACTGGAAAAGTGCATAATTTATATCAATCTTATCTGGACTATACATGTAAGCCAGAAAAGGGTAAGCGTTTAAACAGAAGGGGGATCCGATCTGTGAGAAGAACTCCAATAGTGGCTTCATGTATTGAGCAACACCCTCCTTGAAAGTACACGAAGAAGGGGGATAAGACTCAGCAAAAACATCCTGTGAATGAGCCGTGGATATCTGAACATCATTTAACTGAAGCTTTTTTGTGGCATTGTAAATATTTTTGGCAGCACCCAACAGAGCTTCCCAGAGTTCCAAATCACCCCCTCCAAAAACTTCATTTCCTATTGCAATACCCACAATGTGCGTCTTGGGATGGAATTTCTGCACATTTTCTTTAACCCATGTTAGGGCATGATCTGCATTAGAACTCATATCTTTTAGGAATTCATTTGGAAGTCCGACCACCAATTCAAGCCCAGTCCCACTAAAGGCATTGAGGACACTGTGATCAGCATCATAAATTCGGACATTCTTAATCTTAGCCGCTTTAAGGAGTGTAACAACTTTATCAGGTGAAGGGATGTTATCTGCAATTCTTCCATAATTTATTCCATAAGTTCCGGTGAATGCTTTCACTGCCAGGTGCCCTAAAGAGGAAAAAGAAAAGAACCAATATTCACTATAATAGTATAATGTCATTTCCTCATATTTAAAATGTACTACAAACTTAGTCTCCACTCTCCAAACTAGACACATAATTTACACACAATTTTCCAAACCGACTCCAAAACAAATTCGCTTGATCACATGATTGCATTCTGACTTGACTCGACTTAACAAGCTGATGACCTTTCCACGACTACATACAGAGCAATTCAGAATTGAATCGAAACCTGTAGTGAAATAATGATTGAAGTTCGCGCCAAATTCTACTTAACTGGATTTGGCTTGTTTACAGCCCAATTAGTAGCATCACCAATCTCCAAACCTCAATTAAACTTCCTAATCTTATTTCAGTTATCTAAAACAATTCATTCAATATCTAACGCTCCCTATCAAACTAGAAGAGTAGCATCTTAATACTATGATGCCCTTAAAATTTTGATATTAAAGCATGATATATAGCCTATTAAATATCTTACATACCATTGGAAGTTTGAACACAAACATAGGGATTGTTTGATAAAATTGAATGAAAAGTTCTGAATGTACAAGAGAATCTGAATAAGTTGAATGGATTGGATAAGAAATTCTGAAAACATAATGAAATGATGTGTTTGGTAATTGTCTGTCAAAAACATCTGAATACGTATAATTTCCTACTTTAACCTTCTGGACTTTTGAACAATATTAAATATAAACTTTTCCTACAAATAAACAATATTATCTAAGAAAAATTAAATATAAACTTTTGAACAATATTTGATGTAGTATACTATTAATAATATAATTTTAGGAATAAAAGCCTAAAAAAATTAATAACACTTTATCCATAAAGTTAAAATAAAAGACAACAACAACATTCATTAAATTGGTTATTGATCAATTTTTTATTAAAAAAAATCAAAAACAATATGTATATAAAAATATTTGTTTACGATAGTAAAACAAGATAGATATCGAATGTAATTTTTAATTGTCAATGAGGGTATGTAAGTAAAATTATCATTCAACACTAAGGTCTTCTCCTTACCTATTCAGCCACAATTTTCTAGAAAAATCATTTAGTTACATTCAGGCGCATTCAGAGTTTAAAAGTTACAAAACAAACCATCTAAATGGCTTATTTGGTCAGATTTAAACCCATACTCATTCAGAAGTAAATAGGGTTGCAAACGATCCGAACTTTGACGAACTCGAACACAATAAGTCGAACTTGAACATATTCGAGTAACACGATCGAACCAACACACATGTGCGAGTTCGGATTGTTAGTTGTTCACGAACAGCTCGCGAACATAATCAAACATCATCATATTCGCGAACATCATCAACACACTGAAACAAAAATTAGGCCAAATATTGTAAATATTCGAGCATCTCACGAGCTACTCGCGAATCACTCGAACCGAAACTAGAACAAGTCGAACCGAACCACATGGTTTGCGAATATGTTCAATCGAGAATCGAATGTAATACCACGTGCGAAGTGCAAACTCGACACGGTAAGGCAATCCAATCGAACTCGAACCGACAGTCGGTTCGTTTACAGGCCTAGAAGTAAACAAACAACCCATAGTCCTGATCTAAATCACCACGCCTACTAATTTACACATCACATCTCGTAAGAGAGTAACTAATTTTAGACAAACTGAACAAAAACTTGGCAAATTGATCACGTAAAAACCTCCTTAAAAAATCAGTTTATAGAAACAATTGGAGTAATTTTAAATTGTGAAAGACGTCCTCGGACTGTAGACCTCATCATAACAAAAATATTAGTACGTTTTATATATACTCAGATATTAATATAACCACACTTTTCGTAATCAGTGATTTGAAAACAACTTTGTTCAATAAATCAATCAAAGTAAGGAAAAAATCAACGAATTCCAATTAACGAATCAATCCACACAGTTCTTGAAGTACAATAAGAGTAAAGTACCTTTTGGAGTGAAGAAGACGAACAGTATAAGAAAAAACCGGACAACGGAGAATCGAGAAATCCTCATTGTTTCGAATTGAAAACGCCGTCGTTACCTAAGGAGAAACTCTGTATCCAGCGCCTTCTCTTACTCGACCATGCCATAAAGACTAATTAACGATCTCCTTTCACACACACACTCTCCCTAAAATGTGCAATAACTTTCTTGTCTTCTCACTATGTTTAAATCTACTTCATTGACTCTTTCTCTCTCAATATATATATATATATATATATATATATATATGACGGCCGGCATATTGTCGTGGCTCCGGCGCTGAGATGTGTTTATGTGGGGTTTTGGCGGTCGTTTTCGGGTGGAGTGGGTATTTTTGATAATTTAGACCATGTTTGTTTGGTACTTAATTGTTAGAAGTAAACTAATGAACTGATACTATAATTTATTTTCTAATTATACGAGTACTTTTAACAACCAAACGAGGTATCTGTAATATTTGTATTGTTTCTTTGATGGGCCAATGGGAAATTACCATGCGAATTTGGGCCACGCGGTGTCTGATAGGTATTCACCCAATTTAGCTTTTCACTATCAAAACTAAGGGAGTTAATAAATCGAATTAAGTTGAGTATTGAATTATTTGGATTTATTTTATAAAATTTATTAAGTATAAAATAAGATTTAATTAAGGTTCGTTTAACTATCGAGTCGAGCACGATCTCGAATCGAATCCGAATAATTTGAACTTTTAAAATAAATATGATCCGATTATCAATAGAAAATTATAATTTGAATAGGTTCGAGTAATTTATCAAAATTTAAAATTTGTTTATATTTAAATCATTTATATTTCAACTCGAGTTTGAATCGAACTTTTAGTCCAGCGAGTATGAATCGAGCCCGAACTATTTGCTCATTTTAATGAAAACACAGGAAAAAAATAATTGTAAACAAGCAATTAACGATCCTTTTAAATTTTAATTAACATAAATTATTTACACATGATTTAACAAAAACAAAAATTCTAATAATTAAATTTGTTGAATACTTAAAAAAAATCATACCGGCATTTTCCTTATTGTGTTACTTTGCTCGTATGGTTTTCACTTTTCACTTCTGAATAGTGTGAAAGAGGGAATGAAAACAGACAACTAAACTTATTTCAAAATTAGTTTAAATAAAAAATAATATAGTTAATAGTCTTTACTTCATATATAATTAGTTAATTATATAAAATATAATTATGTATATATAAAAAAAATTATCATGTAAAATTGAGCAAGAGAAAAGTAGATTGAAATGATAATATTGAGATTAATGGAATTCATACTCAAGAATTTTTTTTTTCTTTTAATATATATAAAAATATAAAAAATACATATAAAAATATTTCATACTCATAATACTTTTAACTAGCTTAAAGACTATTCTTTGGAGGTAAGCCAAGGTGCGCTTTATTGACCAGCTTCCAGCCGTGTCCCATCCCATGTGACACGGACCACAGTCAGCATACAATGACTCGCTTTGCTAAACTCCATTAGTTTCCAAATTCCACAAGATATTTGGACATGCACATACTTTTCCACAAAAATATACAAGTAAATGGAACTATTTGGACCACACATTTGCCAAGTATTTGGACATGACACAATTCAAATTCCGCCCTTTATTTAAGTGCATGTTTGGGTCTTTTGAAATCTTAAAAGTAGTATTTTAAATTTTAAAATTATAAATATATAATAATTTTAGTATCATAATTTTGAAGAATATTATAAATATATAATAAGACAATATTTAATTTTTTTGGTATTCTTTTTTAGTTTTTGGTCTTTAGTCTTCGGTCTTTGATATTTGGTATAGACCTAAAATTTAATTAGAAGCAAAACACTTTTTATGCTACTACTAGAATTAAGACTTTCTTTATGGTTTTATAAACTTTAATATTAAATTATTTTTCTGCAATATTTTTTTAATAAGATTTCTTTAGTACGTATACATATTTACATAAATATATAATAAGAAAAAATTTGAATTTTTAGTGTTGGTTTTTAGTCTTTGGTATATACCTGAAATTTAACTGGAAGTAAAACAATTTTTCTGCTCCTCCAATAACTAAAACTTTCTTTACGGTCCTACAAAGTTTAATATTAAATTATTAATTTTATTTTTTATAAGAGTCATTTAGTTATTTAGTCATACAATAAATTTTAACTTAATAGTCATATTTAGGATTTTAATTTAAGTTTCAAGTCAACTTTAATCTCTAAATGGCTATATATTATAAGTACATAATAATTAATATAAAAATTACATATATATATATATATATATACATGAAATATATTAATAATTACTCTAGTTACCAATTCTATTATATACAGGAGAGCTTTAGTTAATTAATGCTACAAATTAATTCTAACTTATATATTAATAATTTATCACATGATTATATAATCTCTCATAAATAATCTTAGGAATAACAAAAAATAGTCCATAGGACTATTAATCATCCATCATAGGATAAAATAGTCTAAAATAATGTTAAATTAAGATAAATAGTTCAATCTCAAACATAATTTTTCTTTTTAACTTAATATTTTAGAAAAAAAATAAAAAATATATAATTAATATTTTGTCTAATTAACTAAAATAGTAGTATAATTTGTGACATATTTGCGAGGAAGGAAGTAAAAATTTTAAGCTCCAGTTACGAGAGTCTAATGTGACGACGACAAAGGGAGTGGTTAGCATGAAGTTAATTTTGGTCAATTGATCAATACAATATGGACACGTATGCGGTAGGTGATCTCTTTATCTGTGTGTCAGTATTGTATTGGTCAATTGACCAACTTACCATGAAGTTAAACTTCATGGTAACCGGATCACATAAAAAGCTATAAATAAATAATAATATTAAGAAAATGTCACATAAATGATATTTACTTCGTTTTTTTTACTTGATGTTTTAGGAGGAAAAAAAAGAAATTGAAAGGTAATGATACAAATTCTCCAAAAAAAACAAAAAAGAAATAGAAAAACTATAGACTCATTAACAAACAAAAAAAAAAAGCCAAAGCAAAACAAACTAAAACCTCTTTTATAATTCTTGTTACCACATTAAAATGACTACAATACCCTCAAAGATTTGAAAATCCAATTCAGAATGATATGTAAAGGATATCCAATAATCTTATCCTTTGGACTTCCAACTGTCCATACCTCAAATCTTTCCCACCTAAAAAAAAACAGGAAAAAAAAGGAAACAAACAGAAAAAATGGCAGCAGTGTTCCTCTCAAATGCAAGCACCTTCCTCCCTTCTCTCTCATCCTCCTCCACATCTTCATCAATTTATTCACAGAACCAGCAGAGGCAAATACTTGTATGCAAGGCACTGAATGAATCACCAATTTCTCCTCCAATTCTTTCCAAAAGAAACCTTTCCATTAGTTTCACCACAACTTTTCTCTTCTCATTGGCTGGTAAAGGCTATTCTGATGCCAATGCCGCCATACTAGAGGCTGATGACGATATAGAGCTCTTGGAAAAGGTGAAGAAGGACAGACAGAAGAGGCTTGAAAAACAAAGTGTTATCAGTTCATCCAACAAAGAGAAAGGTAAACCCTCATGATTTTAGTGTACCCATTAGATATTTTTATCATTATCTTGTATTCTTTGCATTTCTTGAAAATTCAATCACTTTGTTAAACACCCAATAATAGATTTTACCCCTTTTGTGGGTTGGGGTTGGTAATTGTGCCTTAAATTCTGGAAATGGAATATTTATAGCTTACAGAGTTAAAGAACTCCAAATTCTGATTTGATTGAATTCTTGCTCAATTAGCATGCAGAATTTTAGAGATGATTTCAGTTTGTTTAGAAATTTAATTGGGAGACGCATTGTTGGTACTAGCTGTAATGCTAATCCCTTTTAACATATTATTTTAGGTGTATTGGGGTTTATATTATTTTGTTGGAACTAGAATTGGCCTTGAGGTGTTAAAGTGGTGCTTTAAATACTTCCAAAACCTCGACTAGAGAATAACACACAGTTTTATGAGTCACAAGCCACTGGAGACGGTCCTTGTTTTAGTAAAATTGTAAAAACAAGTAATGGTTGTTAATAGGTCATGCTGTTTCAGAACACAATTAACCGACTAAATTAACTAATCATATATGGTGGAAATGTGTTTCCAAAGAATTACGTACAATGCAGTCAATTGCAGAGGCACCTTAATATGAGCTCAAATGAAAATATTATGGCCAGTAGTTTTTATTGCTAAAAGCCACTAATATGGTGCCACCACTCTTAAAATCAGCTATTATATGTTGCTGAGCAGAAACACATAATGGTGTTGCACATGACTTGCATTCTAGTTTGTGCAGTTATAATTCTGCTTAAAGATCACGCATTCTAGCTTTTGATGTGTTCTCCTTGAATATAGTCAACTGCATAGTAAATTTTTAACCTTCTTGGTTTATGCTTTATTTGATTGATATATAAGTTTGTACCGAGTTCTTACTCCTCACTTACATATCTGCATAACTTGTCTAACATTACTACGACAAGATTCTTTTTTACAGAATATCTGCAAGATCTCATTTACAAGCTTAGCAAAGTAGGTCAAGCCATAGAAAACAATAATCTGCCTGCAGCTGGTTCAGTTCTTGGTCAAAGCAGTGATACAGAATGGGTTCGGAAGGCCAATGCAGCCCTCAGCAAGGTCTTTTTATTGAAATGTTTTATCCTCATGTGATCACTATATTGTTAATATGACAACCGAGTGTTTTGTCTACCTTTCCAACAGTTGAGCTCCAGCGTTGAGGAGAAGAATGAAGTCAATACATTTAGCTCCTCATTGTCTTCTTTGATTTCATCAGGTAGGTTCCCATCGCTGAAAGCCTGAAGGGTTATTCCAAAGTGTACAAAGATCAAGAATGTTGTATTATTCCATCAAAAAAAAGAACAAGAGAAGATAGTTGTATATATACATATTTAGATAATTAATGCATGAGCAACTTAATTATAAGCTATGTTCCACCTTTCATAGCTTAATCGTAGGAAAAATGATTCCTCAATTCTATAGGTAGATGCCTGAGCTTATAGCTACCAATAATATTCAAACCAGTTTAGCTTCTTATCAGCTTGGACTCAACCCCCAAAATTGAGGCCCTCTTCAATTTGCACGAATAAAAATAAAAAAATAAAAAGGTGCAACGCATTTAAAGATTTGAGAGTCTCTAGTGCTTGTGTTTCAATAAATACTTCTTAGCTAACAGCGGGCTTGAAAATATACACGTGAATGTAATTGTGACGTACATATATCTCGATTAAATGGCATGGTAACCACAACCTGCCAGGAAGTGTAAGAAGAACCTCACAAATCCAAGGCATAAACCATTGCAAGTCTATTGTGCAACTGTCTAGAGGCTTTACAAATCCAGCCAACAATACCACTGTGTCTCACTTTATCTGCGCACCATGTTTGCTATGTGTAGTTCACAGTTGCACTTAATTAGGTGATCTAACATATCAAAATTATCGACAGAATTAATGATTGAATCCTGGTATCCTTGAAAAGAAATGAAAAAGAATAGAAAGAAGTCCCATTTATTTTTCTTTGTTTGTAAGATCAATCTCTTTTGCATTTTGCAGTTGTCGAGAAAGATATTGAAGCCTCTAAAATAGCATTTGTGGCATCAGCAAGTGCATTCGAGAAATGGACAACATTGACAGGATTCGCTGGACAACTTAAAGGGCTGTGAAGAAAAGAAGAGCTCCTTTTTTGGTTTTTCAGTTTGAAATGCTATGAGAAAAAAATTGATTGATTCCTTTAATCCTCCAGAAATCTTACCAGAAAGTGTAAATCAAAATCAACAAATAAGGTTCTTTTGCCCGCATATTTTGCGTAATTGTCAGCTCATTATGTTGGAAGTAACGTCATTTTGTAGTTGAAAGTCTTGAACTATCAACAGCCAGGATTTCATGTATTGAATGACCAATAATTCTATTGCTCTATAGTCAAAATTGGTTAGCCTCCGTCCCAAATCACGAGTCCAAATTCTCTTTTTAAAACCGTCCCAAAAATGGGAGATCACTATTAAAGATAATATACAAATCATTATATTTCAGTTGCGCTACTTGTGTCAATGTGTTGTTGGGCATTAACTTTGATTATGTTTAAATGTTAAAAAGTCAAATTTTGTCTAGTATTCAACTTGTACAATATACTCCCATTTTGTAAAACAAATAAATTATGAATGAAACGATTCTTCAAAGTGCAAACAATTAGATGAACTTCATAAACAATTAACAAAAGAAAAGAATAACTACAAGTTTAGATTATGAATTCCTATTTTTGAACGGAACACGGTGTTTACAAACTATGCAACTCCTGTATGGCTTTTGATTTCCTCTGTTTCTGCAAACCAATTGAAGTTGTTTGCTGCAAAACTTAAAAGCCCAAATAATAATTATCCTCCGTGTAGAAAAAGAGTACCAATTGCGATTTTCATGATCAGACACCTGACGAGGACCAACAATCGTGCAGGAATAAGTAAGAAGGTGCACTACAATGAGTTCCTGAACATACAACTAAGTTATAATATTACAATAACAAGAGGTCTGCATCCTAAAAGTCCCAGTCAATGCAACAAAAGGCAAAGGCATTGGAGGACTGATCTATGAATTAAGATGGTAATGGTACAAAGAAATCCACATGCTACATGTCCCTTTGATGCAGCAAAAGTTTGCAACATTAAAGGCCTAATCTATGATTTTACATTCAGAAAGTCACATGAACAATCAGAAATCTATCATTAACAACAACAATACTACAGTAATCCAAAGGAATCCACAAGACTATGAAGTTCAAAAAAGAAGTAGAAAGAGCAGCATCAAGGCTGCCATTCTCAGCCACTTCTCCCTCGACCTTGTTGCTAGTTACTTGAGGCTTTGATCTGTCAGGCGTTGCCATGGCTGCCATTCTCAGCCAGCTCTCCCTCGACATTCTTGCTCAATACATCATTTTGTTTAGCAGTTTCAGAGCCAAAGCTTTTGTTTTCATTGTTCTCTTCACCTTCCACTTTGTGTATCGTTTCCTCTGTAGTGGTTTCCTGTTTTCCCTGTTCCCCAGTGCCCACTCCTTTCTCTGCCTCGACTGGTATTTGCTCCAGTACTTCTTGAACTTGTGGCTTAAGTATTTGTCCTTTATTATTTTCAGATATTTCAGTGGCAGCAGGTACTTTGTCAACCAGGGGTTCTTTTAAGTTTTCTTTTTCTGCTTCCACGTCGTTCTTGCTTCCTTCAGCATCATTAGCTACTTTGATACCTTCTTCCGGCTTAGTTTCTTCCACCGGAGTATGTTCTGTTTTGCATTCTGTGTCCTGAATTTCATCTTTATTCTCATCGTGATTTTCCTTCCAAACATCATTGGCAATAACTTGGATTTCTTCTTTTTTCTCCTCCTGCTCGACTTTCACAACATCCTTCTCAAAATCCTGGGCTTTGTCTTCAGTTTCATCTTGCTTTTCCTTCACAACATCCTCAGTTTCCATAGCTGCATTACCTTTCTCAGTTTTTTGTGCTTCTTGCATTTCAACTTCTTTTACCAGCGCATCCTCAGGAATGGCTTCTTTCACTTTTTCATCCTTCTTAGCAGCAGAGGATTTTCTGCTCCTTTTTTTGGGAGGGTCACTTTCTGGTGAGGGCGTTGCTTTTGTCTTCTCACTGATCCTCGCTGATCTCCTAGGTGTTTCACCTGTTCCCCAATCAAACTCTGATATTGCTGGACCACCTGGGTGTGATTTAAGGTACTGCTCCAGCTGCTTTCTGTTAGAGATCTCTTCCCCTGTTGGGGCAGTGAATATGATCTCATTCTTCTTTGGGGTCCCTCCTTTTTTAGGCATAAACTGCACAGAAACATAGATCTTCGTTTTATATATTGATTCAAATGATACATATATAAACAGGAAAAACACAATAAAAGAGATTTAAAATAGTTTGAAGTTCTGGACATCCAAGACCTATAAGGAAACAAAAAGGCACTTGAAAAAAAAGATAAAACAAAACAAGTAATGGAAGATCTAATACGAGGAAATGCTGAAAAAACTAAGTTTATTATACTGATTCCACCAAAGTGAGATAGATAGAAAAATAGAAATACATAATCTTGTCACTTCTGCCAGGCTCATGCACCTTGGTCACAGAGCCAGATGATGACCGAGGATAAAGTTATTTACTCCCTCTGTTACAAGGCAACTGATGTTATATTTTGGAACAAAGGTAGTAACATTTTTTTTTGGACATGAGTGAGGATTGAGTTATTATGAGAAGTTCTAATACTTACCACTCATCAGTTGGTCAAGACAGTTGTGGACCAGAGGAACAAAAAACATTGCAGAAAAATAAAACATAACACTTAAGGAAACTAACGTGCCTTTATAATGATCATAACTCCAAAATTTTCAACAGCATAAATTATCGCAGCAGAAATTTGCACAAAAACGAAATATGGCCAAAAGCATTTATTAGGCATGGCATTGGACCTTCCATAAACATCATAGTCAGACCACATCAATGTGACAAACATTTAACCCAGTCAGAGCGTTGAAACCTGCTTCCAAAATATACCTAGAAAGTATAAAACAAATTACTTAGTCAAAAAGCCCAGATGTCAGTACACAATTGAAACTCAGACAGGTGAACGTGATAATTAACCTCTTTGGTCTGTAAAGTATGATAATCAACCTTACCCATAAAATTTTGTTCCAGTCGTGGAAATGCAAAACCATTGCATTTAACTTCTCTATTCAAAATGTGTTCATCTAATTTTCCTGAAGCTTATGTTATTACATATATAACTAGAAAAGTGAAATTCTGCCCTTCTCAAAGATGATGTTGACATACCAATTCATGCATGGATACAATCAGCAAGTAGGTTGATTTGTAAACTTCCAGCAGAAGATCAAAATGTATGCATCATATATATACACAGATATTTATATAATTCATATTTTAAAACAGATTTAAAATATTCTGAAGTTTTGGGATCCAAGACCTAGAAACAGGGCCGACCCTGGGCATAGGCCCAAGAGGCATAGGCCTAGAGCCCCAAAATGTAGGGGCCCCAAATTTTTTTTTAATATGTATAATTGTATATAAAGAAAAAAAAGTGATATCTATCAAATTGGAAAAAAAAGTGAATCTTGAAACTTTGTTAAAAGATGATGATGTCTTTGATGTTAATGGAAGTGACCTATTCCATGAGTTGAGCTACTTGAAAGGTGCTAGGCAAAGAGGGCAGTGGATGTATTGCACTATTTGAAGCAAATGGAAGAGTGTTACCCAAATGCTTGGGTTGCTTATAGAATTCTATTAACCATACCAGTTACTGTTGCCTCTGCTGAAAGAAGCTTTTCAAAATTAAAGTTGATCAAATCTTATCTTCGATCCACAATGTCACAGAAAAGATTGAACGGTTTAGCTTTGTTGTCGATTGAAAAAGAGTTGGTTCATAAGCTTGACTATTCAAGCTTAATTGAAACTTTTGCGGCCAAAAATGCAAGAAGGGTAGTTTTCAATAATCAGGTACTGATCTTTGTAATTGTAACATTTTTATTTGAACTCAATAGTATCCTATTAAGTGATATTGAAAATTGAAGTCTTTTTTTTATCATTTGTTGCTCTTGAAGAAGTGACTTTTTTTAAAATGTAAGGGGCCCCACAATTTATCTTCGCCTATAGCCCTGAAAATGTCATGGCCGGCCCTGCCTAGAAAGAAGGAGAAACAAAAGAGTCACTTGACAGAAAAAAAGAAGAAGTAATGGAAGGTCAAATACGAGGAAATGTTGAAAAAACTAAGTTTTTTATTGATTCCACCAAAATAAATTAGAACGAAAAATAACTACCTCGTGAAAATGAATCCTGACCTGATATGGTACTAGCTCAAAAATTTAGCACGCATTTTCTAGAATTAATGCATTTTTGAGGGGTTTAAAAAGAGCAACTTTCCACGAAAGTTCAGCGTACCAAACTCAACAATACACTAGTAAATCCAACAAATAAAAACAAAAACAGAAACAGAAGATAAGCACGCAAAAAGATCTTCTCTTTCCAGTTCCTAACTTCACAATTCGTTAAATCTGTACATTATTATTGTCCTGTTGCAGAAAGCCAAAAGACAGAATTGAATGTCATTACCTTCAATGGAAACCAGAATATATTATTTTGTGTCATAATGCATACAAACAACATAAAACAAAATATTTCACCCAAATCAATGAGATGCTCCTTATTATTTGGACATGCAATCACACAATTATGTAAGGAACCAATTACCACCCATAAAATAGAATCTTGTAAACGATACAACCTTGGCAATGAACTAAGCAGAAGTTAACCTACCAATCTCCAAGTCACTAAGGTAAGATGAGTTGAAGAGAATACAAACAACAAGGTTAAGGATTTAAGTCCAGACTAGGAGAGATGGGAAGGAATTAAACACGAGCATAATCATTGCTTGCGTTTGTGTGAATGTATATTCAGACACGTGTATAACCATATAACTATATTTTATGATTTAGCTTTCCCCTTCTTTTCAATAGATTTGCAAAATATGAAATAATCACCTACTTATCAGACTGTTGCTCAGATCAGAAAGGGGGGAAAAATAAAAATAAAAAATCTCATGACAATTGCCAATTCAAATTTCCGAAACGAATTTGAGCGCTCCTTTCTTTTTATATTGTAACTTCGAGCAAATGAATATTAAAAATGAAAAAAATACATAAGGCTGCAAATAAATTAAACCTAGAGGGATTCAATTATTCCTGTTAAGAAATGATTATACAATCTTTGAAAATCTATCAAGCATTCCAAATAGTATCCTTCAAGAGAAAGTAGGAAAAGGGATCGCATAGTACATAGTAATTTTCATTTGATAGTACACGAGATTCAGCAACTCGGTCAGAGAATAATACATTTACTTAGACCACAAAAGATAGGGAGAGGGTGGGGAAAGGGTGAGAGAAAGAGACAGGGCTAGCAGCAGCCTAGCACGTCTCACAGTGGTTCTCTCCAATTCCAATTTAAGAGACAAAGTTAACCTTCCTGAAATAACTTAACCTAACAAAATCAACACCAAAACGCAACCACGAAGCTGAATTACAAGCAATTCGCCCAAATCAAGAAAATAGACCACAAAACCCTAGCTTGTAAAACACCATAATTCAATAAAATTTAACATAAAATTAGACAATACCCAGTACCCAATTCACACCAACAAACAACAATGAAGCTTATAAATAACATAAACTCAACAACGACAAGTAGCAAAAAAATTCACAAACATATGTATATACATACATGTATAGAGAGAGAGAGAGGAAGAAAGAAACCTTCTTGGTCCAACCAGAAGGCGCAGGGAGTTCCAAGGAGACAACTTCCTTCTTCTCAACCGAGCTCGCCATTTTCCACCTACCCAAAAAATTCAAACCTTTAAACTTTCAATATTTAGTACAACACAACGGGACCAACCAACTGTCTGTATATACTTACACGATATATCTATCTATATTGCTCTCTCTCATCATGTATATATATATATATATATATACCCCGCACGGGGATATTAATTTCTCCCTCTTACCTTTTTAACCGGTTTTGGTATTTACTACTAATATTTGTGTGCTAAAAGCTGAAATCTTAGCAAGAAAGGGCAAAAATACCCCATCAGGGAACAACTTATAAATTGGTTAAAACAGTTATTTTTACTACTCCATTAAAGTCTTTGGTAATTATTTATTTTATGACTTATAAATTGAGTTTTAAGTTAAAAATAATTATTTATGAGTCATTTTAAAATAAGTTAATTTGACCAATTATAATGTATATTTTGATACTCTTTTTATTAATTTTTATATTTATTTTAATTTATAAGTCATTATGAACCGGACACTTTCATAACTTATTTTAACTTAATTTTTGATTTATAAATAAAATTAATGTCGAACACTTTTACTTATATGTCACAACATATAAGTTAATTTATATTTTAACTTATAAATTATTTTAAAGTAAGTCATCCCCAAACATGCATTAACAAATCTCATTAATTCTAATGTTAGTTTAAAAAAATTTTATGTATCAATTAATTATTCTTTATCTTCTCTTAATTATTTTATTTTTTAAGAGTAAAGTAAGAGATGATTAATTTTTTTTCTTAAATATATGTGAAACGTCCTTTTTTTATATATAAATTGATTTAAGAGCTGTAAATTCAAGTGCTCCTATCTATGTCCGTGGATAAGACACCTGTCCACCGTTGGGATAAAGCAGTTAAGTAGATATTTGGTATGAGTTATTCTACGCCGACCGGCGTTTTCCGACCGGGGTAGTGACCGGCCGGAATTATTTTTTTTTTTTTTTTTTTTTTTGCTTTTGACTACAAAATAATTAATGTGATTTATTAGAACTGAAATTTTTAGAAAATGCAGTGATTTAGGCGTCCGTTTGGATACACGTAACAAACAGGGTTATACAGACTGTATAACCCTGTTTGTTACGTGTATCCAAACGGACGCCTAAATCACTGCATTTTCTAAAAATTTCAGTTCTAATAAATCACATTAATTATTTTGTAGTCAAAAGCAAAAAAAAAAAAAAAAAAAAAAATAATTCCGGCCGGTCACTACCCCGGTCGGAAAACGCCGGTCGGCGTAGACTTTTCAATTTGGTATTCTTAAAAGAATAATGCTATTGCCACACTACATTCTCTTCCACACATTTCAATATAAATATATACGTATATTTTTTTTAAAAAAAATTTACCCCTTCGGTTTTAGAAAAGTTTCCAATTTATAAAATTCATGAATTGAATTGAAAATGTATTTTTTATATATTATATGAAGTAGTACATATTTAGCATTCTACACAAAATCATTAAATAAATAGTTTATTAACAATGGTTTACCCTTTTCACACGAATTTCATGCCATGAAAATTGGTTGTTTATGAAATCCCTTGTGAACATATATATTTTCGGATTGGGGGGAGAACCGGTACTAAATGTACCGGTTATTACTACGGTACTAATTGTGGACTGTTAGATTTTTTAAAATAGATCTGATGGTCACAATTATTTTCTCTAACCCTTACTTTACTTCCACTCCTGTTTCCTTGCTGCTACAATTCAATCGAGGACTTTGGGAGATTCCGATTTCCCTCAAAACCTAATTTGATCAACATTCAAATAATAATAATAAATTTTAAAAAAAAGGAAAGAAAAGAAAAAAAGAGAGGAGCAAATAACAATTTTGGATGTGGGTATGGAATGCAAAGACCAAATTTGTTTTTAAAAATTTGGAGAGGAAGTGGAAGCCATCTTGGTGTCACTAAACATGGCAGAAGGCGGTGAATCTCTGCTGTTTTCCGGTGAATTATCATACTCTTCTTGCTCATTCATAAACCAATTGATTCTTCCGTCCATGACCCTAACAATGGCTGATGATTGTGATCGATCTTCTCAAGGCTGGAGCTAGCATTTAAAAGTGGTTATGGAGGAGAGAGAAAGGAGAAGAAGAAGAAATGATGTGTCATGTGTGGTGGAAGGAAAGTAGGGGTTGTGGAAAATAATTATAACCATCAGATTTGATTTAAAAGATCTAACGGTCCATAATTAGTACCGTAGTGAGAACCGGTTTTAGTACCGGTTCTCCCCTCAATCCTTTATTTTCACACATATTGCTCACATCTTCTTTTAATTGCTTCTTTTGTCTAAATAGTACTATCTTAATTTCAAAATTAAAGATATGTTTTGATTTTTCAAAATTATTTTGTGAATTTTAAAACTCAAAATTTATATAATTTTATTCAAGTTTTAAAAAAACAAATATGATAATTATTAATATTTTATAGTTAGCTTACAATTTTTATATTTGCTTGAATTACAGTTAAATAATTTTATATCAATTTTAAAATTTAAAATTTCATAAATTAACTCAAAAAAATAAATATATATATATAATTTTAAAGCGGAGAGTACTATTTTAATACAATGATATATGTAAAATATATGTGATGCCTCTTTAAATCAAAATTATCACTTATTACATTATATCTACTCCTTTTTGAAATGAGTACACACTTTTGCAATAAAGATTTTTAAAACTGAGTCCACGTTTAACACGATATCTAATTGTGACTATGCATTTTAGAATTCTAGCGTCTTCTAGTTTTATTCGATTAGCGAGGGTACACGTTTTTTGGGCCAATTTTTGCGGTCCATTGATGGACTGGCCTGCGTCCGGTTAAAGCCCATCAAAGAGTTGGGTTTCGCTTGGGGTCCAAGTAAAATGTCTTGGTTCTGCTTCAGTTGTAAGGCCTTTCATTTTCATATGGTTTTGGGCATGGACCACTTCACTCAAGTGAGTACTGTGGACGCACACAATTTATTGTGTTGACATGGCTACTTTAATTGGGCTAGATGTTTGGTTTCGTCACTCACATCAAGCATTTAATAAGGTAGGTTCTTCAATTTATTAATTTAGTAAGGTATGACGTTCTTAACAAAAACTCTATGTAGACATGAAAATTAGATACGAATGTAATTTGAATTTTATCTATTTATATTTTGACCCCATTGAGAGATAAAAATACAAATAAGTGAAATTCAAATACACTCGTATCCAATTTTCATATATAATTTTCACATCTGCGTAGAAGAGCTCAATAAAAAAAGTCATTATTGAAAAATTAATGATCAAATCTCATGATATCTAAGATACTTTTGATCTTAATGGTTGCATAAGTTTGACTAAGGGTACTTTTAGTAAAACGACGTAGTTTTATTTTATAGGGTTAAGTTTTTTTATAATTTTTGAATCAAAACTATGTTATTTTGTTAAGTAACATTAGTCAAACTTGATTAAGGCATGTCTTAGATTAACTTTCCCCCCCTCTCTCTCTCTATATATATATATATATATATAATACTCTCTCCGTCCGATTTTATTTATCTTAATTGATTTTTTATTGTCCAAATTGATCAATTTTAATTAAAATAAAATAAATATATTAAAAAAATTGAAATTAAATAAGTTGAAATTAATAGTATATACAATGTACTTTCTTATGTTAATAATTTTGTGTCTATATTTAATAAACTAAAGAATAAATTTTGATTTTAAATATAATTAATTTAACAATAAAAAGTTAATTAAGGAGTAACATATAATATTATATATAAATGGAAAAGGGCGAGTTGTATATATAGACTAGTAGCGTAAATATGTAAAGGTTAGTTATTTGCCTGGAATCTATTAAAGCATGCATGCATGCATGCCAGGTGTAAAATGATCGACTTTTGATCAGAACATCGATCGACTCTCTACTTACAAGTAGGAAACAAGTAGCAGTCTACCAGTACCACTATATCATAAATATTCGGGATTGGGGAAGCCCACGCGAAACACATACAATACAAGCAACGTACATATCTAATTAAGTTGTTTTCGATCTCTCTCTCTCTCTCTCTCTCTCTCTCTCTCTCTATATATATATATATATATATATATGAGAGTTTTTAGATTTTTAACTCTTTTTTATATATATACATTAATGTTTATCAACATCATAAATATTCGTTCCGTCGTTGATCTTAGCATGACAATTTATAAGACTGAACATTTTAAATGTTATGTTTTAAATTTATTTGTTAAATAATTTTAACATTAATTATAAATTCATTTATTCTTGCTCTAGTATCCCTTCACTTTGTTAAGCATTCAAATGAAATATTTCCCGCGCGCACATGCAAGTACATATATATTTTATTCAATGTCAAATTAAAAAACGATGATTGAAAAACATATATTTTTCATGGAGATTGCTTCTTTCCTTTCTTTCTTTGAGAATTAAGAATTAATAAAGCCCATATATCCATGGCACCATGTTCGTATCCTCAAACACTTGAAATATTTAATCTAAGTGGAAGCTAGGCACAACATATTCTTGCGTGAGAGCTTATGGGTATCCAAGGATCCAGACCATCTCATAAGCCCAATATGGAATATAGGCCCAAGTTCAAAAAGTCTGGCGAGTCTAACAAAGGTGATCCATCCCGATTGGGTTAATTGAGCTCATCAGTTAGCTATGCACGACCACATCATGAAGGAAGTGGCCAAACCTCGTCTCCAGATCTTACGGAGAGCACGTCAACCATCTTGCGCATTAGGAAGAGGTTGGGAGCTCCACTACAGTAGTGGTTTAGTGGCTACATGTTCACCCCAAAATTGTCACGGGGTCGCTATAAATTGTACGCCTCACCATCACTTGAGGGGCAACTGATTTCTTGTACTTGAGAACTCTATGTACTCCCTCTGTCTCCAACACACTTGATATAATAAAAAGTGTCGGCGACTAAAGCCATTTAAAAGTGGACTAGGTCACCTAGACCGAACCACTCTAATTATTGTCTTATTTTCTTACTCTAATTATCATATTTATTATTACTTGACAGGTGTGTACAAAGTCTATTTTGTGCATCATCAGTTTAGCGCCGTCTGTTGGAATCGAAAAGATTTTCACCTTCAAACATCTAAACCAATGGTGATAACAACCACGTCAATGAACCAACCTGAAGACAATCCACGACTAGTGGAGGGTGCTCCTCCGCACAACAACCCCATCTCAAATACTTCAGCTTCAAATCCACAGCAAATGCTGGAGACCATGCAATAATTGGCTACCCAAAATCAGCAGATACTACAACTCCTGCTCGCCGGACAAGGAGGAGGAGCACAACTAGGGGGACCACAGGGAGCTCCACCCCCTGGACATCAAGGAGATCCACACAGAGGAGCCCATCATGATCCACCTCCTCCTCCTCCTCTCCTGCTCGCCGGACAAGGAGGAGGAGCGCAACTAGGAGGACCACATGGAGCTCCACCCCTTGGACATCAAGGAGCTCCACACAGAGGAGCCCATCATGATCCACCTCCTCCTCCTCCTCTCCTGCTCGCCGGACAAACAGGAGGAGAGCAACTAGGAGGACCGCAGGGAGCTCCACCCCCTGGACATCAAGGAGCTCCACATAGAGGATCCTATCATGATCCACCACCTCCTCCTCCTGGTTCAGAGGGTGGAGATCCTCATCTCTAAGAAGACGAAGGTGAAAACTAGAGCGTGGAGCATGTGAGTCATTTTCATGATCATTCCAGGGGAGCCCCTAATCAATGGGATGAGAAAATTAAAGAAGTACAAAACCAACTCGGTGATGTCTTCAACGCCATGAAGGTACGAGGACCAGAAACCATGGACTACCTTGTAAGGAAAACAAACACCCCTTTCAAACCTGACGTGGCGAACTACCCACTCCCTCAAAATTTCAAAATGCCATATGTGGAGACCTTTGACGGAACGAAGGATCCGCTGGATCACCTCAAAACGTACAAAACCCTGATGCAACTTCATAACATCCCTGATGAAATCATGTGCAGGGCATTCCCAACCACCTTGAGGGGCTCCGCTCGACAGTGGCTTGACAAGCTCTCTCCAGCCTCCATTTCAACCTTTGCTGAACTGAGCAGGTCTTTTGTGTCCCACTTTATCGGGGGGCGACATCATCAGAAGCCTGTCACACACCTCCTCAGCATAAAACAAGACAAAGACGAGAACCTGAGGGACTACCTCACTCGTTTTAGCAAGGAGGTACTTCAAGTAGAAGAGCTTGATAATAAATTAACCATGACTGCCTTTTTGGGGGGCCTCCACTCGTCAAGTTTTCTTTTCTCAGTGATGAAACGTCCACCAAAGAATATGACCGAGCTACTAGCAAAGGCCCAGAAATACATAAATGCTGAGGACGTCACAAGGGCCAGACGAGGTGAATCCTCTAGAGCAGGAGAGAAGAGAAAGGGACAATAGGAAGGAGACTGACAACAAATCAGAGAGGGTATCCGCCAAAGAGAGACTCGGTCCTGCTCTACAGAAAGATCGACGACCCTTCACCGTTGGGTACATTCTCTTACAAGATCCAGAATTTCAAAGGGAAGATCTTACCCCATCCATGGAATGCTGAGCACTTGAAGAACATCTTCAGAACCTCCATCGTCAGGCGCCTCAGTTGGCACAAAGCCTGAGAAATCAATATCAGCAAAAGAAGCAGAGATTTTGCCCTGAAGCTCCTCATAGCCATCAATGAAAGCATCTGTAACAGCATCCTCTAGATCCACTTCAGCCTGAGAATCTCTCTCCTGAGATGTCCCCAATTCTGCCTCCGCTCTCGAGCAGGTAGCCTTTCTGAGCGCGTCCCTCTCACGGGCCGTCTGAAGCTCAGTCTCAAGCTTAGTTGCCCTCTCATGGGCCTCAACAAGCTCCACCTCCCTGAGCGCATCCCTCTCACGGATAGCCAAAAGATCTGTTTCAGCCTTGAGCAAGCTGCCTTGTGACGTCCCCAAAATAGGTCCATTCCATCCAACCCATTTTGAGTCGCCAAATACATGGTACAGAAAATAACTACAACTTTATTACAACAATTGTCGTGCAAAATACAACAACACATATGCTGTGAGTTTGGATACAAATATATACCAAATATGACTCATGTTCCAACCGTGGACATCACCTCACAATGACACCTTACATAAAGGTATAGTCAAAAACTGTTTTGGAAATTAGAATCTTTGGGAAGTGCTTAAGGAAACCTTCGTACATGGGAGGCCATGCTTCTAGGTTGTGATAGAAATCATATGGCCACAGAATTATCCTTGGTTTACCCAATAGACCCCAAAGAAAAATGAGAAGATTACTATCATATTCTTCCCAATGGTGAGTCTTCTCTTGACTTATCATTATCTCCACTGTCTCTAATTGAGAATTATACTTCAAACAAACACCAAGATTATATAGGTAGTGCCCATAGATATACTCAGCAAGTGGATGAGCACAACCCTGTCTTATGATGACACGAGGTTGTATGTCATTAGACATCTTGTATGACAGTGGCAAAACACTCTTCCAACGTTAGGTTCGCCTCACCCTATTGGATTTACCAAATATAACTACTAAATGAACTTTTCTATACTGCTTCGGGAGAACATCCACAGCTAGAGACCACCGTTCTATTTCCCCGTTACCCTCGCTCGACCCAGCTACACTCTTATTACCTGAAAGGAATTGTGAAGCAAAAGGGTGAGCACAACTAGCTCAGTAAAGAATATCATGACTAAAGATAATTAAATTATCAATAGCCTTCATCAATAATAAATCAAAGATTTAGAACATATGGTAAATGATAAAAATTTCAACCATAGTTGCAGCGGAACGAGCAATCCATTAGAAGAGTCAAATAGACTATAAAGTCTATTATCTTCTCCATGTTAAAAATCCACCAACAATATTTTATCCATGTAACATCACTCAACAGTTCCTTTCCACAATCATATGAATAACTCATAATCATAACTGTGACTATAAATTTTTCTTCGCACCCAGGACGAAGAATATTTTCATCACCTGTCTTTACCTGAAACATCAAAGATCATGGTTATACCAAATCACAGTTCCTGTTTATAATCATACTAACAAATCCATCTTTGCACTACGGGCCAAAGATATTCATCAACAAACCATCTTTGCACTACGGGCCAAAGATATTCAACAACAGTTCATCTTTGCACTACAGGCCAAAGATATTCATCAGCAATTCATCTTTGCACTACAGGCCAAAGATATTCCTCAACAGTTCATATTTGCACTACGGCCAAATATATTCATCAACAATTCATATTTGCACTACAGGCCAAATATATTAATATCTCAAAGAAATATATAATCATTTCAGAATTTATATACACCATAATTATAACCATGTTAATCAATTCATCTTTACACTTAAGCTAAAGATATTCAATTGTAAATTCAATGGTCATGATCATACCAGTCACAATTCAACTTTGCACTACAGGCCAAAGAGAACCCTAGTCATGATCATACCAATAATCTACCCATCTTTACACTCTAGTGAAAGAAAAATTCAACATCAGGGTTATAAAAATGTTATATATGATAATAAAATCAATATAATCAACATATAGATTTAATCTCAAGAGTAATATTCATAAATCAACTATAATTTGGTTAGTAAAAGAAACCAATTTTGTCGTGAATAGTAACTCATGAATAGTAACTCGTGAATAGTAACACCGACTCAAAAATATAAAAATTCCACAATAAAATTCATACCAATACTTCGGTATAATGATATTGAAAGAATAACATTTCTTAAGCTTATAAACAATTTATTTAAATTGTTTACACTTTACTAATTAATGCATTTAATCATCATAAAATGCCAACTCTTAAGATTTCATCATCAATAACCAAAACCCTCATCAAAAATCTGCATATACCTCATATATAGGATTCTCAAGCCATAAAATCCTATTTTCCAATTTTCTTACTTCGCATAACATATTTAATTCATTTTCTCATAACTAGACTATTTTCATGAAAAATACCAAATCAGTTCCAAAAATATTTCTTTTCTGGAATTTAGCATAATATAGTCCCATAGTGAACATATATTTTTCTCAGAATTTTTAAAAGTCATTTACTATTTTTCATATGGCCAAAACCACCGAATATTTAGACATTTATCAAAAATTATACTTTTGTCTAAAAATTCTAAAATTTACAGAGTATACTTCTATCATATACATGTACTCCCAATAAAAATTTCATCAATTTTGGAGTTAACCACAAGGAATTGTAAGCGGTTACTTTTAAAATAGTCTTTTCTCATAAAATTCATAACTCTCAATCTATACATCCAAAAATCACCATTTTTGGGCACAATCAATAAAACTCGTCAAAATATCATTTTAAATTTTTCCAGAATTTTTGAAGATCAGAAAAATTACGAAACTGAAAATCATAACAACCCTTAAAATCCCTTTACTATCCCTTACAATCCCTTACAATCCCTTACCTCAAAAGAGCAGTACTTCTGACTGGATATCGGATATGATGCTGAAGGAAACTTGTACTGATGAATAGCAACTCACCAAGTATCTAAAAACTCACAAAATATGCTTCATAATATAGAGAGAGAAAGAGAGAAAGCTTATGTTTTTGGTGTGATTTTCAATTCTAACTTAGCCCTCTATTTATAGGAAAATTTTGGTAGGTTTGACCTGCAACCTGATGGCTTTACCTGCTACTATTCCCACCCACCACATTTGAAATATAATTCAGCACATTTCTTCACCAACCACAGGTGGGGCCCACCAATTCTAGAATTTTCCACCAAAAATGATTTATAACCTGATTTCCGAATCAGCCACCTCTTAAAATTCATAACAAATCATACGTTCATTTTTAACGGTTCAAAATTTGTGGACATATACTCAACTTATATATGTATAACATATCCAAAAATTACCACGATCCAACGGTCGGATTAAAAATTATAACCCCCGCAAAATATCTCAAAAACCCTGATTTTTAATACCTCCATTCCGACAAAAATACTGATAAAAATCTCAACATTAACTCCTTCATTTTTAACCACAAAAATATATCCCTCATTTATATCCACATAATATAAATATTTCTTTATCATATGAATCAATAATTAATTATTCACAAATAATATTACAGAATCACATTTATGACAACCAGGCCGTTCCCAGGAAAGAGGGGGCTTTCCAATAAGAATTTTTCCTTACTGGCGCGCAATTAGGTGACCAAACCTCTCCTTAGACAGAACTTTCTAGACATTGCCAATAATGCTATCTAATAATACTATTCAAATAATATGAATTATTGATCTGATAATGGGAAATACTGTGCAGCAACAATTATTGAAACAACAATAATATAAAATATCAACGCAACAATTATTGAATCAATAAAATAAAATATTGAACAGTAACTACTGTAACAATTATTGAGTAGTGCCTTCTTACGTAAGAATCAATAATTTTAAAAATACTATGCAATACCGTGTGCTACTGTGCAATAACGCGTATTACTGTATTTTAACCACCGGGTATTCCAACAGTGTTAACGGTAACAACTACGCCGTTATTTGTAAAAACTCAAATTTGTCGTTTTCTTCACCCGACAGTTATTCTGTTATGGGGCCCACAAATAGTTGCGCCGTCATACGAATATTCCACGACCAAACGAATATTCCCCGACAACAATGATTATTTTATAACTACTTGTGTATTTTGAAAAAAAATCATATATCACCCTTAACTTTAACATTTATCAATTTAACCATTTACTGAATAGTAATTATAAGAAAAATTGAATACTTTTATTTCATAAAATTCGGGGTCTTACAATCTCCCCTCCTTATGAAATTTCGTCCCCGAAATTTACGTACCTGGTATTTCAAAGAGTTGAGAATACCTTCCTTTCATTTCAATTTCCATCTTCTCTGTCATCATAATTTCTCCATTGCTCATCTCCTTATTTCAAATAACATTCTAGAATACAGCTTCAAAATAAGTGTTAATTTAACAAATTAACATATCACATAATATCCCGATATTTTGACTGACCAACAAATAAGCTTAGGTAGGACACACTAGCGAAGGATTTACTCATCTCTCCCCTCCTAGTTGTATTCCCCGATCTCCGCCAGAGATCATATCCCCAAGCTCTGATACCACCTGTGACGTCCCCAAAATAGGTCCATTCCATCCAACCCATTTTGAGTCGCCAAATACATGGTACAGAAAATAACTACAACTTTATTACAACAATTGTCGTGCAAAATACAACAACACATATGCTGTGAGTTTGGATACAAATATATACCAAATATGACTCATGTTCCAACCGTGGACATCACCTCACAATGACACCTTACATAAAGGTATAGTCAAAAACTGTTTTGGAAATTAGAATCTTTGGGAAGTGCTTAAGGAAACCTTCGTACATGGGAGGCCATGCTTCTAGGTTGTGATAGAAATCATATGGCCACAGAATTATCCTTGGTTTACCCAATAGACCCCAAAGAAAAATGAGAAGATTACTATCATATTCTTCCCAATGGTGAGTCTTCTCTTGACTTATCATTATCTCCACTGTCTCTAATTGAGAATTATACTTCAAACAAACACCAAGATTATATAGGTAGTGCCCATAGATATACTCAGCAAGTGGATGAGCACAACCCTGTCTTATGATGACACGAGGTTGTATGTCATTAGACATCTTGTATGACAGTGGCAAAACACTCTTCCAACGTTAGGTTCGCCTCACCCTATTGGATTTACCAAATATAACTACTAAATGAACTTTTCTATACTGCTTCGGGAGAACATCCACAGCTAGAGACCACCGTTCTATTTCCCCGTTACCCTCGCTCGACCCAGCTACACTCTTATTACCTGAAAGGAATTGTGAAGCAAAAGGGTGAGCACAACTAGCTCAGTAAAGAATATCATGACTAAAGATAATTAAATTATCAATAGCCTTCATCAATAATAAATCAAAGATTTAGAACATATGGTAAATGATAAAAATTTCAACCATAGTTGCAGCGGAACGAGCAATCCATTAGAAGAGTCAAATAGACTATAAAGTCTATTATCTTCTCCATGTTAAAAATCCACCAACAATATTTTATCCATGTAACATCACTCAACAGTTCCTTTCCACAATCATATGAATAACTCATAATCATAACTGTGACTATAAATTTTTCTTCGCACCCAGGACGAAGAATATTTTCATCACCTGTCTTTACCTGAAACATCAAAGATCATGGTTATACCAAATCACAGTTCCTGTTTATAATCATACTAACAAATCCATCTTTGCACTACGGGCCAAAGATATTCATCAACAAACCATCTTTGCACTACGGGCCAAAGATATTCAACAACAGTTCATCTTTGCACTACAGGCCAAAGATATTCATCAGCAATTCATCTTTGCACTACAGGCCAAAGATATTCCTCAACAGTTCATATTTGCACTACGGCCAAATATATTCATCAACAATTCATATTTGCACTACAGGCCAAATATATTAATATCTCAAAGAAATATATAATCATTTCAGAATTTATATACACCATAATTATAACCATGTTAATCAATTCATCTTTACACTTAAGCTAAAGATATTCAATTGTAAATTCAATGGTCATGATCATACCAGTCACAATTCAACTTTGCACTACAGGCCAAAGAGAACCCTAGTCATGATCATACCAATAATCTACCCATCTTTACACTCTAGTGAAAGAAAAATTCAACATCAGGGTTATAAAAATGTTATATATGATAATAAAATCAATATAATCAACATATAGATTTAATCTCAAGAGTAATATTCATAAATCAACTATAATTTGGTTAGTAAAAGAAACCAATTTTGTCGTGAATAGTAACTCATGAATAGTAACTCGTGAATAGTAACACCGACTCAAAAATATAAAAATTCCACAATAAAATTCATACCAATACTTCGGTATAATGATATTGAAAGAATAACATTTCTTAAGCTTATAAACAATTTATTTAAATTGTTTACACTTTACTAATTAATGCATTTAATCATCATAAAATGCCAACTCTTAAGATTTCATCATCAATAACCAAAACCCTCATCAAAAATCTGCATATACCTCATATATAGGATTCTCAAGCCATAAAATCCTATTTTCCAATTTTCTTACTTCGCATAACATATTTAATTCATTTTCTCATAACTAGACTATTTTCATGAAAAATACCAAATCAGTTCCAAAAATATTTCTTTTCTGGAATTTAGCATAATATAGTCCCATAGTGAACATATATTTTTCTCAGAATTTTTAAAAGTCATTTACTATTTTTCATATGGCCAAAACCACCGAATATTTAGACATTTATCAAAAATTATACTTTTGTCTAAAAATTCTAAAATTTACAGAGTATACTTCTATCATATACATGTACTCCCAATAAAAATTTCATCAATTTTGGAGTTAACCACAAGGAATTATAAGCGGTTACTTTTAAAATAGTCTTTTCTCATAAAATTCATAACTCTCAATCTATACATCCAAAAATCACCATTTTTGGGCACAATCAATAAAACTCGTCAAAATATCATTTTAAATTTTTCCAGAATTTTTGAAGATCAGAAAAATTACGAAACTGAAAATCATAACAACCCTTAAAATCCCTTAATATCCCTTTACTATCCCTTACAATCCCTTACAATCCCTTACCTCAAAAGAGCAGTACTTCTGACTGGATATCGGATATGATGCTGAAGGAAACTTGTACTGATGAATAGCAACTCACCAAGTATCTAAAAACTCACAAAATATGCTTCATAATATAGAGAGAGAAAGAGAGAAAGCTTATGTTTTTGGTGTGATTTTCAATTCTAACTTAGCCCTCTATTTATAGGAAAATTTTGGTAGGTTTGACCTGCAACCTGATGGCTTTACCTGCTACTATTCCCACCCACCACATTTGAAATATAATTCAGCACATTTCTTCACCAACCACAGGTGGGGCCCACCAATTCTAGAATTTTCCACCAAAAATGATTTATAACCTGATTTCCGAATCAGCCACCTCTTAAAATTCATAACAAATCATACGTTCATTTTTAACGGTTCAAAATTTGTGGACATATACTCAACTTATATATGTATAACATATCCAAAAATTACCACGATCCAACGGTCGGATTAAAAATTATAACCCCCGCAAAATATCTCAAAAACCCTGATTTTTAATACCTCCATTCCGACAAAAATACTGATAAAAATCTCAACATTAACTCCTTCATTTTTAACCACAAAAATATATCCCTCATTTATATCCACATAATATAAATATTTCTTTATCATATGAATCAATAATTAATTATTCACAAATAATATTACAGAATCACATTTATGACAACCAGGCCGTTCCCAGGAAAGAGGGGGCTTTCCAATAAGAATTTTTCCTTACTGGCGCGCAATTAGGTGACCAAACCTCTCCTTAGACAGAACTTTCTAGACATTGCCAATAATGCTATCTAATAATACTATTCAAATAATATGAATTATTGATCTGATAATGGGAAATACTGTGCAGCAACAATTATTGAAACAACAATAATATAAAATATCAACGCAACAATTATTGAATCAATAAAATAAAATATTGAACAGTAACTACTGTAACAATTATTGAGTAGTGCCTTCTTACGTAAGAATCAATAATTTTAAAAATACTATGCAATACCGTGTGCTACTGTGCAATAACGCGTATTACTGTATTTTAACCACCGGGTATTCCAACAGTGTTAACGGTAACAACTACGCCGTTATTTGTAAAAACTCAAATTTGTCGTTTTCTTCACCCGACAGTTATTCTGTTATGGGGCCCACAAATAGTTGCGCCGTCGTACGAATATTCCACGACCAAACGAATATTCCCCGACAACAATGATTATTTTATAACTACTTGTGTATTTTGAAAAAAAATCATATATCACCCTTAACTTTAACATTTATCAATTTAACCATTTACTGAATAGTAATTATAAGAAAAATTGAATACTTTTATTTCATAAAATTCGGGGTCTTACATGCCTCACTAAGTACGGCCTTCCCACGGGTCGCCAAAATCTCAACCCGAGAAGCCGTGTCAGCATCTTCGAGCTCGACAATCCTCCTCTCCACGAGCTCCTCCGTCGCCACGAGCTTCTCCTCGCCACGAGCTCCTCCATCTCCACGAGCTCCTCCTGGCCACGAATTCCTCTGTCTCCACAAGCTCCTCCTCGCCACAAGTTCCTCCGTCTCCACGAGCTCCTCCGTCACCACGAGCTCCTCCTCCTCACGAGCTCCTCTGTTGCCACGAGCTCCTCCGTCGCCACGAGCTCCTCTGTCTCCTCACTAGCTCCTTCTCCCCACGAGCTCCTTCGCGCCACGAGCTCCTCCTCCCCATTAGCTCCTCCCTCGACACGAGCTTCTCCTTCCCACGAGCTCCCCCGTCACCACGAGCTCCTCCGTCGCCATGAGCTCTCCCATCGCCACGAGCTCCTCCATCACCACGAGCTCGCCCATCACCAGTAGCTCGTCCATCACTAGCATGTTCGCCCAAGGCATCCTGGAGCTCCTCTATCCCCACGAGCTCCTCCGACGCCACGAGCTCTCCCATCGCCACGAGCTCCTCCATCACCACGAGCTCTCACATCACCACGAGCTCGCCCATCACTAGCATGTTCGCCCAAGGCATGCCTAACTCGCCCCTATCCAGCTCCGCTACGGACCTCCCCCAGCTTGCCCTGTCCAGCTCCTCTATGGACCTCGCCTAGCTCGCCCCTGTCCAGCTCCGCTACGGACCCCAAATGGATCTACACTCCCATCAGCGCTACCCACCTGAGGCACCTTAGATATATCAAAACGACCGTATCGACGAGCTCTACAAAAGTCATCACCTACGGCCATGACACATATTGTTGAATGCCCGAAAAAGTCTTAGAAGTGAATGTTTTGGCCTCCCAAAGTTTTTCCAGTTTTGTCAGAAAATCAAAATTAAATTAAATGCCCTCCTTTCCAAGTTCTGTTGAACGCAGGGCATTGGAGGGCAAATGATGGGTATCCAAGGATCCAGATCATCTCATAAGCCCAATATGGAATATAGGTCCAAGTTCAAGAAGTCTGGCGAGCCCAACAAAGGTGATCCATCCCGATTGGGTTAATTGAGCTCATCAGTTAGCTATGCACGACCACATCATGAAGGAAGTGGGCAAACCTCGTCTCCAGATCTCATGGAGAGCACGTCAACCATCTTGCGCATTAGGAAGAGGTTGGGAGCTCCACTACAGTAGTGGTTTAGTGGCTACATGTTTACCCCAAAACTGTCACGGGGTCCCTATAAATTGTACGCCTCACCATCACTTGGGGGGCAACTGATTTCTTGTACTTGAGAACTCTCTGTACTCCCTTTGTCTCCAACACACTTGATATAATAAAAAGTGCCGGCGACTAAAGCCATTCAAAAGTGGACTAGGTCACCTCGACCGAACCACTCTAATTATTGTCTTATTTTCTTACTCTAATTATCCAATTTATTATTACTTGACAGGTGTGTACAAAGTCTATTTTGTGCATCATCAAGAGCCACCACAGCCGCAGCCGCAGCCGCATACGTACGTACATATACTAATAAAAAGCATATATATGTAACGATTAGGTAATGTTTGGATGTTTCCAGTAATTCAATTTACCATTTTATTCACTTCTAATTTTATTTGATACTCCATAAATATATATATATATATATATATATATATATATATATATATATATATATATATATATAGAAAGGATCAAGAGTAGAACTCTTAAGTAGTAGAACTCCCTTAAATAATAGAATTGTATCAAAACGACGTAGTTTTGATAAGACGCGGTGGCATTTTTGTAAATACGCGGTGACATGGTATTTACAAAAATGCCACCGCGTCTTATCAAAACTACGTCGTTTTGATACAATTCTATTATTTAAGGGAGTTCTACTACTTAAGAGTTCTACTCTTGATCCTCTCCCTATATATATATATATATATATATATATATATATATATATATATATATAGTCCGGTTCTTAAGCTCACCCCTTATTCAACTCACCCCAGCTCACCCCCTTTTAGTGACGGACGACGGTTCAGTCATATAACCATTGTCTATACTTTTAGTGACGGACAACATATAGCGTCGCTAAAAGTATAGACGATGATTGTATGACCGAATCGTCGCCGGGTTCGTCGCTAAAAGGGGGTGAGTTGAATAAGGATGAGCTTAAAATTCGGACCGTGTGTGTGTATATATATATATATATATATATATATATATATATATATAATATACTCATGTGCATGGGCATGCAATTAATTATCTATATATATAATTAAATAAAAGATAACAGGCGATCGATCTTACTTAACCTGTTAACCATATCCTAACTGAAATTTTTCTAATAAAAAGTAGCTTTATAGACCTTATAAAAACAAGAATTACAGTGTTGAAGTAGCTTTATATATATAGAGAGAGAGAGAGAGAGAATTAATTAAGATAATTTTATAGGTGTTTAGTCTGATTTCAAATTGCGTAAGCTTATTATAATAAATAGTACGAAATTTATAATAGTTGATTTCTATCTTGTAGAGGTATATTATAGACTGATTTTATGTTGCCTAGCTCGTGAGAATGTTACACATATTTAATTTACCTATAAACATAATACAGTTTTTCTACTCAAAGTAAGGACCTTTTTTTTTTTAAAATAAAAAAAACATAACTAATAAAAAATATATAATATTTTATGGAATTGAAATTTTTTCATAATACAATGTTTTGGATACCTATACTAAAAAATGGTGGTACAGTCTGCACAGACTGTACATACATATTTTGTTATATGTACCCAAATCACACCCAAAATACTTTTTTTAAAAAAAACTTTCAATTTCAAAAATTATTATATATTTTTTATTAGTTATATTTTTTTTTTATTAAAAAAAAAAAAAGACGATTCTTATTTTGAGTCCTTATAAAAGAAAACCTCTAACCCTATATACATATGTATCATATTCCCGGAGATTAAGATAGACGGAGATTTCTAAATCATAGCCTCACTGTAGATATCATTTTCTAATTGGCTGCAGCCTGTGAGCAGATCTTATATATATATATATACTTGCAAGAATAGTGACGGATACTCTCTTCTGGACCTCATACTTAAAAAGATGGAATTAAATAATTGAGAGATCAGAGAGATGGACCGTATAATTAATGACTCTTAATACAAATTAAAAATGATATATTTGCTGCGGATAGTCATCCATTCAGCCAGCCATCATGAGAGCTGGGTGCACAATGAATTATAAAAGCTGGTTAACAACGAAAGTTTGAATATAAAATTTGAAAAAATATATATATTTAAAATAGATAAATTAAAAATAAATGTCTAATTAATATAAGCAAGTCTTAAATTTGTTGAATAATTTTTTTTTTAGGTAAGCGATGACTTTACTTCCTATAAGGAATTATCTAGTAAGATGTCAAAACAACGCAATACGCTTCGGGCCTTTGTAGAATTGAAAATAAATGAATAAATTTGTCAAAATGCAAAATTTAATCTTCACAGAAAGATAATAATAATAATAATAATAATAATAATAATAATAATAATAATAAATAATAATAATAAAGATTCTCATTTTAGACAGTGACATTGTGTATATAATTTCTTGGCGAGATATCGTTAAAAGCATACAATTTACGGTCCAATTTGTAGCGACTAAAGTAGTCCAGAAGATCTAAGATGATTAAGTTCTGTTTGTCATAGCTAGGATATATAGTCGCTTAATATTCTCATCAAGAAACACTTGTTCTATGTTTGTTTATAAAAATTATACTTTCATAGATTATCTCAAGACTATTAATCATAAGATTATAATTTCAGAATTATAATTATAATCCCAAGACTATAATCTATTATTTTATAATCACTAGACTAATAGACTTAAATCTAAATTTGAAAACAAACAAGACACTTGAAATTAATAATCATATCTCAAGTATAATATTTACAAACAAAGTCACACATAGTATAATATATAAGGTGGCATACAAAGCACCTTAATGTACCGTCAAACTTTGAAATTAAGTGATCTAAAATCGTATCTCTACAATGTATTATAGTTTTATATGCTCAATTATTATGGACTGACAAATACATGAGAGGTATATATATATATATATATATATATATATATATATATATATATATATATATATAGTTTACGCATTGTTTAGCTGAGGTATGCTATGAAATTTTTTCAAAATAATTTTCCTTCTTTTTTGTCCCGCAAACACTAACCTAGTTTGAATTCATTAAAATTGACCAATTTTAGAATCATAATTTATCACATGTTCTTTTAAATATAGGTAAATAGATTATAAAAAGAACAAATTAACTTCGTTTAATTTACTACAACATCTAATTTTTAAAAATTAAAAAAATATAAATAAATTTTCCTAATTATTAATTAATTCTAAAATTAGTCAATTTAACCAAAAAAATAAAATAAAACTTGGTCAATCTTTGCGGTACAAAAGGATTATTTTTAATGTTTTTTCTTTTTATAAAAAACATCTAATTTTATTAATGATAACAATATATATATTTAGGGAAGTGATATTTTTGAAAAATAATAATAATATTTTAGCAACGTCTTCCACATAATTAAATACGTATTTACGTGAAAGAGTAAATATTCTTGAAAAAATAGCAATGAACTCTTCTAGATGGACATGAAAATAAGACATGAGTGTATTTGAATTTCATCTATTTATATTTTTACTCACCATTGAGGGTTAAAATATAAATAAATAAAATTTAAATACACACATATCCAATTTTCATGTAAACATAAAATTTTTGAATAGCAATTCTCTATGAGATCATTATTATTGGTATCTTTCTAGATTTTGATCGAATCTCAAAACGAGAAAGACCTAATTGCCCTTTATGGTACACATAAAGGAACATAGATAAGAGTAGAATAAATGGGAAACACTATTATTGAAGAAGATGGTCTCTCTAGCTAGTGATACATGATACATATATAGTGCCTTTAATTTACTTTAGTTTCCTTATGTGTATTTCACCTTTGCTTTTCCACTAATATATATACTCCTATATATAAGAGACATGAGGCTCCACTATTATAATTAAATATTATTTTATACTCGATAAATTTTATGAATCAAATTTGAACAATTCAATATATACTCGATTTGACTCGATTCATTTATTTCCTTATGCACTACATATGTTGGCTTGGCAGGTTCTTGCTAGTTTTATCTTTAATTTGTTGTATGGATAAAGACTGTTCACAATGGCTACCCTTGAAAGTTGGGTGCTTTCAAGTATCAACTTGTGGAAATGGGGTATCAATGCTACCAGAAAGTTACTAGTTTTATTACTATACACATGCAGTTTGTTTTGATTTTATGTATGACAATGGACCTACTACTCTGTTTGGTTCCCCGATATTATTAATTTAGGGAAAATGACAAAATTCGAAGGACTTCAATTCTCGATCTTGTTTGCTCATAATTAAGATATAATTAGAGGTTTGAATACTGGCTGAAAATTAAAATTAAGGAGACCTGATTAATTAATTTATTAAAGTTAAGTAGTAAAGCCTAGCTAGTTGATTTTAAATTGCACGCAAAGAACCAAAACATAAATATTTATTCAAATTAACATAATACAGCTTAAACGAATTGCCTCAACTATTATATATAGGAAGCTTTTGCTTACCATATAGTTGACATGTCTTCTATTTGTTTTGTTTTTCTAGTCATTTTGTGAAATCCTAAAATTTAAAATTGATTTGAATTAATTTATTTGATTTTAATTAATGTAATAGTTGATATAATTAGAAACAAGTTTAAAAGTGTAACTAAGTACATAATTGTTATTTTAAAAATTAAAGTAAATGCAATAGTTAACATTGTAAACTACTTTAATTACATTCAAAACATAAACTACTTTAATTAAAAATATTACTAATTTTAGAATTTTATGTATTAATTAGAATCAAATTCAAATAAGACGGACACTTTCTATAAAATAGAGAGTAATTTTTTGCATGCTTTCCTTTCCTTTTCCTTTTTTTTTTTCTGTTTTTTACACTCTTTTAAATATTGTCATTCCTTTTTCTTTTTTTTTTTGCTAGTTTTAAGCAAAATTTAACATTCTTGTTTTTGCAGGCATGGATTTCAAGACCTCCTAGTGCTCAAGAAGTGGGCTTAACGACTGTATTGAGATTAATTACTACTCCATCTTGTTTAAGTTCAGTTTGATTAGAAGATTAAGTTGGCGGATCGAGTACTATGCATTATATATGCAGCCAGACAGAGGAAACCTGTCGGTTGTGCACTTTAATTGAACATGTTTATTGACAAGCAATTTTTAGTTTTATACTACTTCGTTCTTAAAAGATTATCGTTTAAAGTTTTTGCATATGAATTAAAAAATTCATTTAATATTATCATTTAGTAATAATTAAAATTTATTTGAAATTTTATCACTATCCTTTTATAGGAAGTTGAAAATTATTAATACAAGAGAGAGCATTTCTTGAGACAATGAAAGAATGTAAATATAATATAGAAAAATAAATAATTTATTCTCTTAAAAAATTATGAACGATAAATAAATTAAAATAATTTTTTTTTCTAATTCGATATTTTTTTTATGAACGGATGGAATAATTAATACTACTAGAATAAAACAAATACCCTAAACCCTAAACCTAAAAGTAGGTGCGCTAGATAGATGCATGGCTACATGCATGAGGTCAAACACTTTGCAGCCTTTTTGTGAAGCTGGGTAATACCTAGCTTAGGCAACTTTTTTAAACAAATGGCTAAGCTACACGACTATACTTATTTGGAAGAACAAGCTCTACAAGTAGCCCTTCATACGTAGAGCCGACTATAGTTGCTTTCTATGGGAGTGTAGCAGCTCAATGTTGCCAAGACTTGAATCTTTTTTATTACAAAAAATTATAAGTTATTTATATATAGGAATTAGTAGTTATATATATATATATATATATATATATATATATATATATATATATATATAATTTTGTAATGATTTGAAAATTTTATCACAAATCACAAAAATTCATAGCCGTCACAAAATATCATTTTGATTATTTTTTTCAAGTAGAATAGTGGTTATAACTTAAATGCAATCACGAACATGATAAATTCATAAAATGATGGTTTAGTCTGTCACAAAAACAAAATTTATTATGTGTGAAAAATTTAGTAATTTACATGACCATCACAATTACATTATATTTGTGACGCCCCCAAAATTAGGTATACATCACCCATCTTGGGTCGTCAGATACATAGTACAGAATACAAATACAACTTAATAATACAACTGTCGTGTACAATACGACAAAACATAAACTGTGAGTTTGAATACAAATATTATCTTCTAGAGAGTATTCATACTCAAAAGGAGTCCTCATTACATTTATTAACACACCATTACATAGAATAGTGAGGACTACTAACTAATACTATCATTCGGACCATCACTCCGTACCCCGACTTGTTCCAGCTACGTTCTCATTTCCTGAAGAGAACAGTGAAAGAAAGGGTGAGCTCAACTAGCCCAGTAAGAAATATTATGACTAAGATAATGCAGAATAAATTATCATTAGCATTCAACAATGTTAAACTGATAAAATATAATAGACATCAAGTTTAACTGTAGCGGAACAAGCAATCCATTAAGAGAGTCAAGTAGAAAATAAACTCTACTATCTTTTATGATTTAAAAGGTTTTTCAACACTGCGATCGCTGAGACTCAGCTTAATAAAATAATCCACATCATCGAATCACCCCTGCACTACGGCCAAGGATATTCGTGTATTCATTAATGGTCATGATCATGCCAACAACTGTCCATCAATGCACTACGGGCCAATGAGGACTTTTACCACATCATTTGTAACATTACGGTCATGATTATACCGAATAATCCCTGGTCATAATCATACCAAGTCCATCTATGCACTACATGCCACAGATGACTTTCAACATTTTATAAACATGAGGATGATGACAATGATATAAGAATTCAATAAAACAAGTTCAAGAATTAATTTATCCAGGAATTTACAACGTCCAAATTGTCAACATGATACTGCATTGTGGAGTAAAATTCAAGAATGCTTAGAAGAATATTTTCTTGAAAAAATACTGGATGAAACGCAACTATCAAGGATATTCCACAAATTTCATGGAGTATAGAAGTCAAAACTTAACCAACTGAGTACAATAAAGAATGGAATAACAAAAGAAATCACCATGCATGCGATAGACCGCACAGACAGGTTATTCCAATAGAATAATAAATAATGGAACCAGGTCCGGCGTAAACGCACAGACAGGATATTCCGACAGAATAATAAATAATGGAACCAGGTCCGGTGTAAAACACACAGACAGGATATTCCAACAGAATAATAATAAAACGGAACCAGGTCCGGTGTAAAACACACAGACAGGATGTTCCAACAGAATAATAAACGGAACCAGGTCCGGTGTAAAACACACAGACAGGATGTTCCAACAGAATAATAGAAGAATGTCACTAAGTATAGGGTAGACCGCGTATACTGGTTATTCCAACAGAATAATAACAAATGGAATAACAGAAGTTCTCTTCATGAATATAAAAGAAATAATATTCCCTACCTTAAAAGAACTGGATATTGGAAAAGTGGTGTAGCAGAATACTTTTATTCTCTCTCTCTTATTCTCTCTATACTTTCTCTCTCTATAGCTTGAATGAATTCGTGAAAAATAATGAAGCCCTAGGCCTCTATTTATAGAAAAACTGAGGGTGACTCTTGGTCTTAACGAAGGGTCAAATGACTCTTGGTCTTAACGAAGGGTCAAATGACTCTTGGTCTTAACGAAGGGTCAAATGACTCTTGGTAATATTGAAGGGACAACTACTATTGACGAAAGTAATTACTATTGACCAAGGTAAATACTATTGACGAAGGTAATTACTATTGACCAAGGTAAATACTATTGACCAAGGTAAATACTATTGACGACGGTAATTACTATTGACGACGGTAATTACTATTGACGACGGTAATTACTATTGACGACGGTAATTACTATTAACGAAGAGACTCTTAGATGATGACATATGGCCCCCCATAAAATAACCAAACTTACCACAACGTCTCAATTATTGATTTAATAATATAACATATTATACAGACGATACTATGACAATTATTTAAGAGATATGATGCAGCAATTACTATAGCAATAATTGAGTATAGCTGAGTGACTTCTCACGTAAGCATCAATAATCAATACCGTGTACTACTATGCAACCACGCGTATTACTGTATTTTTACTACCGAGTAGTTCAACAGTTTTAACGGTTTTAACGGTACACTTCAGCCGTTATATAAAATATTTTTGTCGTTTTCTCAATCTGACAATAATTCCGTTGTGGGGTCCACCAATGATTGTGCCGTCGTACGAATATTCCGCGACAAAAAGAATATTCTCCGACCAAACGAATCTTTTATAACAACTTGCTTACTTTGCAAAATTTATAAATATTACCCACAACTATAACATTATATCAAATTAACTCCATAATATTCAAAAATGATATTTATAGAAAATTCATCTTTATTTATAAAAATTGGGGTCTTACAACCTCCCCTTCTTATGAAATTTCGCCCTCGAAATTAGGGTACGTACCTGGTATGTCGAAGAGGTAAGGATACCTTGATTTCATTTCTGATTCTAACTCCCAAGTCATTTCCTCAACATCGTGGTTTCTCCACAAAACTTTAACTTGAGGTATAACCTTGGAGCGTAGAATATGTTCCTTCTTATCCAAGATTTGAACAGGAACTTCTTCATACGTCAAATCCTCCGCTATTTCGTCCGGTTCTAACTCAATAATGTGGTTCGGGTCTTCCACATATTTGCGTAACATGGATATGTGGAAAACGTTATGAACACGAGACATACTTGGCGGTAAAGCGAGTCTATAAGCCACAGTTCCTACTCGATCGAGGATTAAAAATGGACCGATGAATCGAGGATTTAGCTTTCCTCTCTTTCCAAATCTCGTAACTCCTTTCCATGGAGCAACACGTAAGAACACATGATCTCCTACATCAAATTCAACGTCCTTTCGATGAAGATCAGCATAACTCTTTTGTCGATCTTGTGAGGTTTTTATACGTTGTCGGATCGTTTGAATCTTTTCTGTAGTCATACGTACCAACTCCGGTCCCAACAACGTTGCTTCGCCCACCTCATCCCAGCATACTGGAGAACGACATTTTCTTCCATACAATGCTTCGAATGGAGCCATGCCAATACTTGCTTGATAACTGTTGTTGTAGGAAAACTCCACCAATGGTAAGAACTTGTCCCAACTTCCCTTAAAGTCAAAGACACAGAGTCTTAATAGATCTTCAAGAGTTTGAATAGTCCTCTCTGATTGTCCGTCCGTCTGAGGATGATATGCTGAACTAAATCGTAACTCCGTGCCCATAGCTTTTTGTAAACTAACCCAAAATCGTGAAGTGAATCTTGGGTCTCGATCAGAAACTATGGATACTGGCATACCATGCAGTCTTACAATCTCGTTTATGTACATACGAGCAAGACGTTCAAGTGTATAAGTTTCTCGTATCGGTAAGAAATGAGCAGACTTGGTCAATCTATCAACAATGACCCAAATCGCATCAATACCTTGAGAAACCCTAGGAAGACCGGTAACGAAATCCATGGTAATGTGCTCCCACTTCCATTCTGGAATTTCAAGTGGTTGCAATGGACCTTTTGGTACTTGATGCTCCGCTTTGACTCGTTGACAAGTTAGACACCTTGAGATAAACAACGCTATCTCTCTCTCTTCATATTGCTCCACCAAAATGTATGACGAAGATCATGATACATTTTGGTACTTCCAGGATGGATTGCAAACGGTGTGTTGTGCGCCTCCATCATGATTTCATACTTTAAATCAGGGTTGTTAGGAACACAAAGTCTGGAGTTGACTCGAAGTATTCCTTCTTCATCGATTCTTGCTTCCGGCATAGAACCTTCTTGCACTTTCTTCCTCATACGCATCAGCTCCAGGTCTGTAGCTTGAGCAGCTTTAACTTTATCGATTAAAGTCGGTTCTACTCGTATATTCGCCATCATCACATGGGTCCCTGGAGTCTTCAACTCTATCTCCATCCTTTGCAAGTCACACAAAATGGGCCTTTGCGTTGTTAATATTGCACTTGTACCCGCATATGATCTTCTACTCAATGCGTCAGCTACCACGTTCGCTTTTCCAGGATGGTATTGAATGGTATGATCATAATCTTTCAACAGTTCAAGCCAACGTCGTTGTCGCATGTTGAGTTCCTTTTGAGTGAAGAAATATTTGAGGCTTTTATGATCCGTAAAGATCTCCACTTTCTCCCCATACAAGTAATGCCTCCAAATTTTAAGTGCAAAGACAACAGCTGCCAACTCTAGATCATGAGTAGGATAATTCCTCTCATATTCCTTGAGTTGTCTTGATGCATAGGCTATGACTTTTCCATGTTGCATGAGAACGCATCCCAACCCTTTGCTCGAAGCATCACTGTAGATGACAAATCCCTCCGAGCCAGATGGTATTGTTAGAACAGGTGCTGAAATGAGTCTCCTCTTGAGTTCTTGAAAACTCTGCTCACATTCTTCGCTCCAACCAAACTTTGTATCTTTCCGAGTCAGCTGAGTTAATGGAGTAGCGATTCGAGAAAATCCTTCCACGAATCTCCGATAATAACCAGCTAAACCAAGAAAGCTACGTACCTCGGTCACTGATTTAGGTTGCTCCCAGCTTTGAATAGCTTCAATCTTTGCCGGGTCAACCGATATTCCACGACTTGATACTACGTGCCCAAGGAATGCTACCTCCTCCAGCCAGAACTCGCATTTCTTCAACTTGGCATAAAGCTTGTATTCACGAAGCTTTTGGAGTACCAGCCTCAAGTGTTGCTCATGATCTTCACGGCTTTTGGAATAAATAAGGATGTCATCAATAAAGACGACCACAAAGTGATCCAAATATTCCTTGAATACCCGGTTCATCATATCCATGAAGGCAGCAGGAGCATTAGTCAATCCAAAGGACATGACTAGGAATTCATAATGCCCGTACCGAGTTCTAAAAGCCGTCTTTGGAATATCCTCAGTTCTAACCTTCAGCTGATGATATCCAGAACGAAGATCGATCTTTGAAAAGAATTGTGCTCCTTGCAACTGGTCAAACAGGTCATCAATACGTGGCAATGGGTACCTGTTTTTGATGGTGACATGATTCAACTCCCGATAATCAATACAAAGTCGCATACTTCCATCTTTCTTCTTCACGAATAGAACAGGAGCTCCCCAAGGAGAAGTACTAGGACGAATAAAGCCAATGTCTAACAATTCCTGCAGTTGGATCTTTAACTCCTGAAGTTCAATAGGAGCCATTCGATATGGGGCTTTGGAAATGGGTTTTGTACCGGGTTCAAGATCGATACAAAATTCAATTTCACGCTCTGGGGGTAGGCCAGGAAGTTCTTCAGGGAATACGTCAGGGAATTTATTAACAATAGAAATATCATTCAAAACTGACGTATTTTTGTTTAGATCTGTGACATGAGCTAAGAAAGCTTGACATCCGTTTTTCAATAAACGAATAGTTTTATGGCTTGAGATGACAGCGATTGATTTTAATGGTTTGGTTGCTTGAATTCGCATAATAGGTCGATTAGGAATATGAAAACTAACAACCTTACGAAAACAATCAATTTTTGCATAATGAGTAGTTAACCAATCAATCCCTAGAATCACGTCAAATGCAAGTATTTTTAATGAAATCAGATCGATAGGTAATGTGTGGGTACCAACTTGAACCAAACAAGACTTATAAACAGTGGAGGTAATGAAGGTTTCTCCCAACGGAGTTTCCACAGATAAGTCAAAGTCTAATTTCTCCGGAATCAAATTTAATCGATGAGCGCAAGTAGGAGAAATAAAAGAATGGGTTGAACCGGTATCAAATAAAGTATAAACTTCTTTAGAGTTTATGATAAGCTTACCCGTGATGACCTCATTCGGGTTCCTTGCTCTCTGGGAGTTCACAACAAACGCTCTCCCTTGCACAACCGGTTTTGACTTTTCTGGGACGGCTTTTGGTGCCTCCATCCTAGCTGAATTTGTCTTCGGTAAACGACAAAATCGGGCTAAATGACCTTCTCTTCCACAATTATAACATGCTTTGGACGGCATCGCGCAGTTTGGACTGATGTGTCCCTCCCCTCCGCATTTGAAACATATGATAGGTGGTCGTTCTCCTTCCTTAACGACAGGTGCTGGTGCTGACGTCTTTCCATCATTGTTGAATCTCCTCTTCTTGAAATGTCCATTCTTATTGTTTTGGCCCTGATTACCACCGAAGTGGTTACCATTTCTGGCCTGTTGATTCCCTCCACGCTTGTTGTCACCGCTTCGATGACTGCTCTCACTGGTATTATCATTTTGCCGGCTGCTCTCTTTTGGTTGCGTTGTCTCGTTATCGCGCTCCACCAACTGAGCCCTATTTACAACATCTGAATACAAACACAGTTTATGAGAAACAAGATGTTGACGTATCTCCGGCTTCAAACCTCTTAAAAACATCCGCGTCATTCTTTCTTCATTATCCACCAGGTGGGACGCAAACCGGGATAACTCCGCAAATTTTGCCTCGTACTGCGACACGGTCATATTATTCTGCTCCAATTTGATGAACTCCACCTCCTTCATGTGACGAATACTCTCGGGAAAGTATTTGTCGTTAAACAGCTCTTGGAACTTCTCCCAGGACATCTTCAGTGCGGCAGGTTGAGTACGCTTTATCGATTCCCACCAGTAATCTGCCTCTCCTCGCAACATAAAGGCGGCAAAGGGAACCTTTTGCTCCTCGGAGCAACCCAAGACATCAAATATCTTGGTGATCTGCTTTATCCATGTTTCAGCTACAAGTGGTTTGGGTTCTCCCTTAAACTCCGGTGGTCCCAGCTCCTTAAACTGTTTAGCGGTGACCGCCTGAGAGTTTCCAGTATTTCCACCTACGTTGTGGACAGGAGCCGCTTTCACCTGTTGTTGCATGAATTGCATAAAGCCTCTGAACATTTGATCATTCATCATTTGGTCAGTGTTGTTGTTTGCATGAGGATTGACACCTTCCTGATGCACATTATCCTGATTATTGATATGTGGTGAATCAACAGTCGTCTGTGCTCCATTGCTATTCTCAACATTCTCAGATGCCATTTTCAGATACTGCCACAAAATAAAAATTAATTGATATGTCATATATTATCCTTATATTATGACCGACCAATTAAATATCATGCAAATAAACTTAGGTATGTCATACTAGCGAAGGAATTCCCCGTCTCTCCCCTCCTAGTTCTATTCTCACATCTTAGCCAGGGATCATATCCCTAAGCTCTGATACCAACTGTGACGCCCCCAAAATTAGGTATACATCACCCATCTTGGGTCGTCAGATACATAGTACAGAATACAAATACAACTTAATAATACAACTGTCGTGTACAATACGACAAAACATAAACTGTGAGTTTGAATACAAATATTATCTTCTAGAGAGTATTCATACTCAAAAGGAGTCCTCATTACATTTATTAACACACCATTACATAGAATAGTGAGGACTACTAACTAATACTATCATTCGGACCATCACTCCGTACCCCGACTTGTTCCAGCTACGTTCTCATTTCCTGAAGAGAACAGTGAAAGAAAGGGTGAGCTCAACTAGCCCAGTAAGAAATATTATGACTAAGATAATGCAGAATAAATTATCATTAGCCTTCAACAATGTTAAACTGATAAAATATAATAGACATCAAGTTTAACTGTAGCGGAACAAGCAATCCATTAAAAGAGTCAAGTAGAAAATAAACTCTACTATCTTTTATGATTTAAAAGGTTTTTCAACACTGCGATCGCTGAGACTCAGCTTAATAAAATAATCCACATCATCGAATCACCCCTGCACTACGGCCAAGGATATTCGTGTATTCATTAATGGTCATGATCATGCCAACAACTGTCCATCAATGCACTACGGGCCAATGAGGACTTTTACCACATCATTTGTAACATTACGGTCATGATTATACCGAATAATCCCTGGTCATAATCATACCAAGTCCATCTATGCACTACATGCCACAGATGACTTTCAACATTTTATAAACATGAGGATGATGACAATGATATAAGAATTCAATAAAACAAGTTCAAGAATTAATTTATCCAGGAATTTACAACGTCCAAATTGTCAACATGATACTGCATTGTGGAGTAAAATTCAAGAATGCTTAGAAGAATATTTTCTTGAAAAAATACTGGATGAAACGCAACTATCAAGGATATTCCACAAATTTCATGGAGTATAGAAGTCAAAACTTAACCAACTGAGTACAATAAAGAATGGAATAACAAAAGAAATCACCATGCATGCGATAGACCGCACAGACAGGTTATTCCAATAGAATAATAAATAATGGAACCAGGTCCGGCGTAAACGCACAGACAGGATATTCCGACAGAATAATAAATAATGGAACCAGGTCCGGTGTAAAACACACAGACAGGATATTCCAACAGAATAATAATAAAACGGAACCAGGTCCGGTGTAAAACACACAGACAGGATGTTCCAACAGAATAATAAACGGAACCAGGTCCGGTGTAAAACACACAGACAGGATGTTCCAACAGAATAATAGAAGAATGTCACCAAGTATAGGGTAGACCGCGTATACTGGTTATTCCAACAGAATAATAACAAATGGAATAACAGAAGTTCTCTTCATGAATATAAAAGAAATAATATTCCTTAAAAGAACTGGATATTGGAAAAGTGGTGTAGCAGAATACTTTTATTCTCTCTCTCTTCTCCTCTCTATACTTTCTCTCTCTATAGCTTGAATGAATTCGTGAAAAATAATGAAGCCCTAGGCCTCTATTTATAGAAAAACTGAGGGTGGCTCTTGGTCTTAACGAAGGGTCAAATGACTCTTGGTCTTAACGAAGGGTCAAATGACTCTTGGTAATATTGAAGGGACAACTACTATTGACGAAAGTAATTACTATTGACCAAGGTAAATACTATTGACGAAGGTAATTACTATTGACCAAGGTAAATACTATTGACCAAGGTAAATACTATTGACGACGGTAATTACTATTGACGACGGTAATTACTATTGACGACGGTAATTACTATTGACGACGGTAATTACTATTAACGAAGAGACTCTTAGATGATGACATATGGCCCCCCATAAAATAACCAAACTTACCACAACGTCTCAATTATTGATTTAATAATATAACATATTATACAGACGATACTATGACAATGATTTAAGAGATATGATGCAGCAATTACTATAGCAATAATTGAGTATAGCTGAGTGACTTCTCACGTAAGCATCAATAATCAATACCGTGTACTACTATGCAACCACGCGTATTACTGTATTTTTACTACCGAGTAGTTCAACAGTTTTAACGGTTTTAACGGGTACACTTCAGCCGTTATATAAAATATTTTTGTCGTTTTCTCAATCCGACAATAATTCCGTTGTGGGGTCCACCAATGATTGTGCCGTCGTACGAATATTCCGCGACAAAAAGAATATTCTCCGACCAAACGAATCTTTTATAACAACTTGCTTACCTTGCAAAATTTATAAATATTACCCACAACTATAACATTATATCAAATTAACTCCATAATATTCAAAAATGATATTTATAGGAAAATTCATCTTTATTTATAAAAATTGGGGTCTTACAATATTAATGACAAAATTAAACTTCACAAAGAACCCTTATATATACCATTATTTTGTAATTGCTCAAAAAATCTATCACAATTATTATCTTTTGTGATTGTTCTTAAAAACCATTCCAAAATTCAGTCACACATTCTTATATTAGCATTTTGCCATTAAGGACAAGCGTTCAAATGTTTTTTATGGGAACTGTCGCTAATTATAAGAAATGCCTAAATATGAATTAATACTCTGAACTTTTAATTTTTTTTTTCTACTTTGGAGATTAATTATCTTCTCAATTTTTTCAATTAAGAAATTAAACTTTTAATATTTTTTCACTTTAGAGATTGTCTTTTCTCAATGTTTTCAATTAAGGGATTAAACTTTAATTTTTTTCTACTTTGGGATTTGTCTTGATCTCAAATTTTTTTATTAGGGGATTAAATTTTTTATTTGTTATGATTACGTCTAATTGATAGTGTCATGTTAGAAAATTGATGACATGGCAGCGACACGCGAGTGACTAAAAATGTAACACCCCCTTCCCGAAAAGGAAAGGGAGGTCACGTGCAAAGCACAACGAACCTCAAAATAAATAAATAGAGCACTAACAACTTTAAAATATTAATAGTGATGATCCATTAATAAAGTACTAAATATAATTCTCCAAACAGAGTCAAAATAATCAAAACTTAAAATTCAAATTAACCTAGATGGTCAAAGGCAACACTCTCATCACACTAGCCCTGAATCACCCTTGCAAACTTGTCGGAAGAAAAACATAGCATGAACCAATTGCCCAGTACGAATATAAAGATACAAAAGATATACAACTGATATACGAAAACAACTGAGACAAAATACTGAACAAAGCCTCAAGTGTAAATACTGACAAAAACACAATCTACAAATATCTGAATGGAATATATCTAAATCAATAGAATTGACAAAACTAATAGAGGAATAAAGAAATAACGAACTGAAGTAACTAACTCAATGAATTGAAATGAACAGAAACAAACAAAATTAATACAATCAAATAATAGGCTGAATCAAATGGTTTGATGTTATTTCATACCAAATGAGCTCAGAAATATACATTGCCATATAGGCAAGTCAAAATAATGTCACACAGACAAATCAAACTAATGCCACACAGGCAAGTAAAATAATGCCACACAGGCAACCAAAATAATCCACACAGGTAAATCACACATTGGACCGCGAATCCAAATGTATGCAAATCAAATAAGTGTGTTTGGCACAACATCACAAATTCGCATAACAGAAAACTAAGGTTAACCCATACGCCTTCTACAACAAAACACCAAATGGCCCACTTCCTCCGGAGCCCAAACGGAGACGCCGTTGACTAATCACACCGCCACGGAAAGTGTCATGCCTCTCGTGCCAATACGACATGCCTGTGGTACCCCCACAGATGCTTATAGCTCCGGTATACCCTACGGTACATTCTAATAAAATATCATATCACAACATATGCGACATAATACCATCAAAATAGGTATCGTGTCACAACACATGCGACATAATACCAATAAAAAATAGATACCGTGTCACAACACATGCGACATAATATCCACAAAATGGGGTTCTAATGTATATGTTGAACCGGATCAAATTATAATATTTCCAAAAGAAGGTAACAACATATATCACTCTACAAATATCAAAATAAATACTAGACATGATATCAAAGAGTACAAGTACGAGTCCAATGTATCAACTCCAAAATGAAACAAATATATGAATTTCACAAGAAACAATTGTGTGAAATAATAACAGAATTCGAAACGAGAAACAAAACGAACAAATCAAATTTAACAAAAGTATCGCTGAAAGAGTACGAAATTCGTACATGAATATAATACCGAAATAATTCACCGAATCCAAATATCAGACCGCTAGACTTCCTCAATCTGATCTATATAATTATCAAACCAATATCATACCATTAATTAAATTACTAACTTATTAACTTATAAAATTTACATTTTCTAAATTACCCACTTTAATTTAATAATATTATATACATTCCGTAATTAAGAGATAGATTTTACTATAGTGTAATTCAATATTGACTCCACATTCCTTGCTTAAAGCTTCATGAATACAGGTATTCTCAATTAATATTCAAATATGTAAGCAACTATTAAACTGTTCTTTTCTTATAAAAAGAATAAGATTTGAATTTATGAAATAATTTCCCACTATATGTATAAATTGTAACACCCCAGTCCCACATCGAAAGATAGGAGAAAATTTGTCTGCATATAAGGAAGTAAGTAACTACCAATAATACCTTCAAGTCATGACCTTTTGGGAGCCTGTGGTGGGCTAAGATGACCCAAAAAGATACTATTGGGCCAGTGGTTTGCGACCTTATTTTGATGGATTTGATTTGATTCGGACTTGGGATTTGACCCGGGTTGTTTCATATGGTATCAAAGTCGACTCTCGAAAGCTCGGGTCGGGTCATTCGATCGGGTTGCCGGAGGTGGGGACACGAAGGCTGGTGATATTATCCCACAATGAACAGATGGAGGTCCGGAGGTGGGGACACGAAACCAGCCGGTATTATCCCACAATGGCTAGAGAGGCAAAGATCTTTGGGCTGTGTGTGCGATCGGTTCTGACGGGGACGTCAAAAATTTAAGTGGGGGAGTTTGTAACACCCCAATCCCACATCGAAAGATAGAAAAAAATTTATCTGCATATAAGGAATTAAGTAACTACCAATAGTACCTTCAAGTCATGACCTTTTGGGAGCCTGTGGTGAGCTAAGATGACTCAAGAAGATACTATTGGGCCAGTGGTTTGAGACCTTATTTTGATGGATTTGATTTGATTCGGACTTGGGATTTGACCCGGGTTGTTTCATAAATAATCAGTAGTTCAAATGAAATATGTTTTTATATATTTATAAGTAGTAGTTGAGTTGTATAATATTATAATAATCTCTCTTTTATTTAAAATTTCATTCCATAAATGTATCATATATATAATTAATGATTGTGGGGAAAAAGAATCAAAATATTGTACAACATATATAATTTATTAATATATCATGTGCATAACAATATTATACAGGAAATCGTTCAAAAATTACAATGCCAATATGCGACACTTAATATATATATATATATATATATATATATATATATATTTTTTTACATTACCATCACAAGGATCATGAATACAAGATTTCATACAAAGATTACATCATCAAGCTACGTAATCAACCACTATGTATACATCTCTTATATACATATCATAATATAGTAACCTCTCTGCACCAATTAAAGAGATTTTAACATAATAATTAATAAGTGAATCATACTTACATGCCTTGAAGCTTTCTAGAAAAGAGATGAAGTAGTAGGGAATTCCTCTCTTAATTTATTTTCTCTTACGCCGCCTCTCTTAGCCAGTTTTATCAGACTTATCGTGGGTATAATTAGGTTTAAGTTATTTATGTATTAATAGATTTTATTAATTCTCCTAATTATAATAGGATTTTAATATTACACAAATATCAATTAGACCCAATTAGTATAAAGGTCCAAATTAATGTAATCACATACTTATTATGATCCAAATAAATTAACTACAGTTTGACCCAAATATAAGAAGCCCAATTAAATATTTTAAAATATAGATATAAAAGTTATTTATTTATTTATTTCTGGGTATTACAAAAAAATACTTATGTATAATATTGAGTCTCATTTTAACATTTATTCAATTAATTTTTTGTACCAAAAAAGGTAAATATAAGACCATTATTAATTTAAAGTAAATTATTATTACTATTATTTTTATTTTAATATAAGACCATTATTTAAATTTTAAAGTAAATTTAATGACAAATTTATCATTTTTGGTAAATTATTAATTTTCTAATTTTATTTTTTCGGTAAATTATTTTTTTAGTAAATTTAGTTTTTTAGAGTAAATTTAATGACAATTTTTTAAAGTAAAATTAATAATGGTCTTATATTTACCTTTTTTGGTAAAAAAAAATAAATTGAATAAATATTAAAATGAGACTCAATATTACACAGAAACATTTTTTTTAATCACGCATCGCAGCTATCATGTCATCAATTTTTTGACGTGACACTATCAATTAGATGTAATCAGAAAAAATTAAAAGTTTAATCTCTTAATAAAAAAAATTGAAAAGACAATCTCCAAAATAGAAAAAAATCTAAAAGTTCAGGGTATTAATCCATATTTAAGCCTATAAAAAATTAAGTTGACTATATTTACACGTTTTATGAATTTTCTTTAGAATAGTTTTTTTTATAAATCTCTGCAGTTAAAAAATTCATAATTTCAAATAATAAAATAAAGACAATAATTGTAGTAATTAGCATTTGCCGTAATATTAAGTACAAGTGTATATACCATAAAAATAAATTGGAAATAGGCAGAGTACTGCCGTACTGGTGATTGGTGAAGCTAATCAAGCTATACAGTAGTAGTGTATAAAATAACTAGCTATCTTTCATTCATGAATATTTATTGCATTCCAGACATGGAAAACGACACAAGCCAGATGGGCCGGTAAGCACTGCCAAAGAAGAGATCGAACTTGATCTTGATAATACTATTTTTATTCAAAAAAAAAAAATTTAAATTCAAAATTAAATTTATAATTTTTTGAAGTTATATCTTTATTCTATATTCACTTATAAATATAACAATTTTTAAATTTAATAGTGGTGATTTATTAATGAATTGTGATGTTAATCTTGAAGACATTGTCTCATTTATTATCATTAAAAAGAAATTCTTTTTGTAGAATAATTTTTTAAAATAAATGAGACTACTCTTTTGTGAATAGAAGAGTATTTTAGTTATTTATTTTCTCCATTATAGCTCTCATAACTAGAACATGCACGTACTTGTCACCGATGTAGTTTAAGGAGATGGGTTTTGCTAAATTTTCAGGAGAATTAGGCCAATCTTCTCATAATTAAATTTTATTTTATAGGAGTATTAGACCATGACAGTGTAATAAATTTGAATTTGCTTCTAGCCTAGCAATAATTCTTTAGATATTTTAATTGGTTTAGACATTAATTAATTAATGAACTTTTTTTCTTCTTCTCAAATTTGTCTCTTTTAGGAATTCATAAAATAACTAAAGTTGTGTTTGAATTGGATAAATAAAATAAGAGAGGATTAAAATTAAATGAATTAATTTTGGATATATATAAGAATGAAATGAAGAAATGAGAGTACATGAATGAAATGGATATGTCACTAGAACTTAATCATAGAATTTTAAACGGACTCAAACCTTCCATATAGGTAGTGTGCTTTGTGCTTTAAAATTTTTGATTGACCGTTTAAATAAACAATCCTAGCTGAAGCTGCCATGTATGACTCGTTAATTTGTTGGGCCGGGTTTGCTTAAAAATTAATTAATAAATATATGTAATAATAGGTTTTATATATACACACACACTATAATTTTTAATTCCAACTTGATTTTACTTATTTCTAAACAAGTAAAATTTGAATTAATGTTCAGACTCTGTTTAAACTCATCTTGATTAATTCACTTTTAGTTAAGGTACACTTGACAAGTTAAAGCGATCGAGCCGAGTCTTGTGTGCAAATGGCCTTGTCCACACTAGTAGCACCACTACTCATGATTAATTGTTGTGTCATGTATTATACTATACATATATGTATGACTAATGCTATAATGGATATGTATATATGCATGTTCGTGTGTGTGTATGTGTATGTGTATGTGTATGTGAGAGCAGATTTTCTGTCCCCATTTTTTCTGTTTCCCTTGTGTCCCTTGTGTCTCTCACTTAAATGTTTAACGAGGTCAGATCCTCTGTTCCCAATTTTCTTGTTTCCTTGTGTCCGTCCACTTATATTTTGACACTTAATCTCTTACTTAACACCAATTAACTCTAAAATTAAATAAAAAGACATGTGTCAAAATATAAGTGGGGGACAGAGAAATTAGGGACAGCAGATTTCTCTCATATTTAACACCTAGCCTCTTACTTAACATCAATTAACTCTAAATATAAATAAAAGGTCATGTGTTAAAATTTAAATAGTAGACACAATAGAGATAGAAAAAATAGAAACACAATATTTGCTCTCGTATGTATGTGTGTATATATATATATATAATTAAAGATGGAAAAATTCGCCCCTCTTTTCCTCTAGGATGGTTGCAGAGGGTAGGGAAGGGGCCTGAGGAGTAGTGGCCACACTTTCATATTTATTAAATTAATAACAAATTAAGCTACCTATATCTATCTAGCTTCCGCAGTAAATTAAATAGGAACCCTAACCTTTGGCTGGCTATTATCTGACATTCAAAAACCACTACTTTAATTTCCGGTTTTCTATGCAAAATATATGTTATGTACTATATATATCTGAACCTACATTATATTTACCTTTCCCGGTCCAACAGTTCCTGCCTGCCGTGGGCACTACTACTACTGAACCACCCACCACTTGTTTTTCTTTTTTAAATAAAATTTAGTTTTCAATTTTTATTTTTTTTATATATTGGCTTCGATCGATCCCTAGCTAGCTAGCTAGCTAGCTGCTCAGCCCTGATAACCACTTTGGATCCTATCCCTCCTTTACTTTATTTTTCCTAATTTCTCATTCTCTTTTTCTCTCTCCAAATGTACTTGGGTTTTTTCTGTCTATATATAACCGTCCTCCAGGCTCCAGGTTTTAGTACTACTGTTACATACACATAGCCCATCTTCAAAGCAAGGGAGGAGAGAGAATATATACGAGAGTTTGTCTGGATCATTAATTTTAATTATCTATATATATATATATATACTTCTTAATTTTTCAAATTAATTAATTGATCTTCTTGTAAGTCTGGCCTGCCTGCGGTAGCTAGAGCGCTTAATTCAAGTACTGAATATTTGATCCTCCATGTCGAGCTGCATCGATGTTGGTGGTGCAATCCCTGAGCAACTTTGCTACATCCCTTGCAACTTTTGCAATATCGTTCTCGCGGTATCAATTCATTCATTCATATTCTATCTATCTATCTATCTATATACCCCTTTCTCATCTATCTATCAATTTAACTCTCTCTATATATTGTTCCATATATATATATATATATATATATATATCTTATATATATATATATATATCAATTAATTTTTTCCCCTTTTTTTCTATCTATCCATTTGATGCAGATACATCATTTTAGCTCCTGAATAAAGCTGGTGGTCTATCAAATTTTCTTTCTTTCTGGATTTTTTCTTGATTTTGTTATGGTCAAGTCTCCATCGCGCGTTTATTAGACCTTTTATTTTCTCCTCCTTTTTTTTTCTGCAGTCAATAAAAAGTCACACATCATGAAGTGCAAAAATGTCCAGAAATAAATAAATAAATATTTTTTTTAAATAATTATTATGTATGTATTTATGTATGCTATTTTTTTCGTAAAATTCCAACGCTTGGGAGGTGTTCGAAATTTTGCGTCAAAACAAGACTTCGATGATGATAAATGAACTGATGAGGACTACTCCTTCCCCTCCTCCCTTGGATTTCCTCCCTCTTGGGCTGTACTTACCCTTTCATTACTTCAGAAATTATTGTTTTTTAAAAATTAAAAGCTAGTGTCAGTTGAGCAGTGTCTGTTCTCAAAACATTCTTAATTGGAAAACTTCCCAGATCGATGAAATTTGATTCCATAAACAAACAAGAAAATAGGGTTTGAATTTTGTAAACAATACTAAAGTCCTTTCTTAGCAAGTGGAGATCTTAATTTGGGTTGTGACATAGATCTTAACTTGGCTAGGGTTTTGTTCAAATTAAGTTGATTGTAGTTAGGTAGGTTACCATAAACATGGAGTGATTATATATATTGTATTATAATATACTCCTATATGTGGGTACTGGCGCAGGTGAGTGTTCCATGCAGCAGCTTGTATGAAATAGTGACCGTCCGATGCGGGCACTGCTCCAATCTCTGGTCTGTCAACATGGCAGCTGCTGCATTTCAGGCTCTCTCCTCCTGGCAAGAACATCATCATCATCAACAACAACAACAACAACATGATGCTCAGGTTTTCTTTCTTTCTTTCTTTAATTATATATTTAATTAATTAATTATATATTCTCTCCCAAGAAATGAACAGAAAAAGGAAAAAAACAGCTAAATTTGTGGGCGATCTATCATAATCATAATCATAATCATAATGAATAGGCTTGTGAAATCTAGGGTGGGTTATACTATCTATATATATCTGTCTGGGTCTTGCTTCTGTCGAGGGAGCCAGGGAGGGAATCTACATCTATGTAAATACACAGATCCAGTCCATCTGTTTCTTAAATACATCTATCTGAACATATGATAGACCCCCCAGGCTAACAGCCGCCATAACTGAAACCCTATATATATTTTTGCTTTTTATTTTATTTATTGATTTTGTGGCCATTGTTAATGGTTTTTCCTGACCCCTGTCAAATCTAGCTAGCTAGGTAGCTTCTAGGGTTTCTTTCTTTTAAATATATAAATACTAATAATTCAAAGTTTTGTGTCGCTGGATTCTGATGGTTTGATTTGATTGACAACCTCTTACATTTTCATGATTTCTTTTCATCAGGTTTTGTCTTCAACTGTGGAGGCATTCTTAAAAACTGCTTCTTCTTCGCTTTTTTTTTTGTCAAACTAAAAAAAATTAAATTTAGGTCTGATCCCTCAAAAGTCAGATCTCCCCCCTGGATCCCAACAACTGTCACTGTGGGTTTAGTTTTCTAACTAACTAATTCAGTCACTTCAACATTAATTTTTCCATTCTTCTACATCTATTTTAACATTATATCATCTATCTATATATAATTCATCTCGATCTCTCTTTCCAAGCATGGTAATTACTAATTAATACTAATACCGTTACATTCATTTTTTCGACCAAACACAGATAATTATATAATAACTAGGATATTTCAACTTTTCATTTGCAGGCTCCTACAAGTTCTGCAGAATACAGGATTGATTTGGGCTCCAACTCGGCTGGATGCAATAGCAGGACGGCGATCCGACAGCAGACTATCAATCCCTCTGAACAAAGGATTGTGAATCGACGTATGTGAGATCCATCCGTCCATTTATAATTAATTATAATTAATTAATTAGATTGGATTTTTGTATATTTATATCGCTAACCCTACATTAATTGTAGCACATCATATATAATATGCATTCAAGGCCGGTACTATATCACATTACACACTGCATTACGTGCGTAATATGTAGCTAGGGTGTACAACTATAAATATATATAGTGTGTTGTATATAACATCAAAGATTCCTCGCATAAATAATTAACCAATATTAAACCCTCAGTTCCATAATAAATTGTCTTATTTGTCATTTTTTTAACAAAAGAGCTATGTTTTTATTAAGGGAAAAATGTATGTACACAGTTGTGTAGTACACAGTCGGCTATGACAACGGTTTTTTTGGTTATAGCGATGGGTTAAGATATAGTTATTCTGAGCTACGGCGATGGATGAACCGTTGTCATAGCACAAAAAACTCGTAGTCGTAGTCCGACTGTATAATACACAACTGTATATATATATAACCCTTTTATTAATATATAATAGTATAAAATGATACATTGTCACTAAGTTTGTCATCATACATCTTTAATATTTGCAAATTTTGCATTTACAAGACTATCGTGTTTATTTATTAAATTTTTTCTTTTTCCAGCTCCCGAGAAGAGGCAGCGAGTGCCTTCTGCATATAACCAGTTCATAAAGTATGAAACAAACTGCTATCACTGATCTAAAACTCCAATATATATATATATATATATATATATATATATATATATATATATTTACTTTTTCTAATAGTTTCTTATACATGATTTGTTAATTTATAAACACCCCCCCCCCCCCACCCAAAAAAAAATGTAACATGTAGAGAGGAGATTCAGAGGATCAAGGCCAACAATCCAGATATCAGCCACAGGGAAGCATTCAGTACCGCTGCCAAAAATGTAAGTGACATATTTATACAATCATACACTTTTTTTTTTTGGGAACAGTGGCCAAGTAACATTGTATGTTGGTTATGACTTATGACTTGGTGAACTTTCTTTTGTTTGATGTATGTAGTGGGCACATTTCCCTCATATTCATTTTGGACTCATGTTGGAGAGCAATACCAACCAACCCAAACTTGATGAGGTATATATAGAGGACTACTTCCCTTTCTTTCATATATATATATATATATATATATATATATATATATATATATATATATATATATCTTGATCATGTCTTTTTGTATGTATATAGTGCATAACTTCTCATTTCGAGAAAGTGCATTCCATTTACATATCACTTAATTCATATTGTACAGTGCATCATTACCCATTGTGAGAAAGTTATCATTTGATTCAAAGAAAGGAGATTCCTAAAGTTCCTCAAGTGTTGATAGCTTTTATATGAATGTACCATCTTTTTTCATCAAACTTTTGCTGCAAAATGGAACTAATATGCATTTGTTTTGATTTGATTGTCTCTCTATATATATATATATATAAAGCATTCTTTCAGAGATTTATGAGGTTAATTAATAATTAAGTTGGAAGTTTGAAACTCAATCCCGCTCTTATATATATGCTTCTTATACATGAAATTGTAAAGTAGGTACGTACTGATAGTTACGCACCCTGTGAATGCATCGATTGATGATACAGCATAACCTTACAATGCATGTTTTCGTGTTCAACGTCTATCACTCTAGGGTGTTTATATAATGAACTCGATCATTTGGTTAATTATATTATATATATATATATATATATATATATATGTGTGTGTGTGTGTGTGTGTGTGTGTGTGTTTATGTGTTTGAGCTTGCATGTGTTATATATATCCATCCCATCTGGTTGAATCTGATTTTTATGTGCAGAACACTGGGAAGCTTCGAATGCCAAGGCCTGCACTACTGAACAAATGAAAATGATTTATCTCCCTGAGTGCAAAATTGAGTGACTTTTAATTTCTATGCTTCTAAAGAGCTCAAGATCGAAAACCTAGACCTTTTGTGTGTTCAAATTAATTACTATATGCTTTCTTCATTGTATTCTGCGAGCTTTTTGGAATATTATTTACTTATTATTATATGTTGTCTAGTAAGCAGTACGTAAGCTACCTACTCTCCCCTATTAGAAAAACAAAAATATGTATGTGACGGAATTTTGTGATAATTTTTAAAAGGGAATGGTTAAATTCACAATAATTTTTGTTATTTTCACAACAAAAGTGTCGCTGTAGATATATAGCAACTGTGAAAACCGTCACTATAGGATCTATAGCGATACTTTTGTTGTGAAAATAATATTTTTTATAGTAGATTTAACAATTTCCTTTTTAAAAACGTACAATCATAAAATATAGTAATTTGTGACGAATTTTTTAAGTAACCACAAAATAATATATAGTATATACGATGAATTATTAATTTTTTCATCAATGTATTATAATTGTGATGGTCATGTCAATCACCAAATTTTTCACGTAAAATAAATTTTCTTTTTGTGATCCATTAAGCCATCACTTATGAATATACCCTTTATGTGATTGTATTTAAGCTATCACCAATATTTAATAATAAATATAATCAAAACAATATTTTATGACGGTCATGACAATTATTAAAAAAGATAAAAATTTTGTGATGAATTAAATTTTTAAGTCATTACAAAACAATAAAATATATGATGATCAGTCTCGGTGATAATTAATTTTACCATTATTATAGAGTAATTGTGATTGTCATTACAATCGCTTTTATATTTTATTTTAAAATTATAATCATAATTTGGGTTTTGGTGAGTGATAATATTCGTTATTTAGTTTGCAAATGGAGGGAAGGGTTTGAATTCTTACAAGTATCATTTTGATACAGTTAATATAGTGAAATAATTGTCCATACCTAAAGTCATATTGTTGTGCATTTTGGTTTTGACAATCACAATAAATTATTTGTTAATGTGATTATATTAATTATCACAAAAGCATAAATATTTGCGTGATTGTCAAAACCAACACACAAGACTTTCATGATTGGGGTGTACAAAATGACTTCCATGACGACTAAAGCTATCACAAAAACAAATTTATGATAATTTTTTAAATTTATTTGATACTAAATTTGAGCCATCATAGGCCATTTTTTTTGTAGCCTGTTTATCAATATATACATCTCTCTGCTTCTGAATTAATGCAAGTGCAAAAATATGTGATGATTTTTGTAGTACGTAGCTATACATATGTAGCTAGGTGATTCTTTGTTGATTAAAACTAATGTTATTATTACATAAAAAATATTATATAATACTCAGATATACACATATTGCGAACCTCACATATCAGGCGGTACTCCTATTAAACAAGGCAAGGCTTTTTGTCATCTTCCTCGTATGTCTTTTCAGTGGTACTATAGTTAGTATCTCTATATACATATATAGGTAGATCATGTTAATTTAAGATGGCTTCTTACCAAGTACAATATGTAACCAAAAGGAGTATATCCCTTTTAATTTTATTATTTAAATTAAGAAATTGATAATTTTATATATATATTTGATATTTTTGCATAGTCTTGTATTAACATACAGTAGATCTCATCTTTATATGAGAAAGAAATATGTGAAAATATTAAAAATGTATGTAAAAATAATACTCCCTTCTAAATTAATTTCCAAAGCTTGTTGATCGATTTAATGCAACTATTACGTTGTGTACTCCTATCTTGAAACGAAATTTTCACATCTGTATAGGTTACATTTTTTACTATAAAAAATGAATGAAATGAACAAGAAAAAACAATAAATTAACTAAAGCTAGAACTCAACACAAACAAAAATGAATTTAATTTCCAAAAATGTAAGTCGAATTGACATTGATGGAAGAAAGTTGTCTTATAGCTTTTTCTTGAAAGGTGAGCGACTGTAAGAATTTAAGAACAAATAAAATTACAATCACACAAATATTATATGAAAAACGCACGAAAAAATAAGAACACACGATATACTCAGGTTCATCAATTTGGCTAGTCTTGCTTATTTGATGTATTCAGATACCTCACACGCTCTACAATGATTCACACACCAAACAATATTTTTATAGTAACTAGAAAAATCCTAGCTGCTATAACATAAGCCTAAATACATGAGACCCGATACATTCGAAAAATCCAAGATCGAGCTACTAATAAATTCTCAAGCCCAATTATACTTTGCGCTTGGCTTCCAGGGGACGTTGCCCCTTGCAATCCCCGTCAGCTCACCGGCGAGCTGGGCTCGCTCACCGGGGAGCGAGACCACCAACTGGATAATCGTAGTGGTCATTCGTCGAACCCGCAAAAGTATTAGTCAATTCCAACATCGACCAAATCTCTAAATGAAGACTTAGCAGCTAGCTTAATGTTACATCCAGGCATATATATATATATATATATATATATATATATATATATATAGATCATACACCTCCCAAACCATTACCTAGCTTAGCTAGCTCTCTGATTAAAGAAGCCCAGGACCACTATGCATATTGATCTTTTGATATCCATTATCAAGCTCGCTCGATCTCTCCACCAAAGCAACACTAAAGCATTTCAACTGGTCTACTTTTTTCTTTTTTTGGTTTAATAATTTGCTTCAAATGTTGATGTTTGTTAGGCTTGTACAAAAGGTATATACGTGTGTGTGTGTGTGTGTCCAACTCTTATTTCATGTACTATATTAATTTTTGATCACTCTTCTCATATAATTTTGGAATAAATATTATTAAAAGTATCCGTATATATTTGGAAAACATTTTTGCCAAATAATGATTGCTTTCACTTTTTCAAACTTGAAACGAAGGCAAAAAGTTATGTGTAGTTAATGATTTATACTTGTCCTTTCCCGTGACAGTGAATTTTGGGACATGGGGGAGCAAGAGGGCGGGTAATCTACATTTCTTTATATCTTATCAATGCAAATGTTACCCCCAGTGCACAAAATCATTATATGAGGAGAAAATTCATGAAAGAAAATTATTCAAAGACCACATTCATTCTTTTAGACAATAATAATATAGTAAAAATCAAAAAAAAAATTAAACAAGACAAAAATTTACTTGGTTCACCTAAATCAAATGCTGGGCTAGGTAAGCAGCTAATCAGTTTCATTATCTTTAATTTGAAAATTTCGTACACATTATAATTACAAGATTTCGTCCTTATGTAACACAATGTAAAAAAGGGATAAATCAACTTTTGGTACCTGTACTGGAACACGACTTATAATTTAGTACTCGAAGTGAAAAAAGTTACAAACTGGTGATTTTACTCAAAAAATGTTACACTCCGTTAAACAGTAGAGACATGACTTACAATTTGGTATTTTAAGTGAAAAAAATTACAAACTGGTGATTGTACTCAAAAATATTGTCATCTGGTGCTTGTACTTTCTAATTTTTAAATAATCGTTAAAATTTATCCAACGGGAGAGACAAACATACAAAGAGAGAAGCGAAGTCGACGCGAAGAAGATCCTCGATGTTTTGTTCCATCTTTCCTTACCTCTCACATTCGCACCATTGCTCCACAGTCACACCGACTTGGGAACTCTGGTGTAATCCATTCATTTTTGTTACATGAAGTACAATTTTCTTCCCCGATTTCATTTACGATTTCACTCCGGAACGAACTCATCCTTTCAATTAAACACTGAAAACTCTTTAATAAATATATGGGAACCAGTAATCAACGGAGAATCGAGACAAGAAGAATGAGAGAAGAAGAAGGACAGAAGAAAAGAACCCTAATTTTTAAACAGAATAAAGATGAAACCCTACTGTTTAACGGAGTGTAACATTTTTCGAGTACAATCATCAGTTTGTAACTTTTTTCACTTCGGGCACCAAATTGTAAGTCATGTCCCTACTATTTAACGGAATGTAATATTTTTCGAATATAATAACCAGTTTGTAACTTTTTTCACTTCAAGTATCAAATTATAAGTCGTGTCCCAATACAGATACCAAAAATTGATTTATCCCATATAAAAAATCATAATTCGCCTGAAAATACAAAATTATCCCTGGGTTGGGGGCAAACTTATTCGCAACGGCAAAGAAACGTTGATTATTTGGGACTATAGCTACCAGCTCTCCACTCTATGAACAAGCTTAATTATCTTTTGAGTTTGTTTTACACGCGTCTCTAAATTAAAATTCGGATTAGATTTCATCAATAATATGTTTAACTATAAATCATTTCTAGTTGTAGGTAGACCTAACACAAAATAGGTTGGGTTAATTTTGGGTTATATAAAATAGGTTTGGATTGATTTTAAAATCAAAACTATATTACCTATATTTAATATGAGTTATGTGGTTTGGATTTAAATGATTATGGGTCGAATTCAAGTCGACCTATTTTTCAAATTATAGTTTTACTAAAATCTTAATTTCTGTTATATTAAAAGAGTTTTATTTTAATTTTTCAGACCCAAATTCGAAACTAAATTTTTTTAATTGATGCGACTAATTTGAGTATTAAAAATATTAATTTTGAGATTATAGGAACTTTTAAAAAAATTACATTAATCATTATTATGTTAATTAAAATTAATGAAATTATTGAGAATTTTTTTATAATAATCAGTAAATTTATTTTTTTTGGGGTGGGGGTGCGTGAGAGTGTATACATAATCAATAAATAATATATTTGGGGGTGGGGGTGGGGGTGGGGGTGGGGGTGGGGGTGGGGGTGGGGGAGGGATGTATACATAATCAATAAATATTATTTTTTTGATGGTGGTGGTCGGGGACGGGAGGCGGGGGCAGGGGTGGGGAGCAGGGGGTGGGGTGGGCGGTGCTTTTTGTTTGCTATAAGAAGTGCAAAAAATTATTATAGATTAATAAGGATTAAAAGTATTTAAACTAGATCCAACTCATATTTAATTTGTAATAATAATATGGATAAAATTGTAAAATGAATAAACAGTTCAAGCTCGATTCGTTCGATTCGTACTCGCTGACTCGAAATATAAATGAGTCAAATATGAGCACATTATTAAGTTTAATAAATTACTCGAACCTCCTTAAATTGTAATTTTCTATTGATACTCGGATCATATTCGTTTAAAAAGTTCAAATTGCTCGGGCTCGATTCAGAATCGTGCTCGATTCGGTAGCTAAATGAGTCTCAATCAAATTTTATTTTATACTCGATAAATTTTGTGAACCAAATATGAGCAACTCAATACTCGGATCGACTCGATTCGTTTACACCCTTAATACGAGAAAAAAAAAAGTTTAAAAGGTCAATCAGTACCACCAAGTAATTAATTAACCTAACCTAATTAATTGGGTTATTTCAAAGTTGTTCATTACCAGCTAAATGACGAATTATTGTTTTATCTTTCAGCAGTAGGAATAATTTTTAGAAATATTTGATAAGAGTATTATTTCAAAAGCATATGTTTAACTAATACAAACAACTTTTTTTGGTTACTCCACACTAAATTATTTTTATTAGCAAATAATAATTTGAGTCCATAATTAATTTCACCTGAAACAAACAGGCTGAATGGGTACATTGTTCTTTAATATTTCTCGTTTTGTACCCGAAAGTAAGAAAGAAAGAAAAATTCATTATGTGCAGAGCTTATACCTAAATTAGTAATTTTTGGATGAATTAAAAAGACTATTTATGTTAGGTCGCTTATTTACCAGCTCCAGCTGCGCCATTTTCTTCTTTTGTTTTTGTTTTCGTTCTTGTTCTTCTTTTACCCTCACAAGCACAAGCACAAGCACTTGTAGTGCTAAAATCGAAATTTCACTCTGTGTATATAGAAATTGGGCAATTAAATTTTATTTAATTATATTTTGATTTTAATAATATATAAAAATATAAATAAATAAAATATAAATACACTTATATCTAATTTTTATATCAAAATTTGCATGTCTATTTTGAAAGAACTCATTTGTGAATGAATGAATGTCATCGGGATCCGCAAGTGGGTATAGTAAATAAGTGTAGATTACACGCTTCCAATATTCCAGGAGAGAGGATGTAGCGGAGTAATAAATACGGCATCATACTAGCACCTACTTAAATGGGTATATTTTTTTCATATCAAGTGATATTAGACACTGACTAGTACACCCTCCCTGTAACATACGTTGTATTTTTTAGAATTGTGCATAAATATTAAAAAAATAATTATAAAATATTAAATATATTATTAATTATCTATATTATCTTTATATTAGAAAAAAATAATTTTATTTATTAGACAAAAAATAGTGAGAGAACAAAAATTATATTTAATACTTAAAATAATATAAAAAATTAAACAATTAATACTTACTTAAAATTCTCAAACGGCTTATATTTAAAAATAAAAATATTTATCTAAAACGACTTGTATTAAGCAACGGAGAGGGTAACTAATAAGATAAAGTATCTGAATTAGGAGCAAGGCATAAACAAATTTAAGCCTCAGAGGGTATGAGAGGGGATGGATAGCCTTCATATTTTACTAGCACGAAGTCTATTACAAGTAAATGAAATTTTTGCCCAATTATTATTATTATTAATGAACCGAATCACTTAACCATTCTCCACTCATACAACGGGAGTGCTAATTTTAGTACCTTCGACACATTATCGTTTTAGAATTAAAGTGATACTATGCATACAGGTCTCTCTCTCTACACGCACATGGAACAAGCAATTCTTGCAAACCAATTCCTGCTTCTCTGTCTACTGATCATACAACATATTTAAAAACACAAATCTGAATCTTGTAAAATAGATAACATTAAATATACCACTTGGCTGTGTCTTCCTAGCAACAAAAAACATCCAACTATGAAAAAAGATGACTCATATTTTAGTAACAGATTGCATCTTTCCCAATTGATTTAAAAGAAACCCTAGCCTTCTCCGATCCAAAATTGAACTTAAGATCTGAAGCATCATCATGGGTAGAAGCATTGCTTGTAGAAGGAAACGAAGAGAAATCAAGGCGAGGGTGAGATCCCTTGGTACCAAAAGTATAGGAAGGTACTGGTGAACCTTCCTTCAGCTGACTACCAGATGTAAAACATGGCATGATCGATGGAGTTGGGGGCTCTGATAGCACACCAGGTGCAGAAACTGGGAAGGTAAATCCAGGGCCATTATCAGATGAAATTATACGTTTAGGATCCTGCTTGTTGACAAAAATAGACTTTAAGGTTGGTTTTGTTCCTGAGAATTGAGATGGTTGCTTCTTTAGCAACTCGGATACAGCTGCCTTAGTTGCCCTTGTCATGACATCCTGCCCATTGACTTGCTTGTGAAGAGGCCAAAATTGACTTGTATCTTTCTGTTGATCTTTAGCGTCCAGGAAAGCATTCTGCTATAAAGATATTATATGTGAGTACATGTGTTTCAAAGCAATACACGAGAACAATAAATTTTAGCAGACACTAATCACATCTCTCAGATTACAACACTCATTCCTCAATCACTCTATGCATGCAGCAGTACTATAGCACCGTAATACTCCTCATTCTATCGATCCAAGTGAGATGAATCGAAAGCAATACACCATACGCACAGTGGCAGTCATTCATAGACAATATGTTAGTGTCGTTGTGTTATGACATGAAGGGGTCATGGAAGAGTTGGGTTCGAATCCCAAACGCTGCCTTGTATTTTGGTCAATATAAGGTCGACAAATTCTAGCAGGCTTGGCCCCAAAAGCCCAACCAAAATTGAATCTTCAATTCAAGCTAAGTAAAGCCTGTGACCCTGTCCCATCTTGTGTCATAGGTCAATGTAGTCCGTACAAGTTTGGGCTCTGTCAGGTTTGACAGGGATGTTGCTAGTTTCCAGGAGAGTCTTCAAAGTTCCAATCTCATCACAAGAAACCATGGTGGAGCAGAAAAATAAGAAATAAGATAAATACCTCACATTCTTTTAGCTTTCTTTCTTTACTTTTTTGTTAGGGAGTATACATCAACGTTCATAAATCCCGTTCTAAACCCGAGCAAGCAAGGAAGAACGAAACACAAAAATTACTTGCATCAACATACTGAAATTTAGAGGAGAATAATGTACCTGATCTGTACTCTTGATTTGAGAATCAGAAATATTGTTGAAACCAAATGAACGCCCTGCATTGGCATCTAGCATTATACCAGAAGCACCATTAACTGTGTTAGATGCTTTACTGATTGCATTAATAGCATCTCTCTCCTGAGATTTTACTATAGAATTCGAGTTTTCTCTATTATCAGTTCCTTCAGCAGAAAATCTGAGGCCATCTGTGCTCTTGTGTGAATCAAAACTCCCTCTTAAATGAGATAAACTGGTACTTTCGTTTTGCATGACATCAGTATCTTTAGACGGGGATTTTTTCCATGCAGTGGCAATCTTCAACTCAGCTGCTAGATCATGAGGGGTCGGTTTGTTTGCAAGGTGCTCCAATATTCCTCTAACTGCTGGACTTGACGATAGATTTGGAGTTGGTACAACCTCTTCAGAACCATGTGCAACACAGTCAACTGAATGGTCATTTGAAGTACCACTAGTTCCACCAAGTTCCATATTCTTTTCTTTAACAGGAAAGAATACTTTAGAAGCATTGGATTCTTTTACCTGTGAAGGACTCTTCTGCAGAGAATACAGAGAAGCAGATCCTCTGCGTGGAGTTTCCTTAGCAAATTTATTCCGCATGCGACGAATAGCTCCCACCGATCCATATCCACTATCAACGTCGGTCCTTGATTTCACCTGTGTTGAAAGGGGGGATAGGTACTGCTCAATTTATATAGAGAATTATTAGGACAACAAAAGTTGGATATGGTAATAGAAATGCAGGAATCTAACTTGATGAAAAATAACAATATATTTGTTCTATGGTTTCATTGAAGCTTAAACCAATATGCTACTTCAAGATATTTCAGACAGTCCAACAATCTCACCATCATTTAACAATCTAAAGCCCCACAAAGACGATTAATAAACTAAAGTAGTTTTTAGTGAACAAATAAACTTCAAGAAGTAACAGAAATTACTTAAATTGACTGGCCAGAACTTCACCCAACTTTTTATAATCAAGAGCATAAGAGTCAAAGAAGTCTTTTATTTATTTTACAAGTTCTATAACATGTTTTTTCTTTTTCATTTTTGGATTAAGTAGATGTCTTATCTTATATTGAATAATATGATATTACATATATATACATACACACACTCGTGTGTGTGTGTGTTTAGACTCATTCTGACACGTCTACCTAGAAAAAGTACATAATTCACCTATGAAATTCAACCATCCATCAAGGAGTTATCACATTTGCCATATTTTTGAAAATGTCAAACTTAAGTCCAAGTACAAACCTAGCATTTAACCATCTAGATGACGACTGGCATACCAAGGTGGATATAGTTACACTGACTACATTGAGGTTGACCAAGAGAGATTTTATTCAAATAAAAAAAAATTGATGACTATTCGTGAAACACTTCTGACACTTGGATTCATCCAATCCCGCCAACTCATTCTAAACCATTTCTACTAGCAATTTCACAAACATGTCATAGGAAAAAAATATATACTACAAAAAAAAATTGTAATCAATTTTATGATTAGAAGGAGAATGAGAAGCTTTAATGATTTCTAGATCTGATTACAACAAGAACTTTTTCTTATATCTTTGAATTTTTTCAACCAAGAATCAGATAAAGAGTTAGAATCAATATTACAATTACAATAGTTTATATTTTGAAGAAAATGTTTACTAAATTTGCCAACAAACCTTGTTTATACCTGTTCAAAGATAGGAGTCCGGGATTGCTGAAAGGGATTCGATGAAATGTTTAGGCTGCTCTCAGCTTGTAATTGAGGCAGCTGACAATTAGGAGAAGATCGAAATGATTATTCCACAAGTAACAAAGCATGTATATGAAATGTCAAAACATAGAGGTTTACGAATACCTTGGCCTTGGCCTTGGACTTAGAATAGATGGTTCTGGAATATGGAGTTCGTGGAAAGTTACAACGTCGGAAGGTGCCTCCCTGACTTAGTGGGGTTGTATAACCACGCTGGTCCTGTACCATTGCACCTGGCCAACAAGTGGATGACTTGGGCGACGGTGGTGGAATAAAGGTATTTGATTGTATATCATCACCCTTGTATAGAGGTCTTGCAGATTTTGATATAATGCTATAAGAACCAGGGCCAAATTCTGATGTTCGCCTTCCCATATAAGCTCTTGCAATATCAACTGGTGAAGTAATACGTTCATCTTGCATCTGTCAATAAAAGAAACATCCTTAATAAATATACTACAAGAATATAAAACAGACATTGTCAAATAAGGCAAGCACCTATTGAAACATATTTATTATTGGAAAACTTAATTCCAATTACAGGTAAATAAGAAAAGGCCATCTAAGACCTTTTCTTTTTACTAGTAATCATTCAAATATAAGAAATGCATTAAAAGGGGATGCCAACAAATACACAAGAAAAGAATAGACAACAGATAACAGCCCATCAAAAAGTATGGAACACAGCCCAAAACCAACAAAAGATTATTTCGAACCCGCCACAAACAGCATATCAATATTCCACCGATTTCTATTGCTCTTAGGAATTTGAACTCCCCTTAAAGCCTCTTGCAACAATCGAACATAACTAGGAATCACCAAAGCAATCCCAGAAAAGGATCACGATTCATGTCATTCGCAAACAATAGACGTGAGATGACTACCTGATCCATACGTCCAATTGTAAAACTACAAAGCACCCCTGCCTCCATCACTCTAACCATCAATCCGCTAAAGGCCTCCATAACCAACAATAAAAATAACAGAGATTGAGACTCCCTGTCTCACTAATCAAAATGGACCAAAAATCCAGTAAGAACTCTATTCACCATAATTGAGAACCAAGTTGTAGAGGTACACACCTGTTTGATATACATCTCTATAGTCTCTTCAATAGAGATTCAAAATGGTCTAACATTTGTGCAAAATGTAGAAAGTTCAAAATTATAAAAGTAAATCAGAGTTGAATGGAATTAAAAAAAAAAATCAAAGTTATTGTTTCTTGTACTTCTGTTTTGCAAATTGAAATAACGGGTTAAAATTCCAGGAACATAATTGGCGGTTGTATGCAGGCTTCATTATCTAAGGCATAAAGTAAATACTTGCATGCCTTTACTACATCCTATTGTTATTTTGGAAAATCCATGTCTTCCAAAATATTTGACAAGTGCAAGATAGAATATGGTTTGGCACTTAATGGGAAAAAAAAGAGTACAAATAGAAATAGAACAATGAATTCAACTGGTAAATGCAGGTAATAGAAAAAGTAACAACATACATTTGATTCAATACGAGGGGATGAGATCCCCAAAGCAGTTCTGTTGACATCTTTTTTCCCTTCAGCTGGCGTTCTTGGATATTCTGGGGAAAATAAATCCCTTATTTTAGCTCCCCCTTCAGCAGTCAAACTTGGTCTTTCCTTTTCCCGTTCAACATCAGAAACAACTTTAGAGTTTAATATCTCAGTCAACCGAATGATTTCATCCCTGCAAGGGAATTCAAATAGCTTTAGGTGCCCAAATTTGAAAAGATAATTTGTACATACTATCACATTGCGATAATGATCTGTGTGTGCGCCTGACCTATAAAAGAAAGTGAGACTGAGGACAAGAAAATGTAGAAATACGAAGCCAAAAATAGTTGAGCAGCTTGAGAAGGGGTGAGGAAGGGGCCTTTTCTGGAATTTGGATGAAAATGAATTTCCGGTTTGGTTGTCGTCTTTTGCCCTTTCAGGAAGGCTCGCCACTATGATTTGCAAACGAATGAAGGGCGATTTTGTATTAGGAGTATCTTCTTTCTTTCTTTTATGCTTAGAGATGTCACGATACTTTCTTCTATAAATTAAACTATATAAGATGGAGCATGAAGGAAAAGAGCACGGGAGGAGTATATATGAAACCGACTCAATTTAGCATGTTGAGAGGAAGGGGGCAAATAAAGGAAAAAAATATTATAATTAATTAATATAAATAGGTATGACAGGCAAAATTCTTACAAAACACAAGAAAATCTACAAAGCACTATTTTGCCTGTGCTTCAAAGTCAGCGTTGAACACGAGAATGGAATGTCAGAGTGTAAGCACGAGTCAACAGAGACCAACAAAGCTTCTGATATTCAAGTCTCTTCCTATGACAAACTTATGATAAGATTATGCAACCAAAAGAATCCATCATGAGCTTAGAAGGAACCGTTGAGAGGGATATCTGCAATAGTTTTATTCTTTACCCAATTGAATAGTATGCAACCAACAAAAACTAATACTACTTCATCCAGCTAATACTTGTTCAAAGAACAATTCCATAACCACATATATATGTATATATATATATATATATGTATGTATATATGTATATATATACTCCCTCCGTCTTCAAAAGGATGACTAAAGGTACAATTATTTTTGTCCCCAAAAAGATAAGATAAAGTACATAAAGTGAAGGATAATTATGTCATTTAGTGAGATCCGTTAGTATTAAAAATAAAATTACTCATCACTTTAAGAATCTTGTAAGACCACTAGGGAGAAATTTGGAACTATATCTACTCTCTTTCATCTACTTTTACTTTTCTATATATCTGTGTGTGTGTGTATATACTCCCTCCGTGCTCAGAAGGATGAGCAATATATTTGTATATATTCATAAATGTGAGATAAGATTTCAATAATGACGAAGTACCTAGAAAACATTTTTCCTTTCACTAGCTGCTCGATTTTACATAATTCAGAATCATCACATGACTTCTTCATGTTATCTCTTTTAAGCTCATCTGATTCTGCATCATTCTTCAATATATCTACAACTTTGCTAAGACCTGCTTCTCTGTCAGATCTAGATATTCCAGGCTGCATAAACATGAGTATATCCAGTTATTGTGACAAAATACTTTTCTTTTCTTTTTTTTTGGGGGGGGTGGGGGTGGGGGTGGGGAGTAGAATTTTCTCCTAATTATCACTTACTTGACAATACACACCAAAAGAAAAAACTAAAGCAAACAGTTGTTCTGCTATTGACAATGACAACAGAAACACATAATAGCTACAAGTGTGTTCAGTGACAAGGTCAATGGAGCCCAAAAGAGCCTGAGGTATAGGGGAAAATTCTACTCGGTGTAAGAAAGTAAAAGTGCAACCAGTCTTGTAGGTGCCACTCTGCAGCTCGCAATGAATGAGTCTGAGGTTTCTTAAAATGACCTCAAGTACTCAGTTAGCTCAATACCTTCTGAAAAAGTAAAATACACTACCAGAAATCATTGTAATCTACACGAGGTGAATGATGCAGTGCAAAGTGACAACCTCTCTATAAATAATGGAAAGTGCTGACAATTGCAACCATTAAAAATATTTCTAGAAGGCTGAGATCGCTGCAGGTTCCAGCTCGGGGAGGAGCCTCATTTGAAGGGTTCAGATGTACAGGACATCTTGATCATAATTGCTCAAAAGAACTTTAGAAATGTTCGTACAACATATTTGTTTCAGTACCTATATTTAATAGGTGCTAACGAGGGGTGCTTGGGAATTGCAATAGAAGCTTTATAGTTGTTATGAAATATGAGCTAATATTCCAATTAGTTCCATAGTATGAGAGTGAAAGCATGTTGATGCAGACTGAATCAACAAGAAATATGTTAGTTCGGGAGTTTCTTGATATGATCATTTTACTACACTGTAGGTTATTTTGGTCAAAAATTAGTTAATTGAATTTTTTTCGATTATGTTATTTTGATATATTAATGGCCTACAATAAAGTCTTGGTCTTATCAGATTTATGCTTCAAAGTAGCCCATATATGCCTAATTGCCTTAAAGAGTATAATTTTTTGAAAAAATTTGTGAGCTTTAAATTGTGGCATTTCCTGTGGCATCCCATTTCATTTCTCCGTCTTGTCCGACATCATATTTTCACCCAGGGAAATAACAATTTTAATAACACCATACTTGCAAGTCAGCTCCAGATGCATGTATGTAAAAGTTACACAACGCATTAACCATTAATTGCAGTTAGTCTAGAACAATTAAAGACTATAAGGTATTTTGATCATAAAATCAAGAATAAAATACTACCGCCATCACATTTTATTGTCCTCTTGTTTGAGCTTTTGTGGCAAGAATTTTAAGGCATATCCAAAACATATTTTTATTATAACTTTCATACATTTAACATAGTATAACATTTGAGCTTACTGAGAATATAATTAATATAAAAAGCATTTAATATATGTTTTTGGCACATTTAATATAAATGTGTTTTTGGCACATTTAAATGCTTTCCATGCACACAATTAAAAATGGGGACAACTAAATGGGATGGAGGCAGTGCTGTACTAATTTTATCACAAGCACCCATGCTTGTAAAAGTCACAATTATATCCACAAGTTATAACAACTTACATCCAAAGCATGGTAATCATCCAACTTGGCATTTGGAACTACCTCTGTTACGTGATTACCTGTCCAAGGAAAGAGAACACATGTAAAAGAATGCAAAAAGGTAAGCATAGCAGATTAGATCAACTGATGCTAGTAGAGGAAAAATATGTAAAAATAAATAGTAATAGTGGTTTTCTTTTTATTGTGTGTCTGTGAGGTGCTAAGATATTCACTCATTAGAATGAACCGTGCTAGAGCTCTTAAACACTTAGAAAGCCTAGTACACTAGTACAGAGGTAATATATCTAATAAGACACATAAAAGCATGTAAAGTAAGGTTCTTTAAGCTCCCAAGGTTTAACTTAACACCAGAAATCAGTAAATGGTAAAGATGAAATAGAATATATGCAAGTATCCAATTTAATCCAACAAGTATCACTGTCCAAAAGGATAAACAATATAACCACAAATGTTAACCTAATCCATATATACACATTAGAAATAGTCTGACATCAAAACCCTAACCATTGCAAATTGATTTATAAAAATATGTACGTATATGTGTGTGGATGACTAACCGTGATCGGGAGTATCTGACGGAAGAATATTGGAGGTGGAAGGTGATTTGGAAAATAATGAGGGCATAAGTTTGGTGGCGCTGCAGGAAATCAGCCGGTAGGCCGGATCAACGAGCTTGGATAACCAACCACCGTGGCGACCTTGGGCGGATTGATTGACAACCGGACGGTCGTAAGGAGTCAACGGTGGCTTCCTCGACGGTGGGTTCCTGAATTTTCCGCCGGCGCCTCTCTCTCCTCCTCCATACGGCGTCGGTCGTTCACTTTCCATCGCACCAGTTGTGTGTTTGTTTGCTACGAGCCCTAAATTGACAAAAGAAAACCCACACGCACCAACTGTGTCCGCTCTCTCAAACTCTCATACACACGCGCCACACAGTCAAAACAAAGTGTTTTATAGGCTGACCCACGTAGTTCACAGTTCAGGTCCATTCATTCTTTCATTTTTGTTGTTTTCAAACTTTTTTGAATTCAGATGAATATAAAATATTTGGGCCTCTTTGTACAAGCTTATAAAAATCGTCCCTATTTTTTAATTTGTATGAACACATTTACTATTTTGCATTCTTAATTTCTTATACAAGTTTTATGAAAATATGTCCATTCAAAAAAATAATTTCGAATTTTTTTTAATATAAAAATATTGATTTGATACGACTTTTAAAATACTCATAATAATATAGTATTGATATTTTTTGTATTTATTAAATGAAAGATTTTATTTCTCCTAGTTTGAGATTTTCACCTTCTACGGATCTTTTGCTTCATGAATCATGATCTACTCTGATTTGAGTGTGGGGTTATCACGACAGTCTCATTTTCGTTGCTCATGTTAAATAACTATGCAAGTTTAGTCTGTATATTTTTGTCTATTTTTTAAAAAATACATATATTCTCGAGTTTTAATTTGGTACGAGAATAGGTATCAGATCGACTTTAATATTTTTGTAATTCGATTCACTTATCTATTAAAAACTTACTCGTTGTTCTTATTCCAGAATTTTGTCAAAATTCACATTACGAAAATATCAAAAATATTTGTAACATAACAATCCCCTTTCACAAACCAGCTGTAGTCAAATGGATTTAAAATGCATATTTGTAAACAAGAGGAAAGGTAACCTTGGAGGAGATAAATGTATTTTACCCCTTTTTATTATTGCTCATCCTACACGCAAGGTTATCACTGTTTATATGCGTTTTTGGTAATACATACGTGTGGTTAAAAACACCCCTACATTTAGAATAATAAATAGTGGAGTATAAGCAAACATGCTAACAAGAGGATTACATTACATACAGAAGGAAGGAAGGAAGGAAGAATCAGGACTTGTTGTATAAGAGAAGAGATTGCAGCCTAGCCTAGCCTAGCCCAGCCCTAGCAGTACGTAGCACGGTAGCAGACTAGCAGCTAAGCGAAGCTATAAATATAGCTACGTACATAATAATGGTCCATGAAAATTCATCTTTATGTCATGCCGAAAGTGAAAAGAAAAAATCAGCACTCACACCGGACAAAGGCATCTTTGGCCAAACTCATAACCAGTCAGTTTGGCCTATTGGATGGTTGAGTGATCACCAATTATCATATCATTGTCATATCAGTCGATATAAACATCATGATATGAAATGATAGTGAGTGAGTGAATGATATATTTGTATGTTCATTGAGCAAAATTAAATTTTCAACTGATATCGGATATATATTTTAACCAACGAATGAATTGTAACACCCCTTCCCCAAAAGGAAAAAGAATGTCACGCACAAATATAATAAATACAAATCTCAAATAAATTTCAAAATATTTCTAATAAAATTGAACACAGTTTGTAACAATTCAGTCCAAAATCGAAAGATAGAAAAAATTTGTCTACATATAAGAAAATAAGTTACTACCAATAGTACCTTCAAGTCATGACCTTTTGGGAGTCTGTGCTGGGCTAAGATGACCCAAGAAGATACTATTGGGCCAGTAGTTTGAGGCCTTATTTTGATGGATTTGATTCGATTCCGACTTGGGATTTGACCCGAAATTTGTTCCGGATTCGAGATTTGACCCGGGTTGTTTCATATGATATCAGAGTCGACTCTCGAAAGCTCGGGTCGGGTCATCCGATTGGGTTGCCGGAGGTGAGGACACGAAGGCTGGTGGTATTATCCCACAATGGAGATATGGAGGTCCGGAGGTGGGGACACGAAGTCAGCTGGTATTATTCCACATTGGCTAGAGAGGCAGAGATTTTTGGGTCGTGTATGTGATCGGTTCTGACGGGGACGTCAGAAATTTAAGTAGGGGAGTTTGTAACACCTCAGTCCCACATCGAAAGATAGGGAAAAAATTTATTTGCATATAAGGAAATAAGTTACTACCAATAGTACCTTCAAGTCATGACTTTTTGGGAGCCTGTGGTGGGCTAAGATGACCCAAGAAGATACTATTGGGTTAGTGGTTTGAGGCCTTATTTTGATGGATTCGATTCGGACTTGAAATTTGATCCAAGATTTGTTCCGAACTCGGGTCTTTGAGGCCTTATTTTGATGGATTTGATTCGATTCGGACTTGGAATTTGATCCAAGATTTGTTCCGGACTCGGGATTTTACCCGAGTTGTTTCATGAATTATATATATTATATAGCATATATCGATCAGTTCCCTTTTGTAGTTCAGCGCGGGTCTTGTTTAATTCCCGTGGAAAGAAAAAAATCAATCTTGGACATTTATTCTTCAATATTATATGTATATACAATAGAGACACAAAAATTATTAATATTTTCAGTAAATAAAAAAGGAAAAAGATCGATCGATCTCTCTCAAGGGAAGATCAGAATATATGAGACAGGTAACTACTATACAATACAGAACCTAAAGGAGTACTCAATACTTTCTTTATGCTCCGTCCGTAACTGATGATTCCTGCATGATTCGGCCAAACTTCATCAACACCAGCATGTGAAAACAGTGGAATTAAAAGAGAGTATTTCTAATATAGCCCATCCATTTGTGTCCCCACCGAGAACATTTTTACCTGACTAACCCACATTGATTCTAAATTCAACCACGTACATCAATCAAATCCATGACTAAAACCAAGCGAGAATCTACAATTACCCAAATTAGTTCATATTTCAGCTTCCTCTTCCCATGTCTACTCAAAATGGGGTCACTCGCTAGCTTGTTTTTGTGATGATAGCGAGGGTAAAGTCGCCAAAATATGCCATTTGCTTGGCTTTTTTAAAAATATATAATTGCACTCCAAAAATAATTTCACAACGTCCCCTCCTTGCTTATTATATATAATGCTTTAAAATCAACACAAACCTGCAAGAGTGGAAACCTAAATGCCTGTTGGAACATTAAAATCCTGCTCGAGTGCACGAGTCGAAAGCTTGGAAGTAATGGAGCGTGAGAAGAACTCTGGAGTACTTCAGCCTGAGCCAAGAGACACGTACAAAATTGCGTATGTCATCCATTTCTTACTTGGCGCCGGGAATTTGATTCCGTGGAATGCTTTAATCACTGCTGTCGATTACTTTGGCTATCTTTATCCTACCAAACATGTTGAAAAGGTGTTCTCAGTAGCTTACATGAGTTCATCAGTGCTGGTTCTAGTTGTGATGATGAGTTGGGGTGGTGTTCTGAGCAGAAAACTGACCTTTAGATTGAGGATGAACGTGGGATTTTCCATGTTTATTCTCTCTCTCATGGTAACACCAATTCTAGACTGGGTTTGGTTCAGCAATGGATTGAGAGAGAGATCACATGCAGACTATGATATAGTGGTTGCAGCGGTTATAATCAGTGGCTTAGCTGATGGCTTGATAGGAGGAAGCCTGATAGGATCTGCAGGCAATCTACCAAAACAGTATATGCAGGCAGTTTTTGCTGGAACTGCTTCTTCAGGTACCACGATTTAGTCAACTTTCTTGCTTTCTTTCTACTCTTCTTGTTCACTACAAAAGGAAGCATGTAAGATCCTGTACTGTAAAAAGTAAAAACTAAGAACAATAACATATACTGCAATTAAAGGAAGCTTATCTTCGAGTGACTCCTGTTTAAGAAAAGTTCTAATAATATTAAAAATAAAAAATAAAAAAAAAGAGCGGCTTCTAGTTATAAGATAGCATAACGCATGGCATTATGTTTGATAGACACCTATGCTATTTTATTTCCCTTAGAAGAAATCTCTTTAAGCATTTGTTTGTAAAAGAAAAGGGCATTAATAAGAAATCTAAATATAACTTTATCTCCTAAACCAAAATGAGAAAGAATTTCTTTCACAAAGACCCCTGGAATCACAAGAAAATATGCAAGGGGAGAAAAAAAGAAGAGAAATGACCAACACATTGAAAAGATAACCCTTACCTGCAGAATTTCTTCTTTTTCTTGGCGACCAACCTAGCTAAAATGTGTTACTCAAGCTTTGGGACTTTTCTTCTCCTCTATTTTGCTGTCAAGCATGTCATATACTTTCTTCCACTGACAAAAATAATTATCTACGCAGGTGTTCTTATTTCAATATTGAGGATTATAACCAAGGCATCAGTCCCACATACTCCAAAGGGTCTTAGAACAAGTGCCCACTTCTACTTCATATTTAGCATGGTAATTTTGATGGGTTGCGTTGCTTGTTGCAACCTGCTGTACAAGTTGCCTGTTATGCAACAGCATTACAAACTTCTTCATGAGAACCTGCCATCTTCAGGCCCTAAATTCTGGGATGTAGCAAGAATAATCCGATGGCCAGCTTTCGGAATTTTCATGATTTATACAGTTACCTTGTCGATATTTCCAGGATTCTTAGCTGAAAACGTTCAATCCAAGATTCTTGGAGATTGGTATCCAATTCTGCTGATTACAGTGTACAACATTTCAGATTTAGTCGGGAAGTCTTTAACTGCAATTTATGTTTTTAAGGGAATTAGAAAAGCAACGTGGGCTTCTGTCTCCAGGCTGTTGTTTTATCCTCTGTTCACTGTATGCCTCCATGGATCCAAATGGTTGAAAACCGAGGCACCAGTGGTGCTTCTGACATTTATGCTCGGATTAACAAATGGATATCTGACGAGTGTCATCATGATACTAGCTCCTAAATCTGTATCACCTTCAGAAGCCGAAGTAGCTGCAGTAGTGATGGCTTTGTTCTTGGGAATGGGATTAGTAGCTGGTTCAGTTCTTGGCTGGTTCTGGATCATTTGAACCTATCTGAAATCAACTGGACATTGAGCATGTTGATCTCAGAAGAAATGAATTACCCACCAATATAAATCCAACATCCCCATCATTGTAACACTAGTAAGAGAGGAACATCTAGGAAAGATCATCGAGCCCAGTAGAATTTATTTGTATCGTTTAAGGGGGACAGAGATTCTGCATTTTCATTTTCTGCTACTTTCCTGAATATGTTCACTTCTTCTTCTGAAGGTTTACTCTTCTTGTGCACCATAAAACAATATACATAATTCATGGTTCCTTGACAAGACCCAAAGTAGATCAATGGCTAAAAGATGAACAAGAACTCGAATAACTTGCCAAATTTTGTTTCATTGCTGGTAGCAGTAAAAAAGGAAAACATTCTACATAGTCATGAGATTCCGACTTTCCTTTCTTCTTATTTAACTTGATGAAGATTTAAATACCGAAATAAATTATGTGTTTGATAATTATCTATCTAAAATATGTGAATAAATAATGTTATTTATAAAAATTAAATATAAACTTTTGAACAATCTTTAATGTTAAAAATATAATTTTAAGAATAAAACACTAAAAAAATTAATAACATTATATGGTAAATAAAATCAAAACAAAAGACTACAATAATATTCATTAAGTGGGTGTATTCAATTAAGATTTTTAAAAAAAAAATTTAAGCGATAAACTTTTGTAGAATTTGTGGGATTTTAATGATTTTCACAGACTTTAAAGACTTTTTTAAAATGACTTTTATAGACTCCATAAAATAAGAAACATACTTTTATAAACTTTTTATCAAGACTGTGATAGATTTTTGTATACTTCTAATATATCTAGCAACTTATATTAATTGTTAATTAGCTCATATGTACAACATCTCCCTCTTTTTTCATGAACTAGAATAAATCTCGTTATATTATTGTGGCATGAGATTTTATATATGTTGAAAGCGTTCACATTATTCTACTCATTTCATGATACATTTAGATACTCGGATACTAATAAAATTTTAGAAACTACAAACGCAATACAAAAATTAAGCTCACTTTTTATTGAGCTATATATACTTTATGCATATGCATACGCTTGTTACTAATAATTGATTGCTTTTTATTATTGATTGCTTTACTAATATATATATATATATATATATATATATATATATATATATATATATATATATATATGTGTGTGTGTGTGTGTGTGTGTGTGTGTGTGTGTGTGTGTGTGTGTGTGTATGTTGATTGTGTGATTCTGTCGACCCAATTTTTCATCTTAACTGCTGTTAATTTTGTTTGATTGTGTAGACCTTTTTTATGCGCCTAACATATATCAAAGCAGTGCGTTTTTTCCTTTTTTATAAGGGAAAGATAACGATTCTGTCAATTTGTCATGCAGGAATACAACCACATGTTACATTATTTCACTATGATACACCAAAGACACTTGAAGACGATTATGGAGGATGTCTAAAAAATTAACAGTAATTTCCTTCTTTTAAAATGTCAAAAAACTAAAAAAAAACATACACATACACATCATATATTTTCTATTTTCATATATTATAATACATAATCTTTACAATTGATATGAGAGTTTTATGATTTTATCTCACATTTGTTGAACAAATCTCTTTCCTCTTTCTATTGGAAGCTTTCGAACGGTTGCTTTTTCCCTCACCAATTCAGATTAGGTCTAGTTATTTGTTTACTTATTAATATATCTTGTTAATTCTCTTATAATAAATCTAATTATTTTTATGGTCCAAATTTTACCAAATTATTTATCCATCACATATTAATATTTATTAGCCCATATAAAATAAATAATAATTTGATTTAATAAAAGACAAAGTCCAATTAATAACTAGTTTTTATATACCTTTGTGTTTATATCTTTAGAAATCTTTAGAGATGAGGTAAGACTTTGGATATGAGTTGATAGTTATAATTCTTCTTCTAAAGTCTGTCAAACTCTACCATTTGATAGAAATCTTTAAAATCTATAACTTTTTGAATACCAAAATATTTTTATAGACTTTGTAAAAATCTTAATTCAATACCACATAACTTTTAAAGACATTAAAAAAGTTGTAATTGAATACCACTAAACTTTTATAAACTCTTTAAATGTAATACAACCAAACTTTTAAAGTCTTTAAAAGTCTTTAAAAATCTTAATTGAATACACCCCCCTAAATTGATTATCCAATTTGTTAAACAAAAATCAAAAACAATTTGTACAAAACAAAAATTGTTTGCAATAGTTAAAAATATGGATATTGAATGTAAATTTTAATTGTCTATGAGATACACATGCAAAAATATCATTCAACATTACACTACTTTTTGGATTAATCGTTCAAACGCATTCAAAGTTTAAAAATTGTTAAGCAAACAATCTGAATGATTTATTCAGTTAGATTCAGACTTATTCAAACCCATTAACAAAGAGACCCTTAGAATAATTTGACAAATCATACAGACTGATAACACCCTAAAATGGAACTACAAATCTGAAGCAGCAACTCCTTTTTCTGCAGTATCCATATGCCAAAGCAATACCTCCTTGTTTCTCCAAATAAGCAGTTAACCCTATTTGGGAAGTACCCTCTTCCTACTGCTATTTCTTCAATCAAACTGCAGTTTTATAAGACAAATGCTAGAATCGCCAATTCTGGAAGCTCTGTTTATTCAAACAACTTTGCACTATGATGTGATCAGAACCAACAAAACCAACTTGAAGTCCTCTGCAGCAGTTAATCCAAGAGCAAAATTCAAGTTGGTGGAGAACAAACACAGTCCATGTATTAATCCAATTTTAACCGGATTCCATTAACTCTGGACCATGGAAGGCTGGAACGGAAACACTGGCAATAGGGACTTCGTATAGATGGACTGATGAAAATAAACATGTAGGCATGGAAATGGAAGATAATGAGCAATTCCACGGCCACATAAAAACCCCAGTTTACCAATAGATAACTTGCCTCCTTCAAGGGTCGACTGCTAATATGGACATAATAAAACAGTTGAATAAAATTTCCTCGATAACTTCAACAAAAATTATTCAATAAATATATTTTTTACCAAAACAGAAAAAGAATATTTCGGTACCTAAACCCCTACAACTTTCAGCAATATATGGATAAAGCTGATTTCTTAGTTTAATCGATTTACTTGCATGCCTTTTGAGTTTGCATAGGTGAAATCAATTTCCTGATTCCAGTAAACCGAGAATTCCTTCAAATGTTTGTGATCAAAAATACTTGAAATCACAATTTACCTAACACATTCAAACATAAAGCTTATAAAGTCCATTTAACAAACATGTGCTCCCTCCAGATTATTACCAGAATTATGCAGCTATGTGTTTTGGTAAAAGGAAAAATTTTACTAGATGAAAAGGGAGAACACAAGTATGGACATGGGGTCCATCCACCCTATAACAAGTAGAAAAAAAAAAACACTCAAAACGGGGCAGCTCTCCAAGCTCTACAGTCTACAAAGATTAGACACATAAAATACCACTAAAGGCACCCATGGTAGAGGCACATAAAGAAGTAAGGAAAAAGATCCTCTCTTGCAACAAAACAAAAGATAAATAACTCTCTAAAATTCCAAGCACAACACTCATTGCATATCCCAAAAAACTTCATAAATTGCACACTTCCAAAGCATCTTAGCATTATTCTCCCAAAACTGAACCATTCAAGCATCAAACTTTCGGAACACACTCACTCCTCCCCCAACACTCCAAAATAGAGTTAAACAAACCCTAAATAACAACAAAGTAAAAATATAACGCATCTCATCATTCCAGATACACATAATATTGCTTATTCATAACACAAATAAAATTTGTGTAACTAGCGGTAGCAACAACTAATAATTCTCACTCTATTACTTCAGTCAGCTTAAGCACTCTTTTGTAAATTATATCTATAATCATGTACCAGATAATGGATAGCCTGCTCAAACTTTAAAAAACTGATAATTCATTCTTACACAACCTGAAGCTGCTGCATGCCTCCACAGTTTGCCACCCTTGTTATCCATTAATCAATATGAAGATTTTTACCTCATCAATTATGATATTTTAAGAGTTAACTACAACCCAATCAACAAAAAGTTACATATCAAAGAACAGTGGCCGACTTCTTTTAAAACAAAAAAAATCAAGAATAGTGGCTTACATCTGGCACCAGTACAATGTCACCCTCAACTCCTGTACACCACAAAAATCACACACAAAGATACTTATTCACAGATTCTAGTCTAATGAAGCACTGTATCGATCCAATTGCCATAGTTAAAGTTAAAAGAGAGAAAAGAATTGCTGATCCAATTCATCCAGAAAAGTATATATCCATCAAATTGGACAGGACAGGGAAGCAATGCTACTACGCACAGGTTTTTTTAGAAGTGGCAATAGCATTGCAAGTAGTTGTCTTGCCATATGTAACTAGCGATTAATTACCAGATTTTTAATATAAAACACCAAATAAGGAAAAGAGAAGGCAAGATCATTTGCGAAAAACAAAATTTCATCCCATAATTTTATTAGCTTTTTCTTACAAGTTAATTACAAGAATACCAGAACAAACAACATAGCTATGGAGGCAGACAATCACTAACAGGGCCAAAAAGTAAGAAAAAGGAAAATAACAAGATGTCAGAAAGTTACGTAATATCTATGTTATTATACATAAGAGAGATGCAACCTAAGAAGCAGCTATAGGAGAAGTTGCAGGAGCTCCAGGGAAGAAACTGGGTTGCGCTGTGTTTAAACTGTTAGTGTCTTGCTCGTTAAAACTGTTAGTGTCTTGCTCGTCATCGTCTTCTTCAGTATCCCAAAGAAACCGAGCATATGAAGCCAAAACATGACTGCACCATCAAAATGGTAAAATCAACATAAATTTCTAAAGCTAATATTGATCATGTGCTCATGAAGCAAAATTTTTATGGTAATTATATATTAGCAATAGAAACTTACCAGTCATCAGGTGCAGCTTTAACTGCTTGATCAAAATAACTCTCAGCACGAGCGGAATCCTTGTGGCTCTGCCATATCAGATCAGCGTACAACGACAGAAGACTACCATCACCAGGATTTGCAAGTATTGCTCTCCCACAATACTCCTCAGCCTTAACAAAATCTCCACAAACCTATTTTCAAAAGTCCAAATCAACCCATTAGAGAAGGATTCATTATAACAAAAATCATTAATAAAACGTTTCATATGGTCACGCCAAAGAAAAGTTGATCCATAAAAGACTCCAAAATATCTTAGCTTCCAATTTATCTCTTTACATTAAACATGTTATTTGTATTCTCTAGAACTCTCTGACAATTATGTTTAGCAGTCTATAGAGTCCAGCATTTTCATATAGCACAACTTTCCAAGTACAGTTCCCTTTGACACAAATTGAACTAACAAAGAAATAAACAAATAAAACATTTTTTCTGTCAAACTTCAACGATCCCTAATTGAAAGTGAGCAATTTTACTTTCTTAGTTGAATCAAAATATTAGCATAGCTTCTGAAAATTCACCAAGTCACAACTACTTTTTAAACTACCAAACCAACATTATAATTCGACCCTGAATACATAAAAGATTAATAATTCTTATATCAATAGATCAGAAAATGTTTTACTAAAGGAATAAATTACAAGATATTTAATAAACATACTAAAAGCCTTTTAACTCCAAGCAAAACCAATAACTTAAAAAGGATCTAAAACTTGAAACCTATAAGGGCAAAAAGTTCAACTAAAGTATACTACTAAAACTGAATCCGTATTAAGCCAGGTTACTTATCAGTTAAGTACAGTATAAGAGAATTAAAATAGTACCCCATGGTCCATACCTCTTTCAAGAACCTGGCGTAATTGCTAAGGAGCAGTGGATTACCAGGGTTAGCTTCAATCATATTCTGATAATAAACATCTGTACCATTAATCTCGCCATCCGAATCCGAACCCCAATACCCATCACTCCCGCTCGATCCATCGCCGCCGCAGATCTTGCCACCGCCGCCACCAACTCCACACCCATCATTATCCAACCCAGAACTCGAAAACAACAACGACCCAGTTTCCTTCTCCTCCTCCTCTATTGTCATGCCAGAAATAAAAGAGTTTTTCGGGGACTTTTGTTTGGAACTAATGCAGAGCTCTTTGAGATTACCATCTGATAGAGCCTTTTTCATCTTCTTGATTGGCCCATCCATTGAATGATTGGATGGAGGTATGGAAACTGATGACCATATTTTTGGCAATTGAAGGACGATGTCTGGCTCTGGTGATGATTCTTTTACTGGGTGCGGAAGCCATGAATGTAGAATTGGCGTTGATGCGCTTCGGAGTAGCATTGTTGGTCTGGGTCTTCGTTAGTGGTGAAGTTGTTGGTATAAACTATATAAAGAATAATGGTAAAACCCCCGGAGTTTTTAGCTCTACTTTCTGTTAAAGAGAGAAGAGGTCTATGCAGTTTTATAGGGGAGGATGAATGTGAAGCCTGATATTACATCTCAGCCGTTGGTTACTCATTTATTTTGCGTACCCAGTTTTCCAATAAAATATCAGGCTGCGGGATGTAACCTAATGTTAAACATCATCATCATCATATATTAAAAGTATAAATCAAATAAAATTAATTAGCTTACTTATATGATATCCCACTACACACTTTTAGTTACCCTTTAATTTTTCTAATAATAAATTAGTGATTTACCTCAATTTTATTCTAAAATTAAATATATAATTTAATTTTTAAAATTAAATGATAATATATTATATTTTAAATATATTTAATTTTAACTGATATAATAATTATATATAATATATAATAAAAACTATTAATTATAATTTTTTGTTTGTGTGTTACTCCCTATTTATGTTAATTAATGTTACTAATTCATTAGTTTGTCTAAAAAGTGTTGCTTTTATTTATATATCAATATCAATTTTAACGTTCTTGTTATATATACACAAAATTGAAGGATGCTAAAAAATAAAACTTGAAAGAAAATAAAGGCTAGTATGCAATGCCTAGGAATATCCGTTGTTAGAAGAAGAAGAAGAAGAAGAAGACATAAGTAGTATTTATACTTGAAAATGGTTCACTATTTTTTGTTGATTTTTTTTTATAAAAAAAATTGCATTTACATATTAAGATATATATTTTGTGATAATAATTTTACTCTGTAAAATCAATATTAAAAAATAACCATCCACAAAAATTATGTGTAAATATATCAACTACAAACTTTAAAGAGAGAATAAAAACTCTCATTTTTAAATAAAGAGAGTATTTAGTATCAACCTTTATTTAAGAGAAATAATGTTTAGTCATCTTTAAAAGGAACTTTCTTTAAAATATGATTAATTATGATCTATTCATAACTTTGTAAACCTGATTAGTAAATAATTAGCTGGCTGGGAAGATATATTCTTAATTATTGAAATAATTTAATTACCTAAAATCAATGCTTATATGATCTTTAATTAAAGGTTGCATATTTTACTTATTCAAAAGTTAATCAAATAAAACTAATATATTTGCATGCTTTGATTTTTTGCATCATTATTTAAATTTTAAAAAACTTAAAAGGTAAATTTATTAATATTTAAACTAAATAAACGTATCCAAACCAAAATTATATTATATTTTAGAAATATCAATAATCAAGAAATTGAAAATATTTTATGTATTTTCGAAATAGCCATAAGAAAATAAAATCTTACATCAGATCATGGGGTTCACTTTCACAATCACGTGTTTGGTGGACACGGAGGTACGTCCATTTTTACCTTTGGGCCCGCAAAGGCCCAGTGGACGGTTCTAATTTTTCCTAATCACGTCATGCGTCCCATCTTTCTACTCCTCCAGATGAAGCCATCCCATTTGGAGTACAACGACTTTTCCGTGGTTTTGTTGGGAAAATACAGTTTCGGCTTGTTTTTTAACAAAATTATCATTCTAATACAAATAAAATGCATATTCCTTTTTGTTTATATATAATTTTCATACTATTTAAATTATTAACACTCTCTTATTCAACATAAATATTACTATATATAGTTTTACGCAATTTATTATTATCAATATTATATTTGTTCTAAATTATAAGTTCATTATTAACTTTTGCTCAGTTCATAATATTTTTTGAAAAGATTACAAATTTCATCATTCCATTGATTAAAAATAAATAAATTCTTATTAATTTTGAGATTGAAAATATTTTTAAAAAATTAATAATAATCTTATATTTTTAAAACGGATGGGGTGTTATGACTTAAAAGTATAGTGTATCCATAGTTGTTGAAATACTAAAAAAAAAAGATTATTATTTTTTTCTCGTGCTTTCCTTTATTTTTCAAATTCCTAATACATCCTTTTTTTTTATTATTTGTTTTTGGGTGCGCCTAACAGGTCCTTTCAAAATCTTAACACATCCTAATCTCGTGAACAAATTTCCTTGAAACAAATATAGGCGTTCTGCGTTAGCGTTGTATTACTTATATATTTCATTATTTTTACATATTTACGGAGCTACCATTGTGTTAGCTGATTAAGTTAATTGGGCTTTTCTCGTATGCCATTATTGCTCACAACTTGGACTCGACCCATTTGCAACAAGGTGGAGCCCATGACTGAATTCAACGGCGTTATGCATGCATCCCATTCCGCTTCCAAGTTTTTCGTGGCCCAAAAACCCCTTGTCGTTTCTAGCTGATTGGTGATCCAGCTTGGAGTCAAGGTTTAAATAGTCTTTCTCGAGTCTACTTAGAATTTTATCATTCCTCTTTCGGGGGAAAAAATTTAAAAAAAAATGTTACCGGGAGGAGTATCTTTTATCCAGAAATAATACTACATATTCATTTTTTTTAGTACTTATAAATGATCGGCAAGATCAAAGGAGAAAAACAAAAATCACTTATTTTTAATTTTTTTGTAAAATGTTTAAAATAAATTCCTCAAGTAAATTTAGGATTCTGGGTATTATAAAAGATATTTTTATTCTGTCCGTAAACTTAGAATCTAAATAATTAAATCGGAGATGTCACGTTTTGTATATTTATTCAATTTGAAATTAAAATTCATTGAATAATTTTATTTATAAAAAATGTTTAATCTAAAAGTGTTGGATTAAGGTTCCATACAATACATGATTAGTAATCAAACCACCGCACTACAAACAGGGTGAAAAACTTTCATGTTGTCAAAGAAAACAACTACTAGTACTAATCCCCGTCTCTACAAAGTGATGACCCGGCATGGACCTGGAGCAGGACCACGACCAGGACCAGGATAGGAAGAGAAGAAGAGGTTTGATTATTCTTCCAATAAAGTTACATTTGGATGGCAGGCAGATCAAAATCTATTTTCATATCAACTCCTCAAATAAGAATAAGAAAATTGACGGGATGGGATCCACCCTATAATTAGTGTGTGCTGCTACTGCTACCGCTGCCGCCGCTGCTTATCATCATGCTTTATGAGATGTTACATATGCAATTAAGGGTGTAAATTAGTTGAATCGGAGCGAACAGAGAGCTATTCGAATTCGATTCGAAATGATAAATTCGTACTCGAATTCAGCTCGAATTCGAATTATATTTGAAAAATTCTACTCAGATTCGACTCGACTCGAATATTTATTACTCGAATTCGATCCGTCTCGACTCGAATATTTATTCCAACTACTCGCGAGCTTCAAATTCAAGCTCGAATTCGAGTCTCCATATAATAACTAGTTTTATAATAAATATAATTATAAATTAAATTTGTTATTTTACTTAAAAATGAGAAAATATATTTATTATTACACTTTACAAATATAAAATCACAATTAAAATTAAAAATAAAATAAAATAATAACTAATTATCCTAATTTGATTTAAATTTGTATATATTATAAGAGAATGTATCGAACATCTAATCGAATATGTATTAACCGAGTATGTATCGAATCACAATAAAAAATTTGAGTAGTTTGAATCTTAAACGAGTCGAGTATAACATTGCTCAGATTCTACTCATATTTTTATTCGAACTATTTTTAATGCTCAGATTTGGATCATATTATTAACGAATCTGAGTCTCGCTCGTATTTTTTCGAGTCGAGCCCGAATCGAACCCGAACTGTGTTGGCTTGTTTATAGCCTTATATGCAATTCGAAAAGAATCTTCATGCTTGGCTACCACTGCATGCATACCCCTCAGATTAACACAATCTACACGATGGATTGTATTAATAATATATGTGAAAATTTTAAAACATAATAACCGTAAAATTTGTTAAAAATTATAGTAAATTTATTACTAATTAATTGTCATAACTAAATTAAAATTCATTAGAGATTGAGTTTCACATTTCTACTCGGATTATAATTTCAAATAAATTTTGTCAGTATAAACATTAATTTAAAATTTTATTAAACTCAAATAAAACTAAAATAATTATTTTTCACAAAAACATAACTAAATAATAATGCACTGCATTCAAATGTTTAACTTAATATGTGACGCCCCCAGAATAGGTATACAACACCCATTCTGAGTCGCCAAATACATGGTACAGAAAGCAAACTACAACTTCAATAATACAATTGTCGTGCAAAATACGACAACACATACTGTGAGTTTAAATACAAATATTGTCTTCTAGACAATATCCACACTCAAATAAATTCTCATTATAATTATTCAAACACTATTTTACAGAAATAGTAAGGACTGCTAATACATCTTTCTAGAACCATCACTCCATACCCCGACTAGATCCTGCTATGTTCTCACCTCCTGAGAAGAAAAATGGAACAAAAAGGAAAAGGGTGAGCTCAACTAGCCCAGTAAAGAATATTATGACTAAGATAATATACAACAAATTATCGTTAGTCTTCAACAGGGAAAAATCTGATAAAATATAATCGACAACAAGTTTTAGATCAACAACTGCAGCGGAAACAGCAAACCATTAGAAGAGTCAAGTAGAGAAAGAATTCTACTATCTTCTAAGATTTAAAAGTCCATCATCAATATTTTATCCCTGTAACATCAATTAATAATCATCTTTAACCAAATATTCATCTTTGCACTACAGGCCAAAGATATTCATTTGTATCATCAGTCGGTCATGTTCATCTCAACACCTGTTCATCTTTGCACTACAGGCCAAAGATATTCATCAAGTAATCATACATCTTTGCACTACAGGCCAAAGATATTCAGTAATATCATCATTTAGGACTGAGGATGATGAAAAATATCTTAAAGAGAACGAATCCAGTGAGACAGAAGGACAAATATTAGGGATTCGTATAACAGTTTATCCAAGATCAATAATACTTCATAATAATCAATTGTGAAGCAGAATTCAAAAATAAAGATCAAAACATGGATACAATCAAAGATAGTAACCATAATAGACATCTTGGACAAAAAGGGAAAATTTTATTTTTCGGTGAATAGTGCCGTATTCGTGAATAGTGCCGTATACGTGAATAGTGCCGTATACGTGAATAGTAACCCCCGACACAAAAAGTTCCAAATTTGATAAAAACTCATATCAATATTTCAGCATAATGATATTGAAGAAAATAATATCATTTAAGAAGAAAATAATATCCCTTACCTCAAAATATCAGTACTTCTGGTCGGAATACCGGTATAAGGCTGAAAGAAACTTGCTCTGATGAATAGAAACTCTCAAAGTATCTAAATACTCACAAAATACACTCAATAATCTAGAGAGAGAAAGAGAGAAAACTTGTTTCTGGTGTGATTTTCAATTCTAACTTAGCCCTCTATTTATAGGAAAATTTTGGTAGGTTTGACCTGCAACCTGATGGCTTTACCTGCTACTATTCCCACCTACCACATTTGAAATATAATTCAGCACATTTCTTCACCAACCACAAGTGGGGCCCACCAATTCTAGAATTTTCCACCAAAATGATAAACTCCGAAAATTCAACAATTTCTGAACCAGTCATCATGTAAAATTCGTAATAAATCATACGTTCATTTTTAACGGTTCAAAATTTGTGGACATATACTCAACTTATATATGTATAACATATCCAAAAATTACCACGATCCAACGGTCGGATTAAAAATTATAACCCCCGCAAACTATCTCAAAAATCCTGATTTTTAATACCTCCATTCCGACAAAAATACTGACAAAAACCTCAACATTAACTCCTTCATTTTTAACCACAAAAATATATTCCTCATTTATATCCACATAAAATAAATATTTTCTTATCATATGAATCAATAATTAATTATTCACAAATAATATTACAGAATCACATTTATGACAACCAGGCCGTTCCCAGGAAAGAGGGGGCTTTCCAATAAGGATTTCTCCTTACTGGCGCGCAATTAGATGACCAAACCTCTCCTTAGACAGAACTTTCTAGACATTGCCAATAATGTTATCTAATAATATTATTCAAATAATATGAATTATTGATCTGATAAATGAAAATACTGTGCAGCAACAATTATTGAAACAACAATAATATAAAATATCAGCGCAGCAATTATTGAATCAATAAAATAAAATATTGAATAATAACTACTGTAACAATTATTGAGTAGTGCCTTCTTACGTAAGAATCAATAATTGGTGCAATACCGTGTGCTACTGTATTTTAACCACCGGGTATTCCAACAGTATTAACGGTAACAACTACGCCGTTATTTATAAACAACTTATACTTGTCGTTTTCTTCATCCAATCGCTTTCCGTTATGGGGCCCACACAAGGCTGCGTCGTCGTACGAATATTCCCCGACAGCAAGAATATTCCACGACCAACCGAATATTCACCGACCAAAAATAAATATTTTATAACCACTTGCTTATTTTGCAAAATTTGCACATTTCACCCATAACCAAAGTATTATATCAAATTAACCCCTTATTATTCACAATAATATTTAGAGAAAATTTGATTTTATTCATTAATAAGTTGGGGTCTTACATAATAATTGATCTATGTAACCTATAACATATAATTTAGTATTTATTATTTAAATAAATATTTAATAATCTAATCATTACAATTATCTTCTCAAAATCCTAATTAATATTTATCTATTTAATAATATAATAAATCATTATCTTCAATCATTTTATATTTATTTTAAATTTTAAAAAGAAAAAGAAAATTGTAAGACCCCAACTTTTATGAATAAATATGAATTTTTTATAAATATTATTTTTAAATATTATGGAGTGAATTTAATATAATGTTATAGTTGTGGGTAATATTTATAAATTTTGCAAAGTACGCAAGTTGATATATAATATTCGATTGGTTGGAAAATATTCGTTTTAACATGGAATATTCGTACGACGGCACGATCATTGGTGGACCCCACAACGGAATTATTGTCGGATTGAGAAAACGACAAAAATATCTTTTTATAAAATAACGGCGAAAGTTTTACCGTTAACTGTTAGAATACCTGGTGGTTAAAATACAGTAATACGCGTTGTTGCATAGTAGCACACGGTATTACATAGTATTTTTGAATTATTGATTCTTACGTAAGAATGCACTACTCAGTAATTGTTACAGTAATTATTGTTCAATATTTTATTTTATTGGTTCAATAATTGCTACGTTAATATTTTTTATTATTGTTGTTTTAATAATTGTCACTGCACAATATTTTTCATTATCAGATCAATAATTCATATTATTTGAATAATATTATTAGATAGCATTATTGGTAATGTCTAGAAAGTTCCGTCAATGAGAGGTTTGGTCACCTAATTGCGCGCTAGTAAGAAAAAAACCTAATCGGAAAGCCTCCTCTTTCCTGAGAACGACCTAGTTGTCATTATTATGATTCTATAATATTATTTGTGAATAATTATTTATTGATTTATATTGTGACGCCCCCAAAATAGGTATACAACACCCATTCTGAGTCGCCAAATACATGGTACAGAAAGCAAACTACAACTTCAATAATACAATTGTCGTACAAAATACGACAACACATACTGTGAGTTTAAATATAAATATTGTCTTCTAGACAATATCCACACTCAAATAAATCTTCATTACAATTATTCAAACACTATTTTACAGAAATAGTGAGGACTGCTAAAACATCTTTCTAGAACCATCACTCCATACCCCGACTAGATCCTGCTATGTTATCACCTCCTCAGAAGAAAAATGGAACAAAAAGGAAAAGGGTGAGCTCAACTAGCCCAGTAAAGAATAGTATGACTGTAAGACCCCAACTTATTAATGAATAAAATCAAATTTTCTCTAAATATTATTGTGAATAATAAGGGGTTAATTTGATATAATACTTTGGTTATGGGTGAAATGTGCAAATTTTGCAAAATAAGCAAGTGGTTATAAAATATTTATTTTTGGTCGGTGAATATTCGGTTGGTCGTGGAATATTCTTGCTGTCGGGGAATATTCGTACGACGACGCAGCCTTGTGTGGGCCCCATAACGGAAAGCGATTGGATGAAGAAAACGACAAGTATAAGTTGTTTATAAATAACGGCGTAGTTGTTACCGTTAATACTGTTGGAATACCCGGTGGTTAAAATACAGTAGCACACGGTATTGCACCAATTATTGATTCTTACGTAAGAAGGCACTACTCAATAATTGTTACAGTAGTTATTATTCAATATTTTATTTTATTGATTCAATAATTGCTGCGCTGATATTTTATATTATTGTTGTTTCAATAATTGTTGCTGCACAGTATTTTCATTTATCAGATCAATAATTCATATTATTTGAATAATATTATTAGATAACATTATTGGCAATGTCTAGAAAGTTCTGTCTAAGGAGAGGTTTGGTCATCTAATTGCGCGCCAGTAAGGAGAAATCCTTATTGGAAAGCCCCCTCTTTCCTGGGAACGGCCTGGTTGTCATAAATGTGATTCTGTAATATTATTTGTGAATAATTAATTATTGATTCATATGATAAGAAAATATTTATTTTATGTGGATATAAATGAGGAATATATTTTTGTGGTTAAAAATGAAGGAGTTAATGTTGAGGTTTTTGTCAGTATTTTTGTCGGAATGGAGGTATTAAAAATCAGGGTTTTTGAGATAGTTTGCGGGGGTTATAATTTTTAATCCGACCGTTGGATCGTGGTAATTTTTGGATATGTTATACATATATAAGTTGAGTATATGTCCACAAATTTTGAACCGTTAAAAATGAACGTATGATTTATTACGAATTTTACATGATGACTGGTTCAGAAATTGTTGAATTTTCGGAGTTTATCATTTTGGTGGAAAATTCTAGAATTGGTGGGCCCCACTTGTGGTTGGTGAAGAAATGTGCTGAATTATATTTCAAATGTGGTAGGTGGGAATAGTAGCAGGTAAAGCCATCAGGTTGCAGGTCAAACCTACCAAAATTTTCCTATAAATAGAGGGCTAAGTTAGAATTGAAAATCACACCAGAAACAAGTTTTCTCTCTTTCTCTCTCTAGATTATTGAGTGTATTTTATGAGTATTTAGATACTTTGAGAGTTTCTATTCATCAGAGCAAGTTTCTTTCAGCCTTATACCGGTATTCCGACCAGAAGTACTGATATTTTGAGGTAAGGGATATTATTTTCTTCTTAAATGATATTATTTTCTTCAATATCATTATGCTGAAATATTGATATGAGTTTTTATCAAATTTGGAACTTTTTGTGTCGGGGGTTACTATTCACGTATACGGCACTATTCACGTATACGGCACTATTCACGAATACGGCACTATTCACCGAAAAATAAAATTTTCCCTTTTTGTCCAAGATGTCTATTATGGTTACTATCTTTGATTGTATCCATGTTTTGATCTTTATTTTTGAATTCTGCTTCACAATTGATTATTATGAAGTATTATTGATCTTGGATAAACTGTTATACGAATCCCTAATATTTGTCCTTCTGTCTCACTGGATTCGTTCTCTTTAAGATATTTTTCATCATCCTCAGTCCTAAATGATGATATTACTGAATATCTTTGGCCTGTAGTGCAAAGATGTATGATTACTTGATGAATATCTTTGGCCTGTAGTGCAAAGATGAACAGGTGTTGAGATGAACATGACCGACTGATGATACAAATGAATATCTTTGGCCTGTAGTGCAAAGATGAATATTTGGTTAAAGATGATTATTAATTGATGTTACAGGGATAAAATATTGATGATGGACTTTTAAATCTTAGAAGATAGTAGAATTCTTTCTCTACTTGACTCTTCTAATGGTTTGCTGTTTCCGCTGCAGTTGTTGATCTAAAACTTGTTGTCGATTATATTTTATCAGATTTTTCCCTGTTGAAGACTAACGATAATTTGTTGTATATTATCTTAGTCATAATATTCTTTACTGGGCTAGTTGAGCTCACCCTTTTCCTTTTTGTTCCATTTTTCTTCTCAGGAGGTGAGAACATAGCAGGATCTAGTCGGGGTATGGAGTGATGGTTCTAGAAAGATGTATTAGCAGTCCTCACTATTTCTGTAAAATAGTGTTTGAATAATTGTAATGAGGATTTATTTGAGTGTGGATATTGTCTAGAAGACAATATTTGTATTTAAACTCACAGTATGTGTTGTCGTATTTTGCACGACAATTGTATTATTGAAGTTGTAGTTTGCTTTCTGTACCATGTATTTGGCGACTCAGAATGGGTGTTGTATACCTATTCTGGGGGCGTCACAGTTGGTATCAGAGCTTAGGGATATGATCCCTGGCTGAGATGTGAGACAAGAACTAGGAGGGGAGAGACGGGAAATTCCTTCGCTAGTATGACCTGACTAAGTTTATTTGGTGTTTATTTGGTCGGTCAGAGTATAGGGATAATATATGACATGACTATTAACCCTTGTTTTATGGCAGTATTTAAGAATGGCAGCTGAGAACGTTAATAATGGAGTAAATCAGACCGTGGAGACACCTTTGATCACTACCCAGGGGAACGTGCAACAGGAAGGCAATATTCCTCCTGTAAACAACGTTACCGAGCAAACGATGAATGATGGAATGTTTAGGAGCTTTTTGCAGTTCATGCAAAATCAGACGAGGGAGACTCGTGTGCAGAATACGGGTGGAAATGATAACAACGCGCGGTTTGTCACAGCTAAGCAGTTCAAAGAATTGGGACCACCAGAATTTAAGGGAAAGCCGGATCCGATCATGGCGGAAACGTGGGTCAAGCAAATTACCAAGATATTTGATGTCTTGGGATGCACGGAGGAACAGAAGGTTCCATTCGCCACATTTATGTTCCGCGGTGAGGCAGACTACTGGTGGGAGTCTGTGAAGCGTACCCAGCCTGACGCACTCAACATGTCCTGGGAAACATTTTAAAAACTGTTCAATGACAAGTACTTTCCTGAAAGTATTCGTCATATGAAGGAGGTTGAGTTTATTAGACTGGAACAAAACAACATGACGGTGTCCCAGTACGAGGCGAAGTTTGCAGAGTTATCCAGGTTTGCACCTCATTTGGTCGAAAATGAGGAACGAATGACAAGGATGTTTCTGAGAGGTCTAAAACCCGAGATTCGGCAATATCTTATCTCTCATAAATTTTCTTTATATTCAGATGTTGTAAACAGGGCTCAATTATTAGAGCGAGATAATGAGTATGTGCAACCGAGGGACCACAACCAGGGTCATACCGGTGGCGGCAGTCATCGAAGCAATGAAAACCAGCAGGGAGGAAAACATTCGGACAAAAGCGGTAACCACTCTGGTGGTAATCGTGGTCGTGATAATAGAAGGAGCGAGTCGGGAGGAGATTTCAAGAAGAGAAGGTACAACAATGATAACGTGAAGACGTCAGCACAAACATCAACTGTTTCTAGGGGAGGAGAACGACCACCGGTCGTATGTTACAAATGTGGGAAAGAGGGACATATCAGCCCAAACTGCCCACAACAATCCAAGGTATGTTATAACTGTGGAAAGGAAGGTCATATAGCTCGAGAGTGTTCTGTAGCAAAACCAAGTTCAGCGGGGATGGTGACTCCAAAAGTTATCCCGGATAAGTCGAAATCAGCGGTTCCTGGAAGGGCGTTTGTCGTTACTGGCCAAAACGCGAGAAACCCGAACGAGGTGATCACGGGTAAGCTAATCTTGAATTCTTGCGAAGTTTATACTTTACTAGATACCGGTTCTACCCATTCTTTTATCTCTCCTGCTTGTGCTCAACGTTTAAACTTGACTCCGGAGAAATTGGACTTTAACTTATCTGTTGAAACTCCGTTGGGTGAAACCTTCGTTACATCTACAGTTTATAAATCTTGCATGATCCAAGTTGGCACTATCACATTACCTGTTGATCTTATCTCTTTAAAGATACTTGCTTTTGATGTGATTTTAGGAATTGATTGGTTAACCACTCATCATGCTAAAATTGATTGTTTTCGTAAGGTTGTTAGTTTTCATATTCCTAACCAACCTGTCATACGAATTCAAACTACTAAACCACTAAAATCAGTCACTGTCATATCAAGCCACAAAGCTATTCGTTTATTGAAAAACGGATGTCAAGCTTTCTTAGCCCATGTTATGGATTTGAACAAAGACAAGTCAGATTTGAATAATATTTCTATTGTTAGAGAATTTTCCGATGTATTTCCTGAAGAACTTCCCGGTCTACCCCCGGAACGAGAAATTGAATTCTTTATTGACCTTGAACCCGGTACAAAGCCCATTTCTAAAACCCCATATCGAATGGCTCCTATTGAACTTCAGGAGTTAAAAGTCCAACTACAGGAGTTGTTGGACATCGGTTTTATTCGTCCTAGTACGTCTCCTTGGGGTGCTCCTGTTTTATTCGTAAAGAAGAAAGACGGGAGTATGCGACTTTGTATCGACTATCGAGAATTGAATCATGTCACTATCAAGAATAGGTATCCGCTACCTCGCATTGATGACCTGTTTGACCAGTTGCAAGGAGCACAATTCTTTTCAAAGATCGATCTTCGTTCTGGATATCATCAGCTGAAGATTAAAACTGAGGATATTCCAAAGACTGCCTTCAGAACTCGGTACGGGCATTATGAATTCTTAGTAATGTCTTTTGGATTGACTAATGCTCCTGCTGCTTTCATGGATATGATGAACCGTGTATTCAAAGAATATTTGGATCAGTTCGTTGTTGTCTTTATTGATGACATCCTCATCTATTCCAAAAGCCGTGAAGATCATGAGCGCCATTTGAAGCTGGTACTGCAAAGGCTTCGTGAAAACAAGCTATATGCCAAACTGAAGAAATGCGAGTTCTGGCTTGAGGAAGTAGCATTCCTTGGGCACGTGGTGTCAAAACATGGAGTATCTGTCGACCCGGCGAAGATTGAAGCCATACAAAGTTGGGAGCAACCGAAGTCGGTAACCGAAGTACGTAGCTTTCTGGGCTTAGCTGGTTATTATCGGAGATTTGTGGAAGGATTTTCTCGAATCGCTACTCCGTTAACTCAGCTGACTCGGAAAGATACAAAATTCGTATGGAGTGAGGAATGCGAGAAGAGTTTCCAAGAACTCAAGAGGAGACTCATTTCGGCACCTGTTTTGACAATACCATCTGGTTCGGATGGATTTGTTATCTACAGCGATGCTTCAGGCAAAGGGTTAGGATGTGTTCTCATGCAACATGGGAAAGTCATAGCCTATGCCTCACGACAACTCAAAGAATATGAGAGGAATTATCCTACTCATGATTTGGAGTTGGCAGCAGTCGTTTTTGCGTTGAAGATCTGGAGACACTACCTGTATGGGGAGAAAGTGGAGATCTATACAGATCATAAAAGCCTCAAATATTTCTTCACCCAAAAGGAACTCAACATGCGGCAACGACGTTGGCTTGAGCTGTTGAAAGATTACGATCATACCATCCAATATCATCCTGGAAAAGCAAACGTAGTAGCTGACGCATTGAGTAGAAGATCATATGCGGGTACGAGTGCAATGTTTTTAACACAAAGGCCCATTTTGTATGACTTGCAAAGGATGGAGATAGAGATGAAGGCTCCAAGTACCCACATGATGATATCAAATATACGAGTAGAACCGACTTTAATCGATAAAGTTAAAGCTGCTCAAGCTACGGATATAGAGCTGATGCGTATGAAGAAGAAAGTGCAAGAAGGTGCTATTCCAGAAGCAAGAATCGATGAAGAAGGAATACTTCGAGTCAACTCCAGACTTTGTGTTCCTAACGATTTTGACTTGAAGCATAGAATAATGATGGAGGCACACAACACACCGTTTGCAATCCATCCTGGGAGTACCAAAATGTATCACGATCTTCGACATACATTTTGGTGGAGCAATATGAAAAGAGAGATCGCGGAGTTTATCTCGAGATGTTTAACTTGTCAACGTGTAAAAGCGGAGCATCAAGTGCCAAAGGGTCCATTGCAACCACTTGAGATCCCGAAATGGAAGTGGGAACACATTACTATGGATTTTGTTACGGGTCTTCCCAAGGTTTCTCAAGGCATAGATGCGATTTGGGTTATTGTTGATAGATTAACCAAGTCCGCTCATTTCTTGCCGATACGTGAGACTTATTCCCTTGAACGTCTTGCTAGTATGTACGTGAACGAGATTGTGAGATTGCATGGCATGCCAGTATCCATAGTTTCGGATCGTGACCCAAGATTCACTTCACGATTTTGGGTTAGCTTGCAGAAAGCTATGGGCACGGATTTACGATTCAGTTCAGCATACCATCCTCAAACGGACGGACAATCAGAGAGGACTATTCAAACTCTTGAAGATCTATTAAGACTTTGTGTCTTAGATCTCAAAGGGAGTTGGGATAAGTACCTACCATTGGTGGAATTCTCCTACAACAACAGTTATCAGGCGAGCATAGGTATGGCTCCATTTGAGGCGTTGTATGGAAGAAAATGTCGTTCTCCAGTATGCTGGGACGAGGTGGGTGAAGCAACATTGTTGGGACCAGAATTGGTACGCATTACTACAGAGAAGATCCAAACGATTCGACAACGTATACAAACGGCACAGGATCGACAAAAGAGTTATGCGGATCTTCATCGGAAGGACGTGGAATTTAATATTGGGGATCATGTATTGTTACGTGTTGCACCATGGAAGGGAGTTACAAGATTTGGGAAGAGAGGAAAGCTCAATCCAAGATTTGTTGGTCCATTTGAGATTCTTGAGCGAATAGGAAATGTGGCATATAGACTCGCATTACCTCCAAGCATGTCTCGTGTTCATAATGTTTTTCACATATCTATGCTTCGTAAATATGTTAAAGACCCGAACCACATTATTGAGTTAGAACCAGACGAGATAGCTGAAGATTTAACGTACGAGGAGGTACCTGTTAAGATCTTGGATAGGAAAGAGCATGTCCTACGCACGAAGGTTATACCACAAGTTAAGGTTTTGTGGAGAAACCATGCTATTGAAGAAATGACCTGGGAGTTGGAATCAGAAATGAAAGCGAGGTATCCTCACCTTTTTGAAACATCAGGTACGTACGTCAATTTCGAGGACGAAATTTCATAAGGAGGGGAGGTTGTAAGACCCCAACTTATTAATGAATAAAATCAAATTTTCTCTAAATATTATTGTGAATAATAAGGGGTTAATTTGATATAATACTTTGGTTATGGGTGAAATGTGCAAATTTTGCAAAATAAGCAAGTGGTTATAAAATATTTATTTTTGGTCGGTGAATATTCGGTTGGTCGTGGAATATTCTTGCTGTCGGGGAATATTCGTACGACGACGCAGCCTTGTGTGGGCCCCATAACGGAAAGCGATTGGATGAAGAAAACGACAAGTATAAGTTGTTTATAAATAACGGCGTAGTTGTTACCGTTAATACTGTTGGAATACCCGGTGGTTAAAATACAGTAGCACACGGTATTGCACCAATTATTGATTCTTACGTAAGAAGGCACTACTCAATAATTGTTACAGTAGTTATTATTCAATATTTTATTTTATTGATTCAATAATTGCTGCGCTGATATTTTATATTATTGTTGTTTCAATAATTGTTGCTGCACAGTATTTTCATTTATCAGATCAATAATTCATATTATTTGAATAATATTATTAGATAACATTATTGGCAATGTCTAGAAAGTTCTGTCTAAGGAGAGGTTTGGTCATCTAATTGCGCGCCAGTAAGGAGAAATCCTTATTGGAAAGCCCCCTCTTTCCTGGGAACGGCCTGGTTGTCATAAATGTGATTCTGTAATATTATTTGTGAATAATTAATTATTGATTCATATGATAAGAAAATATTTATTTTATGTGGATATAAATGAGGGATATATTTTTGTGGTTAAAAATGAAGGAGTTAATGTTGAGGTTTTTGTCAGTATTTTTGTCGGAATGGAGGTATTAAAAATCAGGGTTTTTGAGATAGTTTGCGGGGGTTATAATTTTTAATCCGACCGTTGGATCGTGGTAATTTTTGGATATGTTATACATATATAAGTTGAGTATATGTCCACAAATTTTGAACCGTTAAAAATGAACGTATGATTTATTACGAATTTTACATGATGACTGGTTCAGAAATTGTTGAATTTTCGGAGTTTATCATTTTGGTGGAAAATTCTAGAATTGGTGGGCCCCACTTGTGGTTGGTGAAGAAATGTGCTGAATTATATTTCAAATGTGGTAGGTGGGAATAGTAGCAGGTAAAGCCATCAGGTTGCAGGTCAAACCTACCAAAATTTTCCTATAAATAGAGGGCTAAGTTAGAATTGAAAATCACACCAGAAACAAGTTTTCTCTCTTTCTCTCTCTAGATTATTGAGTGTATTTTGTGAGTATTTAGATACTTTGAGAGTTTCTATTCATCAGAGCAAGTTTCTTTCAGCCTTATACCGGTATTCCGACCAGAAGTACTGATATTTTGAGGTAAGGGATATTATTTTCTTCTTAAATGATATTATTTTCTTCAATATCATTATGCTGAAATATTGATATGAGTTTTTATCAAATTTGGAACTTTTTGTGTCGGGGGTTACTATTCACGTATACGGCACTATTCACGTATACGGCACTATTCACGAATACGGCACTATTCACCGAAAAATAAAATTTTCCCTTTTTGTCCAAGATGTCTATTATGGTTACTATCTTTGATTGTATCCATGTTTTGATCTTTATTTTTGAATTCTGCTTCACAATTGATTATTATGAAGTATTATTGATCTTGGATAAACTGTTATACGAATCCCTAATATTTGTCCTTCTGTCTCACTGGATTCGTTCTCTTTAAGATATTTTTCATCATCCTCAGTCCTAAATGATGATATTACTGAATATCTTTGGCCTGTAGTGCAAAGATGTATGATTACTTGATGAATATCTTTGGCCTGTAGTGCAAAGATGAACAGGTGTTGAGATGAACATGACCGACTGATGATACAAATGAATATCTTTGGCCTGTAGTGCAAAGATGAATATTTGGTTAAAGATGATTATTAATTGATGTTACAGGGATAAAATATTGATGATGGACTTTTAAATCTTAGAAGATAGTAGAATTCTTTCTCTACTTGACTCTTCTAATGGTTTGCTGTTTCCGCTGCAGTTGTTGATCTAAAACTTGTTGTCGATTATATTTTATCAGATTGTTCCCTGTTGAAGACTAACGATAATTTGTTGTATATTATCTTAGTCATAATATTCTTTACTGGGCTAGTTGAGCTCACCCTTTTCCTTTTTGTTCCATTTTTCTTCTCAGGAGGTGAGAACATAGCAGGATCTAGTCGGGGTATGGAGTGATGGTTCTAGAAAGATGTATTAGCAGTCCTTACTATTTCTGTAAAATAGTGTTTGAATAATTGTAATGAGAATTTATTTGAGTGTGGATATTGTCTAGAAGACAATATTTGTATTTAAACTCACAGTATGTGTTGTCGTATTTTGCACGACAATTGTATTATTGAAGTTGTAGTTTGCTTTCTGTACCATGTATTTGGCGACTCAGAATGGGTGTTGTATACCTATTCTGGGGGCGTCACAATGACTAAGATAATATACAACAAATTATCGTTAGTCTTCAACAGGGAAAAATCTGATAGAATATAATCGACAACAAGTTTTAGATCAACAACTGCAGCGGAAACAGCAAACCATTAGAAGAGTCAAGTAGAGAAAGAATTCTACTATCTTCTAAGATTTAAAAGTCCATCATCAATATTTTATCCCTGTAACATCGATTAATAATCATCTTTAACCAAATATTCATCTTTGCACTACAGGCCAAAGATATTCATTTGTATCAACAGTCGGTCATGTTCATCTCAACACCTGTTCATATTTGCACTACGGGCCAAAGATATTTATCAGTTAATCATTCATCTTTGCACTACAGGCCAAAGATATTCAGTAGTATCATCATTTAGGACTGAAGATGATGAAAAATATTTTAAAAGAAACGAATTCAGTGAGATAGAAGGATAAATATTAGGGATTCGTATAACAGTTTATCCAAGATCAATAATACTTCATAATAATTAATTTTGAAGCAGAATTCAAAAATAAAGATCAAAACATGGATACAATCAAAGATAGTAACCATAATAGACATCTTGGACAAAAAGAGAAAATTTTATTTTTTGATGAATAGTGCCGTATTCGTGAATAGTACCGTATACGTGAATAGTGCCGTATACGTGAATAGTAACCCCGACACAAAAAGTTTCAAATTTGATAAAAATTCATATCAATATTTCAGCATAATGATATTGAAGAAAATAATATCATTAAGAAGAAAATAATATCCCTTACCTCAAAATATCAGTACTTCTGGTCGGAATACCGGTATAAGGCTGAAAGAAACTTGCTCTGATGAATAGAAACTCTCAAAGTATCTAAATACTCACAAAATACACTCAATAATCTAGAGAGAGAAAACTTGTTTCTGGTGTGATTTTCAATTCTAACTTAGCCCTCTATTTATAGAAAAATATTAGCACGCCGAAGCAGACTTAACCTGCAACCTGATGGCTTTACCTGCTACTATTCCCACCCACCACATTTGAATAAAAATCTCAGCACATTTCTTCACCAACCAAGAGTGGGGCCCACCAATTCTAGAATTTTCCATCAAAATGATAAACTCCGAAAATTCAATAATTTCTGAACCAGTCATCTCGTAAAATTCATAATAAATTATACGTTCATTTTTAACGGTTCAAAATTTGTGGACATATACTCAACTTATATATGTATAACATATCCAAAAATTACTACGATCCAACGGTCGGATTAAAAATTATAACTCCCGCAAAATATCTCAAAAATCCTGATTTTTAATACCTCCATTCCGACAAAAATACTGATAAAAACCTCAACATTAACTCCTTCATTTTTAACCACAAAAATATATCCCTCATTTATATCCACATAAAATAAATATTTCCTTATCATATGAATCAATAATTAATTATTCACAAATAATATTACAGAATCACATTTATGACAACCAGGCCGTTCCCAGGAAAGAGGGGGCTTTCCAATAAGGATTTCTCCTTACTGGCGCGCAATTAGATGACCAAACCTCTCCTTAGACAGAACTTTCTAGACATTGCCAATAATGTTATCTAATAATATTATTCAAATAATATGAATTATTGATCTGATAATGGAAAATACTGTGGAGCAACAATTATTGAAACAACAATAATATAAAATATCAACGCAACAATTATTGAATCAATAAAATAAAATATTGAACAGTAATTACTGTAACAATTATTGAGTAGTGCCTTCTTACGTAAGAATCAATAATTGGTGCAATACCGTGTGCTACTGTATTTTAACCACCGGGTATTCCAACAGTATTAACGGTAACAACTACGCCGTTATTTATAAATAACTTATACTTGTCGTTTCCTTCATCCAATCGCTTTCCGTTATGGGGCCCACACAAGACTGCGCCGTCGTACGAATATTCTCCGACAGCAAGAATATTCCACGACCAAACGAATATTCCCCGACAAAATAAATATTTTATAACCACTTACTTATTTTGTAAAATTTGCACATTTCACCCATAACCAAAGTATTATATCAAATTAACCCCTTATTATTCACAATAATATTTAGAGAAAATTTGATTTTATTCATTAATAAGTTGGGGTCTTACAACCTCCCCTCCTTATGAAATTTCGTCCTCGAAATTGACGTACGTACCTGATATTTCGAAAAGGTGAGGATACCTCGCTTTCATTTCTGATTCCAACTCCCAGGTCATTTCTTCAATAGCATGGTTTCTCCGCAAAACCTTAACTTGTGGTATAACCTTTGTGCGTAGGACATGCTATTTCTTATCCAAGATCTTAACAGGTACCTCCTCGTGCGTTAAATCTTCAGCTATCTCGTCTGGTTCTAACTCAATAATGTGGTTCGGGTCTTTAACATATTTACGAAGCATAGATATGTGAAAAATATTATGAACACGAGACATGCTTGGAGGTAATGCGAGTCTATATGCCACATTTCCTATTCGCTCAAGAATCTCAAATGGACCAACAAATATTGGATTGAGCTTTCCTCTCTTTCCAAATCTTGTAACTCCCTTCCATGGTGCAACACGTAACAATACATGATCTCCAATATTAAATTCCACGTCCTTTCGATGAAGATCTGTATAACTCTTTTGTCGATCCTGTGCCGTTTGTATACGTTGTCGAATCGTTTGGATCTTCTCTGTAGTCATGCGTACCAACTCTGGTCCCAACAATGTTGCTTCACCCACCTCGTTCCAGCATACTGGAGAACGACACTTTCGCCCATACAAGGCTTCAAATGAAGCCATACCTATACTTGTCTGATAACTGTTGTTGTAGGAAAATTCCACCAGTGGCAAGTACTTATCCCAACTTCCTTTGAAATCTAGAACACAGAGTCTTAATAGATCTTCAAGAGTTTGAATAGTCCTCTCTGATTGCCCGTCCGTTTGAGGATGGTATGCTAAACTAAATCGTAAATTCGTGCCCATAGATTTCTGCAAGCTAACCCAAAATCGTAAAGTAAATCTTGGGTCACGATCCGAAACTATGGATACTGGCATGCCATGCAATCTCACAATCTCATTCACGTGCATACTAGCAAGACGTTCAAGGGAATAAGTCTCACGTATAGGCAAGAAATGGGCAGACTTGGTTAATCTATCAACAATGACCCAAATCGCATCTATGTCTTGAGCCACCTTGGGAAGACCCGTAACGAAATCCATAGTAATGTGTTCCCACTTCCATTTCGAAATCTCAAGTGGTTGTAATGGACCTTTTGGCACTTGATGCTCCGCCTTTACACGTTGACAAGTTAAACACCTCGAGATAAACTTCGCGATCTCTCTTTTCATATTGCTCCACCAAAATGTATGTCGAAGATCGTGATACGTTTTGGTACTCCCAGGATGGATTGTAAACGGTGTATTGTGTGCCTCCATCATTATTCTATGCTTCAAGTCAAAATCGTTAGGAACACAAAGTCTGGAGTTGACTCGAAGTATTCCTTCTTCATCGATTCTTACTTCTGGAATAGCACCTTCTTGCACTTTCTTCTTCATACGCATCAGCTCCATGTCCGTAGCTTGAACAACTTTAACTTTATCGATTAAAGTCGGTTCTACTCGTATATTTGATATCATCATGTGGGTACTTGGAGCCTTCATCTCTATCTCCATCCTTTGCAAGTCATACAAAATGGGCCTTTGTGTTAACAACATTGCACTCGTACCCGCATATGATCTTCTACTCAATGCGTCAGCTACTACGTTTGCTTTTTCAGGATGATATTGGATAGTATGATCGTAATCTTTCAACAGCTCGAGCCAACGTCGCTGCCGCATGTTGAGTTCCTTTTGGGTGAAAAAATATTTGAGGCTTTTATGATCTGTATAGATCTCCACTTTCTCCCCATACAGGTAGTGTCTCCAGATCTTCAACGCAAAAACGACTGCTGCCAACTCCAAATCATGAGTAGGATAATTCCTCTCATATTCTTTGAGTTGTCGTGAGGCATAGGCTATGACTTTTCTATGTTGCATGAGAACACATCCTAACCCTTTGCCTGAAGCATCGCTGTAGATAACAAATCCATCTGAACCAGATGGTATTGTCAGAACAGGTGCCGAAATGAGTCTCCTCTTGAGTTCTTATAAACTCTTCTCGCATTCCTCACTCCATACGAATTTTGTATCTTTCCGAGTCAGCTGAGTTAACGGAGTAGCGATTCGATAAAATCCTTTCACAAATCTCCGATAATAACCAGCTAAGCCCAGAAAGCTACGTACTTCGGTCACCGACTTCGGTTGCTCTCAATTGTGATTCATATCCTAATCTTGGATAGCACGTCACAATGACACCTATTATTTTACCACCACACAGATATAGAGTCCCTTACGGAGAGTCTGACTTTGGTGTATTCCACAAAGGAAGTCACCAGATAGAGGCTCAGGTACCAACTTCTATAGTTGGGTTTTTAACTCCTGAAGTTCAATAGGAGCTATTCAATATGAGATTTTAGAAATGGGTTTTGTATCGGGTTGAAGATCAATACAAAAATTCAATATCACGCTCTGGGTTAAGCCAGAAAATACGTCAGGAAATTCACTAACAACAGAAATATCATTCAAATATGACGTATTTTTGTTCAAGTCCATGACATGGGCTAAGAAAGCTTTACATCCGTTTTTCAATAAACGAATGGCTTTATGGCTTGGTATGACAGCGATTGATTTTAGTGGTTTGGTTGCTTGAATTCGCATAACAGGTTGGTTAGGAATATGAAAACTAACAACCTTACGAAAACAATCAATTTTGGCATGATGAGTAGTTAACCAATCAATTCCTAAAATCACATCAAAAGCAAGTATCTTTAAAGATATAAGGTCAACAGGTAATGTGATTGTGCCAACTTGGATTAAACAAGATTTATAAACTGTAGATGTAATGAAAGTTTCTCCTAACGGAGTCTCCACAGATAGGTCAAAGTCTAATTTCTCCAGAGTCAAGTTTAAACGTTGAGCACAAGCAGGAGAGATAAAAGAATGGGTAGAACCGGTATCTAGTAAGGTATAAACTTCGCAAAAAAATTTATAATTAACTAACCCGTTATACCTTCGTTCGGGTTCCTCGCGTTTTGGGCAGTCACGACAAACGCCCTTCCAGGAACCGCTGATTTTGACTTATCCGGGACAACTTTTGGAGTCACCATCCCCGCTGAACTTGGTTTTGCTACAGAACACTCTCGAGCTATATGACCCTCCTTTCTACAGTTATAACATACCTTTGATTGTTGTGGGCAGTTTGGGCTGATATGTCCCTCTTTTCCACATTTGTAACATACGACCGGTGGTCGTTCTCCTCCCCTATAGACAGTTGATGTTTGTGCTGACGTCTTCACGTTATCATTGTTGTACCTTCTCTTCTTGAAATCTCCTCCCGACTCGCTCCTTCTATTATCACGACCACGATTACCACCAGAGTGGTTACCGCTTTTGTCCGAATGTTTTCCTCCCTGCTGGTTTTCATTACTTCGATAACTGCCGCCACCGGTATGACCCTGGTTGTGGTCCCTCGGTTGCACATACTGTAAGACCCCGAATTTTATGAAATAAAAGTATTCAATTTTTCTTATAATTACTATTCAGTAAATGGTTAAATTGATAAAAGTTTAAAGTTATGGGTGAAATATGATTTTTTTTTTCAAAATAAGCAAGTGGTTATAAAATAATCATTGTTGTCGGGGAATATTCGTTTGGTCGTGGAATATTCTTTCTGTCGGAGAATATTCGTACGACGGCGCAGCTATTTGTGGACCCCATAACAGAATAATTGTCGGGTGAAGAAAACGATAAATTTGAGTTTTTACAAATAACGGCGTAGTTGTTACCGTTAACACTATTGAAATACCCGGTGGTTAAAATACAGTAATACGCGTTATTGCACAGTAGCACACGGTATTGCACAGTATTTTTGAAATTATTGATTCTTACGTAAGAAGGCACTACTCAATAATTGTTACAGTAATTACTGTTCAATATTTTATTTTATTGATTCAATAATTGCTACGTTAAAATTTTATATTATTGTTGTTCAATAATTGTCACTGCACAGTATTTCCCATTATCAGATCAATAATTCATATTATTTGAATAATATTATTAGATAGCATTATTGACAGTGTCTAGAAAGTTCTGTCTAAGGAGAGGTTTGGTCATCTAATTGCGCGCTAGTAAGGAGAAATCCTTATTGGAAAGCCCCCTCTTTCCTGGGAACGACCTGGTTGTCATAAATGTGATTCTGTAATATTATTTGTGAATAATTAATTATTGATTCATATGATAAGGAAATATTTATTTTATGTGGATATAAATGAGGGATATATTTTTGTGGTTAAAAATGAAGGAGTTAATGTTGAGGTGTTTTATCAGTATTTTTGTCGGAATGGAGGTATTAAAAATCAGGATTTTTGAGATATTTTGCGGGGGTTATAATTTTTAATCCGACTGTTGGATCGTGGTAATTTTTGGATATGTTATACATATATAAGTTGAGTATATGTCCATAAATTTTGAACCGTTAAAAATGAACGTATGATTTGTTATGAATTTTAAGAGGTGGCTGATTCGGAAATCAGGTTATAAATCATTTTTGGTGGAAAATTCTAGAATTGGTGGGCCCCACTTGTGGTTGGTGAAGAAATGTGCTGAATTATATTTCAAATGTGGTGGGTGGAAATAGTAGCAGGTAAAGCCATCAGGTTGCAGGTCAAACCTACCAAAATTTTCCTATAAATAGAGGGCTAAGTTAGAATTGAAAATCACACCAGAAACATAAGCTTTCTCGCTTTCTCTCTCTAGATTATTGAGTGTATTTTGTGAGTATTTAGATACTTGGTGAGTTGCTATTCATCAGTGCAAGTTTCTTTCAGCCTTATACCGATCAGAAGTACTGCTCTTTTGAGGTAAGGGATAGTAAGGTATAGTAAGGGATTTTAAGGGTTGTTATGTTTTTCAGTTTCGTAATTTTTTTGAACTTCAAAAATTCTGAAAAATTTTGAAATTATATTTTGATGAGTTTTATTGATTGTGTCCAAAAATGGTGATTTTTGGATGTATAGATTGAGAGTTATGAATTTTATGAGAAAAGACTATTTTAAAAGTAACTGCTTATAATTTCTTGTGGTTAACTCCAAAATTGATGAAATTTTTATTGGGAGTACATGTATATGATGGAAGTATACTCTGTTAATTTTAGAATTTTTGGATAAAAGTACAATTTTTGATAAATGTCTAAATATTCGGCTGTTTTGACCATATGAAAAATAGTAAATGACTTTTAAAAATTCTGAGAAAAATATATGTTCAATATGAGACTATATTCTGATAAATCTCAGAAAAGAAATATTTTTGGAACTGATTTGGTATTTTTCATGAAAACGGACTAGTTATGAGAAAATAAATTAAATATGTTATGTGAAGTAAGAAAATTGGAAAATAGGATTTTATGGCTTGAGAATCCTATATGAGGTATATGCAGATTTTTGATGAGGGTTTTGGTTATTGATGATAAAATCTTAAGAGTGGACATTTTATGATGATTAAATGCATTAATTAGTAAAGTGTAAACAATTTAAATAAATTGTTTATAAGCTTAAGAAATGTTATTCTTTCAATATCATTATACCGAAATATTGGTATAGATTTTATTGTGGAATTTCTACCTTTTTGAGTCGAGGTTACTATTCACGGGTTACTATTCACGAGTTACTATTCACGACAAAATTGGTTTCTTTTTCTAACCAAATTATAGTTGATTTATGAATATTACTCTTGAGATTAAATCTAGATGTGTTGATTATATTGATTTTATTATCATATATAACATTTTTATAACCCTAATGATGATATTTCTCTTTGACTTGAGTGTAAAGATGGATAGATTTTTGGTATGATCATGACTATGGGTTCTCTTTGGCCAGTAGTGCAAAGTTGAATTGTTGACTGGTATGATCATGACCATTGAATTTATAATTGAATATCTTTAGCTTAAGTGCAAAGGTGAAATGATCAACATGGTTATAATTATTGTTTATATAAATTCTGAAATGATTATATATTTCTTTGAAATATTAATATATTTGGCCTGTAGTGCAAATATGAACTGTTGAGGAATATCTTTGGCCTGTAGTGCAAAGATGAATTATTGAGATATTAATATCTTTGGCCTGTAGTGCAAAGATGAATTGTTGATGAATATCTTTGGCCCGTAGTGCAAAGATGGCATGTTGTTGAATATCTTTGGCCAGTAGTGCAAAGATGAACAGATGTTGAGATGAACATGACCAACTGGTGATACAAATGAATATCTTTGGCCGTAGTGCAAAGATGAAGTTATTCGTATGATTATGAACAGGAAATGTGATTTAGTGTAACCATGATCTTTGATGTTTCAGGTAAAGATAGGTGATGAAAATTATCTTCGTCCTGGATGAGAAGAGGAATTTAGAACTACAGTTATGATTATGAGTTATTCATATGATTGTGGACCAGAATTATTGATTGATGTTGCAGGGATAAAACATTGTTGATAGATTTTTAACATGGAGAAGATAATAGACTTTATAGTCTATTTGACTCTTCTAATGGATTGCATGTTCCGCTGCAACTATGGTTGAAATTTTTATCATTTACCATATGTTCTAAATCTCTGATTTATTATTGATGAAGGCTATTGATAATTTAATTATCTTTAGTCATGATATTCTTTACTGAGCTAGTTGTGCTCACCCTTTTGCTTCACAATTCCTTTCAGGTAATAAGAGTGTAGCTGGGTCGAGCGAGGGTAACGGGGAAATAGAACGGTGGTCTTTAGCTGTGGATGTTCTCTCGAAGCAGTATAGAAAAGTTCATTTAGTAGTTATATTTGGTGAATCCAATAGGGTAAGGTGTACCCAACGTTGGAAGGGTGGTTTGCCACTATCATACAAGATGTCTAACGACATACAACCTCGTGTCATCATAAGACAGGGATGTGCTCATCCACTTGCTGAGTATATATACGAGCACTACCTATATAATCTTGGTGTTTGTTTAAAGTATAATTCTCAATTAGAGACAGTAGAGATAATGATATGCCAAGAGAAGACTCACCATTGGGAAAAATATGATAGTAATCTTCTCGTTTTTCTTTGGGGTCTATTGGGTCAACCAAGGATAATTCTGTGGCCATATGATATCTATCATAACCTAGACGCGTGGCCTCCCATGTACGAAGGTTTCCTTAAGCACTTCCCAAAGATTCTAATTTCCAAAACAGTTTTTGACTATACCTTTATGTAAGGTGTCATTGTGAGGTGATGTCCACGATTGGAACATGAGTCACATTTGGTATATATTTGTATCCAAACTCACAGCATATGTGTTGTTGTATTTTGCACGACAATTATTGTAATAAAGTTACAGTTATTTTCTGTACCATGTATTTGGCGACTCAGAATAGGTTGGATGGAATAGACCTATTTTGGGGGCGTTACACATACTCATTATCTCGCTCTAATAATTGAGCCCTGTTTACAACATCTGAATATAAAAAAAATTTATGAGAGATAAGATATTGCCGAATCTCGGGTTTTAAACCTCTCAGAAACATCCTTGTCATTCGTTCCTCATTCTCGACCAAATGAGGTGCAAACCTGGATAACTCTGCAAACTTCGCCTCGTACTAGGACACCGTCATGTTATTTTGTTCCAGTCTAATAAACTCTACCTCCTTCATATGACAAATACTTTCAGGAAAGTACTTGTCATTGAACAGTTTTTGAAATGTTTCCCAGGACATGTTGAGTGCGTCAGGCTGGGTACGCTTCACAAACTCCCACCAGTAGTCTGCCTCACCGCGGAACATAAAGGTGGCGAATGGAACCTTCTGTTCCTCCGTGCATCCCAAGACATCGAATATCTTGGTAATTTGCTTGACCCACGTTTCCGCCATGATCAGATCCGGCTTTCTCTTAAATTCTGGTGGTCTCAATTCTTTGAACTGCTTGGCTGTGACAAACCGCGCGCTGTTATCATTTTCACCCGTATTCTGCACACGAGTCTCCCTCGTCTGATTTTGCATGAACTGCAAAAAGCTCCTAAACATTCCATCATTCATCGTTTGCTCGGTAACGTTGTTTACAGGAGGAATATTGCCTTCCTGTTGCACGTTTCCCTGGGTGGTGATTAAAGGTGTCTCCACGGTCTGATTTACTCCATTATTAGCGTTCTCAGCTGCCATTCTTAAATACTGCCATAAAACAAGGGTTAATAGTCATGTCATATATTATCCCTATACTCTGACCGACCAAAGAAATACCAAATAAACTTAGTCAGGTCATACTAGCGAAAGAATTCCCCGTCTCTCCCCTCCTAGTTCTTGTCTCACATCTCAGCCAGGGATCATATCCCTAAGCTCTGATACTAACTGTGACGCCCCCAAAATAGGTATACAACACCCATTCTGAGTCGCCAAATACATGGTACAGAAAGCAAACTACAACTTCAATAATACAATTGTCGTGCAAAATACGACAATACATACTGTGAGTTTAAATACAAATATTGTCTTCTGGACAATATCCACACTCAAATAAATTCTCATTACAATTATTCAAACACTATTTTACAGAAATAGTGAGGACTGCTAAAATATCTTTCTAGAACTATCACTCCATACCCCGACTAGATCCTGCTATGTTCTCACCTCCTGAGAAGAAAAATGGAACAAAAAGGAAAAGGGTGAGCTCAACTAGCCCAGTAAAGAATATTATGACTAAGATAATATACAACAAATTATCGTTAGTCTTCAACAGGGAAAAATCTGATAGAATATAATCGACAACAAGTTTTAGATCAACAACTGCAGCGGAAACAGCAAACCATTAGAAGAGTCAAGTAGAGAAAGAATTCTACTATCTTCTAAGATTTAAAAGTCCATCATCAATATTTTATCCCTGTAACATCGATTAATAATCATCTTTAACCAAATATTCATCTTTGCACTACAGGCCAAAGATATTCATTTGTATCACCAGTCGGTCATGTTCATCTCAACACATGTTCATCTTTGCACTACGGGCCAAAGATATTTATCAGTTAATCATTCATATTTGCACTACAGGCCAAAGATATTCAGTAGTATCATCATTTAGGACTGAGGATGATGAAAAATATTTTAAAGGAAACGAATCCAGTGAGACAGAAGGACAAATATTAGGGATTCGTATAACAGTTTATCCTAGATCAATAATACTTCATAATAATCAATTGTGAAGCAGAATTCAAAAATAAAGATCAAAACATGGATACAATCAAAGATAGTAACCATAATAGACATCTTGGACAAAAAGAAAAATTTTTATTTTTCGGTGAATAGTGCCGTATTCGTGAATAGTACCGTATACGTGAATAGTGCCGTATACGTGAATAGTAACCCCGACACAAAAAGTTTCAAATTTGATAAAAACTCATATCAATATTTCAGCATAATGATATTGAAGAAAATAATATCATTAAGAAGAAAATAATATCCCTTACCTCAAAATATCAGTACTTCTGGTCGGAATACCGGTATAAGGCTGAAAGAAACTTGCTCTGATGAATAGAAACTCTCAAAGTATCTAAATACTCACAAAATACACTCAATAATCTAGAGAGAGAAAGAGAGAAAACTTGTTTCTGGTGTGATTTTTAATTCTAACTTAGCCCTCTATTTATAGGAAAATGTTAGCACGCCGAAGCAGACTTAACCTGCAACCTGATGGCTTTACCTACTACTATTCCCACCCACCACATTTGAATAAAAATCTCAGCACATTTCTTCACCAACCAAGACTGGGGCCCACCAATTCTAGAATTTTCTATCAAAATGATAAACTCCGAAAATTCAACAATTTCTGAACCAGTCATCTCGTAAAATTCATAATAAATTATACGTTCATTTTTAACGGTTCAAAATTTGTGGACATATACTCAACTTATATATGTATAACATATCCAAAAATTACTACGATCCAACGGTCGGATTAAAAATTATAACCCCCGCAAAATATCTCAAAAACCCTGATTTTTAATACCTCCATTCCGACAAAAATACTGATAAAAACCTTAACATTAACTCCTTCATTTTTAACCACAAAAATATATCCCTCATTTATATCCACATAAAATAAATATTTTCTTATCATATGAATCAATAATTAATTATTCACAAATAATATTACAGAATCACATTTATGACAACCAGACCGTTCCCAAGAAAGAGGGGGCTTTCCAATAAGGATTTCTCCTTACTGGCGCGCAATTAGATGACCAAACCTCTCCTTAGACAGAACTTTCTAGACATTACCAATAATGTTATCTAATAATATTATTCAAATAATATGAATTATTGATCTGATAATGAAAAATACTGTACAGCAATAATTATTGAAACAACAATAATATAAAATATCAACGCAACAATTATTGAATCAATAAAATAAAATATTGAACAATAACTACTGTAACAATTATTGAGTAGTGCCTTCTTACGTAAGAATCAATAATTGGTGCAATACCGTGTGCTACTGTATTTTAACCACCGGGTATTCCAACAGTATTAACGGTAACAACTACGCCGTTATTTATAAATAACTTATACTTGTCGTTTTCTTCATCCAATCGTTTTCCGTTATGGGGCCCACACAAGGCTGCGCCGTCGTACGAACATTCCCCGACAGCAAGAATATTCCACGACCAAACGAATATTCCCCGACAAAATGAATATTTTATAACCACTTGCTTATTTTGCAAAATTTGCACATTTCACCCATAACCAAAGTATTATATCAAATTAACCCTTATTATTCACAATAATATTTAGAGAAAATTTGATTTTATTCATTAATAAGTTGGGGTCTTACATATATGATAAGAAAATATTTATTCAATGTGGAGTTAAACTGAGGAATTTTTAGCATGTGACATTTGTTGAAAGTTGGTATTTTATCTTTTCCGATAAAATAATGCATTCAAATATATTATTATAATATTACATTATAGTAGTATGATGTGATTATATAATAGTACATTTTTTATAATTTGAATGGTAACATTATTATAGTAAATTCATGGTATAAAAGTAAAAGGAGGTGGAAGAGAACAAATTGAATTTGAATTCCTATGATGTAAGCGATGATGTCATCGGACGATGATGTAAGCGATGATGCAATCGGACGATGAGGTAAGCAGTGATGTAATATGATCGATGATGTCAGCGATGATGTCATAAATTATGGCGAAAATACTATTTTACCCTTACTCTGTCAAGCCTATAAATTGAAGCTCATTTCTTCATTATTTTTCACCAATTCATTCAAGCTAAGAGAGAGAAAGTATAGAGAGAATAAGAGAGAAAGAAGAAAAGTATTTGGTTACTACACTATTGCAGTATCCAATCTCTTACTAAGGTAAAGGGTATTATTTCTTTCGTATTCGTAAGGGATGTTATTTTTGTTCAATATTCGTTTGAAATAATATTTTCTTCCATACTCTATAGTATGTAAGTAATATTATTTCGTTTCAGATTTCGAATTCCATACTCGTTTGTTAAAATTTTGGCTTCTATACTCCATAAAATTAGTATAATATCCTTGATATTTGCGTTTCATCCAGTAACTTTTTATGAAAATATTATTCTGAGCATTCTTGATAAGTTTTAACTTTTTCATGTCGGAATACTATTCACGGAGTTACTATTCCCGAAGTACTATTTACGAGGTACTATTCACTCGGGGTACTATTCATGATAAAAATTGATTCGTTTTCGGTCTAAAATATTTTTGGTACAATATTATTCTTGAATTTTACTCCACAAAGCAGTATCATGTTGACAATTTGGACGTTATTGATTTATGAAAAAATTAAATTATAAATCCTTAAAAATTTATCCTTGAACTTGTTTTATTGAATTCTTATATCATTGTCATCATCCTCATGTTTATATTATGTTAAAAGTTATCTGTGGCCTGTAGTGCATAGATGGACTTGGTATGATTATGATCAGGGGTTATTCGGTATAATCATGACCGTAATGTTATAAATGTTGTGGTAAAAGTCCTCATTGGCCCGTAGTGCATTGATGGACAGTTGTTGGCATGATCATGATCATTGATGAATACACGAATATCCTTGACCCGTAGTGCATGGATAATTTGCGGTTGTGATACTAATGAATATCCTTGGCCGTAGTGCAGGGATGACGTGGATTATTTATGTGACGCCCCCAAAATTAGGTATACATCACCCATCTTGGGTCGTCAGATACATAGTACAGAATACAAATACAACTGATTAATACATCTGTCGTGTACAATACGACAAAACATAAACTGTGAGTTTGAATACAAATATTATCTTCTAGAGAGTATTCATACTCAAAAGGAGTCCTCATTACATTTATTAACACACCATTACATAGAATAGTGAGGACTACTAACTAATACTATCATTCGGACCATCACTCCGTACCCCGACTTGTCCCAGCTACGTTCTCATTTCCTGAAGAGAACAGTGAAAGAAAGGGTGAGCTCAACTAGCCCAGTAAGAAATATTATGACTAAGATAATGCAGAATAAATTATCATTAGCCTTCAACAATGTTAAACTGATAAAATATAATAGACATCAAGTTTAACTGTAGCGGAACAAGCAATCCATTAAAAGAGTCAAGTAGAAAATAAACTCTACTATCTTTTATGATTTAAAAAGTTTTTCAACACTGTAATCGCTGAGACTCAGCTTAATAAAATAATCCACATCATCGAATCACCCCTGCACTACGGCCAAGGATATTCGTGTATTCATTAATGGTCATGATCATGCCAACAACTGTCCATCAATGCACTACGGGCCAATGAGGACTTTTACCACATCATTTGTAACATTACGGTCATGATTATACCGAATAATCCCTGGTCATAATCATACCAAGTCCATCTATGCACTACAGGCCACAGATGACTTTCAACATTTTATAAACATGAGGATGATGACAATGATATAAGAATTCAATAAAACAAGTTCAAGAATTAATTTATCCAGGAATTAACAACGTCCAAATTGTCAACATGATACTGCATTGTGGAGTAAAATTCAAGAATGCTTAGAAGAATATTTTCTTGAAAAGATACTGGATGAAACGCAACTATCAAGGATATTCCACAAATTTCATGGAGTATAGAAGTCAAAACTTAACCAACTGAGTACAATAAAGAATGGAATAACAAAAGAAATCACCATGCATGCGATAGACCGCACAGACAGGTTATTCCAATAGAATAATAAATAATGGAACCAGGTCCGGCGTAAACGCACAGACAGGATATTCCGACAGAATAATAAATAATGGAACCAGGTCCGGTGTAAAACACACAGACAGGATATTCCAACAGAATAATAATAAAACGGAACCAGGTCCGGTGTAAAACACACAGACAGGATGTTCCAACAGAATAATAAACGGAACCAGGTCCGGTGTAAAACACACAGACAGGATGTTCCAACAGAATAATAGAAGAATGTCACCAAGTATAGGGTAGACCGCGTATACTGGTTATTCCAACAGAATAATAACAAATGGAATAACAGAAGTTCTCTTCATGAATATAAAAGAAATAATATTCCCTACCTTAAAAGAACTGGATATTGGAAAAGTGATGTAGCAGAATACTTTTATTCTCTCTCTCTTATTCTCTCTATACTTTCTCTCTCTATAGCTTGAATGAATTCGTGAAAAATAATGAAGCCCTAGGCCTCTATTTATAGAAAAACTGAGGGTGGCTCTTGGTCTTAACGAAGGGTCAAATGACTCTTGGTCTTAACGAAGGGTCAAATGACTCTTGGTAATATTGAAGGGACAACTACTATTGACGAAAGTAATTACTATTGACCAAGGTAAATACTATTGACGAAGGTAATTACTATTGACCAAGGTAAATACTATTGACCAAGGTAAATAATATTGACGAAGGTAATTACTATTGACCAAGGTAAATACTATTGACGACGGTAATTACTATTGACGACGGTAATTACTATTGACGAAGAGACTCTTAGATGATGACATATGGCCCCCCATAAAATAACCAAACTTACCACAACGTCTCAATAATATAACATATTATACAGATGATACTATGACAATAATTTAAGAGATATGATGCAGCAATTACTGTAGCAATAATTGAGTATAGCTGAGTGACTTCTCACGTAAGCATCAATAATCAATACCGTGTGCTACTATGCAACCACGCGTATTACTGTACTTTTACTACCGAGTAGTTCAACAGTTTTAACGGTTTTAACGGTAACACCTCAGCCGTTATTTTTATAGAAAGATAATTCTGTCGTTTTCTCAATCCGACAATAATTCCGTTGTGGGGTCCACCAATGATTGTGCCGTCGTACGAATATTCCCCGACAAAAAGAATATTCTCCGACCAAACGAATATTTTATAACAACTTGCTTACTTTGCAAAATTTATAAATATTACCCACAACTATAACATTATATCAAATTAACTCCATAATATTCAAAAATGATATTTATAGAAAATTCATCTTTATTTATAAAAATTGGGGTCTTACAACCTCCCCTTCTTATGAAATTTCGCCCTCGAAATTAGGGTACGTACCTGGTATGTCGAAGAGGTAAGGATACCTTGATTTCATTTCTGATTCTAACTCCCAAGTCATTTCCTCAACATCGTGGTTTCTCCACAAAACTTTAACTTGAGGTATAACCTTGGAGCGTAGAATATGTTCCTTCTTATCCAAGATTTGAACAGGAACTTCTTCATACGTCAAATCCTCCGCTATTTCGTCCGGTTCTAACTCAATAATGTGGTTCGGGTCTTCCACATATTTGCGTAACATGGATATGTGGAAAACGTTATGAACACGAGACATACTTGGCGGTAAAGCGAGTCTATAAGCCACAGTTCCTACTCGATCGAGGATTAAAAATGGACCGATGAATCGAGGATTTAGCTTTCCTCTCTTTCCAAATCTCGTAACTCCTTTCCATGGAGCAACACGTAAGAACACATGATCTCCTACATCAAATTCCACGTCCTTTCGATGAAGATCAGCATAACTCTTTTGTCGATCTTGTGAGGTTTTTATACGTTGTCGGATCGTTTGAATCTTTTCTGTAGTCATACGTACCAACTCCGGTCCCAACAACGTTGCTTCGCCCACCTCATCCCAGCATACTGGAGAACGACATTTTCTTCCATACAATGCTTCGAATGGAGCCATGCCAATACTTGCTTGATAACTGTTGTTGTAGGAAAACTCCACCAATGGTAAGAACTTGTCCCAACTTCCCTTGAAGTCAAAGACACAGAGTCTTAATAGATCTTCAAGAGTTTGAATAGTCCTCTCTGATTGTCCGTCCGTCTGAGGATGATATGCTGAACTAAATCGTAACTCCGTGCCCATAGCTTTTTGTAAACTAACCCAAAATCGTGAAGTGAATCTTGGGTCTCGGTCAGAAACTATGGATACTGGCATACCATGCAGTCTTACAATCTCGTTTATGTACATACGAGCAAGACGTTCAAGTGTATAAGTTTCTCGTATCGGTAAGAAATGAGCAGACTTGGTCAATCTATCAACAATGACCCAAATCGCATCAATACCTTGAGAAACCCTAGGAAGACCGGTAACGAAATCCATGGTAATGTGCTCCCACTTCCATTCTGGAATTTCAAGTGGTTGCAATGGACCTTTTGGTACTTGATGCTCCGCTTTGACTCGTTGACAAGTTAGACACCTTGAGATAAACAACGCTATCTCTCTCTTCATATTGCTCCACCAAAATGTATGACGAAGATCATGATACATTTTGGTACTTCCAGGATGGATTGCAAACGGTGTGTTGTGCGCCTCCATCATGATTTCATACTTTAAATCAGGGTTGTTAGGAACACAAAGTCTGGAGTTGACTCGAAGTATTCCTTCTTCATCGATTCTTGCTTCCGGCATAGCACCTTCTTGCACTTTCTTCTTCATACGCATCAGCTCCAGGTCTGTAGCTTGAGCAGCTTTAACTTTATCGATTAAAGTCGGTTCTACTCGTATATTCGCCATCATCACATGGGTCCCTGGAGTCTTCAACTCTATCTCCATCCTTTGCAAGTCACACAAAATGGGCCTTTGCGTTGTTAATATTGCACTTGTACCCGCATATGATCTTCTACTCAATGCGTCAGCTACCACGTTCGCTTTTCCAGGATGGTATTGAATGGTATGATCATAATCTTTCAACAGTTCAAGCCAACGTCGTTGTCGCATGTTGAGTTCCTTTTGAGTGAAGAAATATTTGAGGCTTTTATGATCCGTAAAGATCTCCACTTTCTCCCCATACAAGTAATGCCTCCAAATTTTAAGTGCAAAGACAACAGCTGCCAACTCTAGATCATGAGTAGGATAATTCCTCTCATATTCCTTGAGTTGTCTTGATGCATAGGCTATGACTTTTCCATGTTGCATGAGAACGCATCCCAACCCTTTGCTCGAAGCATCACTGTAGATGACAAATCCCTCCGAGCCAGATGGTATTGTTAGAACAGGTGCTGAAATGAGTCTCCTCTTGAGTTCTTGAAAACTCTGCTCACATTCTTCGCTCCAACCAAACTTTGTATCTTTCCGAGTCAGCTGAGTTAATGGAGTAGCGATTCGAGAAAATCCTTCCACGAATCTCCGATAATAACCAGCTAAACCAAGAAAGCTACGTACCTCGGTCACTGATTTAGGTTGCTCCCAGCTTTGAATAGCTTCAATCTTTGCCGGGTCAACAGATATTCCACGACTTGATACTACGTGCCCAAGGAATGCTACCTCTTCCAGCCAGAACTCGCATTTCTTCAACTTGGCATAAAGTTTGTATTCACGAAGCTTTTGGAGTACCAGCCTCAAGTGTTGCTCATGATCTTCACGGCTTTTGGAATAAACAAGGATGTCATCGATAAAGACGACCACAAAGTGATCCAAATATTCCTTGAATACCCTGTTCATCATATCCATGAAGGCAGCAGGAGCATTAGTCAATCCAAAAGACATAACTAAGAATTCATAATGCCCGTACCGAGTTCTAAAAGCCGTCTTTGGAATATCCTCAGTTCTAACCTTCAGCTGATGATATCCAGAACGAAGATCGATCTTTGAAAAGAATTGTGCTCCTTGCAACTGGTCAAACAGGTCATCAATACGTGGCAATGGGTACCTATTTTTGATGGTGACATGATTCAACTCCCGATAATCAATACAAAGTCGCATACTCCCATCTTTCTTCTTCACGAACAGAACAGGAGCACCCCAAGGAGAAGTACTAGGACGAATAAAACCAATGTCTAACAATTCCTGCAGTTGGGTCTTTAACTCCTGAAGTTCAATAGGAGCCATTCGATATGGGGCTTTGGAAATGGGTTTTGTACCGGGTTCAAGGTCGATACAAAATTCAATTTCACGCTCTGGGGGTAGGCCAGGAAGTTCTTCGGGAAATACGTCAGGAAATTTATTAACAACAGAAATATCATTCAAAGCTGACGTATTTTTGTTTAGATCTGTGACATGAGCTAAGAAAGCTTGACATCCGTTTTTCAATAAACGAATAGCTTTATGGCTTGAGATGACAGCGATTGATTTTAATGGTTTGGTTGCTTGAATTCGCATAATAGGTCGATTAGGAATATGAAAGCTAACAACCTTACGAAAACAATCAATTTTTGCATGATGAGTAGTTAACCAATCAATCCCTAGAATCACGTCAAATGCAAGTATTTTTAATGAAATAAGATCGACAGGTAATGTGTGGGTACCAACTTGAACCAAACAAGACTTATAAACCGTGGATGTAATGAAGGTTTCTCCCAATGGAGTTTCAACTGCTAAGTCAAAGTCTAATTTCTCCGGAATCAAATTTAATCGATGAGCGCAAGTAGGAGAAATAAAAGAATGGGTTGAACCGGTATCAAATAAAGTATAGACTTCGTTAGAGTTTATGATAAGCTTACCCGTGATGACCTCATTCGGGTTCCTTGCTTCTGGGAGTTCACAACAAACGCTCTCCCTTGCACAACCGGTTTTGACTTTTCTGGGACGGCTTTTGGTGCCTCCATCCTAGCTGAATTTGTCTTCGGTAAACGACAAAATCGGGCTAAATGACCTTCTCTTCCACAATTATAACATGCTTTGGACGGCATCGCGCAGTTTGGACTGATGTGCCCCTCCCCTCCGCATTTGAAACATATGATAGGTGGTCGTTCTCCTTCCTTAACGACAGGTGCTGGTGCTGACGTCTTTCCATCATTGTTGAATCTCCTCTTCTTGAAATGTCCATTCTTATTGTTTTGGCCCTGATTACCACCGAAGTGGTTACCATTTCTGGCCTGTTGATTCCCTCCACGCTTGTTGTCACCGCTTCGATGACTGCTCTCACTGGTATTATCATTTTGCCGGCTGCTCTCTTTTGGTTGCGTTGTCTCGTTATCGCGCTCCACCAACTGAGCCCTATTTACAACATCTGAATACAAACACAGTTTATGAGAAACAAGATGTTGACGTATCTCCGGCTTCAAACCTCTTAAAAACATCCGCGTCATTCTTTCTTCATTATCCACCAGGTGGGACGCAAACCGGGATAACTCCGCAAATTTTGCCTCGTACTGCGACACGGTCATATTATTCTGCTCCAATTTGATGAACTCCACCTCCTTCATGTGACGAATACTCTCGGGAAAGTATTTGTCGTTAAACAGCTCTTGGAACTTCTCCCAGGACATCTTCAGTGCGGCAGGTTGAGTACGCTTTATCGATTCCCACCAGTAATCTGCCTCTCCTCGCAACATAAAGGCGGCAAAGGGAACCTTTTGCTCCTCGGAGCAACCCAAGACATCAAATATCTTGGTGATCTGCTTTATCCATGTTTCAGCTACAAGTGGTTTGGGTTCTCCCTTAAACTCCGGTGGTCCCAGCTCCTTAAACTGTTTAGCGGTGACCGCCTGAGAGTTTCCAGTATTTCCACCTACGTTGTGGACAGGAGCCGCTTTCACCTGTTGTTGCATGAATTGCATAAAGCCTCTGAACATTTGATCATTCATCATTTGGTCAGTGTTGTTGTTTGCATGAGGATTGACACCTTCCTGATGCACATTATCCTGATTATTGATATGTGGTGAATCAACAGTCGTCTGTGCTCCATTGCTATTCTCAACATTCTCAGATGCCATTTTCAGATACTGCCACAAAATAAAAATTAATTGATATGTCATATATTATCCTTATATTATGACCGACCAATTAAATACCATGCAAATAAACTTAGGTATGTCATACTAGCGAAGGAATTCCCCGTCTCTCCCCTCCTAGTTCTATTCTCACATCTTAGCCAGGGATCATATCCCTAAGCTCTGATACCAACTGTGACGCCCCCAAAATTAGGTATACATCACCCATCTTGGGTCGTCAGATACATAGTACAGAATACAAATACAACTGATTAATACAACTGTCGTGTACAATACGACAAAACATAAACTGTGAGTTTGAATACAAATATTATCTTCTAGAGAGTATTCATACTCAAAAGGAGTCCTCATTACATTTATTAACACACCATTACATAGAATAGTGAGGACTACTAACTAATACTATCATTCGGACCATCACTCCGTACCCCGACTTGTCCCAGCTACGTTCTCATTTCCTGAAGAGAACAGTGAAAGAAAGGGTGAGCTCAACTAGCCCAGTAAGAAATATTATGACTAAGATAATGCAGAATAAATTATCATTAGCCTTCAACAATGTTAAACTGATAAAATATAATAGACATCAAGTTTAACTGTAGCGGAACAAGCAATCCATTAAAAGAGTCAAGTAGAAAATAAACTCTACTATCTTTTATGATTTAAAAAGTTTTTCAACACTGTGATCGCTGAGACTCAGCTTAATAAAATAATCCACATCATCGAATCACCCCTGCACTACGGCCAAGGATATTCGTGTATTCATTAATGGTCATGATCATGCCAACAACTGTCCATCAATGCACTACGGGCCAATGAGGACTTTTACCACATCATTTGTAACATTACGGTCATGATTATACCGAATAATCCCTGGTCATAATCATACCAAGTCCATCTATGCACTACAGGCCACAGATGACTTTCAACATTTTATAAACATGAGGATGATGACAATGATATAAGAATTCAATAAAACAAGTTCAAGAATTAATTTATCCAGGAATTAACAACGTCCAAATTGTCAACATGATACTGCATTGTGGAGTAAAATTCAAGAATGCTTAGAAGAATATTTTCTTGAAAAGATACTGGATGAAACGCAACTATCAAGGATATTCCACAAATTTCATGGAGTATAGAAGTCAAAACTTAACCAACTGAGTACAATAAAGAATGGAATAACAAAAGAAATCACCATGCATGCGATAGACCGCACAGACAGGTTATTCCAATAGAATAATAAATAATGGAACCAGGTCCGGCGTAAACGCACAGACAGGATATTCCGACAGAATAATAAATAATGGAACCAGGTCCGGTGTAAAACACACAGACAGGATATTCCAACAGAATAATAATAAAACGGAACCAGGTCCGGTGTAAAACACACAGACAGGATGTTCCAACAGAATAATAAACGGAACCAGGTCCGGTGTAAAACACACAGACAGGATGTTCCAACAGAATAATAGAAGAATGTCACCAAGTATAGGGTAGACCGCGTATACTGGTTATTCCAACAGAATAATAACAAATGGAATAACAGAAGTTCTCTTCATGAATATAAAAGAAATAATATTCCCTACCTTAAAAGAACTGGATATTGGAAAAGTGATGTAGCAGAATACTTTTATTCTCTCTCTCTTATTCTCTCTATACTTTCTCTCTCTATAGCTTGAATGAATTCGTGAAAAATAATGAAGCCCTAGGCCTCTATTTATAGAAAAACTGAGGGTGGCTCTTGGTCTTAACGAAGGGTCAAATGACTCTTGGTCTTAACGAAGGGTCAAATGACTCTTGGTAATATTGAAGGGACAACTACTATTGACGAAAGTAATTACTATTGACCAAGGTAAATACTATTGACGAAGGTAATTACTATTGACCAAGGTAAATACTATTGACCAAGGTAAATAATATTGACGAAGGTAATTACTATTGACCAAGGTAAATACTATTGACGACGGTAATTACTATTGACGACGGTAATTACTATTGACGAAGAGACTCTTAGATGATGACATATGGCCCCCCATAAAATAACCAAACTTACCACAACGTCTCAATAATATAACATATTATACAGATGATACTATGACAATAATTTAAGAGATATGATGCAGCAATTACTGTAGCAATAATTGAGTATAGCTGAGTGACTTCTCACGTAAGCATCAATAATCAATACCGTGTGCTACTATGCAACCACGCGTATTACTGTACTTTTACTACCGAGTAGTTCAACAGTTTTAACGGTTTTAACGGTAACACCTCAGCCGTTATTTTTATAGAAAGATAATTCTGTCGTTTTCTCAATCCGACAATAATTCCGTTGTGGGGTCCACCAATGATTGTGCCGTCGTACGAATATTCCCCGACAAAAAGAATATTCTCCGACCAAACGAATATTTTATAACAACTTGCTTACTTTGCAAAATTTATAAATATTACCCACAACTATAACATTATATCAAATTAACTCCATAATATTCAAAAATGATATTTATAGAAAATTCATCTTTATTTATAAAAATTGGGGTCTTACAGTACAGAATAAATATAAAAAAATTATAAACATGAAGCTGTATTTTTCAATACAAAATTGTCGTCTCAGAAAGTATTAAAAACAAAATAAGTCATCAATACATTTATCTATCATACTATTTCTTAGAATAGTGAGGACTACTAATGCTATCATCTGAACCACACTTAACAACCAGTGAAGCTATGTCCTCATTTTCTGAAGAGAACAATGAAAGCAAAAGGGTGAGCTCAACTAGCCCAGTAAGAAATATTATGTTGTATATTTAAGTTTATATTTGTATTCTGTACTGTAAGACCCCAATTTTTATAAATAAAGATGAATTTTCTATAAATATCATTTTTGAATATTATGGAGTTAATTTGATATAATGTTATAGTTGTGGGTAATATTTATAAATTTTGCAAAGTAAGCAAGTTGTTATAAAATATTCGTTTGGTCGGAGAATATTCTTTTTGTCGGGGAATATTCGTACGACGGCACAATCATTGGTGGACCCCACAACGGAATTATTGTCGGATTGAGAAAACGACAGAATTATCTTTCTATAAAAATAACGGCTGAGGTGTTACCGTTAAAACCGTTAAAACTGTTGAACTACTCGGTAGTAAAAGTACAGTAATACGCGTGGTTGCATAGTAGCACACGGTATTGATTATTGATGCTTACGTGAGAAGTCACTCAGCTATACTCAATTATTGCTACAGTAATTGCTGCATCATATCTCTTAAATTATTGTCATAGTATCATCTGTATAATATGTTATATTATTGAGACGTTGTGGTAAGTTTGGTTATTTTATGGGGGGCCATATGTCATCATCTAAGAGTCTCTTCGTCAATAGTAATTACCGTCGTCAATAGTAATTACCGTCGTCAATAGTATTTACCTTGGTCAATAGTAATTACCTTCGTCAATATTATTTACCTTGGTCAATAGTATTTACCTTGGTCAATAGTAATTACCTTCGTCAATAGTATTTACCTTGGTCAATAGTAATTACTTTCGTCAATAGTAGTTGTCCCTTCAATATTACCAAGAGTCATTTGACCCTTCGTTAAGACCAAGAGTCATTTGACCCTTCGTTAAGACCAAGAGCCACCCTCAGTTTTTCTATAAATAGAGGCCTAGGGCTTCATTATTTTTCACGAATTCATTCAAGCTATAGAGAGAGAAAGTATAGAGAGAATAAGAGAGAGAGAATAAAAGTATTCTGCTACATCACTTTTCCAATATCCAGTTCTTTTAAGGTAGGGAATATTATTTCTTTTATATTCATGAAGAGAACTTCTGTTATTCCATTTGTTATTATTCTGTTGGAATAACCAGTATACGCGGTCTACCCTATACTTGGTGACATTCTTCTATTATTCTGTTGGAACATCCTGTCTGTGTGTTTTACACCGGACCTGGTTCCGTTTATTATTCTGTTGGAACATCCTGTCTGTGTGTTTTACACCGGACCTGGTTCCGTTTTATTATTATTCTGTTGGAACATCCTGTCTGTGTGTTTTACACCGGACCTGGTTCCATTTTATATTATTCTGTCGGAATATCCTGTCTGTGCGTTTACGCCGGACCTGGTTCCATTATTTATTATTCTATTGGAATAACCTGTCTGTGCGGTCTATCGCATGCATGGTGATTTCTTTTGTTATTCCATTCTTTATTGTACTCAGTTGGTTAAGTTTTGACTTCTATACTCCATGAAATTTGTGGAATATCCTTGATAGTTGCGTTTCATCCAGTATCTTTTCAAGAAAATATTCTTCTAAGCATTCTTGAATTTTACTCCACAATGCAGTATCATGTTGACAATTTGGACGTTGTTAATTCCTGGATAAATTAATTCTTGAACTTGTTTTATTGAATTCTTATATCATTGTCATCATCCTCATGTTTATAAAATGTTGAAAGTCATCTGTGGCCTGTAGTGCATAGATGGACTTGGTATGATTATGACCAGGGATTATTCGGTATAATCATGACCGTAATGTTACAAATGATGTGGTAAAAGTCCTCATTGGCCCGTAGTGCATTGATGGACAGTTGTTGGCATGATCATGACCATTAATGAATACACGAATATCCTTGGCCGTAGTGCAGGGGTGATTCGATGATGTGGATTATTTTATTAAGCTGAGTCTCAGCGATTACAGTGTTGAAAAACTTTTTAAATCATAAAAGATAGTAGAGTTTATTTTCTACTTGACTCTTTTAATGGATTGCTTGTTCCGCTACAGTTAAACTTGATGTCTATTATATTTTATCAGTTTAACATTGTTGAAGGCTAATGATAATTTATTCTGCATTATCTTAGTCATAATATTTCTTACTGGGCTAGTTGAGCTCACCCTTTCTTTCACTGTTCTCTTCAGGAAATGAGAACGTAGCTGGGACAAGTCGGGGTACGGAGTGATGGTCCGAATGATAGTATTAGTTAGTAGTCCTCACTATTCTATGTAATGGTGTGTTAATAAATGTAATGAGGACTCCTTTTGAGTATGAATACTCTCTAGAAGATAATATTTGTATTCAAACTCACAGTTTATGTTTTGTCGTATTGTACACGACAGATGTATTAATCAGTTGTATTTGTATTCTGTACTATGTATCTGACGACCCAAGATGGGTGATGTATACCTAATTTTGGGGGCGTCACAGTTGGTATCAGAGCTTAGGGATATGATCCCTGGCTAAGATGTGAGAATAGAACTAGGAGGGGAGAGACGGGGAATTCCTTCGCTAGTATGACATACCTAAGTTTATTTGCATGGTATTTAATTGGTCGGTCATAATATAAGGATAATATATGACATATCAATTAATTTTTATTTTGTGGCAGTATCTGAAAATGGCATCTGAGAATGTTGAGAATAGCAATGGAGCACAGACGACTGTTGATTCACCACATATCAATAATCAGGATAATGTGCATCAGGAAGGTGTCAATCCTCATGCAAACAACAACACTGACCAAATGATGAATGATCAAATGTTCAGAGGCTTTATGCAATTCATGCAACAACAGGTGAAAGCGGCTCCTGTCCACAACGTAGGTGGAAATACTGGAAACTCTCAGGCGGTCACCGCTAAACAGTTTAAGGAGCTGGGACCACCGGAGTTTAAGGGAGAACCCAAACCACTTGTAGCTGAAACATGGATAAAGCAGATCACCAAGATATTTGATGTCTTGGGTTGCTCCGAGGAGCAAAAGGTTCCCTTTGCCGCCTTTATGTTGCGAGGAGAGGCAGATTACTGGTGGGAATCGATAAAGCGTACTCAACCTGCCGCACTGAAGATGTCCTGGGAGAAGTTCCAAGAGCTGTTTAACGACAAATACTTTCCCGAGAGTATTCGTCACATGAAGGAGGTGGAGTTCATCAAATTGGAGCAGAATAATATGACCGTGTCGCAGTACGAGGCAAAATTTGCGGAGTTATCCCGGTTTGCGTCCCACCTGGTGGATAATGAAGAAAGAATGACGCGGATGTTTTTAAGAGGTTTGAAGCCGGAGATACGTCAACATCTTGTTTCTCATAAACTGTGTTTGTATTCAGATGTTGTAAATAGGGCTCAGTTGGTGGAGCGCGATAACGAGACAACGCAACCAAAAGAGAGCAGCCGGCAAAATGATAATACCAGTGAGAGCAGTCATCGAAGCGGTGACAACAAGCGTGGAGGGAATCAACAGGCCAGAAATGGTAACCACTTCGGTGGTAATCAGGGCCAAAACAATAAGAATGGACATTTCAAGAAGAGGAGATTCAACAATGATGGAAAGACGTCAGCACCAGCACCTGTCGTTAAGGAAGGAGAACGACCACCTATCATATGTTTCAAATGCGGAGGGGAGGGGCACATCAGTCCAAACTGCGCGATGCCGTCCAAAGCATGTTATAATTGTGGAAGAGAAGGTCATTTAGCCCGATTTTGTCGTTTACCGAAGACAAATTCAGCTAGGATGGAGGCACCAAAAGCCGTCCCAGAAAAGTCAAAACCGGTTGTGCAAGGGAGAGCGTTTGTTGTGAACTCCCAGAAGCAAGGAACCCGAATGAGGTCATCACGGGTAAGCTTATCATAAACTCTAACGAAGTCTATACTTTATTTGATACCGGTTCAACCCATTCTTTTATTTCTCCTACTTGCGCTCATCGATTAAATTTGATTCCGGAGAAATTAGACTTTGACTTAGCAGTTGAAACTCCATTGGGAGAAACCTTCATTACATCCACGGTTTATAAGTCTTGTTTGGTTCAAGTTGGTACCCACACATTACCTGTCGATCTTATTTCATTAAAAATACTTGCATTTGACGTGATTCTAGGGATTGATTGGTTAACTACTCATCATGCAAAAATTGATTGTTTTCGTAAGGTTGTTAGCTTTCATATTCCTAATCGACCTATTATGCGAATTCAAGCAACCAAACCATTAAAATCAATCGCTGTCATCTCAAGCCATAAAGCTATTCGTTTATTGAAAAACGGATGTCAAGCTTTCTTAGCTCATGTCACAGATCTAAACAAAAATACGTCAGCTTTGAATGATATTTCTGTTGTTAATAAATTTCCTGACGTATTTCCCGAAGAACTTCCTGGCCTACCCCCAGAGCGTGAAATTGAATTTTGTATCGACCTTGAACCCGGTACAAAACCCATTTCCAAAGCCCCATATCGAATGGCTCCTATTGAACTTCAGGAGTTAAAGACCCAACTGCAGGAATTGTTAGACATTGGTTTTATTCGTCCTAGTACTTCTCCTTGGGGTGCTCCTGTTCTGTTCGTGAAGAAGAAAGATGGGAGTATGCGACTTTGTATTGATTATCGGGAGTTGAATCATGTCACCATCAAAAATAGGTACCCATTGCCACGTATTGATGACCTGTTTGACCAGTTGCAAGGAGCACAATTCTTTTCAAAGATCGATCTTCGTTCTGGATATCATCAGCTGAAGGTTAGAACTGAGGATATTCCAAAGACGGCTTTTAGAACTCGGTACGGGCATTATGAATTCTTAGTTATGTCTTTTGGATTGACTAATGCTCCTGCTGCCTTCATGGATATGATGAACAGGGTTTAAGGAATATTTGGATCACTTTGTGGTCGTCTTTATCGATGACATCCTTGTTTATTCCAAAAGCCGTGAAGATCATGAGCAACACTTGAGGCTGGTACTCCAAAAGCTTCGTGAATACAAACTTTATGCCAAGTTGAAGAAATGCGAGTTCTGGCTGGAAGAGGTAGCATTCCTTGGGCACGTAGTATCAAGTCGTGGAATATCGGTTGACCCGGCAAAGATTGAAGCTATTCAAAGCTGGGAGCAACCTAAATCAGTGACCGAGGTACGTAGCTTTCTTGGTTTAGCTGGTTATTATCGGAGATTCGTGGAAGGATTTTCTCGAATCGCTACTCCATTAACTCAGCTGACTCGGAAAGATACAAAGTTTGGTTGGAGCGAAGAATGTGAGCAGAGTTTTCAAGAACTCAAGAGGAGACTCATTTCAGCACCTGTTCTAACAATACCATCTGGCTCGGAGGGATTTGTCATCTACAGTGATGCTTCGAGCAAAGGGTTGGGATGCGTTCTCATGCAACATGGAAAAGTCATAGCCTATGCATCAAGACAACTCAAGGAATATGAGAGGAATTATCCTACTCATGATCTAGAGTTGGCAGCTGTTGTCTTTGCACTTAAAATTTGGAGGCATTACTTGTATGGGGAGAAAGTGGAGATCTTTACGGATCATAAAAGCCTCAAATATTTCTTCACTCAAAAGGAACTCAACATGCGACAACGACGTTGGCTTGAACTGTTGAAAGATTATGATCATACCATTCAATACCATCCTGAAAAAGCGAACGTGGTAGCTGACGCATTGAGTAGAAGATCATATGCGGGTACAAGTGCAATATTAACAACGCAAAGGCCCATTTTGTGTGACTTGCAAAGGATGGAGATAGAGTTGAAGACTCCAGGGACCCATGTGATGATGGCGAATATACGAGTAGAACCGACTTTAATCGATAAAGTTAAAGCTGCTCAAGCTACAGACCTGGAGCTGATGCGTATGAAGAAGAAAGTGCAAGAAGGTGCTATACCGGAAGCAAGAATCGATGAAGAAGGAATACTTCGAGTCAACTCCAGACTTTGTGTTCCTAACAACCCTGATTTAAAGTATGAAATCATGATGGAGGCGCACAACACACCGTTTGCAATCCATCCTGGAAGTACCAAAATGTATCATGATCTTCGTCATACATTTTGGTGGAGCAATATGAAGAGAGAGATAGCGTTGTTTATCTCAAGGTGTCTAACTTGTCAACGAGTCAAAGCGGAGCATCAAGTACCAAAAGGTCCATTGCAACCACTTGAAATTCCAGAATGGAAGTGGGAGCACATTACCATGGATTTCGTTACCGGTCTTCCTAGGGTTTCTCAAGGTATTGATGCGATTTGGGTCATTGTTGATAGATTGACCAAGTCTGCTCATTTCTTACCGATACGAGAAACTTATACACTTGAACGTCTTGCTCGTATGTACATAAACGAGATTGTAAGACTGCATGGTATGCCAGTATCCATAGTTTCTGACCGAGACCCAAGATTCACTTCACGATTTTGGGTTAGTTTACAAAAAGCTATGGGCACGGAGTTACGATTTAGTTCAGCATATCATCCTCAGACGGACGGACAATCAGAGAGGACTATTCAAACTCTTGAAGATCTATTAAGACTCTGTGTCTTTGACTTCAAGGGAAGTTGGGACAAGTTCTTACCATTGGTGGAGTTTTCCTACAACAACAGTTATCAAGCAAGTATTGGCATGGCTCCATTCGAAGCATTGTATGGAAGAAAATGTCGTTCTCCAGTATGCTGGGATGAGGTGGGCGAAGCAACGTTGTTGGGACCGGAGTTGGTACGTATGACTACAGAAAAGATTCAAACGATCCGACAACGTATAAAAACCTCACAAGATCGACAAAAGAGTTATGCTGATCTTCATCGAAAGGACGTGGAATTTGATGTAGGAGATCATGTGTTCTTACGTGTTGCTCCATGGAAAGGAGTTACGAGATTTGGAAAGAGAGGAAAGCTAAATCCTCGATTCATCGGTCCATTTTTAATCCTCGATCGAGTAGGAACTGTGGCTTATAGACTCGCTTTACCGCCAAGTATGTCTCGTGTTCATAACGTTTTCCACATATCCATGTTACGCAAATATGTGGAAGACCCGAACCACATTATTGAGTTAGAACCGGACGAAATAGCGGAGGATTTGACGTATGAAGAAGTTCCTGTTCAAATCTTGGATAAGAAGGAACATATTCTACGCTCCAAGGTTATACCTCAAGTTAAAGTTTTGTGGAGAAACCACGATGTTGAGGAAATGACTTGGGAGTTAGAATCAGAAATGAAATCAAGGTATCCTTACCTCTTCGACATACCAGGTACGTACCCTAATTTCGAGGGCGAAATTTCATAAGAAGGGGAGGTTGTAAGACCCCAATTTTTATAAATAAAGATGAATTTTCTATAAATATCATTTTTGAATATTATGGAGTTAATTTGATATAATGTTATAGTTGTGGGTAATATTTATAAATTTTGCAAAGTAAGCAAGTTGTTATAAAATATTCGTTTGGTCGGAGAATATTCTTTTTGTCGGGGAATATTCGTACGACGGCACAATCATTGGTGGACCCCACAACGGAATTATTGTCGGATTGAGAAAACGACAGAATTATCTTTCTATAAAAATAACGGCTGAGGTGTTACCGTTAAAACCGTTAAAACTGTTGAACTACTCGGTAGTAAAAGTACAGTAATACACGTGGTTGCATAGTAGCACACGGTATTGATTATTGATGCTTACGTGAGAAGTCACTCAGCTATACTCAATTATTGCTACAGTAATTGCTGCATCATATCTCTTAAATTATTGTCATAGTATCATCTGTATAATATGTTATATTATTGAGACGTTGTGGTAAGTTTGGTTATTTTATGGGGGGCCATATGTCATCATCTAAGAGTCTCTTCGTCAATAGTAATTACCGTCGTCAATAGTAATTACCGTCGTCAATAGTATTTACCTTGGTCAATAGTAATTACCTTCGTCAATATTATTTACCTTGGTCAATAGTATTTACCTTGGTCAATAGTAATTACCTTCGTCAATAGTATTTACCTTGGTCAATAGTAATTACTTTCGTCAATAGTAGTTGTCCCTTCAATATTACCAAGAGTCATTTGACCCTTCGTTAAGACCAAGAGTCATTTGACCCTTCGTTAAGACCAAGAGCCACCCTCAGTTTTTCTATAAATAGAGGCCTAGGGCTTCATTATTTTTCACGAATTCATTCAAGCTATAGAGAGAGAAAGTATAGAGAGAATAAGAGAGAGAGAATAAAAGTATTCTGCTACATCACTTTTCCAATATCCAGTTCTTTTAAGGTAGGGAATATTATTTCTTTTATATTCATGAAGAGAACTTCTGTTATTCCATTTGTTATTATTCTGTTGGAATAACCAGTATACGCGGTCTACCCTATACTTGGTGACATTCTTCTATTATTCTGTTGGAACATCCTGTCTGTGTGTTTTACACCGGACCTGGTTCCGTTTATTATTCTGTTGGAACATCCTGTCTGTGTGTTTTACACCGGACCTGGTTCCGTTTTATTATTATTCTGTTGGAACATCCTGTTTGTGTGTTTTACACCGGACCTGGTTCCGTTTTATTATTATTCTGTCGGAATATCCTGTCTGTGCGTTTACGCCGGACCTGGTTCCATTATTTATTATTCTATTGGAATAACCTGTCTGTGCGGTCTATCGCATGCATGGTGATTTCTTTTGTTATTCCATTCTTTATTGTACTCAGTTGGTTAAGTTTTGACTTCTATACTCCATGAAATTTGTGGAATATCCTTGATAGTTGCGTTTCATCCAGTATCTTTTCAAGAAAATATTCTTCTAAGCATTCTTGAATTTTACTCCACATTGCAGTATCATGTTGACAATTTGGACGTTGTTAATTCCTGGATAAATTAATTCTTGAACTTGTTTTATTGAATTCTTATATCATTGTCATCATCCTCATGTTTATAAAATGTTGAAAGTCATCTGTGGCCTGTATTGCATAGATGGACTTGGTATGTGTGACGCCCCCAGAATAGGTATACAACACCCATTCTGAGTCGCCAAATACATGGTACAGAAAGCAAACTACAACTTCAATAATACAATTGTCGTGCAAAATACGACAACACATACTGTGAGTTTAAATACAAATATTGTCTTTTAGACAATATCCACACTCAAATAAATCCTCATTACAATTATTCAAACACTATTTTACAGAAATAGTGAGGACTGCTAATACATCTTTCTAGAACCATCACTCCATACCCCGACTAGATCCTGCTATGTTCTCACCTCCTGAGAAGAAAAATGGAACAAAAAGGAAAAGGGTGAGCTCAACTAGCCCAGTAAAGAATATTATGACTAAGATAATATACAACAAATTATCGTTAGTCTTCAACAGGGAAAAATCTGATAAAATATAATCGACAACAAGTTTTAGATCAACAACTGCAGCGGAAACAACAAACCATTAGAAGAGTCAAGTAGAGAAAGAATTCTACTATCTTCTAAGATTTAAAAGTCCATCATCAATATTTTATCCCTGTAACATCAATTAATAATCATCTTTAACCAAATATTCATCTTTGCACTACAGGCCAAAGATATTCATTTGTATCATCAGTCGGTCATGTTCATCTCAACACCTGTTCATCTTTGCACTACAGGCCAAAGATATTCATCAAGTAATTATACATCTTTGCACTACAGGCCAAAGATATTCATTTGTATCATCATTTAGGACTGAGGATGATGAAAAATATCTTAAAGAGAACGAATCCAATGAGACAGAAGGACAAATAGTAGGGATTCGTATAACAGTTTATCCAAGATCAATAATACTTCATAATAATCAATTGTGAAGCAGAATTCAAAAATAAAGATCAAAACATGGATACAATCAAAGATAGTAACCATAATAGACATCTTGGACAAAAAGGGAAAATTTTATTTTTCGGTGAATAGTGCCGTATTCGTGAATAGTGCCGTATACGTGAATAGTAACCCCCGACACAAAAAGTTCCAAATTTGATAAAAACTCATATCAATATTTCAGCATAATGATATTGAAGAAAATAATATCATTAAGAAGAAAATAATATCCCTTACCTCAAAATATCAGTACTTCTGGTCGGAATACCGGTATAAGGCTGAAAGAAACTTGCTCTGATGAATAGAAACTCTCAAAGTATCTAAATACTCACAAAATACACTCAATAATCTAGAGAGAGAAAGAGAGAAAACTTGTTTCTGGTGTGATTTTCAATTCTAACTTAGCCCTCTATTTATAGGAAAATTTTGGTAGGTTTGACCTGCAACCTGATGGCTTTACCTGCTACTATTCCCACCTACCACATTTGAAATATAATTCAGCACATTTCTTCACCAACCACAAGTGGGGCCCACCAATTCTAGAATTTTCCACCAAAATGATAAACTCCGAAAATTCAACAATTTCTGAACCAGTCATCTTGTAAAATTCATAATAAATCATACGTTCATTTTTAACGGTTCAAAATTTGTGGACATATACTCAACTTATATATGTATAACATATCCAAAAATTACCACGATCCAACGGTCGGATTAAAAATTATAACACCCGCAATATTTCTCAAAAACCCTGATTTTTAATACCTCCATTCCGACAAAAATATGGATAAAAACCTCAACATTAACTCCTTCATTTTTAACCACAAAAATATATATCCCTCATTTATATCCACATAAAATAAATATTTCCTTATCATATGAATCAATAATTAATTATTCATAAATAATATTACAGAATCACATTTATGACAACCAGGCCGTTCCCAGGAAAGAGGGGGCTTTCCAATAAGGATTTCTCCTTACTGGCGCGCAATTAGATGACCAAACCTCTCCTTAGACAGAACTTTCTAGACATTGCCAATAATGTTATCTAATAATATTATTCAAATAATATGAATTATTGATCTGATAAATGAAAATACTGTGCAGCAACAATTATTGAAACAACAATAATATAAAATATCAATGCAGCAATTATTGAACCAATAAAATAAAATATTGAACAGTAATCACTGTAACAATTATTGAGTAGTGCCTTCTTACGTACGAATCAATAATTCAATATACTGTGCAATCCGTGTGCTACTATGCAACCACGCGTTATTACTGTATTTTTAACCACCGGGTATTTAAACAGTGTTAACGGTAACAACTACGCCATTATTAATAAACAACTTATACTTGTCGTTTTCTTCATCCAATCGCTTTCCGTTATGGGGCCCACACAAGGCTGCGTCGTCGTACGAATATTCCCCGACAGCAAGAATATTCCACGACCAACCGAATATTCACCGACCAAAAATAAATATTTTATAACCACTTGCTTATTTTGCAAAATTTGCACATTTCACCCATAACCAAAGTATTATATCAAATTAACCCCTTATTATTCACAATAATATTTAGAGAAAATTTGATTTTATTCATTAATAAGTTGGGGTCTTACAACCTCCCCTCCTTATGAAATTTCGTCCTCGAAATTGACGTACGTACCTGATGTTTCAAAAAGGTGAGGATACCTCGCTTTCATTTCTGATTCCAACTCCCAGGTCATTTCTTCAATAGCATGGTTTCTCCACAAAACCTTAACTTGTGGTATAACCTTCGTGCGTAGGACATGCTCTTTCCTATCCAAGATCTTAACAGGTACCTCCTCGTACGTTAAATCTTCAGCTATCTCGTCTGGTTCTAACTCAATAATGTGGTTCGGGTCTTTAACATATTTACGAAGCATAGATATGTGAAAAACATTATGAACACGAGACATGCTTGGAGGTAATGCGAGTCTATATGCCACATTTCCTATTCGCTCAAGAATCTCAAATGGACCAACAAATCTTGGATTGAGCTTTCCTCTCTTCCCAAATCTTGTAACTCCCTTCCATGGTGCAACACGTAACAATACATGATCCCCAATATTAAATTCCACGTCCTTCCGATGAAGATCCGCATAACTCTTTTGTCGATCCTGTGCCGTTTGTATACGTTGTCGAATCGTTTGGATCTTCTCTGTAGTAATGCGTACCAATTCTGGTCCCAACAATGTTGCTTCACCCACCTCGTCCCAGCATACTGGAGAACGACATTTTCTTCCATACAACGCCTCAAATGGAGCCATACCTATGCTCGCCTGATAACTGTTGTTGTAGGAGAATTCCACCAATGGTAGGTACTTATCCCAACTCCCTTTGAGATCTAAGACACAAAGTCTTAATAGATCTTCAAGAGTTTGAATAGTCCTCTCTGATTGTCCGTCCGTTTGAGGATGGTATGCTGAACTGAATCGTAAATCCGTGCCCATAGCTTTCTGCAAGCTAACCCAAAATCGTGAAGTGAATCTTGGGTCACGATCCGAAACTATGGATACTGGCATGCCATGCAATCTCACAATCTCGTTCACGTACATACTAGCAAGACGTTCAAGGGAATAAGTCTCACGTATCGGCAAGAAATGAGCGGACTTGGTTAATCTATCAACAATAACCCAAATCGCATCTATGCCTTGAGAAACCTTGGGAAGACCCGTAACAAAATCCATAGTAATGTGTTCCCACTTCCATTTCGGAATCTCAAGTGGTTGCAATGGACCCTTTGGTACTTGATGCTCCGCTTTTACACGTTGACAAGTTAAACATCTCGAGATAAACTCCGCGATCTCTCTTTTCATATTGCTCCACCAAAATGTATGTCGAAGATCGTGATACATTTTGGTACTCCCAGGATGGATTGCAAACGGTGTGTTGTGTGCCTCCATCATTATTCTATGCTTCAAGTCAAAATCGTTAGGAACACAAAGTCTGGAGTTGACTCGAAGTATTCCTTCTTCATCGATTCTTGCTTCTGGAATAGCACCTTCTTGCACTTTCTTCTTCATACGCATCAGCTCTATATCCGTAGCTTGAGCAGCTTTAACTTTATCGATTAAAGTCGGTTCTACTCGTATATTTGATATCATCATGTGGGTACTTGGAGCCTTCATCTCTATCTCCATCCTTTGCAAGTCATACAAAATGGGCCTTTGTGTTAAAAACATTGCACTCGTACCCGCATATGATCTTCTACTCAATGCGTCAGCTACTACGTTTGCTTTTCCAGGATGGTATTGGATGGTATGATCGTAATCTTTCAACAGCTCAAGCCAACGTCGTTGCCGCATGTTGAGTTCCTTTTGGGTGAAGAAATATTTGAGGCTTTTATGATCTGTATAGATCTCCACTTTCTCCCCATAAAGGTAGTGTCTCCAGATCTTCAACGCAAAAACGACTGCTGCCAACTCCAAATCATGAGTAGGATAATTCCTCTCATATTCTTTGAGTTGTCGTGAGGCATAGGCTATGACTTTCCCATGTTGCATGAGAACACATCCTAACCCTTTGCCTGAAGCATCGCTGTAGATAACAAATCCATCCGAACCAGATGGTATTGTCAAAACAGGTGCCGAAATGAGTCTCCTCTTGAGTTCTTGGAAACTCTTCTCGCATTCCTCACTCCATACGAATTTTGTATCTTTCCGAGTCAGCTGAGTTAACGGAGTAGCGATTCGAGAAAATCCTTCCACAAATCTCCGATAATAACCAGCTAAGCCCAGAAAGCTACGTACTTCGGTTACCGACTTCGGTTGCTCCCAACTTTGTATGGCTTCAATCTTCGCCGGGTCGACAGATACTCCATGTTTTGACACCACGTGCCCAAGGAATGCTACTTCCTCAAGCCAGAACTCGCATTTCTTCAGTTTGGCATATAGCTTGTTTTCACGAAGCCTTTGCAGTACCAGCTTCAAATGGCGCTCATGATCTTCACGGCTTTTGGAATAGATGAGGATGTCATCAATAAAGACAACAACGAACTGATCCAAATATTCTTTGAATACACGGTTCATCATATCCATGAAGGCAGCAGGAGCATTAGTCAATCCAAAAGACATTACTAAGAATTCATAATGCCCGTACCGAGTTCTGAAGGCAGTCTTTGGAATATCCTCAGTTTTAATCTTCAGCTGATGATATCCAGAACGAAGATCGATCTTTGAAAAGAATTGTGCTCCTTGCAACTGGTCAAACAGGTCATCAATGCGAGGTAGCGGATACCTATTCTTGATGGTGACATGGTTCAATTCTCGATAGTCAATACAAAGTCGCATACTCCCGTCTTTCTTCTTTACGAATAAAACAGGAGCACCCCAAGGAGACGTACTAGGACGAATAAAACCGATGTCCAACAACTCCTGTAGTTGGACTTTTAACTCCTGAAGTTCAATAGGAGCCATTCGATATGGGGTTTTAGAAATGGGCTTTGTACCGGGTTCAAGGTCAATAAAGAATTCAATTTCTCGTTCCGGGGGTAGACCGGGAAGTTCTTCAGGAAATACATCGGAAAATTCTCTAACAATAGAAATATTATTCAAATCTGACTTGTCTTTGTTCAAATCCATAACATGGGCTAAGAAAGCTTGACATCCGTTTTTCAATAAACGAATAGCTTTGTGGCTTGATATGACAGTGACTGATTTTAGTGGTTTAGTAGTTTGAATTCGTATGACAGGTTGGTTAGGAATATGAAAACTAACAACCTTACGAAAACAATCAATTTTAGCATGATGAGTGGTTAACCAATCAATTCCTAAAATCACATCAAAAGCAAGTATCTTTAAAGAGATAAGATCAACAGGTAATGTGATAGTGCCAACTTGGATCATGCAAGATTTATAAACTGTAGATGTAACGAAGGTTTCACCCAACGGAGTTTCAACAGATAAGTTAAAGTCCAATTTCTCCGGAGTCAAGTTTAAACGTTGAGCACAAGCAGGAGAGATAAAAGAATGGGTAGAACCGGTATCTAGTAAAGTATAAACTTCGCAAGAATTCAAGATTAGCTTACCCGTGATCACCTCGTTCGGGTTTCTCGCGTTTTGGCCAGTAACGACAAACGCTCTTCCAGGAACCGCTGATTTCGCCTTATCCGGGACAGCCCTTGGAATCACCACTCCCGCTGAACTTGGTTTCGCTATAGTACAATCTCGAGCGATGTGGCCTTCCTTCCCACAGTTGTAACACACCTTGGATTGTTGTGGACAGTTTGGGCTGATATGTCCCTCTTTCCCGCATTTGTAACATCTAACTGGCGGTCGTTCTCCTCCCCTAAAATTTGTTGTTGGTGCTGGCGCTGGTGCTGATGTCTTCCCGTCATTGTTGAATCTCCTCTTTCTGAAATTTCCACTTGACTCACCTCTCCTATTATCATGGCCACGATGACCACCCGAGTGGTTACCGCCTTTGTTCGTATTTTTCCCTCCTCGTTGGTTATCATCGCTCTGATGATTGCTGTCACCGGTATGACCCTGGTTGTGGTCCCTCGGTTGAGTATACTCATTATCTCTCTCTAATAATTGGGCCCTGTTGACAACGTCTGAATACAGAGAAAATTTATGAGAGATAAGGTATTGACGAATCTCAGGTTTTAAACCTCTCAGAAACATCCGCGTCATTCGTTCCTCATTTTCGACCAAATGAGGTGCAAACCTGGATAACTCTGCAAACTTCGCCTCGTACTGGGACACCGTCATGTTGTTTTGTTCCAGTCTAATAAACTCAACCTCCTTCATATGACGAATACTTTCAGGAAAGTACTTGTCATTGAACAGTTTTTGAAATGTTTCCCAGGACATGTTGAGTGCGTCAGGCTGGGTACGCTTCACAGACTCCCACCAGTAGTCTGCCTCACCGCGGAACATAAATGTGGCGAATGGAACCTTCTGTTCCTCCGTGCATCCCAAGACATCAAATATCTTGGTAATTTGCTTGACCCACGTTTCCGCCATGATCGGATCCGGCTTTCCCTTAAATTCTGGTGGTCCCAATTCTTTGAACTGCTTAGCTGTGACAAACCGCGCGTTGTTATCATTTCCACCCGTATTCTGCACACGAGTCTCCCTCGTCTGATTTTGCATGAACTGCAAAAAGCTCCTAAACATTCCATCATTCATCGTTTGCTCGGTAACGTTGTTTACAGGAGGAATATTGCCTTCCTGTTGCACGTTCCCCTGGGTAGTGATCAAAGGTGTCTCCACGGTCTGATTTACTCCATTATTAACGTTCTCAGCTGCCATTCTTAAATACTGCCATAAAACAAGGGTTAATAGTCATGTCATATATTATCCCTATACTCTGACCGACCAAATAAACACCAAATAAACTTAGTCAGGTCATACTAGCGAAGGAATTCCCCGTCTCTCCCCTCCTAGTTCTTGTCTCACATCTCAGCCAGGGATCATATCCCTAAGCTCTGATACCAACTGTGACGCCCCCAGAATAGGTATACAACACCCATTCTGAGTCGCCAAATACATGGTACAGAAAGCAAACTACAACTTCAATAATACAATTGTCGTGCAAAATACGACAACACATACTGTGAGTTTAAATACAAATATTGTCTTCTAGACAATATCCACACTCAAATAAATCCTCATTACAATTATTCAAACACTATTTTACAGAAATAGTGAGGACTGCTAATACATCTTTCTAGAACCATCACTCCATACCCCGACTAGATCCTGCTATGTTCTCACCTCCTGAGAAGAAAAATGGAACAAAAAGGAAAAGGGTGAGCTCAACTAGCCCAGTAAAGAATATTATGACTAAGATAATATACAACAAATTATCGTTAGTCTTCAACAGGGAAAAATCTGATAAAATATAATCGACAACAAGTTTTAGATCAACAACTGCAGCGGAAACAACAAACCATTAGAAGAGTCAAGTAGAGAAAGAATTCTACTATCTTCTAAGATTTAAAAGTCCATCATCAATATTTTATCCCTGTAACATCAATTAATAATCATCTTTAACCAAATATTCATCTTTGCACTACAGGCCAAAGATATTCATTTGTATCATCAGTCGGTCATGTTCATCTCAACACCTGTTCATCTTTGCACTACAGGCCAAAGATATTCATCAAGTAATTATACATCTTTGCACTACAGGCCAAAGATATTCATTTGTATCATCATTTAGGACTGAGGATGATGAAAAATATCTTAAAGAGAACGAATCCAATGAGACAGAAGGACAAATAGTAGGGATTCGTATAACAGTTTATCCAAGATCAATAATACTTCATAATAATCAATTGTGAAGCAGAATTCAAAAATAAAGATCAAAACATGGATACAATCAAAGATAGTAACCATAATAGACATCTTGGACAAAAAGGGAAAATTTTATTTTTCGGTGAATAGTGCCGTATTCGTGAATAGTGCCGTATACGTGAATAGTAACCCCCGACACAAAAAGTTCCAAATTTGATAAAAACTCATATCAATATTTCAGCATAATGATATTGAAGAAAATAATATCATTAAGAAGAAAATAATATCCCTTACCTCAAAATATCAGTACTTCTGGTCGGAATACCGGTATAAGGCTGAAAGAAACTTGCTCTGATGAATAGAAACTCTCAAAGTATCTAAATACTCACAAAATACACTCAATAATCTAGAGAGAGAAAGAGAGAAAACTTGTTTCTGGTGTGATTTTCAATTCTAACTTAGCCCTCTATTTATAGGAAAATTTTGGTAGGTTTGACCTGCAACCTGATGGCTTTACCTGCTACTATTCCCACCTACCACATTTGAAATATAATTCAGCACATTTCTTCACCAACCACAAGTGGGGCCCACCAATTCTAGAATTTTCCACCAAAATGATAAACTCCGAAAATTCAACAATTTCTGAACCAGTCATCTTGTAAAATTCATAATAAATCATACGTTCATTTTTAACGGTTCAAAATTTGTGGACATATACTCAACTTATATATGTATAACATATCCAAAAATTACCACGATCCAACGGTCGGATTAAAAATTATAACACCCGCAATATTTCTCAAAAACCCTGATTTTTAATACCTCCATTCCGACAAAAATATGGATAAAAACCTCAACATTAACTCCTTCATTTTTAACCACAAAAATATATCCCTCATTTATATCCACATAAAATAAATATTTCCTTATCATATGAATCAATAATTAATTATTCATAAATAATATTACAGAATCACATTTATGACAACCAGGCCGTTCCCAGGAAAGAGGGGGCTTTCCAATAAGGATTTCTCCTTACTGGCGCGCAATTAGATGACCAAACCTCTCCTTAGACAGAACTTTCTAGACATTGCCAATAATGTTATCTAATAATATTATTCAAATAATATGAATTATTGATCTGATAAATGAAAATACTGTGCAGCAACAATTATTGAAACAACAATAATATAAAATATCAATGCAGCAATTATTGAATCAATAAAATAAAATATTGAACAGTAATCACTGTAACAATTATTGAGTAGTGCCTTCTTACGTACGAATCAATAATTCAACTATACTGTGCAATCCGTGTGCTACTATGCAACCACGCGTTATTACTGTATTTTTAACCACCGGGTATTTAAACAGTGTTAACGGTAACAACTACGCCATTATTAATAAACAACTTATACTTGTCGTTTTCTTCATCCAATCGCTTTCCGTTATGGGGCCCACACAAGGCTGCGTCGTCGTACGAATATTCCCCGACAGCAAGAATATTCCACGACCAACCGAATATTCACCGACCAAAAATAAATATTTTATAACCACTTGCTTATTTTGTAAAATTTGCACATTTCACCCATAACCAAAGTATTATATCAAATTAACCCCTTATTATTCACAATAATATTTAGAGAAAATTTGATTTTATTCATTAATAAGTTGGGGTCTTACAGTATGATTATGACCAGGGATTATTCGGTATAATCATGACCGTAATGTTACAAATGATGTGGTAAAAGTTCTCATTGGCCCGTAGTGCATTGATGGACAGTTGTTGGCATGATCATGACCATTAATGAATACACGAATATCCTTGGCCGCAGTGCAGGGGTGATTCGATGATGTGGATTATTTTATTAAGCTGAGTCTCAGCGATTACAGGTTGAAAAACTTTTTAAATCATAAAAGATAGTAGAGTTTATTTTCTACTTGACTCTTTTAATGGATTGCTTGTTCCGCTACAGTTAAACTTGATGTCTATTATATTTTATCAGTTTAACATTGTTGAAGGCTAATGATAATTTATTCTGCATTATCTTAGTCATAATATTTCTTACTGGGCTAGTTGAGCTCACCCTTTCTTTCACTGTTCTCTTCAGGAAATGAGAACGTAGCTGGGACAAGTCGGGGTACGGAGTGATGGTCCGAATGATAGTATTAGTTAGTAGTCCTCACTATTCTATGTAATGGTGTGTTAATAACTGTAATGAGGACTCCTTTTGAGTATGAATACTCTCTAGAAGATAATATTTGTATTCAAACTCACAGTTTATGTTTTGTCGTATTGTACACGACAGATGTATTAATCAGTTGTATTTGTATTCTGTACTATGTATCTGACGACCCAAGATGGGTGATGTATACCTAATTTTGGGGCGTCACATGTACCATATATTTGACGACTCAGAATGGTTGATGTATACCTATTTTGGGGGTTTCACAAAAATAGTACTAGTAACTAGCCGTTCATTTTGTTTTTAATTTATTTATTTATTATTATTAAATAAAAAAATTAAAAAAAAGCTAATTAATATTCACTGTATAGTCGTGTCTATGTTCTGTTTATATAAAAAAAAAACATGTCTGTGTTCTGGAATGGATTTGTGGGTGTATATATAAACTTGAATATTTATACAAGAAACAAAAAGCAACCATTTCTTTTTTGGATGAAAATAGTAATATCTCCGTTTTGAATTATAAGATTAATATTAATTTTCTAAAAGTTAATTTTAAACATTTTTAAATTTAAAATTGACATTAATATATATATATATATATATATATATATATATATATATATATATATATATATATATTATGTCAATATAATTATAAATACCATAAACTACTTAAAAAGTACTACTAATTATAAGATTTATTATTTTCAATACTTAATTAAATTATGTTAATTTTAAATTTAAAAATAACTCAGACTGACTTTTAAAAAATAATATTCATTTTATAATTAAGAACCGATGAATTACTATACATACAGTACGATGTGGCGTCTAAATATTAGACAAAACTCAAGGGACGAGTGGAAGTAATTGAATAAAAACTCAATAATGAGAGACAGATGGTTCACGTGAAAGTTCATTGCTTATGAGAGAGCCTTCCTGATAGGATGCGTTATTAATATGATTAAAAACTAGTTAAACTAGTTTCGGCTCATATTTTTAATTTATACTATTGTCTAAAACCAAATTAAACCAACTCAATAAGACTCAAGTAATTTTAATTAGTTAAATAATTTTCAACTTAAATTGTCTAGTCTATCCATGATCCATCATTGATCAAAGATGTGAGTCTAGGTCATTTCACGGCCATAAATTAAGGCTTCTTCTTTGAGCCCAATCATCTAGTTATGTTAACTGTGATTTTTTTGTTTTATACAATTTGATATTGTTTTCCGCCAAAGCCTAATGGACTCAATAACAATTGAGCCGAATTCTCTTTCTTTCGCCATCATCCATATATTTAAATTGGGCCCGAGTTATTGATGGGTTATGGGCTACTGGGTAATGGGCTAAGGGACACCACTAAGCCTTATGTTATGGGCAATTTGTATAAAAATCAATTCTTAAAATCTAAACAATAATGATTGGGACACATGACATCAAGTATAGATAAAAAATTATACACACGCAACATACAAAAAAAAAAGTGGAATCTACAATTAAATATTTTATGTATTTCTATCGGTAAACAAAACATGATTGTTATATTCTTATGTTACGTTTAGATTGAAATAATAAATATGAAAATAAAATAATTTATTTTCATGGAATGAGAAAAATTGTGTTTGATTGCGATTTGAATGGATTGAACAATTATTTTTTTTTTGCTATTTTTGATTGAAGCCCAATATTTCATGTTCAAAGCCTTATGAATACTCCCTCCGTTCCTTAATATAAAGGGGTGTTTGTTTAGATCTGAATGGAGCTGAATCTGAATGGCTGAATCGGTTAGTGCGTTTATTTTGATCTGAATGGCTGAATCGATAAGATGGACGAGCTGAATGGCTAAGTCAGATTTTTTTTAGCTGAATGAAGTAACAAAAAATTAAAAATTTAAAAAAAATATTAACTATTATATTAAGTAATATTAAATAAATTTACAACAGTTTTAAATTTTTTAGAGGGATAAAATAATAAAGTTTTGTCATTCAGATGTTTCAGACATCTCAATTATCAAACAATTTTTTTTTTCATTCAGATTCAAATTTATTCAGTTTTTATCAAACACCATGTAAGTCATTTTAGATAATTATTTTTGTTCCTTAATGTAAGACCCCAAATTTTATGAAATAAAAGTATTCAATTTTTCTTATAATTACTATTCAGTAAATGGTTAAATTGATAAAAGTTTAAAGTTATGAGTGAAATATGATTTTTTTTTAAGCAAGTGGTTATAAAATAATCATTGTTGTCGGGGAATATTCGTTTGGTCGTAGAATATTCTTTCTGTCGGGGAATATTCGTACGACGGCGCAGCTATTTGTGGGCCCCATAACGAATAACTGTCGGATGACGATAACGACAAAAATTTAAGTTTTTACAATAACGGCGTAGTTGTTACCGTTAACACTGTTGGAATACCCGGTGGTTAAAATACAGTAATACGCGTTATTGCACAGTAGCACACGGTATTGCATAGTATTTTTGAAATTATTGATTCTTACGTAAGAAGGCACTACTCAATAATTGTTACAGTAATTACTGTTCAATATTTTATTTTATTGATTCAATAATTGCTACGATGAAATTTTATATTATTATTGTTTTATAATTGTTGCTGCACAGTATTTCCCATTATCAGATCAATAATTCATATTATTTGAATAATATTATTAGGTAACATTATTGGCAATGTCTAGAAAGTTCTATCTAAGGAGAGGTTTGGTCATCTAATTGCGCGCTAGTAAGGAGAAATCCTTATTGGAAAGCCCCCTCTTTCCTGGGAACGGCCTGGTTGTCATAAATGTGATTCTGTAATATTATTTGTGAATAATTAATTATTGATTCATATGATAAGAAAATATTTATTTTATGTGGATATAAATGAGGGATATATTTTTGTGGTTAAAAAATGAAGGAGTTATGTAAGACCCCAACTTATTAATGAATAAAATCAAATTTTCTCTAAATATTATTGTGAATAATAAGGGGTTAATTTGATATAATACTTTGGTTATGGGTGAAATGTGCAAATTTTGCAAAATAAGCAAGTGGTTATAAAATATTTATTTTTGGTCGGTGAATATTCGGTTGGTCGTGGAATATTCTTGCTGTCGGGGAATATTCGTACGACGACGCAGCCTTGTGTGGGCCCCATAACGGAAAGCGATTGGATGAAGAAAACGACAAGTATAAGTTGTTTATAAATAACGGCGTAGTTGTTACCGTTAATACTGTTGGAATACCCGGTGGTTAAAATACAGTAGCACACGGTATTGCACCAATTATTGATTCTTACGTAAGAAGGCACTACTCAATAATTGTTACAGTAGTTATTATTCAATATTTTATTTTATTGATTCAATAATTGCTGTGTTGATATTTTATATTATTGTTGTTTCAATAATTGTTGCTGCACAGTATTTTCATTTATCAGATCAATAATTCATATTATTTGAATAATATTATTAGATAACATTATTGGCAATGTCTAGAAAGTTCTGTCTAAGGAGAGGTTTGGTCATCTAATTGCGCGCCAGTAAGGAGAAATCCTTATTGGAAAGCCCCCTCTTTCCTGGGAACGGCCTGGTTGTCATAAATGTGATTCTGTAATATTATTTGTGAATAATTAATTATTGATTCATATGATAAGGAAATATTTATTTTATGTGGATATAAATGAGGGATATATTTTTGTGGTTAAAAATGAAGGAGTTAATGTTGAGGTTTTTGTCAGTATTTTTGTCGGAATGGAGGTATTAAAAATCAGGGTTTTTGAGATAGTTGCGGGGGTTATAATTTTTAATCCGACCGTTGGATCGTGGTAATTTTTGGATATGTTATACATATATAAGTTGAGTATATGTCCACAAATTTTGAACCGTTAAAAATGAACGTATGATTTATTACGAATTTTACAAGATGACTGGTTCAGAAATTGTTGAATTTTCGGAGTTTATCATTTTGGTGGAAAATTCTAGAATTGGTGGGCCCCACTTGTGGTTGGTGAAGAAATGTGCTGAATTATATTTCAAATGTGGTGGGTGGGAATAGTAGCAGGTAAAGCCATCAGGTTGCAGGTCAAACCTACCAAAATTTTCCTATAAATAGAGGGCTAAGTTAGAATTGAAAATCACACCAGAAACAAGTTTTCTCTCTTTCTCTCTCTAGATTATTGAGTGTATTTTGTGAGTATTTAGATACTTTGAGAGTTTCTATTCATCAGAGCAAGTTTCTTTCAGCCTTATACCGGTATTCCGACCAGAAGTACTGATATTTTGAGGTAAGGGATATTATTTTCTTCTTAAATGATATTATTTTCTTCAATATCATTATGCTGAAATATTGATACGAGTTTTTATCAAATTTGGAACTTTTTGTGTCGGGGTTACTATTCACGTATACGATACTATTCACGTATACGGCACTATTCACGAATACGGCACTATTCACCGAAAAATAAAATTTTCCCTTTTTGTCCAAGATGTCTATTATGGTTACTATCTTTGATTGTATCCATGTTTTGATCTTTATTTTTGAATTCTGCTTCACAATTGATTATTATGAAGTATTATTGATCTTGGATAAACTGTTATACGAATCCCTACTATTTGTCCTTCTGTCTCATTGGATTCGTTCTCTTTAAGATATTTTTCATCATCCTCAGTCCTAAATGATGATATTACTGAATATCTTTGGCCTGTAGTGCAAAGATGTATAATTACTTGATGAATATCTTTGGCCTGTAGTGCAAAGATGAACAGGTGTTGAGATGAACATGACCGACTGATGATACAAATGAATATCTTTGGCCTGTAGTGCAAAGATGAATATTTGGTTAAAGATGATTATTAATTGATGTTACAGGGATAAAATATTGATGATGGACTTTTAAATCTTAGAAGATAGTAGAATTCTTTCTCTACTTGACTCTTCTAATGGTTTGCTGTTTCCGCTGCAGTTGTTGATCTAAAACTTGTTGTCGATTATATTTTATCAGATTTTTCCCTGTTGAAGACTAACGATAATTTGTTGCATATTATCTTAGTCATAATATTCTTTACTGGGCTAGTTGAGCTCACCCTTTTCCTTTTTATTCCATTTTTCTTCTCAGGAGGTGAGAACATAGCAGGATCTAGTCGGGGTATGGAGTAATGGTTCTAGAAAGATGTATTAGCAGTCCTCACTATTTCTGTAAAATAGTGTTTGAATAATTGTAATGAGGATTTATTTGAGTGTGGATATTGTCTAGAAGACAATATTTGTATTTAAACTCACAGTATGTGTTGTCGTATTTTGCACGACAATTGTATTATTGAAGTTGTAGTTTGCTTTCTGTACCATGTATTTGGCGACTCAGAATGGGTGTTGTATACCTATTCTGGGGGCGTCACAGTTGGTATCAGAGCTTAGGGATATGATCCCTGGCTGAGATGTGAGACAAGAACTAGGAGGGGAGAGACGGGGAATTCCTTCGCTAGTATGACCTGACTAAGTTTATTTGGTGTCTATTTGGTCGGTCAGAGTATAGGGATAATATATGACATGACTATTAACCCTTGTTTTATGGCAGTATTTAAGAATGGCAGCTGAGAACGTTAATAATGGAGTAAATCAGACCGTGGAGACACCTTTGATCACTACCCAGGGGAACGTGCAACAGGAAGGCAATATTCCTCCTGTAAACAACGTTACCGAGCAAACGATGAATGATGGAGTGTTTAGGAGCTTTTTGCAGTTCATGCAAAATCAGACGAGGGAGACTCGTGTGCAGAATACGGGTGGAAATGATAACAACGCGCGGTTTGTCACAGCTAAGCAGTTCAAAGAATTGGGACCACCAGAATTTAAGGGAAAGCCGGATCCGATCATGGCGGAAACGTGGGTCAAGCAAATTACCAAGATATTTGATGTCTTGGGATGCACGGAGGAACAGAAGGTTCCATTCGCCACATTTATGTTCCGCGGTGAGGCAGACTACTGGTGGGAGTCTGTGAAGCGTACCCAGCCTGACGCACTCAACATGTCCTGGGAAACATTTCAAAAACTGTTCAATGACAAGTACTTTCCTGAAAGTATTCGTCATATGAAGGAGGTTGAGTTTATTAGACTGGAACAAAACAACATGACGGTGTCCCAGTACGAGGCGAAGTTTGCAGAGTTATCCAGGTTTGCACCTCATTTGGTCGAAAATGAGGAACGAATGACAAGGATGTTTCTGAGAGGTCTAAAACCCGAGATTCGGCAATATCTTATCTCTCATAAATTTTCTTTATATTCAGATGTTGTAAACAGGGCTCAATTATTAGAGCGAGATAATGAGTATGTGCAACCGAGGGACCACAACCAGGGTCATACCGGTGGCGGCAGTCATCGAAACAATGAAAACCAGCAGGGAGGAAAACATTCGGACAAAAGCGGTAACCACTCTGGTGGTAATCGTGGTCGTGATAATAGAAGGAGCGAGTCGGGAGGAGATTTCAAGAAGAGAAGGTACAACAATGATAACGTGAAGACGTCAGCACAAACATCAACTGTTTCTAGGGGAGGAGAACGACCACCGGTCGTATGTTACAAATGTGGGAAAGAGGGACATATCAGCCCAAACTGCCCACAACAATCCAAGGTATGTTATAACTGTGGAAAGGAAGGTCATATAGCTCGAGAGTGTTCTGTAGCAAAAACAAGTTCAGCGGGGATGGTGACTCCAAAAGTTATCCCGGATAAGTCGAAATCAGCGGTTCCTGGAAGGGCGTTTGTCGTGACTGGCCAAAACGCGAGAAACCCGAACGAGGTGATCACGGGTAAGCTAATCTTGAATTCTTGCGAAGTTTATACTTTACTAGATACCGGTTCTACCCATTCTTTTATCTCTTCTGCTTGTGCTCAACGTTTAAACTTGACTCCGGAGAAATTGGACTTTAACTTATCTGTTGAAACTCCGTTGGGTGAAACCTTCGTTACATCTACAGTTTATAAATCTTGCATGATCCAAGTTGGCACTATCACATTACCTGTTGATCTTATCTCTTTAAAGATACTTGCTTTTGATGTGATTTTAGGAATTGATTGGTTAACCACTCATCATGCTAAAATTGATTGTTTTCGTAAGGTTGTTAGTTTTCATATTCCTAACCAACCTGTCATACGAATTCAAACTACTAAACCACTAAAATCAGTCACTGTCATATCAAGCCACAAAGCTATTCGTTTATTGAAAAACGGATGTCAAGCTTTCTTAGCCATGTTATGGATTTGAACAAAGACAAGTCAGATTTGAATAATATTTCTATTGTTAGAGAATTTCCCGATATATTTTCTGAAGAACTTCCCGGTCTACCCCCGGAACGAGAAATTGAATTCTTTATTGACCTTGAACCCGGTACAAAGCCCATTTCTAAAACCCCATATCGAATGGCTCCTATTGAACTTCAGGAGTTAAAAGTCCAACTACAGGAGTTGTTGGACATCGGTTTTATTCGTCCTAGTACGTCTCCTTGGGGTGCTCCTGTTTTATTCGTAAAGAAGAAAGACGGGAGTATGCGACTTTGTATTGACTATCGAGAATTGAACCATGTCACCATCAAGAATAGGTATCTGCTACCTCGCATTGATGACCTGTTTGACCAGTTGCAAGGAGCACAATTCTTTTCAAAGATCGATCTTCGTTCTGGATATCATCAGCTGAAGATTAAAACTGAGGATATTCCAAAGACTGCCTTCAGAACTCGGTACGGGCATTATGAATTCTTAGTAATGTCTTTTGGATTGACTAATGCTCCTGCTGCCTTCATGGATATGATGAACCGTGTATTCAAAGAATATTTGGATCAGTTCGTTGTTGTCTTTATTGATGACATCCTCATCTATTCCAAAAGCCGTGAAGATCATGAGCGCCATTTGAAGCTGGTACTGCAAAGGCTTCGTGAAAACAAGCTATATGCCAAACTGAAGAAATGCGAGTTCTGGCTTGAGGAAGTAGCATTCCTTGGGCACGTGGTGTCAAAACATGGAGTATCTGTCGACCCGGCGAAGATTGAAGCCATACAAAGTTGGGAGCAACCGAAGTCGGTAACCGAAGTACGTAGCTTTCTGGGCTTAGCTGGTTATTATCGGAGATTTGTGGAAGGATTTTCTCGAATCGCTACTCCGTTAACTCAGCTGACTCGGAAAGATACAAAATTCGTATGGAGTGAGGAATGCGAGAAGAGTTTCCAAGAACTCAAGAGGAGACTCATTTCGGCACCTGTTTTGACAATACCATCTGGTTCGAATGGATTTGTTATCTACAGCGATGCTTCAGGCAAAGGGTTAGGATGTGTTCTCATGCAACATGGGAAAGTCATAGCCTATGCCTCACGACAACTCAAAGAATATGAGAGGAACTATCCTACTCATGATTTGGAGTTGGCAGCAGTCGTTTTTGCGTTGAAGATCTGGAGACACTACCTGTATGGAGAGAAAGTGGAGATCTATACAGATCATAAAAGCCTCAAATATTTCTTCACCCAAAAGGAACTCAACATGCGGCAACGACGTTGGCTTGAGCTGTTGAAAGATTACGATCATACCATCCAATACCATCCTGGAAAAGCAAACGTAATAGCTGACGCATTGAGTAGAAGATCATATGCGGGTACGAGTGCAATGTTTTTAACACAAAGGCCCATTTTGTATGACTTGCAAAGGATGGAGATAGAGATGAAGGCTCCAAGTACCCACATGATGATATCAAATATACGAGTAGAACCGACTTTAATTGATAAAGTTAAAGCTGCTCAAGCTACGGATATAGAGCTGATGCGTATGAAGAAGAAAGTGCAAGAAGGTGCTATTCCAGAAGTAAGAATCGATGAAGAAGGAATACTTCGAGTCAACTCCAGACTTTGTGTTCCTAACGATTTTGACTTGAAGCATAGAATAATGATGGAGGCACACAACACACCGTTTACAATCCATCCTGGGAGTACCAAAATGTATCACGATCTTCGACATACATTTTGGTGGAGCAATATGAAAAGAGAGATCGCGGAGTTTATCTCGAGGTGTTTAACTTGTCAACGTGTAAAGGCGGAGCATCAAGTGCCAAAGGGTCCATTGCAACCACTTGAGATCCCGAAATGGAAGTGGGAACACATTACTATGGATTTTGTTACAGGTCTTCCCAAGGTTTCTCAAGGCATAGATGCGATTTGGGTTATTGTTGATAGATTAACCAAGTCCGCTCATTTCTTGCCGATACGTGAGACTTATTCCCTTGAACGTCTTGCTAGTATGTACGTGAACGAGATTGTGAGATTGCATGGCATGCCAGTATCCATAGTTTCGGATCGTGACCCAAGATTCACTTCACGATTTTGGGTTAGCTTGCAGAAAGCTATGGGCACGGATTTACGATTCAGTTCAGCATACCATCCTCAAACGGACGGACAATCAGAGAGGACTATTCAAACTCTTGAAGATCTATTAAGACTTTGTGTCTTAGATCTCAAAGGGAGTTGGGATAAGTACCTACCATTGGTGGAATTCTCCTACAACAACAGTTATCAGGCGAGCATAGGTATGGCTCCATTTGAGGCGTTGTATGGAAGAAAATGTCGTTCTCCAGTATGCTGGGACGAGGTGGGTGAAGCAACATTGTTGGGACCAGAATTGGTACGCATTACTACAGAGAAGATCCAAACGATTCGACAACGTATACAAACGGCACAGGATCGACAAAAGAGTTATGCGGATCTTCATCGGAAGGACGTGGAATTTAATATTGGGGATCATGTATTGTTACGTGTTGCACCATGGAAGGGAGTTACAAGATTTGGGAAGAGAGGAAAGCTCAATCCAAGATTTGTTGGTCCATTTGAAATTCTTGAGCGAATAGGAAATGTGGCATATAGACTCGCATTACCTCCAAGCATGTCTCGTGTTCATAATGTTTTTCACATATCTATGCTTCGTAAATATGTTAAAGACCCGAACCACATTATTGAGTTAGAACCAGACGAGATAGCTGAAGATTTAACGTACGAGGAGGTACCTGTTAAGATCTTGGATAGGAAAGAGCATGTCCTACGCACGAAGGTTATACCACAAGTTAAGGTTTTGTGGAGAAACCATGCTATTGAAGAAATGACCTGGGAGTTGGAATCAGAAATGAAAGCGAGGTATCCTCACCTTTTTGAAACATCAGGTACGTACGTCAATTTCGAGGACGAAATTTCATAAGGAGGGGAGGTTGTAAGACCCCAACTTATTAATGAATAAAATCAAATTTTCTCTAAATATTATTGTGAATAATAAGGGGTTAATTTGATATAATACTTTGGTTATGGGTGAAATGTGCAAATTTTGCAAAATAAGCAAGTGGTTATAAAATATTTATTTTTGGTCGGTGAATATTCGGTTGGTCGTGGAATATTCTTGCTGTCGGGGAATATTCGTACGACGACGCAGCCTTGTGTGGGCCCCATAACGGAAAGCGATTGGATGAAGAAAACGACAAGTATAAGTTGTTTATAAATAACGGCGTAGTTGTTACCGTTAATACTGTTGGAATACCCGGTGGTTAAAATACAGTAGCACACGGTATTGCACCAATTATTGATTCTTACGTAAGAAGGCACTACTCAATAATTGTTACAGTAGTTATTATTCAATATTTTATTTTATTGATTCAATAATTGCTGTGTTGATATTTTATATTATTGTTGTTTCAATAATTGTTGCTGCACAGTATTTTCATTTATCAGATCAATAATTCATATTATTTGAATAATATTATTAGATAACATTATTGGCAATGTCTAGAAAGTTCTGTCTAAGGAGAGGTTTGGTCATCTAATTGCGCGCCAGTAAGGAGAAATCCTTATTGGAAAGCCCCCTCTTTCCTGGGAACGGCCTGGTTGTCATAAATGTGATTCTGTAATATTATTTGTGAATAATTAATTATTGATTCATATGATAAGGAAATATTTATTTTATGTGGATATAAATGAGGGATATATTTTTGTGGTTAAAAATGAAGGAGTTAATGTTGAGGTTTTTGTCAGTATTTTTGTCGGAATAGAGGTATTAAAAATCAGGGTTTTTGAGATAGTTGCGGGGGTTATAATTTTTAATCCGACCGTTGGATCGTGGTAATTTTTGGATATGTTATACATATATAAGTTGAGTATATGTCCACAAATTTTGAACCGTTAAAAATGAACGTATGATTTATTACGAATTTTACAAGATGACTGGTTCAGAAATTGTTGAATTTTCGGAGTTTATCATTTTGGTGGAAAATTCTAGAATTGGTGGGCCCCACTTGTGGTTGGTGAAGAAATGTGCTGAATTATATTTCAAATGTGGTGGGTGGGAATAGTAGCAGGTAAAGCCATCAGGTTGCAGGTCAAACCTACCAAAATTTTCCTATAAATAGAGGGCTAAGTTAGAATTGAAAATCACACCAGAAACAAGTTTTCTCTCTTTCTCTCTCTAGATTATTGAGTGTATTTTGTGAGTATTTAGATACTTTGAGAGTTTCTATTCATCAGAGCAAGTTTCTTTCAGCCTTATACCGGTATTCCGACCAGAAGTACTGATATTTTGAGGTAAGGGATATTATTTTCTTCTTAAATGATATTATTTTCTTCAATATCATTATGCTGAAATATTGATACGAGTTTTTATCAAATTTGGAACTTTTTGTGTCGGGGTTACTATTCACGTATACGATACTATTCACGTATACGACACTATTCACGAATACGGCACTATTCACCGAAAAATAAAATTTTCCCTTTTTGTCCAAGATGTCTATTATGGTTACTATCTTTGATTGTATCCATGTTTTGATCTTTATTTTTGAATTCTGCTTCACAATTGATTATTATGAAGTATTATTGATCTTGGATAAACTGTTATACGAATCCCTACTATTTGTCCTTCTGTCTCATTGGATTCGTTCTCTTTAAGATATTTTTCATCATCCTCAGTCCTAAATGATGATATTACTGAATATCTTTGGCCTGTAGTGCAAAGATGTATAATTACTTGATGAATATCTTTGGCCTGTAGTGCAAAGATGAACAGGTGTTGAGATGAACATGACCGACTGATGATACAAATGAATATCTTTGGCCTGTAGTGCAAAGATGAATATTTGGTTAAAGATGATTATTAATTGATGTTACAGGGATAAAATATTGATGATGGACTTTTAAATCTTAGAAGATAGTAGAATTCTTTCTCTACTTGACTCTTCTAATGGTTTGCTGTTTCCGCTGCAGTTGTTGATCTAAAACTTGTTGTCGATTATATTTTATCAGATTTTTCCCTGTTGAAGACTAACGATAATTTGTTGCATATTATCTTAGTCATAATATTCTTTACTGGGCTAGTTGAGCTCACCCTTTTCCTTTTTATTCCATTTTTTCTTCTCAGGAGGTGAGAACATAGCAGGATCTAGTCGGGGTATGGAGTAATGGTTCTAGAAAGATGTATTAGCAGTCCTCACTATTTCTGTAAAATAGTGTTTGAATAATTGTAATGAGGATTTATTTGAGTGTGGATATTGTCTAGAAGACAATATTTGTATTTAAACTCACAGTATGTGTTGTCGTATTTTGCACGACAATTGTATTATTGAAGTTGTAGTTTGCTTTCTGTACCATGTATTTGGCGACTCAGAATGGGTGTTGTATACCTATTCTGGGGGCGTCACAAGTTAATGTTGAGATTTTTATCCGTATTTTTGTCGGAATGTAGGTATTAAAAATCAGGGTTTTTGAGATATTTTACGGGGGTTATAATTTTTAATCCGACCGTTGGATCGTGGTAATTTTTGAATATGTTATACATATATAAGTTGAGTATATGTCCACAAATTTTGAACCGTTAAAAATGAACGTATGATTTGTTATGAATTTTACGAGATGACTGGTTCAGAAATTGTTGAATTTTCGGAGTTTATCATTTTGGTAGAAAATTCTAGAATTGGTGGGCCCCACTTGTGGTTGGTAAAGAAATGTGCTGAATTATATTTCAAATATGGTGGGTGGGAATAGTAGCAGGTAAAGCCATCAGGTTGCAGGTCAAACCTACCAAAATTTTCCTATAAATAGAGGGCTAAGTTAGAATTGAAAATCACACCAGAAACATAAGCTTTCTCTCTTTCTCTCTCTATATTATGAAGTATATTTTGTGAGTTTTTAGATACTTGGTGAGTTGCTATTCATCAGTGCAAGTTTCCTTCAGCATCATATCCGATATCCAGTCAGAAGTACTGCTCTTTTGAGGTAAGGGATAGTAAGGGATATTAAGGAATTTTAAGGGTTGTTATGATTTTCAGTTTCGTAATTTTTCTGATCTTCAAAAATTCTGGAAAAATTTGAAATGATATTTTGATGAGTTTTCTTGATTGTGTCTAAAAATGGTGATTTTTGGATGTATAGATTGAGAGTTATGAATTTTATGAGAAAAGACTATTTTAAAAGTAACAGCTTATAATTCCTTGCGGTTAACTCCAAAATTGATGAAATTTTATTGGGAGTACATGTATATGATAGAAGTATACTCTGTAAATTTCAGAATTTTTAGACAAAAGTACAATTTTTGATAAATGTCTAAATATTCGGCTATTTTGGCCATATGAAAAATAGTAAATGACTTTTAAAAATCCTGAGAAAAATATATGTTCACTATGGGACTATATTATGCTAAATCTCAGAAAAGAAATATTTTTTGAATTGATTTGGTATTTTTCATGAAAACGGTCTAGTTATGAGTAAATGAATTAAATATGTTTTGTGAAGAAAGAAAATTGAAAAATAGGATTTTATGGCTTGAGAATCCTATATGAGGTATATGCAGATTTTTGATGAGGGTTTTGGTTATTGATGATGAAATCGTAAGAGTTGGCATTTTATGATGATTAAATGCATTAATTAGTAAAGTGTAAACAATTAAAATAAATTGTTTATAAATATAAGTAATGTTATTCTTTCAATATCATTATACCGAAATATTGGTATGGATTTTATTGTGGAATTTATATCTTTTTGTGTCGGGGTTACTATTCATGAGTTACTATTCACGATTTACTATTCATGAGTTACGAATATTACTCTTGAGATTAAAACTATATGTTGATCATATTATTTTTATCATCATATATAACATTTTTATAACCCTGATGTTGAAATTCTCTTTCACTGGAGTGTAAAGATGGATAGATTATTGGTATGATCATGACTAGGGTTCTCTTTGGCCAGTAGTGCAAAGTTGAACTGTTGACTGGTATGATCACGACCATTGAATTTATAAGTGAATATCTTTAGCTTAAGTGCAAAGGTGAATTGATTAACATGGTTATAATTATTGTTTATATAAATTCTAAAATGATTATATATTTCTTTGAGATATGAATATATTTGGCCTGTAGTGTAAATATGAATTGTTGATGAATATCTTTGGCATGTAGTGCAAAGATGGCCTGTTGATGAATATCTTTGGCCTGTAGTGCAAAGATGAACTGTTGTTGAATATCTTTGGCCCGTAGTGCAAAGATGGTTTGTTGATGAATATCGTTGGCCGTAGTGTAAAGATGAATTTATTAGTATGATTATGAACAGGAAATGTGATTTGGTATAACCATGATCTTTGATGTTTCAGGTAAAGATAGGTGATGAAAATTATCATCGTCCTGGATGAGAAGAGGAATTTAGAACTACAGTTATGATTATGAGTTATTCATATGATTGTGGACCAGAATGGTTGATTGATGTTACAGGGATAAAACATTGTTGGTGGATTTTTAACATGGAGGAGATAATAGACTTTATGGTCTATTTGACTCTTCTAATGGATTGCTCGTTCCGCTGCAACTATGGTTGAAATTTTTATCATTTACCATATGTTCTAAATCTCTGATTTATTGTTGATGAAGGCTATTGATAATTGAATTATCTTTAGTCATGATATTCTTTACTGAGCTAGTTGTGCTCACCCTTTTGCTTCACAATTCCTTTCAGGTAATAAGAGTGTAGCTGGGTCGAGCGGGGGTAACAAGGGAATAGAACGGTGGTCATCATTTAGTAGTTATATTTGGTGAATCAAATAGGGTGAGGCGAACCCAACGTTAGAAGGGTGTTTTGTCACTATCATACAAGATGTCTAATGACATATAACCTCGTGTCATCATAAGACAGGGTTGTGCTCATCCACTTGCTGAGTATCTTTACGAGCACTACCTATATAATCTTGGTGTTTGTTTGAAGTATAATTCTCAATTAGAGACAGTGGAGATAATGATAAGTCAAGAGAAGACTCACCATTGGGAAGAATATGATAGTAATCTTCTCGTTTTTTTTTGGGGTCTATTAGGTCAACCAAGGATAATTCTGTGGCCATATGATATCTATCATAACCTAGACGCGTGGCCTCCCATGTACGAAGGTTTCCTTGAGCACTTCCCAAATATTCTAATTTCTAAAACAGTTTTTGACTATACCTTTATGTAAGGTGCCACTGTGAGGTACTGTCCACGGTTGGGACATGAGTCACATTTGGTATATAGTTGTATCCAAACTCACAGCATATGTGTTGTTGTATTTTGCACGACAATTGTTGTAATAAAGTTGTAGTTGTTTTCTGTACCATGTATTTGGCGACTCAGAATGGGTTGGGTGGAATGAACCTATTTTGGGGTCGTTACACTTAATATAAGTCGTTTTAGAATTTCAAATAAGCATTAATTGCTTAATTTTCAAAATTATCCCAAGTAATAAATACTCTCTCCATTCTTAAATAAGTGTTGTTTAAGGTTTTTGCATATGGATTAAGAAAATCATTTAATACTTCATTTAATAATTAAAATATGTGTAAAATTTTATTAATACCCGTTTATGGGAAGTTAAAAACTATTAATACTAAGGGTGAGAATTTATTGGGACAATAAGAGAAGGTAGGGGTGATATAGAAAAGTAAATAGTTTATTCTCTTATAAAGTTGTAAACGACAAATAAATTAGAACATATTTTTTCTTCTAAAACGTCACTTATTTAGGAATTGAGGGAGTATAACTTTGGTTCTCTCACTATTTTTTGTCTAATAAATAACATTCTTTTTTTTAATACAAGGACAATATAGACAATTGATATTATATTTAATGCTATACAATCATTTCCTTAATACTTATGCACAACTCTAAAACGACTTATATTAAATAACGAAATGAGTAGTTTTTTTTTTAAATTATCATTGAGCCATAAGAGTGTTGGGACAGAGAAAACATGAAATAACTCATTCCAATCATAATAAAATGAATGACCCTATTCCTTTCAATCCAATTTTTTTTAATACATTTAATGCACATAGTACGATATTCGATTAACATTCAATTAAGTTGGTCGGTCGGTCGGTCAAATTGAGTGAAAGAATTAATGCACTAGTAATTAAAACGTGTGGTTCTCAAAGTATAATTACTAGTAATAACCTGAATTAATAATGGCAAAGGTAATTGACCATGCTCTTATTCCAAAAATTAAACAAGTGGATAGGAATTGCTAAACAAGTTGTAGACGTCTTTTTTATCAATGATCTAAATATGTATTTTGTTGACATATTATACTGATAAATTAATGACAATTCCCGATTACAAAGTCATTTAAATTAAGTTAATTATATTAAAACTGCAAACACTTGTTTTTTATCACAAATAAATAAATATTTTTTTAAAACCAATTGATATTAAGGTCGGATCACTAATATTTATTGGGAAAACTAAATATCAATACTGGCATATAATATAAGTCAAGAAACTATTCGCTTCTCAATTAAATTAAATTAATTTAATTGTTCGAGTTAATTCAAACTGAGTTAATAAGTAATTATTCATTAAACTTTTAATTTTGATTTTATTCACTTTATCTCACTGTCATATTTATTATTTCACTTATTTATCTCTTTATTAGGTAGCAAAACTCAAAATTAATTATAACAACTTTTAACTATAACTTCACAACTTTAATAATATAAATTGAATAAAAAATATTTAATTATTCACATTTTTAAATTAATATAAATGCATATTTTTTCGCTATAATACTTATATGCATAGTCACTACAAAAAAAAAACATACATATAATTAATATTATTAATTTACATACTCACACGAACATGTTATATAAAATATATAAGTACTCTTTTTTTTTTCTTAATTCCTCTATTTTCTTAAAAATAATTTGCAGTTGCGATGTAACTTAACACCATCACTTTTTATGTGTATGATAAAATTATTCAAAAATAATTAATATAAAATTTTCACTTTATATATATATATATATTCTTTAAATTTTAAGAAATATAATTGATATATAACTTATAAAATTAAAAAAAATACCTATAAAATTTTAATATTTAATAAAAATTTAATAAAACATAATACAAATAAAATATTTTTAAAATTTACTCACTTTATCTAATTCTATTAATTTAGGATAAGGGCGTTTAGGTTTTAGGCAAAGTTGCAATTTTAGAAAGCCGAATGACTGAAACCTTAAATAAATAAAATCACTTGTTTTTTTTAAATAATATCACTATTACATAAAAAAAAAATATTTACATAATGTTTATATATACATGTACGTATGGGATCCATATGTATGTCTGTAAGTATTATGTGATAGCTTGATTTTTTTTTTAATATCTGTATCTTTCGAGCTCCCAAATTTTACGGTAATAATTATATCTCTCAACAGTTGTAATAATTCTTCTCCAGTTCAAGCTCAGGTGTAGCTGAATTATTAATCTCCCGATTTCTCTTGCCGGAACTCCGGCAGTGCCATCTTCTCTCTCTAATCTCCGGCTAACTTTCGGTCGTAATTCTTTTATCTGGTAAGAAGCAGGCCTAATTTTTCCCAATTCGCTTGCATTCTCTCGAAAATATATATCTTTCATAATTGAATAAAAAATCTACAATTTATTGCTTAAGCTTGTTGCCTTTGTTAAGTGACTGTACTTCATAATTTAATTAATAACCGATTTATTTATCATATTTTGCGAGATTCTTGAGTAATTGGTGTTATTTTGTTGTGTAATAGATTGTCACGAAATTGAGGTTGTCTTAGATGAGCTTTGGAGAGAATGAATAGGGGGACGAGAAAGGTAGGAAAGTACGAAGTGGGCCGAACGATCGGTGAAGGAAATTTTGCTAAGGTTAAGTTTGCCCAGAACCTGGAGACCGGGGAGAATGTTGCTGTGAAAGTTATGGCCAAAAGCACCATACTTAAACACAAGATGGTTAATCAGGTTTGCAAAGACTACTCTTTTCCCATGATCTACCTCTATCTGGAGATTCTGTTATATTCACTTTGTTACAGTATTTGTGTTGCTAGACTTCATGCAATGATGCAATTGTAAAATATCTGGTGTTCAGATGGGTTATCAATAGTAATTCCATGCATACTGAAATATGTGGAATGAAAAATTAATTGCTTTCACGAAATTGAATGGTAAAGTTTTGTAAAATTGACATATATAAATAGGCTTTCAGTTTTTCTGGAAGATGATCCTCTGGGGGAATATACTATCACAAGTTTTTCAGGAATTGTTGTTCAACCCTATGATATTATTGGGTAGCCACTTGGAGAAAAACTAGATATTCTCAACTCAAGGCTTCTCAACCCTCTCACATTCTTTTTCATTTGAAAATTATGTAGATTACTGCTTATCCCCTTTCCTTTCTTAGTATATAGAATTTGTGTTTTCTACGAGGTGTTACTGTAAATGAGGTGTACCAGTTTCTATTTTATTAAATCTTTAGTTGCCAAAGTATAATTTTAAATTATTTTTTTTGTGGATAAATTTGTTAATCATTTGATATGATGGATTTATATAAATTGTTAAAGTCTCTTGCTTTGCTTTTGACCTTGGTTTAAGATTTCTCTGTCCCGTGTAAGTTAATTTCTGCCTTGAGTTGGTTTCCAGATCAAAAGAGAGATATCCATAATGAAGATTGTAAGGCATCCTAACATAGTTAGGCTGCATGAGGTATGTGTGAATATTTGTTAATATACCTTATAGAAATGATATTTTTCTTGTAAATTTCATCTTTGTGATTCTGAGGCTTTGTCATGCAAGAGACTTTTTTTTTCTTTTTTCCTGATAAGTAAAAAGTTAATTCAAAAGAGCCCCAAGGGAGTTCAATCTCATGTACAAAGAACTGTGTTACAATGGAGGAACAAACCTGCACCACCAAAAAGAAAAACCTACATTATGTTTGAAGACTAAAGTACAATATGAATCAAAAAAAGCAACCAGAAACTATTGGTTTCCTTCCTAAAACTTTGTCTTATTCCTTTTGATTTGTCAGGTTTTGGCAAGCCAGACGAAGATTTATATTATACTGGAGTTTGTCACTGGGGGAGAGCTTTTTGATAAAATAGTAAGACTTGTTTTTGCTTATTATAGTTGTACATTTAATAATTTAATAAAAAATTTAGCTACATTAAAAATTGATTTTTCTTGGCTTCTTGGCTATAGATGTTTCACGTTTCCTCATTTTTGGAATGTAATGTGAAATCATGTGGAATGTATGAATGTGTATGGACTATGGAGTAGATGAGCTTGAGGTATAAGAGCTTGTATAACATATGGGTACGGACTGCAGATAATGAGATGGATGTAAACAGACTAATCCTTCATATAAGCTATAGCTGCGTCTTGGCTTATGTAAGATTGTTCTCCAAACAATCAATGCTCGAAATAGTCCACATTTAACAGACCACTGTATGTTTAAAGCTAAACAACCTCCTTATGAAGCACATATTTTTTTAAACTGAATCCGGGGAAGGCAGATTCTGTTGAGAAATGAACCCTTTGGGGGGGGGGGGGGAGTTGATGTCTTCAAAGTGCCATTGAATTATCTGGATAGTAGGATGTAAGAAATAGTTCATGTATGTGATTGTTGAGTCACTTTTAATCCTCCAAGCTACCAACAAAAAAACTATACTATTTGATCCCTAAAAAATGTATTAAAATACATCATACAGGATTTTACCATAAATCTATAGAATCCCCTCCCCTTTTCCACTCCGTCCCGAAAGTAACTAGGACCAATTTAGTCACGACTAGAACACTTGGAGGAGCTCCCGTATCAATCACTTCCATTCCTCTCGTTAGACCGTCTGTAGCACTCATAGCTACAACCCTAACTCGAATTGATACATAATATGAGGCTGAATACTAGATATTTTTATGAGACGGAGAGGGATGAATTTTGAATTCCTTATTTTTTTAAAGATAATGTTAGGTTTTAAAATACATCATCGCTTGTACACGTCATAAATTTGAGTGGCTGTGCACTTGGATATGGCCTTCCAAGGTAGCATAAAAATTTGACTAAGCTCGAAGACTTATTGCATTGCGGAAATAAAAGACAACAATGTTTTCCATTTCTTCAACGTAAAATGTCACCATTGAGCTATGCGGCATCATAACTGCCCAGAAAGAAAAATGGAGGATACTTAACTACACAGCATTTGTGATGTCAGAACTTATTTTTTATGCTTACCCTGGATGGCAGGTTCACCAAGGAAGGCTTTCTGAAAAGGAATCTAGGCGATACTTTCAACAGCTTATAGATGCAGTAGGACATTGTCATAGTAAGGGCGTGTACCACAGAGATTTGAAGGTGCGGAATTATTGTTGATATGCCTTGTTTAGATGAGGAATTGTAAAGTTATACATATATCCTTATGTTTTGAATCATATTGTTTTTGTTGTAATTTACAGCCTGAAAATCTTCTTCTTGATTCGAATGGAGACTTGAAGGTTTCTGATTTTGGACTGAGTGCATTGCCAAAACAAGTAAGCATTATTATGGTCATTTGCATTTATGAAACCTGAACATAGTTTTCAACCACGTTCATACTCTATTGTTTAAATTCATTTGCAGGGTGTTGAACTTCTGCATACAACTTGTGGAACTCCAAATTATGTTGCACCTGAGGTATATTTTCTATACAATCTTAAGATTGATAGGTTATATATCTTGTGCATTATTCAAATTTTGTTGTTGTTGTTGTTATAATGAAACACATGCCTTGTATTCTTTTTACTTGGGGTATCATATCAGGTAACTTTAACATCAACAACCAAATTATCTTTTAAAATTATTTGCTTTTAGAAGTTAATATACCTTATAGAAATGAAACACATGCCTTTGATTCTTTTTATTTGGGGTGTGTGCGGAGAGGTTACATAGTTTCAAATTTTAGATCATAATAATAATGAAAAACATTTATCTTTTAAGATTATGTGCTTTTAGAAGCTAAGAGGCCAAACTTAGCACAGTAGCCCCTATAGTACATTATTCCTTAAAGTTTCCTTTTTAATAAAGAAACTATGCATGATTAGCATATAATTTTTCAAATTATGTTGCAAGTCTTGTCACATATATGTATATAGAGTATAACCCTGGGCACCCATATACTAATTTATAATTCCATGTTACCAACACTACTGCTAGTGCACCACTGCCTCGACGCTTCCAACCTCATTCTCGTTAAATCATTGTTATCAACCTTTAGCATGCATAAACTTTATTATCCAGTAGATAATTTACTTCTCGAAGGAAAAAAAATCCAGTAAGATAATTTCAAACTCAGACCTGCTCTGTCAATTTTCTGTTGGAATTTCTGGATTAGAGTATCTAATGATATGCTTTATAATCTTATAAACAATAACACTGTTTGAATTCAGCACCAGGACTAGTAGGAATATATTACTTCTGTTTTTGTACTTGCGCATTTGTGTGCAAACAACTATTAAAAATAAAGATATTGAAGCAAGTGTTCCTAGCTCTTTTAAGTAGTTAAATTACTGGTTCGTTAAAGACTTAAAGTAATAGATGGGACGATTTTTAAAGCAGACTAAAATGCAGTTCAGTAGGTAGCCTTCACTATCTCATGGATAATTGCAGCAATATGAAACTATGGATAAAACCTGAGAAAGAGGAGGTGGTCATGGGTGGTGGGTCCCTTATTTTCAATTCCATTTAGTTTTCATTCTTTTCTTGGGATGGCTTGTGGGGTATGGGTAGATTGAGAAAAGAAATGGGAAAGACACATGGACGATGGAGGATGTGTTTTAACCATCTCTTGGATTTTGGACAAATAGGTTTGGGCTAGAAGAGAGAGGAATCACTGAGTCATGGTTTGAGTTCACATGCTTGGTCTTCCTTAATTATCGTCCATATTATAGATACTCTTGTTTGTCTTTGATTTAACCTATATTTTTAGCTGCTATCTGTCTCTCTCTCATTTTTCGTGAAAGTAAATTTGCAAGTCTTTTTACTTAGCAATTAGCTCTAGCTCTGGTGGTATACCCCTTTCATCCTCTAACAGGGAGGTGTAGGTATCAAATCCCTTCCGGGATTTAATGAAGAAACTATTATCTTGTTGAAAATATATCTAATAGCCTATATGGGCTACTCTTAGAGGGTTGAGGTCTGGTTCTATGTCCTCGTCACCCACCTTAATAACAATAAATTAAAAAAAAATCATTCTACTTGTTGGTCTTTCTCATATTGTAATTCCTTGTGGGATCTACAATATATTTGTGCAGTGTTTCTTACCTTCAGCCAATGTCTTTCAGGTGCTAAGTTACGAGGGGTATGATGGTGCCGCCGCAGATATCTGGTCATGTGGCGTCATCCTTTATGTTTTAATGGCAGGCTATCTCCCATTTAATGAGATAGACCTTCCAACCTTATATAAGAAGGTTTGCTATGATTGTTTGATTGAGATAGCACATGCAACGCACAAATTCTATTATCACTACATTAAAAATTTTAAACTCCATTCCAACTCCCCCCAAAGTGGTGTGCATCTGAGTACATTCAGGAGTGCTCACAATAAACCTCTCGAACTCTCAGTTTTTATAAGATCAATTATTTTCTGATTGTCGTTTAAGATATATCAGACATCCCTTGGTGTAGAATGATAGACTGATATTTAATGGGTAAATTAAATCTTCATGGGTATATCAAGGGGAAACCTAGGTCTTTACCTTTTCGACTAAAATATGTAGTATCTCGCTTATATCTCATCACCAAATCAATGTTAGTTCAATATTCTGGAATTTCAACTCTTCTTTTGTACTCGGGTTGTTGCTGAGTCAGGCGTAATTTTACCATCTTAAGTGCATTGGTGGAAGTTTGGGTTATCAATCCCCAGATAAGGTTCAACTGGAGCCCGCACATCCTGATGCAGAAATTTAGGTCTGTACCTAGTCTACTCCTTTAATCAAATGACCTAGGATATGTGGGGATTAATTCTAAATGGTGGTCCAGTCAGGTATATTTCTTTCTGTTGCCAAACACTAACGACCACGTCTATATCAAGTTCACGTGCAATCATATGGTCTCCAACACTGTCTATGTTTACCTTTGAAGAGTCTGTATCTCTAGTAAACTGCACTAGCATGCTTGCTT